>JBAMNC010001086.1:3372500-4590294 GCA_037902135.1 Cetoscarus ocellatus
CATCCATCCATCCATCCATCCATCCATCAATCCATCCATCAATCCATCCATCCATCCATCCCTTTTGGGCTGACACTGGCCCAAAAGAGGGTAGAGGTTGGGTACACCCAGGACCAGAAGCCAGCAAATTGCAGGGCCACATAGAGAGACAGACAATCATTCATTCATACACTCTAAGGGCAATTTAGAGACAGCAATTAACCTAAAAATTAGTGTTCGTTTTGTTGACTTATTATTTTCGTTATAGTTTTCGTCAACAACCTTTTTTCCCCTGACAAAAACAAGACAGTAACTAATAAAAACAAGTGCACATGGACAAAAACTAAATTAACTGACATTTTCCTCAACAAATAAAAACTTGTCAAAAATTTTTGACAGACTTTATCAGCTCAGACCTTTCCAGTCATGTAGAAAGTAGGGACAAGTTAGGAATATATCCAATCACAGCTATTTTGGTCGTGTGGAAAGGTTGGATGAGTTAAGAGGGACATCCAATCACAACTGCTTTAGCTTTGTGGTGGTGGGATAAGTTGGGGAGCGATCCAATCAGAGCTACTCTCTTTATGAACTGTATATTCATGTGGAGCAGGTTTACTGTTTGTTGTCAGTTCTGGTATTGTAACTGAGATGCTCTACCAGGTAGCCTAAATAAAGGTGACTGCATTTCACAAAAGTTAAAATTGTTTGTTAATTTATACATTCAAACTTTACTAGCATTCAATAAAGGGTTATTAGATGTTCATTTTATCGAAGTGTAGAACATGACTTCAGAAATTCAAGGAAACATAAAAAATGGCTTACACTTTACACTTCATATTTTAGTCGACTAAATGTACATATTTTGTCGACTAAAATGTTGCGAAATTTCATCACTTAAAACTAGACTAAAACCAAAAAAATTTAGATGACTAAATTATGACTAAAACTAAAAGCTATTTTAGGCAAAAGACTATAACTACAACTAAATTAAAAAGTGCTGTCAAAATTAACACTGCTAACAAGAATGTTTTTTGGTCTGTGGGATGAAGCCGGAGTGCCTGGAGAAAACTCAGCATGCAAAGCTCCACAAAGAAAGACCCTGACCGACATCGGGGTCAAACCATCAACCTTCTTACTGTGAGGTGAGTCTATTATCTGCTGCACCACAATGCCACCTCAGAGAGGTGTCCACCTACATATGACCACTTTCAAGGTGACTGAATATGGAGTAAAATACGTCAAAACATCTGCTGATGAATATTGTCAAGAAATATGACACAAAGAAAATAAACCAGAGGGAGGCTGGGGGTTGGACCAAATTTGGATGGTGGTCCGGTAGCTCTTCTTCCTCCTGAGTAATGCTGAGGTGACCTTAAAGCAAGGCACCAAACTCCACAGCTGTTCAGGCAAGGCTTCTTCATGAGCAGCGGACCATCATTCTGACACTTCTCCAGTAATACCTGTGCTTGTATACTTCAGCCTAGTTGTATCTGGCATGTCTGAGTGTAAATACTAGATTTAGCCATAACAGATCTAGTAAAAAATAGGAAAAGAAAAAAGGTGGAGTGCTTACATCATCACATATACTTTCAAGTTTTCGAAACAATGGAAATTCATTGGATGTAAAGGTGTGACTTACAGTGACGACCATTTCTGATTGACCTCATTTTGTGGTCCAAGCTTGTTCCCTTTGGTCGCCTGTGGATCAGAGGCCTCCATAGTACCAGGTGTGTCAGAAAAGTTCCAGGACTGGTGTCACAAAAGATTTATTTCAAACCCAACTTCAAACTAAGAGTCTTCCCCTTCAAAGTAATCCCTGCATGTCTACAAAGAGATACTGCAGCGTTTGCTTTGTTCAGTGTGAGGCAAGAGTTGTGGCAGGACAAGTCGTGGTTGCTTCTCCTTTACAACGCGCCTGCTCACAATGCCCTGAGCATCCGACAGTTCCTGGCCGAGAGGAATACCGCCGTGCTGGAGCAACCTCCCTACTCACCCGACCTTGCTCCGTGTGGGTTTTTCCTCTTCCCAAGCTCAAAGGGGTCGTCAAGGGGACCCGTTTTGAAGACGTGGACGACATCAAAAAGGCCGTGACGACGGAGTTGTGGAGGATCCCGGAAGAATCCTTCCAGGAGTGGATGAAAGCGTGGCAGAGAAGGATGTGAAAGTGCATTAGACTCCAGGGGGATTACCTCGAAGGGGAAAACTTGCAGTTTGGATTCTAAATAAATCTTTTGTGACACAACTCGTTTTACAAACCCTAATTCCAATGAAGTTGGGACATTGTGCAAAACATAAACTAGAAAGCACTCAGAAAGCGCAAACCTTCAGCAAGGTAGATCACATATTGCTGTTGCAATATGGGCAATAGTTCCCTGATAAAGTTACCATCATAATATGATTCCTTGACCCTGAAAACCTACACCTAGCACTCAGAATCATGTTTATGTCATTATTAGTTAGACAGTTTTTGAGCAAAAATAACAGTCATCTGGATCACCACCAAAATCTAATCATCTTCAAGTTGAGCCACTACCAACATCTCCTGAAAATTTCAGCAAAATCCGTCCAGTAGTTTTTGTGTAATCTTGCTAACAGACAAACAAATTAACAAACGAGCAAACAAACAAACAAAGATACGCCGGCAAAAACATAATATCCCTTGGCCAAGGTAAAAACAGAATGCAGTGGTTTGCCAATCCATCTCATCCATCCATCCATCCATTATCTTCACCGCTTATCGCTTTGGGAGGAGCAGGGGGCTGGAGCCTATCCCAGCTGTTGTGAGCTGGTGGGGTACACCCTGGCTCTGGTAGCCAGCCGATTCTAGGGCCACAGAGAGACAAACATACTCAGACTTATAACTCAGAGCAATTTAGAGTCACCAGTTAACCTAACAAGCATGTTTTTGTTCTGTGGGAAGTACAGGAGTGCCCTGAGAAAAACATGCAAACTCCACACAAAAAGGCCCTGGCCAACATAGGGAGATGAAACAGTGACCTTCTAGCTCAGGGGTGGGCAACTGGTGGCATGGGGGCCACATGTGGCCCTTCACCTCACTTAATGTGGCCCACCAATAATTTAAAAAAAAAGGAAATGTGAAGAAAACAACAACAATCGCTAAATGTGATTCATCATGAGTACCAAGTACTGCCTAATGCACAACAAAACGCACAAATTAGGATAGGTAATAAAATATTTCTACTAACCTTAGATTGCTGGAGCATGTTTTGTTCTTTACAAGTCATTAAGTAACTTACTTTGCTTTGCCTGTTTCTCTAATTTCTTTTATGAGGCGTTAAAATAAGTAGTATTAGTAAAACTACATTTGGAAACAATGGTAAAGGTAACATATTTGTGCTCTGAAAACTAGTGAACATTCATTCTTTTATTGCATTAAAAAGAAGCTTAATTTGGCTTTAGTTATTCCTCATGCTCATTAAATCTTGAAATTTTAAATTGTGTTTGAGTTATTATATATATATATATATAGATGTTGGCATAATCCTTTTTTGAAGCTTTATATTTGCTATTTTTGTTTACTTACATTTTTTTCCTCATTGAAAGTGCCAATATGTTAACAGTGTGGCCCTCAGGCATTTAAAAATAATATGTGGCCCTCTTGGTAATCAAAGTTGCCCACCCCTGCTCTAGCTGTAAGGCTAGAGCAGGGGTGCCAACTAACCTGTGCAACCCTCAGCTGCACATCCATTATGTAAATCTCCTGCTCCACCATGATTGATATCTGATGACTGTGGAGGCCACAGGAGTGCAGTGAACTCTCTGAGTTTTGTGTTATCCTGTTTGTTGCCACCAGAGGATGAGAACACTGCGGTCTTATAATGATGATATGGTCAGCCATAAATCTCAGGTAGGCTGAGGCATTTAATCAGTTCTCAAATTAAAACATATACATGCCTAAATCCATTTAGTTGCTACCATGTGAATGGAGAACTTACTATTTGTGTTAGCAAATGAACAACTGATCGAAATCACGTGGCTGATGAGTGTATGTACTAGTCTGTCTTCAAACCCCACAGCATGAGAAAAACTCCACCCTCTCCCTCTGTTGGTTGCTCTACTTTCAGCAGATGTTTGCTCAAAGAGGCTGTTTGAAAATATCCACCTCATGATGTCATAAGGGGATACACCTCCTCCTGTTCAGGCCACAAAAGGCAACATACCTATGCATGCCTGTGCAGCCACAGTAAACATTAGAGCACAATGCTGGAGAGTTGAAGCCAAAATCCAAAACTCAAAAGGGGCATAGTCAGACACAGCTCATGAGGACTGACCAGGAAAAAGAAGGACCAAAACTGCTGTTCTTCCAGTGTCCACTTGAGGTTGGCAGGAACCCTTGAGGTGTTATGATTGTGTGCAGGCTTTTAGAATAGAATAGAATAGAATAGAATAGTTCATGATCGTCACTATCAAACATTTGTTAGGCAACAGAGTTTGTACAGTGAAACATCGTTTGGCATCCTCTGTAGCAGCATGAAAGAGCAGTGAACATACTAAGTGGACAAAGTTATAAAAAGAATTTAAATAAATACAAGTAACAAAGGGGCATTTTTATGTACATCAGAGCATTTAGAGCATTGAAAGTGGCTGTACAAAATTTGTCCACAGCATACACACGGAGGTGTTGCGCATTAAAGTGACTGATAAGTAATTACAGAATTAAAGTGACGGTGTGGTATGAACACAAAAATAGTTCCTGTCCATGGTTTGAGGAGGCAGAAACAAGATTGTCCTCAGTGCAGGGGGAGGGAGGGCAGGGGGGTGGGGGGCAGCAATGGCTTACACAGTTTGAGGGTAGACATTGTTTCTCAGTCTGTTGGTGTGACACTTACAGACATGTGCAAAACTGTTGGTACCCTTCCGTTAAAGAAAGAGAAACCACAATGGTCACTGAAATAACATGAAACTGACAAAAGTAATACTAAATAAAAATTTAATGAAAATTAACCAATGAAAATCAGACATTGCCAACAGAATCGTGTTAAAAACAAACTAATGAAACTGGTCTGATCAAAAATGATGGTACCTTTGACTTAATATTTTGTTTCACAACCTTTTGAGGCAATCACTGGCAATCAGGCGATTTTTGGCCCACTCCTCGTGAGCAAACTGCTCCAACTGTTTTAGATTTGAAGGGTGTCTTCTCCAGACTGCACGTTTCAGCTCCTTCAACAAATGTTCAATAGGATTTAGATCAGAGATCATAGAAGGCCACATCAGAATAGTCCAATGTTTTGTTCTGAGCCATTCTTGGGTGTTGTTAGCTGTGTGTTTTGGGTCTTTATCCTGTTGGAGGACCCATGACTTGTGACTGAGACCAGGCTTTCTGACACTGGGCAGCACATTTGGCTCCAGAATGCCTTGATAGTCTTGAGATTTCATTGTACCCTGCACAGATTCAAGACACCCTGTGCCAGATGCAGCAAAGCAGCCCCAGAACATAGCCGAGCCTCCTCCATGTTTCACAGTAGGTACAGTGTTCTTTTCTTTGTATGCTTCATTTTTGCATCTGTGAACATAGAGCTGATGTGACTTGCCAAAAAGCTCCATTTTTGTCTCATCTGTCCAAAGGACATTCTCCCAGAAGCTTTGTGGCTTGTCAAATTGCATTTTGGCAAATTCCAGTCTTACTTTTTATGATTTCCTTTCATCAGTGGTGTCCTCCATTTAGTCCACTTTGGCTCAAACAGCAACGGATGGTGCGATCTGATACTGATGTACCTTGACCTTGGAATTCACCTCTAATTTCTTTGGAAGTTGTTCTGGACTCTTTGGTTACCATTCGTATTATCCGTCTCTTCAATTTTTCATCAACTTTTCTCTTGAGGCCACGTCCAAGGAGGTTGGCTACAGTCCCGTGGACCTTAAACTTCTGAACAATATATGCAGCTGTAGTCACAGGAACATCAAGCTGCTTGGAGATGGTCTTACAACCTTTACCTTTAACATGCTTGTCTATAATTTTCTTTCTAATCTCCTGAGACAACTTTCTCCTTAGCTTTCTGTGGTCCATGTTCAGTGTGGCACACACCATGATACCAAACAGCACAGTGACTACTTTTCAGCCTTTAAATAGACAGACTGACTGATTACAAGCTTGAAGACACCTGTGATAGTAATTACAGGACACACCTTAGTTTAACATGACCCTGTGGTCAAATCATGTTCAATCTTTTCTAGGGGTACCATCATGTTTGATCAGGCCAGTTTCATATTTTGTTTTTTAACATGATTCTGTTGAACCACAATTCAAAAGCAATGTCTGATTTTCATCAGTTAATTTTCAGTAAATTTTTATTTAGTATTACTTTTGTCAGTTTCAAGTAATTTCAGTGACCATTGTGGGTTTTTCTTTCTTTAACAGATGGGTACCAACAATTTTAATAGTCATCGACGTCTGTAATAGTCCAGTACCTTTTTCCTGAAGGGAGGGGGGAGAACAGGAGGTGGCCTGGGTGAGTGGGGTCCCCTGTGATGTTAGAGGCCTAAATAAACATCTTCACAGCTTGGCTATTTTATTTGGATTTCTGGTTTTGGAAATAAAGGACACGATTGACATAGCTATATATTTGCGTGGATCAGGTATTGGTCAGACGGCCTTAAATCCCACCTCAAGACAGCCTCTTCCTGTGTCAGCAGGTTGAGCAAAAGTTTGGTTAGAGTAGATTAGATTAGATTAGATAGAACTTTTATTTATCCCTTTGGAAGACCCCCTCAAAGAAATTAAGATTCCAGTAGCACGGTTTATAGCAGATAAGAAGATATATAAAAAAGAGATAGATGCAAACAGAAATATAAATAAATACAAACAAAAATAAAAATAGAAATAGAAATAAGGCTACTGGCTGGCTACTGCTCCTTCCTGTCCTCTGTCTTCCAGTGCAGTCTGATGGCCTGAGGGACAAAAGAGTTTCTCAGTCTGTTAGTCCTAAACTTGGGAAGGAGCAGTCTTGGGCTGAACAGGTTGCTGATGACGGTGTGCAGAGGGTGACTGGCATCGTCCAAAATCTCCATTAGTTTGTCTACTGTTGAGATGTCTACGTGTCTACGGTTGAGATGGCCTGTACAGTATGGCAGCGTCCATTATGATGCATCAACAAAGTTCCAACAGCTGACATCACATGGCTTTGCCCAGTCCTTTTGATAGTCTATGGAAAGATCTGCTCCTCTCATAGACTGTAAAAGAACTGGATGTCATAGGAGCCTTTGGGACGCTGTTGATGCCCTCTAATGGACTCTGCCATACTACAAGTGTTATCTCAACCAAACTTTAGCTCAACCTACTCAGACAAAAAAAAAAAAAAAAACATGTTGATGTGGGATTTTAGGCTGTCTGGCCATTAGTAACAGCAAAACCAATAGCATTTCCAAAACCGAAAATCCTCAATAAATCCTCCATAAAAGAAAAACAGCAATATATAAAAAAAAGTCACAGTGACAGCACATAGATGTGTTATAGTTTTAGACAGAGAAGCTTTTTGAAAAAGGCTGTAAAAATTTGTATTAAAGCCGTAAAAAATGTCTTTTCCCCACATACAATCATGAAGGTGTCATTTTTCTGCAGCCCACTCCAAGTGGACACTTGGGGTACTACAGCTTTTGGCACTTCTTTCAACTTTGTAGGTTGCTGTCTGGTTCCTCTATTACCAGCGTGAGCAACAAGTGGAGTATGTATTCAGAAAAATCTGAACTTTACTCTTTTAGGAAATTTTTAGGCTGTGGGGCTCAAAAAATATTTATCTTGAGGGGGTGTGTAGTGGCAGATTCCTTTTAAACAGTTTTAAAAGCCACCTGAATGATACAAGCTTGACTGGTGATCTGACGCGTGTCCACTTTCATTCATAAAATAATTCCATTACTCACAGGTCTGCAGTTGATGTCCCATTTATTTTGGCAGATGAGGATTCCATGATTCAACATCAAAACAAAAAACTTATCCCGTGGTTTACATTTGCCATATCACAGTCAAAAAACATTTTGCATCCAGCTCGTCTCAACCTGAACAAAGCCAAAGGCTGACCTCCACACCTGTGCTGGCTGACCCATATAACTAAAACTCCACCCATGACCAAACATTTTCCTGACAGGTATAGATTAATCTATGAATTAACATAAACAACCCACTTACTTATATTAAAATTAATACATTTAAATGAAAGTGATCCTTATGATTAATCATTTAAAATAAAGCTTTAATTTGTTGACTTAAATAAAAATTCTTCAAATAAGTTTGAAATGGCTTCTACAGGGTGCATGAGAGGAGGTAATTGAGAACCACTATATCAATGTAACCTTGTTGAACAAGAGTAAAATTAGATCTTTTCCCCGCCACTGCCACTTCCCAGGTAGTGTCAGTCTCAGGGAAATACCAGTTTGAAGTCTTTTTTTAGTACTGAGGGATGTCAAAATCTAAAAATGTGGTAGGTGTGGTGTTTCCGGATTTAAAAGGTATTCAACACTCTAAGTCATTCATTGCCGCCCCACTGTAAATCATGACATTTTTATTTCAAACTCAGCTAAATCTAAATCAAACCAAAAGGGTCATGAAAAGTGTGTGGTCTTTAAAAACATCAAATCTAACTCTTACCAATTGAAACAGGAATCTTTCAAGGACTTGTCCTGGGGTCCATCCTTTCCCATTTGTATAACAGTAGGCAGGCACTGCTGCTGAGGATTAAACTACACCACACAGGCCAATCAAAGTAATCAATTTCTGGTTGGGAAAAATCCATAAACACATTTTAAAGCTTCAGGGAAGAGGACTCAAAATTGGGGGATTTTGAATAGAATAGCAAAGTTCAGCGTGTTATTAATCAGCCTTGAAAACTTGAAAGAGAAAAACAATCTGTGTGGGCATGGTAACAATCACTTTGACATGATGAGGTCGACTGAGTGGAAGTGAAGCTGGCTGGTTGCATTTGAGTGAGCAGGACTTGGTGTAAAGTTTTTTTATTAGCCGAGTTATTACATAATGATAGTCTAGCCCACCCACTTCACATTCAGTTTCTGAGCACTGTCAAAAACTTAACTGCTGGTATTTTAAAATCTGTGCAAAGATCAGACCCAGGATTTTATGATAGTTGATGGTATGCACAGCACTAAACAAATTTATTAGACCACCTGTCATGAAACGAGAAAACGAATATGCTTATATTTTTAACAGACAAGCAGGTTTTTTATTCAAACCTTTACATGTTTCGACAAAGATCTCTGTCAAAATATGTTAAGGTATGAATTTAAAAAAAAGAAAAAAAAAAACTTCTTGTCTGTTAAAAAAAGAAAGTATAAGCATATTATCAACACAGACATCATGAACCTACTTGGACGAGAAAACAAATATTTTAGAAATCTTTCCACAACTGGTTTAAACCTAAAAAAATATTGTTAATGGACATATATTTTAAACAGGAAGAGAGAATTTTTAACTGAATTCACCTTTTAATGCCCAAATTTGAGTTGCTCACAGGGCTTCTCTGAAGTCAGAAAGTTATTAAGCAGGACATTCAAACACTAACACTCATGTATCTGTTCAGGAATGCAAGTAAATAACTAGGATTGACATCTTAATCAAGAAATAATAATGCACTTAACTATTGTTTACTTTTTCTATGGAAAACAGTAAATTTGAAAAGTCATGGATAACATTGATAATTATATTGCCAAGGTTTGAAACCCAAATACTTACACAAAAACTAAAGGTGAAGGACCCAAATATAGATTTAACAAAAAAGACTTAATTATAAACTAAAAGGGATCAAAGTCCAGTCAGCAATCCTTTACAGAAGTGTGCAAAATACTAAAACAAAATCTTACAAAAAGTCTCAAAGTAAACAACTAAAAACACTGAAGGAAAAACTTGAAAAGGCAATCCAAAATGTTCGACCAAAAAAACACAGAAACTACCTACAAAACAGGAGGAACACTGGAGAAACACTGGAGGAACAATGGAGAAAACACAGAGACACTGAAGACATCCACATGGAGTGAGACATGGAAGACGAATGACCCAACAAAGACAAAGGGGAACAAAGAGACTAAATACACTGGGGGAAACGACAATCACACAGGTGGAGGGAATTACAATCAGAGGCACACAGGAAGGAAAACACTACAAGAAACACAGGGATTTCGAAATAAAGCATGAAACACACAAGACACAAAAAAGGTAACTTAACTAGGACCAGGAACAGGATCAAGACAGTAAAACAGGAAACACAAGAGGTCTAAACAAAAGGAACATAATACAAAATAAAACAGGAAACACAAGACGAGGGGAACAAGAGGTCTAAACAGGGAAAAACATACTAAATATAACAGAACAAGCCATATCTCAGCACTCAGCACGAACTTTTGAGAGGGCTGCTAGATCCTGGCTGACTCAGCAGCAAACCTGCACTCCTCTTTGATTTCATTTTTTCATAATGAACCCTTTTACTATTTCATGTTTTGCATTATTTACCTCCTCTTTCACTCTCACAAGGAACTTTTTCAACCGTCACTTTTTCCTCTGCCTAATTTGTTTAAGGTGACTCAAATATTTCCGCTGTGCCCACATGTCCCCATTTTGACGGAGGGGAAGCACAGGCGTTAGATTATTAACCACTGCTTACTACTGTTGAGCACCTTAAAGAACAGGATGAGAAGTTTTAAGTGAGGGCAGAGTGACGTAAATATCCCTGCAGACTCTGCAGTTGAATTTTAAGGACACACACAAGGAAACACTTAAAAATGTCAATATCAGGATTCCTAGTGCTATCATCATATTTGGTCATTATGTTATCTTTCCTCTACTTGGGTCTGTCCAAAACCTTCATACTGTGATAAGCTCATTTGATATTCACATGGGGTGAGGATGGCCAATGATATGAGATGAGATGTCTACTGTTAAGAGACTAATAGGTAATTCCTTTTGCAGCAGATAACCACAAGTGTGTTCAAAGTGAAACGCTAGATAGTAAATCAGAGATGCATCATCCTGTCGTCCTTATTTGGCGTTTCCCTCCTCTTACGTGTCTCTACATTGTGGTTGCAGAGGGTTTTCAGTGACCACAGTGACTTTATAAGAAGCATCAGTAATTAGGCTGAGCACTATCAACTTTTCAGCTCAACCTGACAGCACAGAGACAGCATCTTTCTCAAAAACATGAGGAACCTCAACATCCAAATTCTCTCGGCAATGATGGCCCTGGTGGTCTACACAGCACGACACAGCTGCTACAGAGTAACTACTACTACACAGCCGCCGAAGAACCAAACGCTTCTGCTGGAACAGATAATCAATGAAGCAAAGGAAATGAGGGATCACCATAAAACACAAGGGGTAAGAAAACTACCAAAGTGACGAGTGCTTTGGCTTGCTTGATGGTGTTTAACACTCTGATTTTGTCATTGAAGGTGCTGGAAATACAATTTCCTTCTCATGTAGCGGGAAAATGCTGGGTAAGTGAAAGACATGATATAATTATCTGTTCACAAAATTGTTTGACATTTTGTTGGACAGAGATGTAGTTTCTGTATTTGCCTGGAAGGATTGATTTGCTGTCATTTGCTGTTTCTGCATGTTCGTGTCAACTGTTTGATTCCTATGATGGGCTGCAAACTGAGTTAAAGTTGTCTGAATCTGAAATATTGGTCTGTGTAGGAATTGCAGCATCTCCTGAACTATGTTGTCCTCTTTACAGAAAAAGTTCTTCTGTCAGGCTGAGAAGGGTCTGAATGAGACAGTGTTGAAAACCTCCAATCTTACCAGAATGTTAACAAAATACAACAACGGCATAGAACCAAAGGTACAGAGGAATTCAAAGTGTCAAAATTGTATGGCATTCTGTATGTTAGTGATGCATAATACTGGATTTTTGCAGAAACCATATCTAATAGTGTGGGTACTGCATCATTTGCACTCTTGACCATTGCATTACTGTCTATGTTGGCTGTGATGTCTCACCTCATGTTAGCTTGTACATATCCTTTGTTTTCATTTTAAAATTTAATTCATTTTCTCCGATTCCTTGTGTATGAATACATCCTCTAGTCCAGTGGTTTCCAAACTTTTTGGCCCAAAGCACACCTGAGCTCACGCTAACTTCTAGGCACACCATGTTTATACCATAAAAAATAGCCTCTTAACAAGTGTTACTGAAACTTTTCAGTCTGTATATTTTTGTATCTATCGAATAATACCTACTAATATTTGCCTGACAAGTGTAGCCTAATGAATTATTTGTTCAGTGAAGAAGTTGTTTAAGATTTGATACATTTAATCAATTCAGTGTCACACATATAAACCTAAAGGATCCCAAAATTCAAAATTAGATGAACTTATTAAGGGGATAACACAAAAGTAGCGGTTCCTTCCTCCAGCTACACACTGCAAAAACTCAGATCTAGGTGAGAGTATTTGTCCAATTTCAAGTAAAAAATACCTCCCCAGACTTATTCTAAGGCACGATTTCCTGATATGTCTAGATTAAGATCGTATTTACAGATATCAAAACTAAAACTAAAGCCTGAGTTGCTTGTAATAAGTAAAATAATCTGCCAGTGAGACAAGAAAAAACTTAAAGGGCGTCTTAAAATGTTTTTTTTATCCGGGGCAGATTTTAAACATGAAACAGACCCTCAGTCAGTCAAACTTGCTTGTTTCATTGGCAGATAGTTTTCTTATCATTACAAACAGTTCAATGCCTTATTTTCACCTTATATATCATGTAGTAAGATATTTATCTGGACTTGCTAAGTGAATGTGGATTAGAATAAATGTTTTAGATATATCTGACTTGAAAATAGACAAACAACTTTGCTGAGATCCTAGTTTTTGCAGTGCAATTCCATTAAATGTAGAGCCCTAACAGTTTCATAACAGGATTTGCAGCTATATAACTAAATTAATTGACACAAGCAGATGATGGAGGGAATTTAAAACTCATTGATTAACTGCTCTATAGATGTAGATACTGTACAAATTCCCAAGGCAGATCTGGACATGCCTTAAGGTGCAACAGTGTACTCTGTCCCACTATTTGAGAACCACTGCTGTAAAGGGAGTAAAGTTAACCAGAGTTAAATTTCTTGTACGTCTTACATAACTGGCCGATAAGCTTGATCCTGTAGATATCTGATGTGCTGATATGTCCAAACTCAAGCTAGCTGGTTCACTTATACACCCATTTTCTTTGTAAAGAACATCAAGTCTCGCTTACACTTACATTGTCCTGATTTTCCCAATCGTTACAGTCTATATGTTTTAGAAACAAGAACACAACAGGACAAATATCAAATTCTACCATAAATGTGAATATACTGATCTTTTCAATGGTAGATATTCAGTGATGGAGGTCAAAGAATTAATTCCTTTGGCTCACATATTCATTTTAAGAAAAATGTATTTTTACCAGTAACCAAATATTGTGGGGGGTTATGACACATCAATACATTTTGCTGATATTACATACAATACATGCAATAAAACAGCTAAAATGTACGGCAGCTATATTGCCAGTAAATATAAACAGATTCTTTTTCTAATTTATATTTGCTGAGATAATCAATATTTTGAGCTAACATCTGCTAATAACAATATCTTAACAATTATATAACCCGGCCCTGGTACACATGATGGTATCATGTAATGAAGGGTAACTGATTATGCTCATGCATTTAAATTTTTTTTTATGTTTGTTCTGTTTCAGATTAACTGTTCCCTGGTCAATGGAAGAGTTAACATCAGCCATTTCCTGAATGACACCATGGATTGTGCAAAATATGTCTTACACAGTCATAGGAAGTGATCATGAGTTAAAATATAGGATGTATAATATGGGTTTGCTGTAACATATGTAAGTTATTTAATTTATTTTCGACAGAGAAATTTATTTTCCTACCTACTCATTTTTGGATTATTTGTATTTAAACATCAATAAATGCTGAAGTGACAAATTAAGCCTTAAGACTCTTGTCTTTGAATTTCTGTTCAAGAACAATATGTAGGTTGGAGACCTGAGCGTATCAAATATTACAGAGTGTGAGTGTATTTTGGCACCTACTCTGCTGCAACGGTACAATATGTCCTCTAATGTCTGACATGTTAGCGCCCGTGTCATGTTCCTGTTCATTCTGCTAACTATTGTTGTGCAGATATGGTGAATAATTTGACATGTTGTGGATGGTTTCTTGTTGGTGCAAACTGTGAAAACAAGTTTTCCTTTGGCACAATAAAGGCCATCCATCCATCCATACATCCATCCATCCATCCATCCATCCATCCATCCATCCAGGGGCGCTGCAACAAGCTGTGACCCCCATTAAAGGATTACACATTAGGCCCCACCACAATGATCCAAATCAACCCAGAGTGAATGCATTGACAGTAACATACAGTTTGGGCATGAGTGTAGGGAAACTCAGACTCTGATAGCAGAAATAAAATTGGCTGATTTTTGCATTTGGCCTAAGAAGGTGACCTCAACACTCTGCAGAGACTTTTGACAAAAACATAAATTATGATAGGCAAGTTACAGATGTGATGTATGAACTGTAATTCAGTTAAAACGACGCAATAAATGTTGAATTAATTTATATGAGCACATTTCTGGGTATTCTAAGCATCTAGACAGTTTTATTCAGTTTTATTTTTCATTAGGTCTACATGACAATGATCCAAAACTCTCAGATTTAAAAACCCTGACAGATTTAAAAACCCTGCAGACAAAACTTTTATCCCACTTTTCTTTGTAAATCATAATAAAATCTGTGACTATTACACTTAAATACATTAAGGTATATAGAAAGTCAAGCATACACTGTGGAATATAGAATAACTTAATTATATTTATAAATGTTCTAAAGCGTATCTTTTTCAGTCTAAATGCTTTTTTTCATTTTATTGTTCATTTGTTTTTAAATAAAAAGCTCTTCTAGTATCAATAAAAAAACACACAACAGACATAAATTCAGATTCAGTTGCATATTTGAGATGTAACAGTTTCTGATATGACCTAGAATAGGCTATTTTTTTAGTCCTCATAAAATTAGTGTGATTAGATTTAAGAAAATTAATTAGTACAACTAAATGTAGTTTGTACAATCCAAGATTACAAGGATCATATGTCAATTTAAAGAAGATATACATTCATATAAAAAATAACATTGTATAAGACTTTGCCTGACATGATACTTAACCAGCAAAAATCATTTACTATATGCAACACACATGTGATTCTGAATATCATATGACTTTAGATTTCAGGGAGAAACTGTTCATAACTGTTCATTTTTCGTTGTTTACGTTGTGGAGTGGTCAGAACACAGAATGACTGGAAGTTTCTGTTTTGCAATAAAAACAACAAAAAAAATATATCAGAAAAGTTAAAAGAAAATCCACTTTTGCAACAAGCAACATGCTCCAGAAAAGCTGGGACAGGAGTATGTTTACCACTGTGTTACATCACCTCTCCTTGTAACAACACTCAACTAGTGTTTGTGAACTGAGGACACTAATTTTTGAAGCTTTGAAGGTTGAATTCTTTCCCATTCTTGCTGAATGTACGACTTCAGTCGCTCAATAGGCCGGGGTCTCCATTGTTGTGTTTTGTTCTGCATAATGCTCCACACATTCTCAATGGGAGACAGGTCTGGACTGTAGGCAGGCCAGTCTAGTCCCTGCACTCTTCTACTATGAAGCCACGCTGTTGTAACACACGTAGAATGTGTCTTTACTTTGTCTTGCAGGAATAAGCAGGGACCTCCCTGAAAGAGACACACTGCTTGGATGGCAGCATATGTTGTTCCAAAACCTCTATGTCCCTTTCAGTGTTAATGGTGCCTTCACAGTGCAAGTTACCCATGTCATCGGCACTAACACCCCCCTGATCATCACAGATGCCGGCTTTTGAACATATACTGCTAAAAAGCATATACGGTATTATCCTTTACAGAATTACGTAAATTCTTTTGATGTTGTGCTGCCTCAGGGATTGAAGGTCACTGGCATTCAAGGTTGGTTTTCAGCTTTGCCACTAACATGCAGAGATTTCTCCAGATTGTCTGAATGTTTTTATGATACATGGACTGTAGATGAGGAAATCTGTAATTCCTTGCAATGATTCATTAAGAAACATTGTTGTTACTGTTGGACTATTTCCTTGCAAAGTTGTTCACAAAGTGGTGAACCTTGCCTCTTCCTTGCTTGTGAACGACTGAACCTTTCAGGGATGCTCTTTTTATACCCAATCATGACACTCACCTGTTTCCAGTTGACCTATTCACCTGTGGAATGTTCAAAGCAGGTGATTTTCAAGCATTCCTGAACTTTTCCAGTATTTTTTTGGCCCTGTCCCTGCTTTTTTGGAACATGTAGGCATCAAATTTAAAATGAATGAATATTTGCAAAAAACAATAAAGTTTATCAGTTCAAACATTACATTTCTTGTTGTATTTTAAGTTGAATATGGATCATAGAGGATTTGCAAATCACTGTACTTTGTTTTTGGGTGGTTTTGGAAATGGGGCATGTAAATAAAAAAACGCTTTAATTATCTAATGTCACTGAGGGAAGCGTTGGTTAAGCATACATACCTCTCTGCTTAGGGGAATGATCATAATCACATTTTACTACATAGTAAAATCTTGATGCTCTCCTCTCAATGTTACCTTCACAGCACTGATGATTTTTTGTAATTTAAGAAAGGTTTTAGCTTGTGCTCAGAGCAGAGTGTTTCACTTAAACACCAGTGATAATGTCCCCCTGATTAAAATAAGGTATGGTGTATTATTGTCAGCTCAGCTGTTTAATGAACATCAGTTTCCAGGGTAGCTCATTTGATTTTCACATGGGGTGAGGATGGCCAATGATATGAGATGAGATGTCTACTGTTAAGAGACTAATAGGTAATTCCTTTTGCAGCAGATAACCACAAGTGTGTTCAAAGTGGAAAGCTAGATAATAAATCAGAGATGCATCATACTGTTGTCCTTATTTGGCGTTTCCCTCCTCTTACGTGTCTCAAAATGTGGTTGCCGAGGGTTTTCAGTGACCACAGTGACTTTATAAGAAGCATCGGTAATTAGGCTGAGCACTATCAACTTTTCAGCTCAACCTGACAGCACAGAGACAGCATCTCTCTCAAAAACATGAGGAACCTCAACATCCAAATTCTCTCGGCAATGATGGCCCTGGTGGTCTACACAGTACGACACAGCTGCTACAGAGTAACTACTACTACACAGCCGCCGAAGAACCAAACGCTTCTGCTGGAACAGATAATCAATGAAGCAAAGGAAATGAGGGATCACCATAAAACACAAGGGGTAAGAAAACTACCAAAGTGACGAGTGCTTTGGCTTGCTTGATGGTGTTTAACACTCTGATTTTGTCATTGAAGGTGCTGGAAATACAATTTCCTTCTCATGTAGCGGGAAAATGCTGGGTAAGTGAAAGACATGATATAATTATCTGTTCACAAAATTGTTTGACATTTTGTTGGACAGAGATGTAGTTTCTGTATTTGCCTGGAAGGATTGATTTGCTGTCATTTGCTGTTTCTGCATGTTCGTGTCAACTGTTTGATTCCTATGATGGGCTGCAAACTGAGTTAAAGTTGTCTGAATCTGAAATATTGGTCTGTATAGGAATTGCAGCATCTCCTGAACTATGTTGTCCTCTTTACAGAAAGAGTTCTTCTGTCTGGCTGAGAAGGGTCTGAATGAGACAGTGTTGAAAACCTCCAATCTTACCAGAATGTTAACAAAATACAACAACGGCATAGAACCAAAGGTACAGAGGAATTCAAAGTGTCAAAATTGTATGGCGTTCTGTATATTAGTGATGCATAATACTGGATTTTTGCAGAAACCATATCTAATAGTGTGGTTACTGCATCATTTGCACTCTTGACCATTGCATTACTGTCTATGTTGGCTGTGATGTCTCACCTCATGTTAGCTTGTACATATCCTTTGTTTTCATTTTAAAATTTAATTCATTTTCTCCGATTCCTTGTGTATGAATACATCCTCTAGTCCAGTGGTTTCCAAACTTTTTGGCCCAAAGCACACCTGAGCTCACGCTAACTTCTAGGCACACCATGTTTATACCATAAAAAATAGCATCTTAACAAGTGTTACTGAAACTTTTCAGTCTGTATATTTTTGTATCTATCGAATAATACCTACTAATATTTGCCTGACAAGTGTAGTCTAATGAATTATTTGTTCAGTGAAGAAGTTGTTTAAGATTTGATACATTTAATCAATTCAGTGTCACACATATAAACCTAAAGGATCCCAAAATTCTAAATTAGATGAACTTATTAAGGGGATAACACAAAAGTAGCGGTTCCTTCCTCCAGCTACACACTGCAAAAACTCAGATCTAGGTGAGAGTATTTGTCCAATTTCAAGTAAAAAATACCTCCCCAGACTTATTCTAAGGCACGATTTCCTGATATGTCTGGATTAAGATCGTATTTACAGATATCAAAACTAAAACTAAAGCCTGAGTTGCTTGTAATAAGTAAAATAATCTGCCAGTGAGACAAGAAAAAACTTAAAGGGCGTCTTAAAATGTTTTTTTTATCCGGAGCAGATTTTAAACATGAAACAGACCCTCAGTCAGTCAAACTTTCTTGTTTCATTGGCAGATAGTTTTCTTATCATTACAAACAGTTCAATGCCTTATTTTCACCTTATATATCATGTAGTAAGATATTTATCTGGACTTGCTAAGTGAATGTGGATTAGAATAAATGTTTTAGATATATCTGACTTGAAAATAGACAAACAACTTTGCTGAGATCCTAGTTTTTGCAGTGCAATTCCATTAAATGTAGAGCCCTAACAGTTTCATAACATGATTTGCAGCTATATAACTAAATTAATTGACACAAGCAGATGATGGAGGGAATTTAAAACTCATTGATTAACTGCTCTATAGATGTAGATACTGTACAAATTCCCAAGGCAGACCTGGACATGCCTTAAGGTGCAACAGTGTACTCTGTCCCACTATTTGAGAACCACTGCTGTAAAGGGAGTAAAGTTAACCAGAGTTAAATTTCTTGTACGTCTTACATAACTGGCCGATAAGCTTGATCCTGTAGATATCTGATGTGCTGATATGTCCAAACTCAAGCTAGCTGGTTCACTGATACACCCATTTTCTTTGTAAAGAACATCAAGTCTCGCTTACACTTACATTGTCCTGTTTTTCCCAATCGTTACAGTCTATATGTTTTAGAAACAAGAACACAACAGGACAAATATCAAATTCTACCATAAATGTGAATATACTGATCTTTTCAATGGTAGATATTCAGTGATGGAGGTCAAAGAATTAATTCCTTTGGCTCACATATTCATTTTAAGAAAAATGTATTTTTACCAGTAACCAAATATTGTGGGGGGTTATGACACATCAATACATTTTGCTGATATTACATACAATACATGCAATAAAACAGCTTAAATGTACGGCAGCTATATTGCCAGTAAGTACAAACAGATTCTTTTTCTAATTTATATTTGCTGAGATAATCAATATTTTGAGCTAACAACTGCTAATAACAATATTTTAACAATTATATAACCCGGCCCTGGTACACATGATGGTATCATGTAATGAAGGGTAACTGATTATGCTCATGCATTTAAATTTTTTTTATGTTTGTTCTGTTTCAGATTAACTGTACCCTGGTCAATGGAAGAGTTAACATCAGCCATTTCCTGAATGACACCATGGATTGTGCAAAATATGTCTTACACAGTCATAGGAAGTGATCATGAGTTAAAATATAGGATATTTAATATGGGTTTGCTGTAACATACGTAAGTTATTTAATTTATTTTCAACAGAGAAATGTATTTTCCTACCTACTCATTTTTGGATTATTTGTATTTAAACATCAATAAATGCTGAAGTGACAAATTAAGCCTTCAGACTCTTGTCTTTGAATTTCTGTTCAAGAACAATATGTAGGTTGGAGACCTGAGCGTATCAAATATTACAGAGTGTGAGTGTATTTTGGCACCTACTCTGCTGCAACGGTACAATATGTCCTCTAATGTCTGACATGTTAGCGCCCGTGTCATGTTCCTGTTCATTCTGCTAACTATTGTTGTGCAGATATGGTGAATAATTTGACATGTGGATGGTTTCTTGTTGGTGCAAACTGTGAAAACAAGTTTTCCTTTGGCACAATAAAGGCCATCCATACATCCATCTATACATCCATCCATCCATCCATCCATCCATCCAGGGATGCTGCAACAAGCTGTGACCCCCATTAAAGGATTACACATTAGGCCCCACCACAATGATCCAAATCAACCCAGAGTGAATGCATTGACAGTAACATACAGTTTGGGCATGAGTGTAGGGAAACTCAGACTCTGATAGCTGAAATAAAATTGGCTGATTTTTGCATTTGGCCTAAGAAGGTGACCTCAACACTCTGCAGAGACTTTTGACAAAAACATAAATTATGATAGGCAAGTTACAGATGTGAGGCATGAACTGTAATTCAGTTAAAACGACATAATAAATGTTGAATTAATTTATATGAGCACATTTCTGGGTATTCTAAGCATCTAGACTGTTTAATTCAGTTTTATTTTTCATTAGGTCTACATGACTTTGATCCAAAACTCTCAGATTTAAAGACCCTGACAGATTATAAACCCTGTAGACAAAACTTTTATCCCACTTTTCTTTGTAAATCATAATAAAATCTGTGACTATTACACTTAAATACAATAAGGTATATAGAAAGTCAAGCATACACTGTGGAATATAGAATAACTTAATCATATTTATAAATGTTCTAAAGCGTATCTTTTTCAGTCTAAATGTTTTTTTTTCATTTTATTGTTCATTTGTTTTTAAATAAAAAGCTCTTCTAGTACCAATAAAAAAACACACAACAGACATAAATTCAGATTCAGTTGCATATTTGAGATGTAACAGTTTCTGATATGACCTAGAATAGGCTATTTTTTTAGTCCTCATAAAATTAGGGTGATTAGATTTAAGAAAATTAATTAGTACAACTAAATGTAGTTTGTACAATCCAAGATTACAAGGATCATATGTCAATTTAAAGAAGATATACATTCATATAAAAAATAACATTGTATAAGACTTTGCCTGACATGATAATTAATCAGCAAAATCATTTACTATATGCAACACACATGTGATTCTGAATATCATATGACTTTAGATTTCAGGGAGAAACTGTTCATAACTGTTCATTTTTCGTTGTTTACGTTGTGGAGTGGTCAGAACACAGAATGACTGGAAGTTTCTGTTTTGCAATAAAAACAACAAAAAAAATATATCAGAAAAGTTAAAAGAAAATCCACTTTTGCAACAAGCAACATGCTCCAGAAAAGCTGGGACAGGAGTATGTTTACCACTGTGTTACATCACCTCTCCTTGTAACAACACTCAACTAGTGTTTGTGAACTGAGGACACTAATTTTTGAAGCTTTGAAGGTTGAATTCTTTCCCATTCTTGCTGAATGTACGACTTCAGTCGCTCAATAGGCCGGGGTCTCCATTGTTGTGTTTTGCTCTGCATAATGCTCCACACATTCTTAATGGGAGACAGGTCTGGACTGTAGGCAGGCCAGTCTAGTCCCTGCACTCTTTTACAAAACCCAAAACCAGTGAAGTTGGCACGTTGTGTAAATCGTAAATAAAAACAGAATACAATGATTTGCAAATCCCTTTCAACCTATATTCAATTGAATACACAGCAAAGACAAGATACTTACTGTCGAACTGGTAAACTGTGTTATCTTTTGCAAATATTAGCTCATTTTGAATTTGATGCCTGCAACATGTTTCAAAAAAGCTGGCACAAGTGGCAAAAAAGACTGAGAAAGTTGAGGAATGCTCATCAAACACTTATTTGGAGCATCCCACAGGTGAACAGGCTAATTGAGAACAGGTGGGTGCCATGATTGGGTATAAAAGCAGCTTCCCTGAAATGGTCAGTCATTCACAAACAAGGATGGGGCGAGGGTCACCACTTTGTGAACAAATGCGTGAGCAAATTGTCGAACAGTTTAAGAACAACATTTCTCAACGAACTATTGCAAAGAATTTAGGGATTTCATCATCTACAGTCCGTAATATCATCAAAAGGTTCAGAGAATCTGGAGAAATTACTGCATGTAAGCGGCTAGGCCAAAAACCAACATTGAATGCCCGTGACCTTCGATCCCTCAGGCGGTACTGCATCAAAAACCGGCATCACTGTGTAAAGGATATCACCACATGGGCTCAGGAACACTTCAGAAAACCACTGTCAGTAACTACAGTTCGTCGCTACATCTGTAAGTGCAAGTTAAAACTCTACTATGCAAAGCGAAAGCCATTTATCAACAACACCCAGAAACGCCGCCGGCTTCGCTGGGCCCGAGCTCATCTAAGATGGACTGATGCAAAGTGGAAAAGTGTTCTGTGGTCTGACGAGTCCACATTTCAAATTGTTTTTGGAAAGTGTGGTCGTCGTGTCCTCCAGACCAAAGAGGAAAAGAACCAGCCGGACTGTTATAGGCGCAAAGTTCAAAAGCCAGCATCTGTGATGGTATGGGGGTGTATTAGTGCCCAAGGCATGGGTAACTTACACATCTGTGAAGGCACCATTAATGCTGAAAGGTACTTACAGGTTTTGGAGCAACATATGTTGCCATCCAAGCAACGTCTTTTTCATGGACGCCCCAGCTTATTTCAGCAAGACAATGCCAAGCCACATTCTGCACGTGTTACACCAGCGTGACTTCGTAGTAAAAGAGTGCAGGTACTAGACTGGCCTGTCTGTAGTCCAGACCTGTCCCCCATTGAAAATGTGTGGCGCATTATGAAGCGTAAAATACAACAACGGAGACCCCGGACTGTTGAACAACTTAGGCTGTACATCAAGCAAGAATGGGAAAGAATTCCACCCGAAAAGCTTCAAAAATTGGTCTCCTCAGTTCCCAAACGTTTACTGAGTGTTGTTAAAAGGAAAGGTGATGTAACACAGTGGTAAAAATGCCCCTGTGCCAACTTTTTTGCAATGTGTTGCTGCCATTAAATTCTAAGTTGATGATTATTTGAAAAAGAAAATAAAGTTTCTCAGTTCGAACATTAAATATCTTGTCTTTGCAGTGTATTCAATTGAATATAAGTTGAAAAGGATTTGCAAATCATTGTATTCTGTTTTTATTTACAATTTACACAACGTGCCAACTTCACTGGTTTTGGGTTTTGTACCATGAAGACACGCTGTTGAAACACACGTAGAATGTGTCTTTACTTTGTCCTGCAGGAATAAGCAGGGACCTCCCTGAAAGAGACACACTGCTTGGATGGCAGCATATGTTGTTCCAAAACCTCTATGTCCCTTTCAGTGTTAATGGTGCCTTCACAGTGCAAGTTACCCATGTCATCGGCACTAACACCCCCCTGATCATCACAGATGCCGGCTTTTGAACATATACTGCTAAAAAGCATATACGGTATTATCCTTTACAGAATTACGTACATTCTTTTGATGTTGTGCTGCCTCAGGGATTGAAGGTCACTGGCATTCAAGGTTGGTTTTCAGCTTTGCCACTAACATGCAGAGATTTCTCCAGATTGTCTGAATGTTTTTATGATACATGGACTGTAGATGAGGAAATCTGTAAATTCCTTGCAATGATTCATTAAGAAAACATTGTTGTTACTGTTGGACTATTTCCTTGCAAAGTTGTTCACAAAGTGGTGAACCTCGCCTCTTCCTTGCTTGTGAACGACTGAACCTTTCAGGGATGCTCTTTTTATATCCAATCATGACACTCACCTGTTTCCAGTTGACCTATTCACCTGTGGAATGTTCAAAGCAGGTGATTTTCAAGCATTCCTGAACTTTTCCAGTATTTTTTTGGCCCTGTCCCTGCTTTTTTGGAACATGTAGGCATCAAATTTAAAATGAATGAATATTTGCAAAAAACAATAAAGTTTATCAGTTCAAACATTACATTTCTTGTTGTATTTTAAGTTGAACCAGTGATAATGTCCCCCTGATTAAAATAAGGTATGGTGTATAATGGTCAGCTCAGCTGTTTAATGAACATCAGTTTCCAGGGTAGCTCATTTGATTTTCACATGGGGTGAGGATGGCCAATGATATGAGATGAGATGTCTGCTGTTAAGAGACTAATAGGTAATTCCTTTTGCAGCAGATAACCACAAGTGTGTTCAAAGTGGAAAGCTAGATAATAAATCAGAGATGCATCATACTGTTGTCCTTATTTGGCGTTTCCCTCCTCTTACGTGTCTCAAAATGTGGTTGCCGAGGGTTTTCAGTGACCACAGTGACTTTATAAGAAGCATCGGTAATTAGGCTGAGCACTATCAACTTTTCAGCTCAACCTGACAGCACAGAGACAGCATCTCTCTCAAAAACATGAGGAACCTCAACATCCAAATTCTCTCGGCAATGATGGCCCTGGTGGTCTACACAGTACGACACAGCTGCTACAGAGTAACTACTACTACACAGCCGCCGGAGAACCAAACGCTTCTGCTGGAACAGATAATCAATGAAGCAAAGGAAATGAGGGATCACCATAAAACACAAGGGGTAAGAAAACTACCAAAGTGACGAGTGCTTTGGCTTGCTTGATGGTGTTTAACACTCTGATTTTGTCATTGAAGGTGCTGGAAATACAATTTCCTTCTCATGTAGCGGGAAAATGCTGGGTAAGTGAAAGACATGATATAATTATCTGTTCACAAAATTGTTTGACATTTTGTTGGACAGAGATGTAGTTTCTGTATTTGCCTGGAAGGATTGATTTGCTGTCATTTGCTGTTTCTGCATGTTCGTGTCAACTGTTTGATTCCTATGATGGGCTGCAAACTGAGTTAAAGTTGTCTGAATCTGAAATATTGGTCTGTATAGGAATTGCAGCATCTCCTGAACTATGTTGTCCTCTTTACAGAAAGAGTTCTTCTGTCTGGCTGAGAAGGGTCTGAATGAGACAGTGTTGAAAACCTCCAATCTTGCCAGAATGTTAACAAAATACAACAACGGCATAGAACCAAAGGTACAGAGGAATTCAAAGTGTCAAAATTGTATGCTATTCTGTATATTAGTGATGCATAATACTGGATTTTTGCAGAAACCATATCTAATAGTGTGGTTACTGCATCATTTGCACTCTTGACCATTGCATTACTGTCTATGTTGGCTGTGATGTCTCACCTCATGTTAGCTTGTACATATCCTTTGTTTTCATTTTAAAATTTAATTCATTTTCTCTGATTCCTTGTGTATGAATACATCCTCTAGTCCAGTGGTTTCCAAACTTTTTGGCCCAAAGCACACCTGAGCTCACGCTAACTTCTAGGCACACCATGTTTATACCATAAAAAATAGCCTCTTAACACGTGTAACTGAAACTTTTCTGTCTGTATATTTTTGTATCTATCGAATAATACCTACTAATATTTGCCTGACAAGTGTAGCCTAATGAATTATTTGTTCAGTGAAGAAGTTGTTTAAGATTTGATACATTTAATCAATTCAGTGTCACACATATAAACCTAAAGGATCCCAAAATTCAAAATTAGATGAACTTATTAAGGGGATAACACAAAAGTAGCGGTTCCTTCCTCCAGCTACACACTGCAAAAACTCAGATCTAGGTGAGAGTATTTGTCCAATTTCAAGTAAAAAATACCTCCCCAGACTTATTCTAAGGCACGATTTCCTGATATGTCTAGATTAAGATCGTATTTACAGATATCAAAACTAAAACTAAAGCCTGAGTTGCTTGTAATAAGTAAAATAATCTGCCAGTGAGACAAGAAAAAACTTAAAGGGCGTCTTAAAATGTTTTTTTTTATCCGGAGCAGATTTTAAACATGAAACAGACCCTCAGTCAGTCAAACTTGCTTGTTTCATTGGCAGATAGTTTTCTTATCATTACAAACAGTTCAATGCCTTATTTTCACCTTTTATTTCATGTAGTAAGATATTTATCTGGACTTGCTAAGTGAATGTGGATTAGAATAAATGTTTTAGATATATCTGACTTGAAAATAGACAAACAACTTTGCTGAGATCCTAGTTTTTGCAGTGCAATTCCATTAAATGTAGAGCCCTAACAGTTTCATAACAGGATTTGCAGCTATATAACTAAATTAATTGACACAAGCAGATGATGGAGGGCATTTAAAACTCATTGATTAACTGCTCTAAAGATGTAGATACTGTACAAATTCCCAAGGCAGACGTGGACATGCCTTAAGTTGCCACAGTGTACTCTGTCCCACTATTTGAGAACCACTGCTGTAAAGGGAGTAAAGTTAACCAGAGTTAAATTTCTTGTACGTCTTACATAACTGGCCGATAAGCTTGATCCTGTAGATATCTGATGTGCTGATATGTCCAAACTCAAGCTAGCTGGTTCACTTATACACCCATTTTCTTTGTAAAGAACATCAAGTCTCGCTTACACTTACATTGTCCTGTTTTTCCTAATCGTTACAGTCTATATGTTTTAGAAACAAGAACACAACAGGACAAATATCAAATTCTACCATAAATGTGAATATACTGATCTTTTCAATGGTAGATATTCAGTTATGGAGGTCAAAGAATTAATTCCTTTGGCTCACATATTCATTTTAAGAAAAATGTATTTTTACCAGTAACCAAATATTGTGGGGGGTTATGACACATCAATACATTTTGCTGATATTACATACAATATATGCAATAAAACAGCTAAAATGTACGGCAGCTATATTGCCAGTAAGTACAAACAGATTCTTTTTCTAATTTATATTTGCTGAGATAATCAATATTTTGAGCTAGCATCTGCTAATAACAATATCTTAACAATTATATAACCCGGCCCTGGTACACATGATGGTATCATGGTATCATGTTATGAAAAGTAACTGATTATGCTCATGCATTTAAATTTTTTTTATGTTTGTTCTGTTTCAGATTAACTGTACCCTGGTCAATGGAAGAGTTAACATCAGCCATTTCCTGAATGACACCATGGATTGTGCAGAATATGTCTCACACAGTCATAGGAAGTGATCATGAGTTAAAATATAGGATGTATAATATGGGTTTGCTGTAACATATGTAAGTTATTTAATTTATTTTCAACAGAGAAATGTATTTTCCTACCTACTCATTTTTGGATTATTTGTATTTAAACATCAATAAATGCTGAAGTGACAAATTAAGCCTTCAGACTCTTGTCTTTGAATTTCTGTTCAAGAACAATATGTAGGTTGGAGACCTGAGCGTATCAAATATTACAGGGGTGAGTGTATTTTGGCACCTACTCTGCTGCAATGGTACAATATGTCCTCTAATGTCTGACATGGTAGCGCCCGTGTCATGTTCGTGTTCATTCTGCTAACTATTGTTGTGCAGATATGGTGAATAATTTGACATGTTGTGGATGGTTTCTTGTTGGTGCAAACTGTGAAAACAAGTTTTCCTTTGGCACAATAAAGGCCATCCATATATCCATCTATACATCCATCCATCCATCCATCCATCAATCCAACCATCCAGGGGCGCTGCAACAAGCTGTGACCCCCATTAAAGGATTACACATTAGGCCCCACCACAATGATCCAAATCAACCCAGAGTGAATGCATTGACAGTAACATACAGTTTGGGCATGAGTGTAGGGAAACTCAGACTCTGATAGCAGAAATAAAATTGGCTGATTTTTGCATTTGGCCTAAGAAGGTGACCTCAACACTCTGCAGAGACTTTTGACAAAAACATAAATTATGATAGGCAAGTTACAGATGTGAGGCATGAACTGTAATTCAGTTAAAACAACGTAATAAATGTTGAATTAATTTATATGAGCACATTTCTGGGTATTCTAAGCATCTAGACTGTTTAATTCAGTTTTATTTTTCATTAGGTCTACATGACTATGATCCAAAACTCTCAGATTTAAAAACCCTGACAGATTTAAAAACCCTGCAGACAAAACTTTTATCCCACTTTTCTTTGTAAATCATAATAAAATCTGTGACTATTACACTTAAATACAATAAGGTATATAGAAAGTCAAGCATACACTGTGGAATATAGAATAACTTAATCATATTTATAAATGTTCTAAAGCGTATCTTTTTCAGTCTAAATGCTTTTTTTCATTTTATTGTTCATTTGTTTTTAAATAAAAAGCTCTTCTAGTATCAATAAAAAAACACACAACAGACATAAATTCAGATTCAGTTGCATATTTGAGATGCAACAGTTTCTGATATGACCTAGAATAGGCTATTTTTTTAGTCCTCATAAAATTAGGGTGATTAGATTTAAGAAAATTAATTAGTACAACTAAATGTAGTTTGTACAATCCAAGATTACAAGGATCATATGTCAATTTAAAGAAGATATACATTCATATAAAAAATAACATTGTATAAGACTTTGCCTGACATGATAATTAACCAGCAAAAATCATTTACTATATGCAACACACATGTGATTCTGAATATCATATGACTTTAGATTTCAGGGAGAAACTGTTCATAACTGTTAATTTTTCGTTGTTTACGTTGTGGAGTGGTCAGAACACAGAATGACTGGAAGTTTCTGTTTGCAATAAAAACAACAACAAAAATTATATCAGAAAAGTTAAAAGAGAATCCACTTTTGCAACAAGCAACATGCTCCAGAAAAGCTGGGACAGGAGTATGTTTACCACTGTGTTACATCACCTCTCCTTGTAACAACACTCAACTAGTGTTTGTGAACTGAGGACACTAATTTTTGAAGCTTTGAAGGTTGAATTCTTTCCCATTCTTGCTGAATGTACGACTTCAGTCGCTCAATAGGCCGGGGTCTCCATTGTTGTGTTTTGCTCTGCATAATGCTCCACACATTCTCAATGGGAGACAGGTCTGGACTGTAGGCAGGCCAGTCTAGTCCCTGCACTCTTCTACTATGAAGACACGCTGTTGAAACACACGTAGAATGTGTCTTTACTTTGTCTTGCAGGAATAAGCAGGGACCTCCCTGAAAGAGACACACTGCTTGGATGGCAGCATATGTTGTTCCAAAACCTCTATGTCCCTTTCAGTGTTAATGGTGCCTTCACAGTGCAAGTTACCCATGTCATCGGCACTAACACCCCCCTGATCATCACAGATGCCGGCTTTTGAACATATACTGCTAAAAAGCATATACGGTATTATCCTTTACAGAATTACGTAAATTCTATTGATGTTGTGCTGCCTCAGGGATTGAAGGTCACTGGCATTCAAGGTTGGTTTTCAGCTTTGCCACTAACATGCAGAGATTTCTCCAGATTGTCTGAATGTTTTTATGATACATGGACTGTAGATGAGGAAATCTGTAAATTCCTTGCAATGATTCATTAAGAAAACATTGTTGTTACTGTTGGACTATTTCCTTGCAAAGTTGTTCACAAAGTGGTGAACCTCGCCTCTTCCTTGCTTGTGAACGACTGAACCTTTCAGGGATGCTCTTTTTATACCCAATCATGACACTCACCTGTTTCCAGTTGACCTATTCACCTGTGGAATGTTCAAAGCAGGTGATTTTCAAGCATTCCTGAACTTTTCCAGTATTTTTTTGGCCCTGTCCCTGCTTTTTTGGAACATGTAGGCATCAAATTTAAAATGAGTGAATATTTGCAAAAAACAATAAAGTTTATCAGTTCAAACATTACATTTCTTGTTGTATTTTAAGTTGAATATGGATCATAGAGGATTTGCAAATCACTGTACTTTGTTTTTGGGTGGTTTTGGAAATGGGGCATGTAAATAAAAAAACGCTTTAATTATCTAATGTCACTGAGGGAAGAGTTGGTTAAGCATACATACCTCTCTGCTTAGGGGAATGATCATAATCACATTTTACTACATAGTAAAATCTTGATGCTCTCCTCTCAATGTTACCTTCACAGCACTGATGATTTGTTGTAATTTAAGAAAGGTTTTAGCTTGTGCTCAGAGCAGAGTGTTTCACTTAAACACCAGTGATAATGTCCCCCTGATTAAAATAAGGTATGGTGTATTATTGTCAGCTCAGCTGTTTAATGAACATCAGTTTCCTGTGTAGCAGGAAATCAGTTTGGTTGATGTGGCTGTGAAGCACTTTATCTGTGAACCACTTTGAGAGTTAAAAACACTCAATAACTTCAGAAGATACCAGCAAATTTAGTTTTTATTCCTGTTCTCTTCACATTGGTCATATTAAAGACAACTTGTCTCATTTGAGCTCGACAGGAAATCCCTCCTTAATGCTAGAAGTCCGAATGCTTTCGCTACTTGAAACGTTGGACAACCTCGATAATTATAATGTTAAGCTGTACTTAAAAATCACTTTTTCAAAAACACAGTTGCAAAGTGCAAAGAGAACAGGAAAACGTCAGACAGAACAATGTACGGGCATAGTTACATTCAAACAATCAAATAATCAAAAATCTTACTGAAATACAAATAATTCATCTAGAGCAAGAGTCAAAACTGCAGCTGCCACACCTGAAAAACCTCAGTGCTTATACAGTGTAACATTTTAGAAAACGTTCAACATTAACATTTTCTTTTCTCTTAAGTCTTAAGTAACATGAACTATGCAGAGAGACCGAGCTCTGGTCTGTGTCGTCTTTACTGCAGGAGGGGTTCGATCACAACATCAAACTTTGCCTTCCTGTGTGGAGATGGGTGCATGATTAACGTTATCAACACTTCCAGGTAGCTCTCAGCATTTCTTAGAATAACTGTTTAGCATGATATAAGCAAATACCGTCATGCTAACACATCAAATCATAATGCTATATATAGACTGATGCACCACAAATGACTCTTCATTTACTCAGAGCAGTATTAGATGAGATGAGGAACTTTGTTGGGCCTTGCATTGAAACAACAATAGTGATTTGCATATATAGCCGTCATTGAAAACTCAATGAGGCAATGGAACACCAACTTTGACGCCAACTTTGAGCCAATTGCACAAGTCTCCATCAACTGTGGCATATATCAAGGAGACGCTCTGCCCCACTACTGTTCTGCATAGGCCTGAAGCCCCTCAGCCAAATAATCAACAAGACTGGCGACAGATACCGACCCCAGAGTGGGATCACCATCAGTCACCTCCTATACATGGATGACATCAAGCTGTACGCTAAGAGTGAGCGAGACATCGACTCACTGATCCACAGCAGAGATGTCGGAATGTCTTTTGGATTGGAGAAGTGTGGCCGGATGGTGACTAAAAGAGGGAAGGTAGTCCATACGGAGGGCATTACACTCCCAGAAGGCAGAATAGCAGAAATGAAGGAGAGCAAACACCCAGAAATGCTCAACTGAGATGGAAAAGTCTGTTGTGGTCTGACAAGTCCAGATTTGGACATCATGGACGTGGTGTTCTCCGGGCTAAAGAGGAAAAGGACCATCCAAAGAGCAAATGTCAAAAGCCAGCATCTGTGATGGTATGGGGGGGTGTTCTTGCCCATAGGTATGGCAAAGGTAACTTGCATATCTGTGAAGGCTCCATTAATGCTAAAAGATACATACAGGTTTTGGAGCAACATATGCTGCCATTTATCTCTTTCAGGGTCGTTTTTGCTTATTTCAGCAACACAATGAAGAGACACATTCTGCACGTGTTCCAACAGTGTGGCTTCACATTTAAAGAGTGCAGGTACTAGACTGACCTGCCTGTAGTACAGGCCTGTCTCCCATTGAAAATGTGTGTGGCATCATGAAGCACAAAACACAACAATGGAGATGTGGGGCTGATGAGCAACTGAAGTTGAACATCAAGCTGACATGAAACTCTGAACCAGACAAAAAGGGTGGACACAAATGCCCGACTCGAGAGACCAGTAGTCCAGCAGGCAAAAGGCAGGTTTATTAAACAGTCCAAAAACCAGTACACGAAAAGGCAAGGAATCAGCTTCAGGTCCAAGATCCGCTAGGGCAAAGAGGAAAGTCATAAAACAGACTGTGGTCAAGATTACTGGAAGCAAGACTAGAAAAAGGCTGGTACGTGTGCGTGAAGCAATCAACAAACTAACACTGAAGTGAGGGTGAGCGTGAGACTAAATACTGAGACTAATGAGTGACAGGGGACTCGTGTGAGGAAGAGAGTCGCGTGGGAGTGATGAGGTGAGTGGGAGCAGGTGTGGGAAACGGAAGGGACGCACGCAATGAAGAGACAGGTGAAGGGTGGGGCAGGAGGGGAGGTGAACCTAAACAGAGAAACAGAGATTAATGCATGCAACAAGAACACAGGACAAAAAATGCGTAAAGAAATAAAAGACAGACCATCAGACGCGGACTGTGACACAAGCAAGAATGAGAAAGAATTGCACCCAAGTTTGTTCCAGATATGGTGAGCATAAAAACTCCGGGCACGCAGAGGAAACCACCACCAGCGGTCTGGATGGCTCATATGGTAAAAGGCCACTGGTGTATTTGGGCCCTAAACCATTCAGATGAGACATTAGTCCTTTAATCTCAGAGATGCTCTTCAGTTTCGAGTTCATTTGAGCTTACTGACATGGAAAGTTATCCTGCTTGAAGTAGCCAGAAGATGGGCACACTGTGGTAATACAGGGGTAGAGAAAGTCAGCAGGAATACTCGGGTAGGCTGTGGTGATTAAACAATGCCTTTGTACTAAGGGGACCAAAGTGTGGCAATAAAACACCTCACACCATTACAACAGCATCAACATCCTAAACCAGGCAACAATTTTCCATTTTCCTCCATACAAATTTTTACCCCCAGTTTCCTGTTCTTGGCTGACAGGAGTGGTCTTCATCTGCACCAAGATTCAACATGTTGTATCTTCAGAAATTGTCTGAAGTGTTTGAGTTACTGTTGCCTTTCCATCACCTCAAACCACTCCAGCCATTCTCATTACCTGTGGCATCCCACAGGGGTCAGTACTGGGTCCTAAATTGTTTATTTTATATATCAATGATATATACAAAGTGTCTGATTTACTGAAGTATATTGTGTTTGCTGATGACACCAATATTTTATGTACTGGAGATAACCCAGCTTGTTATTAAACATGGTCCAGAATGAATAGTGTAAATCTAAATGCTTGTTTGACAAAAACAAACTATCACTGAATGTAAGTAAAACAAAGTTTATGTTCTTTGGAAATAGAAAAATTCATGATAAAATTGAGCTGGCAATTGATGATGTATTTATTGAAAGAGTCTATGAAAGTAAGTTTTTGGGTATTCTGATTGACCATTAGCTCTGCTGGAAACCACACATAAAATATCTGTGTTCAAAAATATCAAGAAGTATTGGAATTATCAGCAAAACAAAATATTTATTGCCACAAAAATCATTACACACACTCTACTGCTCCATGATCCTGCCATATCTCTCTTACTGTGTTGAAGTCTGGGGAAACACATATAAGACCAATTTACAAAAGATCTGCACGTTACAAAAAAGAGTTATCCATATCACGCTGGATACAGAGATCACACAAACGCTCTGTTTTTTAAAATCAAAACTACTTAAATTTTATGACATAGTGAATTTGAAAACTGTTCAAGTGCTATATAAAGCATCACATAACGAGTTACATGGTAATTTGCAAAATAATTTCAAAATCCGAGAGGGGGGCTATAATCTAAAGGTGCGTTCACACCGAACGCAACTTGGGCGACCTCAGCTGCTTGTTTTGTGGTTGCTAGGTCAGTGAAAAGGGTACAGTTGGAATAATGTCAGCTTGTACCTCCTATTATATGATAAATGATATGATCATGGGGTGAAACTCGAATGGGCGTGACGTCACTGAGCAACAGGGACGGCGACAAAATGAGCTATGAACAGGCAACAGGACGTCGCGATCTTGGTCCCAGTCGCATTCGGTGTGAACGCACCTTAAGGGGTGAACATAATTTCATTTGTCCCATCTTTCACTCAACTCCTAAAAGTATGTGCATTTCTGTTTGTGGAGTCAAACTCTGGAACAGCCCGAATGTCACTTTAAAAATGTGCAATAACATGCAAATATTTAAATTACACTATAGACAAGTATTATTAAATTCATACAAGAAATTTAGCAATAACATGGCCATAGACCAAAACAATTTGTTAGCATATAAGTAATTTTAGGTATGTATATTAACACCGATCATTATTAACATATGTAAGTAATAATATTAAATAACATAAAATGTAGTTTAGAACAGATATGCCACGGGAGGTATATCAAACTCAGTTTTTAACAAGATTTTGTATGTAGATATGTATGATATGGATATATAATGGATATACTGATTTTTCTGGAGTGCTTACTTATTATTAGGATTTTTTTGTTTGTTCTCTTGGTGATTTACATGAAGAATGGGGTTACTATTACCCAAGAATTTACATTATTTCCATGAATAATGACATCGGGTATTGATTTATAATTCAGTATTGTATTTGATTTGTAAGGAAGGGGCCGGACTAGATAAGCTAAGTCATGTGTATGTACTCACTTGCTTAATTTGTTTGATGGACATGTACAGTTTGGTGTAAAAACTATTATTTTGCATTGATTTGGTTGTTGTTGTTTGTTTGGTTGTTGTCTTTTAACATTTGAGATGAATAGATTAAAAAAAAAAAAAAGAATAAATGAATAAATAAATCTGACCTCTAGCAACAACAAGGCATTTTTCCCCAGCAAATTGATGCTCACTGGATATTTTCTCTTTTTCAGACTATACTCTGTCAAACCCTGGGGATGGTTTTGCGTAATTTCTGAAACATTCAGACCACTAACATGCTGTCCCTTAAATTACCTTTACTTTCCATGCTGCTGCTCTGCTCGAATTTCAGCAGGTTGTCTTGACTGGGTCTTAATGCACTGATTTGCTGCCATGTGACTGTGACTGTGGCTGATAATCTTTTTGTGTAAACAAGCAGTTGAACAGGTATACCCAATAAAAAAGCCAGTGATGATCTATTCAAAAAGAATCTCCTACCTATAAAAGTATAGGAATGCTTGGATTGAAGAGGAGTGGCTGCACCTCTATCACTTACAAAGTGACATAATACCAGATATCGCTGCCTCTCTCTGATTTCTTAGAAGAACATGTGATGGTTGGGAAATGCTTTTCTAGACAGCACAGATAATCAGAGGCTTAACTCAGAAAAGATGATCAAATGATGGATATCTGATGGAATTATTTTACTGGTTGGGTAAAAATAGAAAAACACTGCTCATAAAATTTCCTTGAAAAAAGCTGAGAGGCCGAGATGTCCCACTCACCGCAGAATTTTAAGACTATGTTTACTCTGTGACTAACGAAGTCTTATCAGGTCACCCTTGGGATGCTATATTTGATGACCTCCCCTCTCTGCTTTCCACTCAGTTTTAGGGGAAACATTTGTCTAAAAGGTTTCCCTTTCTCTTAACTTTCACATAAAATATAAGAATATTTTATTTATTCTTTAAACAATCACATATTAGATAATTATGATGCACATTGAGCAGTAATGAAAAATAGACTGGCAATACCCAGACATGCTGTCAGCTTCTCTGGGCCTGAGCTCACCTGAGACAGATTGACACAAAGTGGAAAAGTGTGCTGTGGTCTGATGAGTCCACATTTCTAATTATTTTGGGAAATCATGGAAGTCGTGTCCTCTAGTTTAAGTTCAAACGCTAGCATATGTGATGGTCTGGGGGGGTGTTAGTGCCCATGGCATGGGTGACTTGCACATCTGTGGAGGCAACATTAACACTGAAAGGTACAAACAGATTTCAGATCAACATATGCTGCCATCCAAGCAACAGCTTTTTCAGGGACATCCCTGCTTATTTCAGCAAGACAATGAAGGCACATTCTGCACGTTACAGCAGCGTGGCTTCATAGTGAAAGAGTGCAGGTACGAGACTGGGCTGCCTGCTGTCCAGACCTGTCTCCCATTGAAAATGTGTGGCACATCATGAAGTACAATGGTGACCCTGGACTGCTGAGCAACTGAAGTTGTACACCAAGCAAGAATGAGAAAGAATCCACCGACAAAGCTTCAACGATTAGTGTCATTCTCAAAAGCTTATTGAGTGTTTTTAAAGGAAAGCTGATGTGACACAGAGGTATAGTGTAGTTACAGGGTCCAGCATAAATGAGTACACCGCCTAATAAAATAATGTATCAATCAATATCTGAACAAAATAACAATTTCCAAAGTTCTGACAAAGCTGAGTTTAACATAAGATTTTTTTTAAGATAAAAATAAGGGTAATATGATAACTAAAATTTAGCTTTGCTCCCACCCCTTTGATCGGGGTGTACTCATTTTTGCATCCTGATCTTTAATTGAGAAAAATACTTTTTTGTGTGCAACTTAAAAATCTTGTTTGCAATCGATGTCCCACATTAGGGGGAGTATTTTGAGGTATAGTAAGCCATAGAAAATGTAGATTTTGAAAGGAAACTAAAGGTTTTCTGACAAATCTGAAGGGGTGAACTCATTTATGCTGAGCACTGTACATTATGTGCTCTATAAAAGGACCTGAGGTGGAACAAGTTTGAGTCTGAGGGACAGAGGACGTCAAGAAATTCAACAAGACTATGAGCTGGAAGTCCTGCGGCATTAACAGCAGTGTTTTATCTTAACTGGCAAAAGTTCAAAACTCTGCGATAGTAAGTCAGCTGGCTTTCAGGAAACGTCATACTCCATTAGCAAAACATTTTTCTCCGCTTCAGATATGTAGAACTGGGTTGAACACAGTAAAATTAACTCAGGGAAAGTACTTTCTCTGAAATATTGAGAAGTGATCAGAAGTCTCTTCCTTTCTTGGTGTTGATCTTTCTGTTTTTAACCTGTTTGTAAAACTCTGCAATGTATATGCAAAAGTGCATAAGAGAACTATTTGTTATTATTCTGAGCCAGATTTTTGAAATGGTAAACATCAATGACAACACAAACTGAGAAACTGCATAGTGAGTAAGTTTATTATCGCTCAACAGGATGTGGGGGGTTTGAGAGTTTGTAATCTGCACAGAAGGTTGTTTACCTGTCTTGGGCCTTCCACTCTTGACACATTTAGAAGTTCTGGGTCTGTCCTGTTTCTTCAAAGACTCTTGCGTGCTCTGCTCTGTGTAGGCCAGAGACTCATGGGGCAGATCCACTTCAAATGGCTAAAGGAGGCAAGCACATGAGGAGAGTAAAGTCAACAATATAATGCACAAGAAATCAAACACACAAAAACATTGGATGTCACAACAAAACCTACATCTTTTTCTTTTTTAACCAGGAGCTGGAGTCTGTTTTCTTCTATTGCTGTCAGCGAATGACACAGAGTCCTGGAAAACATATGATTAAAATAAACTCTGAGAAGTAGTGATCAAGTAAGTTTCCTTTCTGGACTTGTGATAAATCAAAAAAAACATAGTGAATAAAAAAATTAAAAACTCACCAGCTGCCGTCGTCGTTCCAGTGTGCATGCCTCTCTACCATCTCCTGTACACAAAAACAGATAAACATAACATTTTTCTTTTCTTTTTTTTTTTAAGTTAAACTGAATCGTTGCCTAACAGACACCCAAGACACAATGTGAACAGTAAAACACATCAGGACATTTCAGACCTCACCGTCTCCCCCTCTTTGCCACATCAACAGCAGTCTACAATGTCTGATTTTAGACCTACCAGTGTGACATCATACCACTGTTTTGTCATCAGTTTAAGCTCAAGCCCTGAACCTAGTTGTCAGAATGAGTGCAGAGCTCCTGACAACATGGCACAAAGCAGCGGTGAACGGACCTATCACCAAAGAGATGAACTGTAAACCAATCAGAGAGGACTGGGCCAACGTGGGGAAGAGGGCATTAAAGAGGCAGGAGCTTTTTAATGAAAAAAGAAGCCATGATTTTTCCACAGAATCTGTACCTGCTATGTCACAGAATACTTCAGTGACTTGATGATATACTTTCTCAGTTTACATAGGGGTGAATGTGAGCTCACTGTGGGAAAGCAGCAAACACACAAGGAGCAAATTGGGATGACAGTTTTATTTTCTTCGTGTTTTTTTTGATAAATGTGGTCTTGAAAGTTGGTAAACCTGATGCTGCCTTACACATGATTGATGCCCAGTCTTATCGTCACTGTGCATATATGGTTACCGTGTTTACATTAGTATTAGATCAGAAAAGATTCCGAATCAGAGTTGGCAGAAAACCAAAATAGAAATGCACAATTTTGGTTTTGCTGATGCACAACATGCCCTTATTTCTGAACTCATACTGACACTGATGAGTTTTGTCAAGAGCACAAAGTCCTAACTTTAACCTCTTGAAAAATAGGAAACTCTTGATTTCTAAATGTATCCATGCAATGATGATAGGGAAAGCATTATGGTATGTTTGTGCAATTTGCTGATATTACAGCTGATATAAAGAAAATATAAGATGGCAAATATATCCATCTGTAAATATTGTCAAAAATAGAAATACAGGCTAATGCTGATATTTAGCTTTTAAAGGCCAATATCTGCCAATGCTGATATCATACTGATAATATTGCGTGTCCCTTAACCAAACCCTTGGCATGCTATTGGTATAGGAGATTAAAAATTGTCATATCAATGCCCACTTTCACCCGGTATTCCTTGGCCTAACCTGTAGGACATTATCAAGAAGACACACAATCTCTCTGTAGTTCTCATGCCCCAGATCTGCCAGTTGACACAAAGACCACAATAATCTGAGAGGGCGGCTCTGAAGGTTGTTAAACCAAAGATTACATTTCATTACCTGTCAGTTTTATATCTTTTTTTGCATTTAGGCTATTAAGGACATTAGTCTACATGCTGTAAGATTGTCACTGTACTGCAATCTTCCTCATTGTTAGTCTTTATATTCGGCTTATTTTGGATTTGGCAGCCTTCAGCGTGCTCCATGTTTTCTACAGCTTCTTGGGCTTTCTTTGAGCCTCCTTCTGTAGGGTAGTATACTTCTCCTCAATGTCTAGATGTTCTTGTTGTTTGAGAGAGGGAGAGAGGGACAGAGGAAAAAAGAGTGACCAGCAATTACACACATGAAGCTAGTTTTTAAAGTGAAAAATGGTGGTCTGTGGTCCAGACTGCAAAACCATATGTAGGGTAAAATTCAGACTTAGGCGTTTGAAACTTTCTTCAGACTGAAGGAAGTTGTTTACAAAATTTGACATCGCAACACTTCAAACTGAAAGGATGTGGGCAGCCTGGGTTTTTCTCTGTAAAGCCAATGTAAAGACAATGAGTCTATTTTCAAAGACAATGAGTCAGACAAGTTCAAAACCAAGGGTGAGTATGGCGTCATACATGGGCTTGTTTCCTTCAGAATACATTAATTATTTATGACCATGTTTATTTCTTTAGATAAGATTTTTGTCTTAAGAGATTTGGTTGAAAACAACTTTATTTAACAGTCAATACTAACTTCCAAGATGAGCAGTACAAACCACAATTCCAATGAAGTTGGGATGCAGTGTAAAATGTAAACAAAACCACGATACAATGATTTGTCAATCCTATTCAACCTATATTCAATTGAATACACAACAAAGAGAAGACGTTTCATGTTCAACTGATTTTGTTTTGCAAATATTCACTCATTTTGAATTTGATGCATGCAACAGGGTGCAACAAAGCTGGGACAGGGGAATGTTTACCACTATGTTACATCATCTTTCTTTTTAACAACACTCAGCCAGTGTTTGGAAACTGAGGACACTAATTTTTGAATGAGTGGATTTTGTAGTGTATTTAATTGGATATAGGTTGTAAAGAAAATAATGCAAATCACTGAACTCTGTTTTTATTTATGTTTTACACAACATCCCTACTGCATTGGAATTGGGATTTGAAGATATGTTGAATAATTTGGGAGTTGTGTTGCTGTTTTCCTAAACATTTTGATCGTTTTCTCTGAGATAAAAATGTTTGAGGAGATTTTGATGCTCAAAGGCTGAGGAGGTAGGTAAAAGTAGCTGTATCAGATATAAACATCAGTGCAATATCAGGAATAAAACTTCATTATTCAAAAATGTGACAATCACAGACACTAAAGTTTTTAAGTGGTCAATCAAAATGTTCAAATCATACATCAGCATTTCTAATTTAGAGTGAATGTATAAGAGTTGAGTGATACCAAGCTTTTAAGCTTACAGGGGTTAACATACTATCACAAAGATTATGTCTCAAAATAGCATCATTCAAAGTTTTTTTTTTGCTGGAGACCATTTAGTTTGATGACTTGTACACATTAGTCACAACTGTTATGCTTACTGTTTTTTTCCAGCAGATGAAAGATAACAGCAGAGGGTTTCCAGTATGATGTAACCAGTGCACTCCCTTGAAATCTTCCACATCATCCTGACAACATTAGAGTTAAAAGAAGCACTTAACTTTATCTAAACATCGAAGAGAAGAATTCTGAAGTAGGATTGATTTGGAAGTTGTGTTAATTATGGAGGATGCAACAATCAACTGAGCCCACAGTTCAATATGTACCTCAGTGTTTTGCTCATGGTTTTCAGTTTAGTTCAGTTTCGACAACTTGGTCATAGAAGGTTTTTTTTTCCTGTAATCTTTTCCTTTCTGATATCTTTTTTTCATTCCTAAACATTTTTTTCATTTTACTTTACAGCAAAAAAAGACATTTCCTTGATGCAGTTAAAGATGGAACAACTTTGCTTTTTATCCCTAGGGTACGTCCGTAGAATCTATTTTACAATGCTTGAGAAACAAACAAATTTTACCAGCAAACAACTTTAGTTGTCAACGTTTTTAGAGAAACATTTAATTTAATCTTCTTGATGTTGTATTTGGACACATCATGATGACATTTAGCTTATTTGTCTGATTGTTTTCAGAGCAGCTATCGAACACATCGTATTATTACAGTTTTTAACCAACAGGACTTTCTACAAAGTCTGGAAGTCCTTTTCACAGCCATTTTGAGCAGATGGAGATCATTTTTTAAGCTGCAGGGACCAGTATGTTATGAGTTTGTTGTGGAGTTACCAGTTGAAAAGGTACGATATGCTCTGCTTAATTAAATGTACAATGCTGATGTAATGCTGATGTGCTTGGACTTTATCTTCCCTCTTTGAGACCTGATAAATGTTTGCGCATCAGTGGTTGAAAAAAATATGGTACGTAACAAGGCCCAGGAGACTCAATGTCACATTGATGCACCCAAAGGTTTCTGACTTCAGGTCCGACAAATGCTGAACTTTTCCCTTAATCAGCCACAGATTATGAGAATCAGGGGTCTCTCATATTTAGAGTGTGGATGCATATTCTTGCCTCTCCTCTCAGAGCTGGAGTGTGATACCTTGGTCCATCTTTGGTGCACTTCTTCTCGCAGCAGTAGTTTACTCTCCCCTGCGCTCTGAAAAATGGGCTCAAACCCAGCAGTGCTACACTGAGAGAAAAGGGCGAAAATGATGAAATCTGTTTGTACGCAAAACTGAAAACACCGCAAATCACATGTTGTGTGTTGAACCATAAACATCATATCGAATGGTTTAATATTTTACTGAGAATTGTGGCATTCCTTTAATTTTAGAAATCTCATGCTGCTGTCATCCAGCCTTACCTCTTTCTCCTCCGGTTCTTTCCACAGCTGCTCTGTCCTCCGGGGGCGTTCTTCAAGTTCATTGTTAGCCTCCTGCAAAAGTTTCTCCTGCTCCTCTGCCTGGGCTAGAAGGTCCACACCATCTTCTACCAACTGCTCCTCCAAAGAAGATAACTTCTCCTGCAGACGGTGGTGCTCCTGCCTAGAACGTTTGAGGAAAGTTACAAGAAGATCACATGGGCTCACTGGGGTGGATCAGGCTGCTGCTGTGGGCCCGACTGATTCTAACTGCCAATAATATCCTCTGCTCAGCCATTTTCAAGGGAAGTATAGTTGATAATGTTAATATTAGACTGATCACTCTTCTATCGTATATGGTAAATACTGCTAATACACAAACTTTAACATTATTACTGACTTTGTAAGGATATGGGTGTAAACAAGGATGTGTTTAGGGTCTTTATGTTATTCACGTTTAATGCTCTGTTTGTCAATATTTGTCTTTTTTTCTGCATTTCCCTCCATCCCTTAAGACCACCACAGTTTTTCTGCAGATGGCTCTTCAACATGAGTCTAGTTCTGCTCCAGATTTCACCCTGATAAAGAAATGATTTGCCTTGTTGCTATAACTTTGCTGAATGTTGCTTATTGCTGTACTCATGATGGATTCATTTTTTATTATATAAATATAACAAATAGTATAACAAGCAGTATGATCTGCACTCTTTTTGAAGAGTGTCCTTGAGATTACATTTGCTTAATTGCTGCTGTAGACCCTTTTTCATTTTTGTTTACAATGTGACCTTTTTTAGCCACACTGGCTTAGCTGAACAAACCTCACACACACATTAAAGCTGTCTCGAAAGCTGTTTTGGATTGTTCTCAATCATTTCAGAGGAAAAATGTTAACCCTGTCAAACAGGAGCAGAGTAGCTGAACTTTAGCTTGGAGTCATCACAGTTACTTCATTTTCAGACCCTGTTTGTGTGCACTAGCAAGGATTAATCTAAATCCTGGGCATTCAAATTCCAAGTTGAGTGCACTCAACTATGTGAAATCACAAACATGTTGACAGAAAAGTGTCACAAGTGAAATCTTTGTTTTCCTATGCATCAGCGGCTGAGAGGTGTCTCTCTCAACCACTGCACAGCATGGTTTTCTTTCATTTTTGAGCACACACAAGAGTTGAAACATCTTTCAACTTTTCTGCTAAAGCGTGTGTTAAAGGGATAATTGGGTATTTGTTAAGTCACACAAATACACAATTGTGGACAATGATGATTCAGATTTGTTTTTTCAATGTTCATCACCTTTAACCTTCCAGAACATTTGGAATCAGAGTGAAGAACCAATAATAGTCAGAACTGATAAGCAGAACCGATTCTGGAACTAAAACACTACAGTAGTATGTAGCATTTCAAGAAAATTCACGTCAGCAGCAAAATGCAGTTTGACCCAGTAATTCTCCTTCAACAGTGTCTAGCAGTTACTTCCACTGAAAGCTAAAAAAAAAGGTGAGAACACGCGGGGAAATCCTGCATGAGAACGGTGCTGTTTATGGATGCTTGCAATACAAGACTGCTGCCTTTCTAAATTCTACCAAGAAGAAAACCATCTTTTGAAGCGTGAGATACTGAATGCTTACTCATAACAATTAACACATTGATAAGAGATCAGGCAAGATATAAACTAAGCAAAAGGATGTGGAGTCAACTTTTTAACAAGTCAGCATTTTAAACCACCACTGGAAAAAAAGAAAAACCTTGAAAGGGTTTATCAGAAGCATGTCTTAAATATGCTGTTCTATGCATCTAAAGTTCTATGTGTGCATAAGTTAAATATTCTTACCTTTTCCACTCCTTCTACCATAACCTGCCTCCTCTCCTTCATCCTCACCTTCCTCAACTTCATCTGATCCACTGCCCTCTCTTCAGCTAAATAACACTCACATTTAGAAATGCAAGAATTTTTTCTTTTTGTTTTTAAATGTTTAGGTTTTGTTAGTCACCCAGATAACTGCCATTAGTGAACGATCGATTTTGCTCAATAACTGTCTAACTAATAATGATATCAACATGATTCTGAGAGCTAGGTGTGGGTTTTCAGGGTCAAGGAATCATATTATGATGGTAACTTTATCATGGAATTATTGCTTATAGATGCAACAGCAATATGTGAGCTACCTTGGCAGAGGATTGCGCTCTCTGAGTGCTTTCTAGTTCTGGATGTTTCTGGTCTTATTAGCATAACAAAGGGTGCTGATGGTCTCATCGTAGTTATAGTCTGCAGGGCCTATATTTACACACTGTTGGAGACATATGTCATGAAAAGGCAAGGACTACAATGCTATGTTTCAGCTCAGCGTGGTATGCAATTACAGGTGTGCCCACTATCACATAAGGAGAAAAGGCTCCCATGTTACTGATTTGTGCCATCCCCCTTTTTGTTATGGAGTGCAAAGCATACTGAACAAACCCTTAAAACGCTGCAGTCTTTTGATTGATCACTAGAATTTTCAACTCCTATGCAACAGCAGCTAAAATGGAAACATATACCGTGCCATGGTCAAACTAAAAGTGCTCCAAGAGCACAAACCCCATTCAAAGGCATTTCTAGTATTGTCCAGTTACTGTCAAAAACATTGTCTCTCTGAGCCTTGTAGGAGATGGTCAGACAGACTATGGGCAATGAGGCACAGCTTGCATTTTTATCCATATTATCTAACTTTCTGGAGTGTATTTTCCGTCCAAAATATCTGGACGCTCATACTTACTAATATCAACCAAGTGAAGTTTCCCCAATCGCACATCCTGGTTCCCACCCACGTCCTTCTCACTGCACTTGATTGCGGGTAAAGGTTAAACACAGTGTGAGAACGAGAGCTTCATTCGTTCATGTCTGTGGCACCAACAAAACCTGCGGAGGAAACAAAAGCAAGACAAAAAAAACCCTGAGAACACGAAATGACTTAAACAAATATTTGACTTCACATACAAAAGAGCAATATGCTTGATTATTTAAATTTGTAGATACTGAATGAATGGATGGATGATTATCTGTTTTCCTGTTTAAAAATACCCTTTGCTTGACACTTGCATTCAAGTTATTGAAAAAAAGAAATGAAAGCAAAGACCTAATTTTGTATAAGGATGCACATAGCTATTTGCATAACATAGAGTGGTGCAGGTATGATGTATTTTTGAAGGCCAACGCAGCAGTCAGCATCACATTGGGTTCCTCAACAAAAAGCCTACGAGAGTTTTCACTGTGTTGTCAGATCACTGCTATTATAAGGTCTGTAGCAAACAGAAAAATAATTAAAGCTTAAATCTAATCAGCCAGTGTAAAATGCTAGTATTAAGCTATGACTGAACTACATCAGTGGTTCCCAAACTTTTCACAGCCTGTACCCCTTCAGCCACTCGACCTCCAGCCATGTACCCCCTACTCTCACGCACTTATAGCAGCTACAAAAAGAAATGTGTCTGTAAAGCCTGCCGCCACCCCCACCTCCCACATTTCACATGCATAACATACAAATAACATCTCTTAAAGTGAGTCATTTCTCACAAAATAGATTTATTTACCAGCAATTTCAGTGGGTAACACCAGTTCACTTTCGAAAAAAGAAATATACATTTCTGGAACATATTCAGTTATGAACTTGAAACTGTTACAAACTCACCACAGCTCGAATGAGAAGGCTGTCTGATTGAACATAATGTTACTATAAGAATCTTAGACAATTCAGGACAGATTTCCTTCTCTAAGTTGCCTCACCAATCCAGCCTCCAGCCTCTCTGCCAACACTTCAGGCCTTTATCAAAGCTCACCGGACAAACATTTGCCAGTTTGAACTTTAACTACTGAAACAACTGTTTGAAACCTGACAGGTATTCGCGTACTCCCTACGTCACTTCGCGTACCCCTGGGGGTAAGAGTACCCCAGTTTGGGAATCACTGAACCACACCATGGAGGTACGACTTAAAAGCAGCACAATATTTCCAACATATAACGTCATGTTTTAACCTCTTGTTTGAGAATTTCATCATAATCAAGTGATTTGGTGAAGTTGGTCCTCATGGCTGTGGAAGTGGTGTGTGAATTATTCATTGTTAGAAGGCGATCAGAAATGCTTGAAGTCCTTATAAGCAGTTCGTTAGTAACCACCTTTTTAAAAACACTGCAACTCTTTAAAATTCAAAAGCCGGCAACACCAGAAGCATCTTATCATTTCTGATTAAACATTCACGTTTCCTGTACATGTGTTCATCATGAAACTGACCTCTATTTATCCATTACGTTATTTTAAAACCACATATGCTTTTGACCTTGGGAACTCACATGCAAAGCCACATCCGTGCTTTTAGACTCATTCCTGCACCACTCTTACCTTGCGCTGCAGCTGGATCTGCTGCAACAGCACAAACCTCATTCAAAAACATAACCTCTGCCAAGGAGGTCATTATTTTTGGCCCCACTTGTTTGTTTATGTGTGTGTATTTGTTTGTTTGCAAGATTGGATGGATTTTGCTGAAATATTCAGGAGATGTTGGTAATAGTCGAACTTAAAAATGACTAGATTTTGGTGGTGATACGGATAACGGCCATTAGCAAACGATCATTTTTGCTAAATAACTGTCTAACTAATAATTTGATCAACATGACTCTGAGTGCTGGGTGTGGGTTTTCAGGGTCAAGGAATCATTGCTTATAAATGCAACAGCAATATGTGAGCTTCCTTGGTGGAGGTTTTTGCTCTCTGAGTGATTTCTAGTTAATTTCTGTAATCAGGCAAATCCATCTTTACAAGCTCCAATCTACAACAACTGTGAGCAGTCCAAAACAGCATGACCCAGTCAGAGTCCTTTAGAGCAGGAAGAGGTGGAGCTACGAGTGAGACAACAGCAGAAAGAGACTGCACATACAGAGATTAGCATGGATGCTAACAGCTGTAGTAGTTTTGTCAGATCTGGACCACATTTCTTTATTAAATGAAGAACAAATATCAACTAAAAACTTCTTAACGTAAAAGATATTTATATGCAGAAGTCTGTACACACCCGCCTACTACATTATCTGATTGGCCTGTGATAACTGTGATTGACATCACAATCGTCCAATCACCTGCTGGATTTGCTTCTAAGAGGTTCTGCCCTCCAAACACTTTCTAGGGGCTGCACCCTAGATGGACTGGTGAAATATATTGAACGGTCCACCTGGTGTGCCAGGTCACCACTCTATGGAAAATGTTCGGCACTGAGTCAAGTCAAGATGATACCATGAAGTGGAAAAGCCATAAAATAGGGCTGGACAATATAGACCAAAAAGTCCAAAAAGACCAAAAGTTGATTTTTTTATTTTTACAAAGTATTAAGGAATGGTTGCAAACTTAAATAACAGCCTAGGACAAATCAAACGATACACATATCTTCTGGGTACCATAGCTGCAAAAATACTTTTTTTCAGCACTGAGTATCTAGAATTTTATAATATTTTAATAATTATAAAGCCCCTCAAAATACCAACACACACTCCCCTTATTCAAAAACACTGACTGCATTTCTGTATACTAAGGTTGTCAACATTTGAATACTCTTAAATTCACCTTGCAAAGCACCTGGATTTACCGGATTCCATGCCTGTGATCTTGCAGATCCATCATGCAAAGCTTCAAGCTGAAACTATTGTTCCATGTCTGAAAATGACTCAGCTTTTCAGCATCATTTTAAGGACTAAAGGGGAGCATGGTTTAGTGTAGTGTGCAATGAATATGAATACGACAGACAACGTGTTCTTTTAATCACCCTTTAGTTTTTCTAAGGTTCTGCCCTTACTAATCGCTCTGTGTGGTGTTTGTCTCAACTGGATTTGAAATATATCCTATGTATATGAAACAATATATCTATGCATTTCTAATATCCTTAATATTTCCATTGTTTTAATATTTAGAAGCATCACATCATCATTCAGTGACCATAGTCACAGTTTTCTCATAAAGAAAGAGAGAGTACTGTCTAAATTTAACAAACACATGGCAGCAGTGACAGTTTTGTCCATCTGTCAGGCATCCTGTTGGCAAATATGGACTGCATTCAAACAGAGAACTTTAAAGAAAGCGTTCAGCATTGTGGGTGTTGGTGATCAGAGGCACCCTCTTGCCCATGCATTGACACTGTTGCCCTCTAGGCAGCCTTATTATGCTCCTCTGTTCACCAAAACTTTTCTTTAGTTCTACAAGCAATCAAATTTGTAAAAGAAAAATGAGAAATAGTCAAGTTAAATAGGTCTAGCTGGACTAGACCCACCTGCCTGTCCATCACTACAAGTTTTTCTGACTATTCTCCTCTGAGTGAGAGCATTGTTTGAGTTTCTTATTTTTAACAACATATCAGTGTTAACACTGTTTTTTGTTGTGTAATGTCTGTCATCCCTGTACACCCCAATTTCCATATGGAGACAAATAAACTAACTAACATTTAAAAAACAGGTGGGATGAATTCCTTGCTATTTTCACCTCATTTCTCAAGTGCTTCCAATGTATTTTTGCAAATTAAACAGTGTGTAGGGGTTTGCCTGCAATTTCACGATTAAAAATGACCATTATTTGTAAAGTAAGGATTCTTTTTTACCATTGTTCTGTTTTGTTTTCAGGGTTTTTTTTCTGAAAGGGCTTACAGTTTTTATAACAGCCTTACACCCATTTTATCCACTAATCCATTGAAACTTGCCCCCGCTTATGTTCTGCTGATATCCAGACAAACGTGTTTTCAGGCTTAAATAAACCACAATGAACTGAAGAACATTATCTTTTTTAAAAACAAAATTAAGGATCAGTTGAACACAATATGCACATGTTTTACTGCTGACTGCTGCTGATTAGTTGATTGTAAAATTATTTTTTGTCATCCTTGTTTATTGTTTATTTGCGTGGAAATTTCTGTTGCGGCTGTCTTTTTGTTAAAGAGACTTGAATGAATGAAGTGATATTCATGTTAAAATATCTGAGTACTGCACGAATGAACAATTTCAGCCCACAAATTAAAGAGTAGTGATAAAACGTCTCAACAGTCATTACATTACAGTACATTACGTCATCGTCTCGGGTTGCTAGGCAGCCAAACGTAAATGTTAAAACTGTTAACGATAATTTTGGCTTATACTGTAAATTACTTCACCAGACTACGAATAGCTGACTTAGGAAATTACTATTATTCATAAAGGCCACACGGTTGACATATGATGATACCTCGGTTTTGATAACCTTTAACATGACATTTTGTAAGAGTAAAATATTTCCTTAACTGTTAACCAACGATGCTAACTGGTTAGCGTCACATACATGATATCAGAAGAAAGGAGGAACCTATTCACAAGCTAAACAAATGTATACAGACAGGCGTGGCGACTTACCGACATCGTAACAAAGTAGACAGACGACCACAGGAGAAACATAACGACAGGAAAGTGTCCCTCATTGACTCTGGTTTAGCCGACATATTTAAATACCAGCGCTAAAAAGTCTGTCATCCAACTGGCAGGTCTGTGTGACTGCGCATGCGCTGAAAGGGGACGTAGTGGTGGAGTTGGCTGCAATAAGAGTTTTGATTAATATGAAATGTCCCTCATTATCATAGGATTCAGCTTTTAGATCTTTAGCCTTTAATATTTAATTCATTTTTACAGCTAGTTATCAAGAAAGTACAGTGGCAGAATAAAACCTGTGCACTCTGTTTAAAAGTTTATACTGTAGTTTATTACAAGTCACTCCTTAAACATGTTAATACTTTCCACCATCCTAAACACAACTCAGTCTTAATATAAATTCTGTCCTACTGTGCCTGTATATGACATTATTACTATTATGATTCATTTCTCACTCAAGAGTCAATCTAAATATCACCCTCCTGGACACTGTTTCAAGCAAATTCTGTTTTATTCCATATTACTATACCTATTAGGAAGTTTACTGAATCACTGCACTCCTCTCCATTGCACCACTGTCTTTTCAGGCTTATATTTGGGCGCTCTGACTTCTCACTTTACACTGCTTGTACATATCCTATCTTTACCTCTACCATATTAAAATTTATTAATTCCTATTCCCCTATTCCTCTATTTATCTTATTATATGTAGATGTCCTTTAGTCTGTACTTTGGGAGTTAAGTTGACCAGAGTCAAAGTCTTGGTATGTCTAACATAGTACCTGGCCAATAAAGCTGATTCTGATTCTGAAAAGGCTTCAGTGAGAAGTATGTAAGTAAGTTGTGACATGTAAAGAGAACATGAAACAGGCATCAAACATCCAGTAAATTACCTCAACAGAACTTTAAGTACAGTCAGTTAACTTCAGTTCAAAAGAGACTTACTGACATGAATGTTGTAGGATAGTATTGCCAATAAATTTAATGAAGCAGAAAAACATAAAATAAATGTACATAGCAAACGGCATTTATGAATAATAATGATATACATTAGTATTATTTGAATTGTAACAGTAAACATAATAATAATGATAAAAGTAACAATCAAATATATGAATATATTCAATATAGAAACATATATTTGAGCATTACTTATTCACAGGATTTTTGGCCACATGTACTGTATGTAGGTCAAAGCAATGATAGCTTTACAAGACACACAAGTATAACACAAATGTCTGACAAAGATTAGCAGATCCTTGAGGAAAAAGAATGTGAGGCAGTATCTGAAGTGTTTTCACATAAGTGTCTTTACTTTGACTTTCCTGCAATGATCACCATAAGGATCTTTTTATTGCCCTACTTCATACAGTTGGAATTGCTCTTTAGTACAGTTCAGTATATCCCAATTCACCTTTTTCTGTTGGTGTAAAATTAAAATAATCAACACAGGCTGATATTTGTAAATGTTTAAAGCACAGTCAGCCTAAAAATGCAGCACTGTTCATGGACCAGAAAACATTTCAAGACACAATCAGATAGTCTTATCTAAGCTCACTCTTACATAAACTGATTCTGTTTTAGGTTTCACTTTCTGATACATTTCTTATCTAACAAACTTCTGCATCTGATAAAAATATCTCCAGTGAAGTCGGGTAAAAATTTGCCAGTAAATTATTTTTAATGATTATTGTTTCCTTTTGAAATAAAACACCAAAACATCAATGTATTGGAAGTATTGTTTATTACCACATAAGCAGTACATATATTTTACCTCATAATATCTCTAAGTATAATTAAATATAGTTTGTTTTATTTGTGGGTTTTGACAAAGGCACTAACCATTGCGTGAAACATGGGTATTCAACAAGGAACAGTCATTAGGTGGGTTTTGTGCAAAATCTCTTAATGGTACATGTGTAGCAAACATGCACATATATTGGAAGTACACAATATATTTCTCTGTAGAATTTATGCACAAAAATAAACACCTTCATTATTAGATTGTCATTTGGCAGTATTAACCTTTGGACCTTTCCGCGTGTCTTGTTCTGCAGGTCAGTCATATCATTTGGCAGTTTGAACACAGGGGGGTATAGAAATATACAGTACTAAAGCAGTTTTACAGTCAGCTCAGCCTCTCCAGGGCTTGAAGAACACTGCAGTGGAATAAGCCAGTCTGCCCGCTGCTCTCCTGAGTCACGAGAACCCGTCCATCAGGTCGAGGTCTGTGGACGAGGACCAGCTCCCCTTGAAGCAGACTGAGCTCCGAGTCCATCTGCGCTAGATGTGTGGTGGTAACTCTATGTCTGGAATATAAAAATAAGATGTCGGAGGTTATTAAAAGTCCTGAATCAATGAAAACAATTCCCCCATGTTTGATCATCTATCCACTCGTCAGCAGAGGTGGGAACTCATCTGTCAGGGTTCCCAACACATGCATGACACATGAGTGGGCCACCCAGGTATACCGATAACCATATAAAAATATTTAAAGACCATTTTCTGGTTTCTTTTCAGGAGTGAATGTGTGCAGGCCTGCGGATACATATCTCAAATGAATGTAATAACTGTGGTAAAATGGTTCATGTTAAAATTAATGCTTCTTAAGTTAAAAGGTAAATGGACTTAAGCTTCTATAGCGTTTTCTAGATTCTTAGAAAGCAGCTTTTCACACAGCTTCACATTCACGCCCATTCACTTTCACATCCACTCACTGATGTTTCAGAGTTTCTATGAAAATTATGCATCAGTATCAGTGAACACATTCAGGCCCTAGCATACCCATTCACACCCCACACAGGAATTATTTGGTATCAAGTGAAATCATCGGACAGCCAGAGCTGAGCTTGAACCTGCAACCCTCCAATAATAGACAGAGTGCACTGTCTGACTGAGCCACTGACGTCTTGTGTCATGTTCAATGTTTTTTTTATTTTTAAATTTTATTTAACATGTATTTAACCAGGTAATTTCCCATTGAGGTCATGATCTCATTTACAAGGGTGACCTGGCCAAGAGGTCAGCAGCACACATCGTAATAAGTACAAATTCAAGAAAAAGGTTTAAGGCAACAAATAACAAACAATAAATAAGGGAAAGAATTCAACAAATTTACAGTGAAAGTGTGACAGCTTTAGGATTCTCATAGCTTCAGGATTCTCATAGCTTTAGGATTCTCACTGCCTCATGAGTAAAAAGCAACAAAAAGCTTTCAATGAAACCAGTTCTGACATTTTCAGTTTCGTCTCTATAGTGTTCCAGGCTGTGAGGACAGCATAACAAAAAGCCCTTTTCCCCAGTTCAGTTCGGACTCTGGGCACATTTAAGTGATAAATCGCATGACAGCATAAGGCATAGGTGCTCTTTGCAGAAGAGAACATGGGTAGGATGGAATCAATCCAAGGAGAGATTTATAAATCAACATCATCCAGTGGGTATACCTCCAGGAGCTCAAGAAGGGCCGCTCAGCTTTGGCATAGAGCTCACAGCGGTGAGTGAGACGACCGCAGCCAGTCACAAAACGCAGTGCACAGTGATAAACAGTGTCCAGCGTCCGGAGACATTTGGTCGAGGCACTCATGTAGAAGATATCACCCTCATTTTACGGACCAGGTTGGCAATGTGAGCCTGGAATGAGAGCTCCTGGTCAAGCAGAAAGCTGAGGTACTTATAGCTGGTGACCAGCTCTATCTGTTTGCCACTGATTGTTGTAATGGACTTGACTGGCTCTGTTATTTCATGCTTGTGTGTGACAAAAACATGTTTTTAGTTTAGTTTAGTATAATCAGGTGGTTGATCATTTTAGTAAAGCTTGTGTTTTTATGAAGTTTCCAAACAAGTGGATAAACTGTTGTGATAACAGATGATCAACTAAAACATTTAAAAATGTTGTGTAACATTTTGGAGTGTCCTGATTAGAGTCTAGATTGGGCCCCCTAAAAAACCAGCCCAATCCTACCAGAGCACATTGATGTTCTGCCAGCCCCTCCCCTGAACTATATTTAAGGGCTCGAGTCCAATTCAGACACAACATTTCTCAAAGCTTTGGCTTCAACAATTAAGGCGAGCAGTTATCCAGCTGTTTGATGGCAAAAATCCATATGGGTGAGATCTAAATGAGTGCATCATGGAGGCATGTGTGATCTGACTGTCCTCCACACGGGGACAGCATCAATTCTTGAGATTTTGTCATCTTCAAGCTCCTTAAAGCTCCATTTTCTTGGTAATCTGTGCAATGAACTGCTGCACAGCTGTGAGGAATCAAAGAGAGATGCACCAAACTCGTGTCATGCATGCTCACAGAATTTAATTTGATGAAACCCTACTACATGTGCACAATAACCCTAACCCTAACCCTAACCCATTATGGTTTAAAAGGGTTGCTTGCTGAATACTTATTTTACTCATGATTATCACCATAGCTGTAGGTCTGTAGGTAAGGCCAGATTTGGGCTTCAGTAGGAAATATGATCTCTAGTTCTTATAGAAAATACTGGTCATAAAAATTGTTGAAACAGCAAAAACACAATCATAATAAAACAGTGAAAAGACGGAAGACTGCTGTGTGTATAAAGAGAGAAGAGGTAAAAACATGTTTGGGTTTGTAGAGAGGGATAAACTCAGATTAACATAAATGATAATATTCAGAAAGACAAAGAAAAACAAGTTCCCCCTGCCATCTCCACCTCACGGGTACAGCATCATTCAGTGGAAAATACTGTGTCTGTTAATCATTTTACCGTCACATTTGAATGAATTTCAACACAAAAATGATCTATAAAACTTTAAACTTCTGTCAAATGCAGTAAAAATGTCTTTTGGATGTACCCACTGCTTAAATGTCTACCTGAGAAAGAGGAGGGATCCAAACCCTGCCCTTACATGGTGATATTGATCCTTCTTTTGGCAGATTTGAAGCAATCTTTGAATCTTCATGGACGGCATATGTTTTAAATGTCGTAACTGAACACAGAATGTCTAGCTGGATCATTTTTGTTGGAATATTGTGATCAGAAGGGCACAGAAGAGCAAGTTAATGACTCTACAAATTACCATTAATCTGTGATCTTGTCAAGATGTGGTTTGTGCCTGCTAGACATTATTCATATCATCAAAATCATGTGATTTTTGGTTTACTTCTGATGTCTTGAATGAGTAATTTATAGAAGATGTTAAAATAAGTGAGATGATAAGGAACACCAAGTAGAGGTTAGATTTTCCACCCTAGCCTGAGCCCAGCCCACCCTCCAGAGCTGGGTCGGGTCATGGAGGGAATGAGCTTTGGTGATAATCATAGTAATGCTTTTCTGCCATCTTCCTTTGACTCCTCTCAGCTTTGTGCATCACCGGTATAGCAGTTAATTGCACATTGTACAGATTTACAAGAATATGGAGCTTGAGGATGTTAAAATACAAATCATTTGGGGAAATTAACACTATACCAATGCAGAGGAACGTAAGAGATATGAGCAACTTACTTGTTTTTGTCATAGCCTAAAAAAGTGTGCCTCTGTGATGCACTCATGTAGGTCTCACTGGAATGGATTTCTGCCATTAAACAACTCTGGAATTGTGCTTAAAAACCTCAGTTACTGAAGTTGAAATGGAAAATGTCAGGTTTGAATAGGGATCAGGCCTTTAATAATAATAATAATAATAATAATAATAATAATAATAATAATAATAATGCATCAAATTTTTAAAGCGCTTTTCAAAAAGACTCAAAGACACTTTACAAAGGATAAAACAGAACAAAAATTATGGGTGGTTGGGGGTCATATGCATTTGTGAACAGGTAAGTTTTGAGTGATTGTTTGAATGATAACAGGGAGTCCGAGTTTTTGATATGGAGGGGGATTGAGTTCCAGAGGGTGGGAGCGGCGATTGCGAAAGCTCGATCCCCCAAGGTCCGGTGCTTGGATTTGGTGATAGGCTTGAGGAGGTTGGAGTCGGCGGAGCGGAGGCTGCGGGGGGGGCGGTGGGGCTGAAGGAGGACTGTGAGGTATGGAGGGGCCAGGTTATGGAGGCCTTTACTTTAAATATGGTTTAGTGGAGGGTCTGGGCCATGGGCTCAGGTTGGGTCAGGCTAGATTTTTTGGGGCCAGATCTAAACTCTACACCATGCAGCACAGCAGACTGTCTGTCTTCAAACAGGTTTCGGCAGTGACATTAGAGGAGTTGTCCTTTTACAAAGTGCATGCTGTACAAGTAAAAAAAAATACAATGCCACAGCAATAGCAATCCACTCTGCCCCTGCTTATGAGAGGACCACAACAGAAGCAAGGCTATACATTGCTGCTGTAGGGGCCAAGAGCACAGGAAGATTTAATTATTTTCAGGAGAAAACATGCTTTAGTATATTTTATCAAGTAGCAATGCGGGGGCTTGCGAGTTAGAAAGTAAAATATGAGAGGGTGTCCAGTACAGCACACACTTCTACATAAGTTTTGGGATTGCTTCACCTAGACTTTACTGTATTATGTTGAGCTCTTGGCCTGTACAGAAGAAATATACAGCGTAGCCACCATGCAGGTTTTCTCCTTACATGAAAGGGGCTGACTGCTATCACTGTGGCTAATGTTTTAGTTACCGGCATAAACCCCAGACACCCACAACTCAAAATTCTTTAAATATTAATTTCAATTTGTTACTGAACCAATTAACAAACTATCTTATCAAACTGATTATCTATGTTCCAAGTTTACATTCAATGAAGTTAAATTTACAGTCCTTACAGTTCCCTGAGCTCTTACAGATCTGGAGAAGAATGCCTTTTTCACAATGCACCTTGGGAATGGAACAACCCCCAAAAAAAGCTAAAGATAGATTCATTGATCTTGCTGAGAGAAAAGATCATAAAGAGAAGTGTGGCTGTTTTTCTTGAAAGATCATTGTACATTTGAAAGCCTGTTTTAAAATGTGAGTTGTTCAATGTTTTGTTGCTGTTTTTTAATCTTGTAACACTGTATTGGCTGCTACCTTGGGCAGGTGTCTCTTGTAACAGAGATTTTTAATCTGAATGGGACTCCCTGGTTAAGTAAAGGTAAAAAAAAAAATCTTGATGAACTGAGCCCACTTCTTACTGTTGAGGATAAACAAACCAAGGTCTAGCATACCTGCTTGGACTGAACTGTGCCGACACTGCAGGCAGAGATGGCTGTGATGGTGCTGATTTGTGCAGGTTGGAGTTCAGATCTGAGAGGGTTGTTTCCAGGCCTTTCCTTAAAACAGGAACTTTTCCTTCTTTGAGGATGATCCCAGGTCCGTCTCTTCCCAGAGTGAGTGACGGGGCCCAGACCTCTAATGGAGGTGGACCAGGACGAGCGCTGGAGGAGACTTGACTTCCTGAGGACCAGGAGGAAGTCCGAGGTCTCAGGGGAGGGGAGTCCTCATCAGCGAGGAACCGCACAGACTTTGCAGGCTAGAAAAATGAAATATTGACAGTAAGGCCCATGATAAAAGAAATACTAAAAAATGTAGCAAGGATGCATCTGTGTCGCTTTTTTTCCAGACAGAGTACAAGTGCACAAGTTTGGTTACTCAACACAACTAAGTTCAAGTATGGACATTAAATAATACCAGTACAGATGCTCGAAGGCCCATGGCACAAGTAAATATGCCCTCTGCCCTTGAGGGAAGATAGCTGTGTATAGACACTGTAGTGATACATAGCAGTTACACGGTGCAACACAAAAGCCTCAAACTTATCCCGCTTTTAGGGTAAAGCTACACAAAAACAACAGTGTCTCCACTAGATGATACAGAAGATTCTTTACAGCATTTCCCTTTTCCTTGGCTAAGCCCCTGTGTGAGTAACTATTTTGTGATACAACATACAGGCTACGAATCCTTCCTCCAGCAACGCACTGCTTTCTTCTCATCAGCTGTTCAGGTCTGAGTGCAGTGGGGTCAGTTAGCAGTCACTAGAGATGTAAGTCTCCTAAATATTTAGAGGATAAGTCGGTCCTGTATTTCTTTTGTATGTAAAAAAATAGGCAAAACAAATGGTCACAGCAGATTTCTGTCTCATGACTTTGGCTGGTTACCTTGAATATAGATGTCAGAATTCTTTACTCTACAACAACTGTTCACAGATCCCAATTTACCCATCAGGATCAGAAAGGTCAAGGACAGGCATTATTGCCAGGTCCCAGTTGTGACATTGATAGGCCCCCCGCATCTGCACCATCAGGTAACTTGTGATCAGTTCTGCACATCAGTTTTCACAACAGTTTCTTCATCCCTCTTTCTCCCTGTGACTCCATCTGCTTGAGTTCATCTGAGTACTACAGTTCATAAAGATATCCTCTCAACTACCAGCACATCTTCATCACTTGAGTCAAAATGCTCATTTTTGGTTCAGTTTTGGTGAAGTTAGCGTGTGGTGTTATTCTGGAAACTGAAGACCTGAACAGCTGATGAGAAGAAAGCAGAGCATTGCAAAGGCAGGGGCTTGTTAAGGAAAAGTGAAATGGTGTAAAGAGTCTTACTGAAGCATCCAACTGAGCCAACACTGTTTTTTGTGTAGTTTTACCCTAAAAGTGGGTAATTCTAAGGCTTTCGGTGTAACCACCTACGACATGTACTGCCTCTCATCTATATCAAGCTATCTTCTCTCGGGTAGAGCCGGTAAGTTGCTTTATTGGCAATTATATTTACTGGTGCCAGTGGCCGCAGCAACCCCCTCCCTCTTCAAAAAATCTGAATTATCGCTTTAAAAAATGTCTGAACACTTGTTTAACTTTCATTGGGTGCACCTGAGCAAGCTAGGGGGCTACAAGTACTAATGAGGTATGCATACCTTACAGTCAGTTTTCCTTTGGTCATCATTGAACATTTGGGTTATTCCAGGCTATTTCAGTATCTAAACTTAATTGCTAAACTTGTGAAAAACATCATTTTTTAATTTCAAAAACTTAAATTAAGTAAATGAATTATCAGGTGAAGCAACAGGATTTTGAACTTTTAGTTTAAAGTGCAAGGCAGCTGGATTTTCCAGATTCCATGTCTGTGATCAGGCAACTACTAAATTTGTTCTTGGACCGAAAATTGGACAAATCAGCATTCTTTGAGAAGAAGGGCAAGATGGATTCAAGTGTGAGATGGTTTTGCTGGAAGCGAGAAGATAACAGATAAATACGTTAGTCAAAACATTTGCTCCATCAACTTCTAATGCTTTTGAAAGGTTCCCAAACACCATCAGTAGGGTGTTGTCCAGGTGGATTTGAAATTCATCACATGGATATGCAAAACAGTCCACCTGCCATGTCAGGTTAGATAGAGCTTAAGCATCAGTACATTGTATTACAATTCCACCATCGTGTTGGGTATGTATGAGGGGAATATTTTTTTACACCAAACTAGCCATTGCTGTGCCAGACAACATATCAAACTTTGCTAACTTTAAACCTATAAAGAATACTTTAGCACATATATTTAACATACTAATCAACTTCTGTTAAAGCCAAGTCTGGCACAGAGTAAGTTTTAGAGCAGGATATATGGAATCATGGAGTAAATTTTCACTTCAAACAGAGAGTTGTTTTATTCCCTCAACTTGCTGTTGAGAATCTCTGAGATAAGTGACGCCTCCTCGTGTATCAATTACAGTAAATATGAGGGGTTTTTTTGGGGGGTAGGCAAAAAAAACAAACAAAAACAGTCATTATTTCTTGGACACATGGTAAATGTTTCCATTACATCCATGTATAATTAGAGTAATTTTAACTAGATCTGTAATATAATGAAGCCTCTTCTCAGTTTATTTACTCTTATTGGATCAGTGTTTAAAAGTCATAAAAAGGAGAGTCTCCGCATTTAGAAGTAGTTACAATAACATTGATAATAACAATATTAATGATAAAAAATACCTCAGAACTTCTATTAATCATATGAAAAATAATAAAATCAACCAACTCCCCAGTGCTGATACTTACAATACACAATTTTTTAATATTTTAATGTTCTGCTTCCTTTAATGTGGTTCGATTGTATGTCATTCAGTTTGAGGTGTTATGGTTTTAATTTGTTATTATTTATGTCTCTGTCATGTTGTAAAGTTGTTGTGGACCCCAGAAAGAATAAATACAGTGATGGTGTTGCTGATGGGGATCCTGGTAAACTAAACTATACTTCTAAAGAAAGGAATGAGCAACATCAAAATGCATTTTTCTGATCAACTGTCACACAGCAGACTTTCATCTAAAGTAAAACCTGACCTGAAGAAGAATTTAATCACTTTAAGAAAAGCACTGAGAGTTTAATCACTGGCACAGAAAAGTCACTAATAACCAGGAATAACCCATTACCAAATATCAAACAAGGCTCTCACTTCATCTACCAGCTAAAAAAAAATGACAGGCTAAATCTTGCTGTAAAATGATTTTGAGAACAATATTGGCAACAACTATCTAATAACTATAAAACGTGTCAGTGCTTAGGCTTACTTTTGCACCAGTGCATCCCTCAAAGACAACTGTGTCCCTCTTTTTATGATCTTACCTTATCCAGAGTGTTCTTGTGTGAGTCAGGTCTGACAAGTATTGACTGAATCCTATTAGACGGCTGTCTGTCGTGCTGAAATGTTGCTTCATGTGAAGCGGTGAAGTCCCTGTCTTTGAAGCCTGCAGCAGCAGAGGGCGCTGCTGGCTCAGTCATCCAGCCGAGTGGTCGACTAGATTTGGAGAGGACCCCACTGATTTTCTTCCTCTGCATGGCAGGTGAGTAACCAGACGCCTGAACTTGTGCAAAGTGTTGCGAGTTGGATGGGATGTTCATGTTGGACGATTGGGTGTAATGGTTTGAACCTGAAACATTTGAAGAAGAATCTTTAACATTATAAATCCAATGAAGCAGTCAGATTGCTGATATGGATATTTTACTCTCACCTCTATGAGGGTTAAAGATGCGCCTCACTGTCTCCCAACCTTGTGAGCCCCCATAGACGAACGGCTTTCCAGCTCCTGCGGATGACATTGCATGCTGTGCTCCATTTGGCACAGATGGGACCTGCCCTGTTGAGTATATCGTTCCATCAGCGTTTACCCTATCAAGAGCAAGGACCACAGCAGGATTCTTGGCAGCTGTGGGCTTCTTTCCAGGTGCTGAGTTGTACTGCGAGGACGAATTAGCTGCTTTGTTCTCCAGCAGTCTGGCCGAGGTTCTGCAGTGAAACAATGACAAACTTTAAGATCCTGTTGTTGAAAGCGTATGTTATCAGTAAAGTTAATAATTTAACAAAAGTCATCCCACGGACAGTGTCAACGCTTTACATTATGAAAACATCCAAGGGCATAAACAGCTAATTCACCAGATCCTCACCGAGTCCCAACAAGGATATAAGCAAGAGAGTAGTACCATAGTTTTTCACATTTATCACTTTTTCTTGCAAACATTTATTCCCTTAATATATTATAATATATAAAGTAGGTTTAATCTGTTTTTAATATCAAGTCCCTTCTATGACCTGAGGATCATTTTAGCAGCTGTGATAACACTGGTCTTACCATCAGAAGGTCCAGTTTTTATTTGGTTTTAGATCTTTAAATGTTCTATATGATCTTTTTTTGTTCTTTGTAATCCATGAACCACTCATTACCTCTCAATGCCTACCTGCAGTACCGCTAAGGCCCACTAGAGGACCTCAAACCATAATTTGGAGAGCACTGCTCTCCAGCATCTCAGTCGTCATGATCCGTGAGTCATTAATGATGTTCAGAATTTTTATTATGATACTTATAATTATAATTTTTTGTTATTGATGATTCATTTTTCTAGTTCATCTAGAACAGAGACACACAACTGGTGGCCCGGGGGCCACATATGGTGATGCTCACTAAATGCGTCCCGCTAGGTAATGTTTTAATTTTGATGAGCACAAGGGCGAAATGCAATTTAACATAAAATCAGCAATATGTCTCATAACTTTGAACAATTGTCCAATGTTTTGTTATAATTTGTGATTTTTTTTTTATTTACAAGAAAAAAAGATTATGATTTGTTCTAATAGTTTCTGTAAAGGTCTTTAATAAAGAATTGCAAATGCATTTGGAAAAACTGACATTCAAATAGACCAGTACTTTATTTAAAAGAAAAATACCCTTAATTGGCTTTAAATCCATGTTTAATTCCATGCTATGTGAGTTTAAGCTCAAAATACAATGTCAGCATCATATATTCTGATTTAAGTTAAATATCTGTCTTTTTTCTTTTATCTCAGACATGTATACTTTTCATGTACCTTGACATGTTTCGGCGGAAACTTCCACCTTCCTCAGAAGTGTCACTAGATGGTAGGGTGATGTGTCATATCAGCTGGTGTTTTATGACACGTCACACCTACCATCTTGTGACACTTCTGAGGAAGGCGGAAATTTCCGCAGAAACATGTCAAGTTAAGTGAAAAGTATACATGTCTGAAATAAAATAAAATAAAAAACTATTTCTAAGAAACTGAAGACATAATGAACACCATTCAGCTAAAGTTAAATATCTGTGGCGGGAAGAAATTACTAATATTTAGGAAATGCAAAAAACTTTCTTTAATAAACCTTGTAATATTAAAACTGGTTGCTGTTTTTATTCTTTTAAATGGGTTAGAATTTATAAAACCTACTCAAAGCTGTAAAAAGTGACCAAAAGGACTGATTTAAGAAAAAAAACTGAAAATCAGGAGCAATGTTGATATGAAGTTTCAGCAGATTTTTTGTTAGATTACAGTTATTAGATTTGTCTTATACATTAACATGTAACCATTTGGCCTTCTGAAAGAAAGACCAACATTAATGTGACCTCACTGTCACCAAAGTTACCCATCCCTGATCTATATTGTCCAAAAACTTGAAAAAGTTTGGTAATGAGGAAGTAATCATTATTATAGGCTACCTGTTAGGAGAAAGCATTCTGGGGCCCAGAGCCTTGTAGGGGCCTATGAAGGTTAGCAATCACGTGGTCATTCCTGTATTTAGACACTGATTTCCTTTAATATCAACCCTAAATATAGTACCCATCCACTTTTAGAGACAAATACAAGTACACAAAATTATTACAGAAACATGAATAAATTCAATAAGTGACTCTCCATCCCTGTATTTTGTCTTGTATTTTATGTATGTTACAGATCTTTATGTCAAACCTCTGACAGTAAAAGTGTATTAGAACAATACTGTTTTAGATTAAGCCTGATGCATGGCATGCTGTCCTGCCCACACTGCATCACAGTGTCATTAGCTCCCACTCTGTGCGGTCAGGGATCACAGCCTCTCACCTGAGCACAGGCGAGATGTAGTTGCTGGGCAGAATGCCCACTTTGCCCGTTCTGAGCGATAACCCACGCAGCCAGCCTTCTTTGAACTTTCCGTACACTCCTACCATCTCTCCTTTCCTCAGCTCCAGCTCCTCGGGCCGTCGTGGTTTGTAGGAGTACAAGACGGCACACCTGAGTCACACAGAGGGTGAATCCAAGTTATTTCCAAAACTTTCTATAATATGCTAACAGATTTGACTGTTGTTGAGCACTTCTGTGGCTGCTTTCCTTGTCCTTTCTTGCATCAGGAATCTTACAGCATCAAATCATTAATATGCTGCTTAAAACAGTGACTCACACGCTGATGGAGAGCTGTTGTGTGGAGGAGTTCTTGCTGTCTGCAGAGGCAGAGGACATTTGGGGGTTCACCAAGGCCATGGAGATGGTAGGTGGGGTCTCGTTCGTCATCTTCTTCTCAAGCTGAAACAAGAAGACTGAATTACCGTCACAGGAAATCAGTCTGTGATTCATGGCTCATTATGAAAGAGCACAATTAATAGTTAGTAGTATTTAGTTGTTCTTTTTCTCATGGCATTAACAGTGAAATGACTCCAGATCTGCAAGAACTTCAGAGCTTTTATGGTTCCCTACGTGGGGTCGAGGCCCTCCCTCTGGACTTAAAAGATCTTAAGGGGACAAGGCCGTTGCTCCTCAAAGGCTGTCAAAACAGTCAATTTGCACTTATAACAACACACACTTGATAGTTATTCAGAAACCTGTAGTAGGGATGCACACTCGTATTAGTTTGACCTTATTATCAACTGATATCAGCCCTTTATACAGAATGTAGGATGAACAGATAATATTTTCAGATATTTATCTGTTTCATCATTTAAAGGAAATCTCCAGAGTGCACCAGCTTCTCTCTCTAGGTGGTGCAGAAGCTCTAACCCATACTTTCATTACCTGTAGAGCTGATCACTGCAGTGCTCTCACTTCAGGGCTTCCTATAAAGAACATTTCACAGCCACAGCTGCTTCAAAACTAAGGTAAAACTGAAAACAACTCCCTCAAGGAATAGATATCAAGGTTTGATTTGCTTTTCAAATCCCTTATCAACTCCTTTCACTTTGTTCAGCATGCTTTGCAAATCAAAGCCGTCCCAATCTAACCACAGGCAGTCAACAGAAATGATGGTGAAGAAGTCAAAAATCATGGCAGACAGAGACAGAAGTGGTAAAAATTGTGGCTTTATTTTCATCAAAAAGGAATTCACTTACAAGTGGAATCATCAGAAACTTGCATGAAGATTTATTAATGCAGCAGCACAGCATTAGGAATCGATAAGGGAATCGTAACAGAATCAGATCGATAAGCAGGATCTCTAATGGCATTGGTATCAATAAATTCGAATCAATTCCCATCCCTATTTAAAACTTAGCTGCACGAATGCTGGCAAAGACCTGAACTCCACATCACACTGATCTTTAAGTCTCTGTATTGGCTACCAGTATCCTTTAGAACAGATTTTAAGATTCTCTAATTGGTTTATAAACCTCTTAACGGTCTTGCTCTTTCTTATTTATCTGATTTTATTTGACCATATGAACCCAAAAGAGCCCTCAGGTCTCCAGGTAGTGGTCTTTTAATAGTGGCTACAGTACGAACTAAAACAAATGAAGAGACATCTTTTCCTGATTATTATTCTGCCGGAGGACATGTTCATATTTTCAAAAGCAAAATCCACACCAAGCTTTTCAGTCTGGTTTTTAGATGATTTTTATTTTATCCTCTTAATCTGTCTTATTCTATTTAAGTTTCAGAGTTATTGTTTTGTGTTTTACTACCTTTTATTATTATTCTTTATTTTAGCATGTTTTATCACAACCCACTTTAAGGGCTTTATAATCTTGATCGAATTTCAGATTCTGTCTTTTAGTGATTGTCATTATGTCTTCTATTATTGTTATTATTGTTTTATTTCATATCATGGTTTCATTAGTTTAGTCTTAGCTTCTGTCTTTCCTTATTTCTAATTTAAAATAGCGTTTTCTCAGTCGTCTGTGCGTGTTTTCAGAGTCCCCTCTAGGGTCCTTCTGTGTGGATGTGTGTGTAATGTGGGTTGGGTTTTGTATTTTTATTTTGCATTTCTGACACTTATCTGTTTGTGTTTTTTAATGTAATGCACATCCTGCAACATTATTTTGTATTGACAGTGCTTTACAAATAAAGTTTGATTGATCTGTTGTCTCACACATAACTGCTGAGTTAAGGAATAATAATTTCCTTTATTAATGGGCAGTAAAAATGACCTGTTGGATCTATTTTGATGAGCAAACATGAGAAAAAAAACTCCTGCTAAAGGACGTAATTAGAAAAAACAAGGATATTGACATCTAACCTTACAGTGCAGATGGATCAGCCTGAGTCAATGTCTGTAATCAGGCTAATCCATCTTGCCAAGCCCCAATCTACAACGACTGTAGCTGCGTTCACACCAAACGCGACTTTGCAACCATAATCGCGTAGCCCACTGAAGTCGCGTCACGTGTCCAAAAATATCTCATTTTGGTCACCGTCACCCGTCTCCGTCGCTCAGTGACGTCAAGTCCACTCGAGTTTCACTGCGATCATATCATATCATATAATAGGACGTATTAGCTGACATTTTTCCAACTGTTTCCTTTACACTCACCTACCAACCACAAAACACTGCAGCTGATGGCCCTGCAGCAGCATCATCTGAGTTCTCTGAGGTCCGTCTAGGTGGAACTAATGTGCTCACTAACTAATGTTTCCCAAACGGACATGGATTGTTACTCTGTGAACCGGAATAAAAACTGTCTGTCACGGGTACCATCACACACCCACACAACACTGATTGGCTGTTGCCGCACAGCCACTCATGATATCGCCTGAAGAGTTCAACTTTTTCAACTTTGGCGATGGAGCGACGAGCCACCAGGTCGCCTTGATTGCGGCCGTCACGTCGTGGGAGGGCTAACCCCGCCCCGCCCTGTACATTGACTTTACATGGAGAGTGGTCGCTGAGGTCGCCAAAGTCGCGTTCGGTGTGAAAGCATCTTGTGAGCGGCCCAAAGTGGCATGGCCCAGTAAGAGTCCTTTAAAGCAGGAAGAGGTGGGAGCTACGAGCGAGACGACCGCAGAAAGTCACTACTCGTACAGGGATTAGCAAAGATGCTAACAGCTTCAGTGGCAGCTTTATCAGATCTTGACCTCATTTCTTTATCAAATGAAAAACAAAATTACAAACTTCTCTATAGAAAGGATATTTTCGTTCCACTTCCAACATGGTTTGCCGAGTTTGTTTTACAAAATGGTTCACGTTCTGTCCTTAACACCGCAGCTGTAACACCTGCCTTCTACATTATCTGATTGGCTTGAAATGAAAGTTATTGATGGAATGATCATCCAATCACCTGCCAGATACACTTTTCAAAGCCTCTGCCCATTCTCAAACACTTTCTATGGGCTCTGGACTGGTGAATATATTGAATATTCTATCTGGTGAGTCTGGTTAATTGGCATCAGTACCAGCTACATTACTGTTTTAAATATTGATACAGGCTTTGGCCCTGATTTTCACAGTCCATGCATCACTAATCTGTAGATAAAACTGTGAAAAAATACATGTTTATTAACTGAAAGATATCGATAAAATATAGTTGAGAGAAACAGCCTCAAAAGGTAGCCTCACATTTAGTTAAGCCCAAGCATCTGAGGGCTCATAATAACTTTAAATAAACTTTGGAAATTATTTCTGGAACAGAGGTTGTGGATTGTTTTAAAGTGATAGTGTATGCTGTTTCACTTTAAAAGATGCATTCCTCTATTTTTTCATTTTTTCTGTAATAAAAATAAGGCTGAACATAATCAATCACAGCATCCTCACAGCCGGTGTTTAAATGATGGAGATGACAGTGCCGACCTAAACATGTCACTCCACGCTCTCTCAGATGTTTATTAGAGCTTGCATGTGTGAACGGCCGAGGCCATAACATATGATTTACTTTAGTTTCTTATCCATCAATTATTCAGCAAACCTTCCTGTCCTGTATGATGAAATATGTATTGGTTATGTTTCCGTGCTCGGTTATTCAGGAATTTCCTTTAATTTGTCTCCTGAATAATAGATATGACTTGATGGATCTATTTTTAGCTCTGACTTTTAAAGAGATGACGCTGTTTAGATTCTTTCTAATAATACAGTAGCATTACAGCATATGTCACAGTTTGGCAGGCTTCTTTTGCATTTTGTCTTCCCTTTAATCTGACGGCAAATAAAGTCTGACAGGCTGGAAGTCAGCAGGCTCTGAGTCAGGCCTGACACAGCCAGTGACTCGCAGGGAGTGACACCGAGGTGTGTCTCACAGCCGTTAGCGACAGTATGAAGATTAATCCTCGCTTATGTAATTACCAAACTGAAAAAATATTTTAGTGAAACAAGTAGAGTATACCTATTAATCTATCCTACCAAGCAAATCCACCTGATAAATGTGTGTTCTGTCTGATGCTCCTGAGTCATTGGTCAGTGAACAAGTGAAGGGCTCATGAGCTCACATTTGTGTAATGTCTGCTTTTCAGACAGGAATTAAAAAAATAACACAAGCACTGCTGCAGAGAAAGTTGTTAATGAGGTCCTTGAAGCTTAAGCCCCATTAAGACCAAAGATTCATTACAAGTCAAAATGAATTTCTTGCCACTGCTTGCAAAGGGCTGCTCAAAGGTTCTGAGAGTCTGTTTGGAAGAACGTTTCTTTTCCAAAGTCAGAAGACTGTGGACCAAAGGTTCTGGGGTATTTTTGGCTCCAGGGGTTCCCTTGAAGGAACAAACTCTGGCCCTTTGCTGTCTGCACTTTCATTACTTTACCTCCCAGGAATATGGATGGGAATTGATCGGATTTTATTGATACCAATGCCATTAACAATTCTGCTTATCACCTTCTCATCTTCTGCGGGGGCAAAAGTTGGATTACAGAGGTGTTCAGTGGCATCAGTGTCAAACACATGGCAATCCTGATACTCAGTGCTGTGCTGCATTGATAAATGCTCATGCAAGTTTCTGATGTTTCCGGTTAATGAAAGACGGGCTGCTTTTTAAACAAAAGCGAATCTTCCTTGCGGGTCTCACCGCCGCAAAGAGATTAATAGCATGTAGATGGAAGCCCCCACATACTCTATCAATGCAAAAATGGCTGCTGGATTTTGCTGATGTCGCATTAACAGTGGGCTGCCCCTACCTGACGCAGGTGTCATTTTCATGCACAGCGCTCACACTGTTTCAATAGCAAACGATCGTGCAGGGGTGTCTGAAAATGAAGAGTGGTCAGCCACAAAGCTGCCCAGTTCCTAATTTGAGAAAACAAAAATAAAAAGCCGCACTTTAAGCCTCCTTCTGCCTGGTCTGAAGTCTGTGGCACAGAGTATTTCTGCTATTTTGAGGATACATTAATGAAATGGACACACATCCACAAGGTAAAAACAAACACTTAACTAGATCCTAAGCACGCTATTTCCATGCGCTTCGTGTGCATAATACTCCCAGAAACACGAAAAACACACATGATTGAAGATTTGCACACAGCATGAAGCTATATTTCTAAAATTTTTATACATACTAACAAATCTCACAGATATTTTGCCCACCGATAACAAAATAGCCTGTCCAGTGTATTCTATACATACAATAGAGAACAAATCCATCAAGGATTCCTGCAGGAAAGTAAGAAAATATAGTTTTAAGGCAAAGAATGTTTGATGTTTAGTGAACAGGTTTATAATGTACACATAGAAGATTGATCCTGACAGTTTTAACAGGAGAGTTGAATAATTAACAAGGTTTTGCTTTTACGCTCATTCTGAAGTGTCTGACTCGTCTTTTGGATCTTGTCTAATGCTCTGGGATGGTTAAAAAGAAGCACTTTAATGTGAACAAAAACATATTTCACACGGTTCTTTGTGTGTTCTTTGAGTTTAGTGGCACAGGGATTAAATAATTCAACCAAACTTCAGACTGAACAGTGAATTTTGCCCCGTAAATAGCAAAACACTAGCTGTCCACAGCACACTGATTCATAGGGGATGAGAGCTAGCACTGACTGGTTTCATCCATGTTACACCCAAATCACACCCATGTATACTCAAGGCACTTAATTTCTCCTCTTTGTGCCCTGCGCTGAGAATCTGAGTCACCAAAATAGCAAAATATAGACCGACTTGCTGCAAACTGCTGTGCTCCATGGGCTTCAACCAACACACTTCAAGTCATCAAAATGAGGGCTTTAAAGTGAACTAAACCTTTTTTTACATTGATTTCTCTCTGAGTTTTTTTTTTTGTTGTTGTTTGTTTGTTTATTTTTAGTTCCTACTTATGTTTTTATAACTGCAGTGATTTCTGTTTTCTGGCGTATAGTAAAGATGTATTGATTTATTTCATCCTTTTATCACTGTCTTTCTTGCTTTAGCCTCTTATGTTTTAACCCGATTCTGTTTTGAATTACTGTACATGATTTCTCTATGAAGAAGTGCATTACTTATGCATGAAAGTGCTCAATAAATAAGGTTTCCTGTAATTAAACTGAATCTAACTGTGGAATACAGTATTGCAAGTGAAAACCTTTCAGGCGCTGGTCAGTTGAAAGAGTTTGGATCACAGGTTGTCACTGGAGTCGTAATCTAAAGCAGAAACAAAAAGCTGCAAGCTCTCAACAAACTGCGGGCCCCTCATGCTTTCTGGTCCAATGGAAAGCCCCCACAACAGGGGGCTTTTAAGGAGGTGGATCAGGTACCACAGAAGTGAATTTAGACTCTTGTCTCTGCAGTGAAAAAGTCCAGAGATCCTGAAAAGTCCCTAATTTCAGGGGAAAGTTTCTGTGGTTCAAAAGGCTTAATGTATCCTTTCCATTACAATGACTCTCAGTGCAATACTTTTCGCACCTCTCGTAGCAGCATTTGACTTTCTGAGTACAATATAAATGCAAACAGGTATGGTGTGTTTCATGCCGTGGTTGCAATTCTGGTTTTGCCCCAAAAAGCAAAAAAAAAAACTAATAAACAAATACTAAAGAAAGAAACAAAACCAAGAGAAATCTGACTTTGTAACTGTGAGTGAGTGCTTCAGCAGAAAGGGGAGGGGCTTGCACCAAGTTTTATCCTCAGCTTGAGGTCTAATGTTCTTACTGTTTTTTATTTTCCCACAATTATCCCCAACCCAGTTTGTTGTTTAGAACAGCAAGGTCTTCAAATTCTTTAGGTTTGGCTCCAGGCCCACTACTATTTTTGCTGCATATTCATTTGTCTGAGCAGGGTTTTCAAAGTTCCTCTATTCATTTTAACCTTGATTATACCATCATTCAATGCAGTGCACATACTAGGGATGGGAATTGATAAGATATTATTGATACCAATGCCAGTAACGATTCTTATCAATCAGATTCTTTTACGATTCCCTTACAGATTCCTGTTGATTTTCTACACAGGTTTTAAGTGGCAACAACGTCAAACTCCTGATATTCAACAACATGCTGCACAGAGAAATACTTCTGCAACTTGTGGTTGTTCTTTTTGTCATAAATTTACCCACAAGCTTGACCTCTTCTGTCTGCCATGATTTTTTACTTCTTTGTTATCATTTCTGCTGACTGCCTCTGATGAGAGCCTGATGTCTTTGATTTGAGGAATTTGTTATCGATTCTCAACTGGAATTGTTTTTTATTCCGATCCTTAGTGCATACACCTGTGCATGCTTTTCATGCAAATCTTTCACATGCATTTGACTTTGTGCAAGATCACTTGACAGCTGTTACTTGATCTAAATACGAATAAAACTAAATTTGTGTGCTTTACGTCTTTAAATTTGATTTACAGGAGGTGATTGAGCGACTGAGTTGGTATTTTCTCATTAATTCTTAGGATTTTAGCTTGATGATAACTTGTCTCTCACATTCAGGACACTGTGTAAGTTGGTATTAGTGATGTATTAAACCCAAAACCTCTGTCAAAAGTGTTCACACTCTGGAGAAATTGTATCATGATGCACTGACATTTAACAAAAATGTGGATTATCTATTCTTCATTGTACTCGGTTCTTAAACAAACAGGACAGCTTTAAGTTCAGCATAGCTCACATATAGGCGTGTCCTCATTGAAAATGGTGGGCAAGATTTCAAACTAAGTTTCCTCTCTTTTAATCTCCAACACAAAAAGCAAAACTATTATTGGTTTGACATTTTGCAAATTGTTACAAAAGTCATCATGGCCAGGTCCTTCTTGATAAAACATCTCTGATATCAATGTGATCAACCTACTTAAATAAAGGCTGAATTATAACGATTAAAAAAAACCTCTGGCTTCTTATCTCTGCAGAGATTTCCTTCTTTCCCAGCACATCCACTCAACAAGTCCTGAAAGCATCACTGTGGCCTGTGGGCCTGCTGTTTTCTCTTTACATGTGCCTGGATCCTACAGCTCTCACTTTATAAGTGACAAAACATCCACACTGTACATCAACAAGCACAAAGACGTCATAATACAGAGGCCCCTATTGCTCTGAGCAAAGTCACACTTATCAAAGGCTGTGCTGTGAGGCAGAAATAAAGAGAGATAGAGTACCAAAAAAATGTCCTGAGGATATAAAGAGCACATGGATCAGCTTTAGGACTGAGACATACTGGAGAAAAACAGCCACTGTGATATATAGCAATATAAAAAAGGCCTAAGAGGAAGCTGTTTCAGATAAATGTGTTGAGTTAATGTTGATTTGTACACGGGCAATAAACATCTGAATAATTCAATATTGATTTGACTGTTTTACACCTATTTTTTATCTGGGGCTTAGATGAACAGTAAACAGATGTGTTAAATAACACTGTTCAGTCCAGGAATAAGGATAAAGTGCCACGAATATACTAATATTAAAGAATCCATACTAGCTTTAGCTCCAGCTGTTTTTGATATAATTCCCTGAATTCAACATGAAGTCATTAAGCATTTTTTTCATGTATTGGGAATAAATAAATGAACCTTGCAGTGCAGCTGGATCCACCTGGTTTCATGCCTGCAATCAGAGGATCCGTCATGTAAATCTCCAAGCCAAAATAATTGACCCTGGTACCAGGCACTGCCCCATTTGCATCCGAGAAAGAGGTGAAGCTATGAGCCTGAAGAGTGAGAAGTGACTGCTCGTACAGAGATTAGCATGGCTGCTAACAGCTTCATTAGAGGTTTTATAAGACCTAGTCTGTATTTCTTCATTTAATGAAAGACAAACAACAACACTGACAGCATTTCTCCGTTGTAAATACGTCTTAGCTCCACTTCTGACTGCTTAAATATCTGATGGTCCCATAATAAATGTGAGGCTCTGACCTCCTTAATCATTTTCTACAGGCTGTTGACCAGACAAATGAGTGAAATATATCCTTAATGTCAGTGATGGGCAATGATGTCTCTGCAAATAGCTTTTCATTAGCTTAGCTTTTCAGTAGCTTAGTAATTCTATTGTTCAAGGCAGCGCAATAGCGTCTAAACGAGCTAAACATCCCCCTCATCACAGAGGGAGAGCAGCGGGGGAGTGCTCTGTCAGAGTCAGAAACACTTTTTGGGAAGAGTAACTGACGTGAGCGGACATGCAGATGTGTGGTTGCAGTGGACAGTGTTTTCCCACATGACTGAAACAACACTGTTTAATCCTTTAAACCTCCAGTGTCCGTGCTGCCATAACGACATGAACAGGCGAGCAGGGACATGAAGCAAGGTGATTCATGAAATTAATCACAAATCAAACACGTATTAAGTTTGCCATCACCAGGGTGACCTGTAAAGATCAGCCATCAATCCTTCAGTTGCTAACTCCGGAGCGTGAAGGACAGAAGAGGAGCATAACTGAGGAATATATGATGAGGAGAGATGGGGGCAAAGTGAACCAATGAGGTAAGATACGCAACCTCATGGCATTATTGGGCACCTTTTTGGGTTTGTTGTGTGCTTATTTAGCAGTTTAGGGATGGTTTATGAGACTGTTAACTAACAAAATATAATTTTGTCTATTGATTTTGGTTAACATACCAGTATGTAAAAGCTCTTTAACAGCAATGATATTTTTAAGGGTAAAGTACAATTATCTTTGTTACCCAGGAATTTGCAAATTCACTGTTTAACAAAAAGAAAATACTAAATTAAATTAAATTATTATTTCTTGATTAAAATGTCAAATGATGTCATATCCTAGTGCACTGAAATTTAACAAACATGTCAATTATCTACTCATCATTTTAATCACTCTGTTCTTCTTAAATAAACAGGACAGCTTTAAGAACAGCAAAGCGAACTTACAGGTGTGTCCTCATTGATGAAGATAAGGTGGACAAGACTTCAAACTAACTTCCCTCTCTTTAATCTCCAACACAAAAATGTCATTAATGGACAGCTGTATGGGTTTGTTTTGTGATTATTTAGCAGTTTAGGGATGGTTTAAAAGACTGCTCACCAAAAAATATATAATTTTGGCTATTAAATACATTATTATTTCATAGGGCCTATATTAAATGACTACAAAGATAAACTTCATTGATTAAGGACAGTTATAACAGCTGTATAACTGCCTCAATCATATTGAATAAGGCTGATTTTAAAAGTTGACCACAAAGAATTTCTCAAAATGTATTTAAGTATTTAATGTATTTAATTCCTTTTGCTATACTGTGTATACAATCAACTGAAACATCAATTACTCCTTGGGGAATAATAAAGTATTTCTGATTCTGATTCTGAAGTAATAAAATAAGATTAAGTTTATTAGCATAGAACTATTAGGGCAACCCTTACAAAGTGCTGCACAATAATCAGACGACTAAAAGGAGCAAATCAAAGAGATGAAATTGTAAAGAAAAACTAAAAAAAAAACATTTTCTTAAAAGAAGATATGAGAAGACATATAAGCTTTACCTGTGTTTAAACAGGTTTAGGGATAATAACACTCACACTACCACTTCAACTACTAATAAAAATATCATCATATCTGAAAAATGAATAAACAATAGCTTGGATGTGAGCTACTTTGCTGTAACTTAACCTGATACTTTTGTCCAGGCTGTAGCTTTAGTTAAGTGAATTGATTTTTTCATGAGTAACTAGTAACTTAGTTCTCTACATTTTACTTGTAGCTTGACCATCACTGCTGAATAGTATATTTGAACTGTGCGTCTGGAGTGTCAGGTAAGCAATAATTTAGAAGGTAGCCGAACTTCATCTGATTTAATCAAAATAGTGTTTGGGCTTAGACATTAAATTCAGGCCTCCATCTTAGAAAAGGATAAGCAGTGGGCTTATGTGAAATGAGAGAAACATGCAATATTTAATAACATTGTTTAATATTGTGATATCAATAAGGATTTTAATTTAACTTAAGTCGCTTTTAAGCTGTAACTCAGAGCGTCTTTGCATTTGCTATTCTCCTTGTTTTATACAAAACCTGCAGCTGTAGCAAGAGTTTTTTAAATCTACAAGAAATCTCAGAAACTTACTCTCCACTAAACTGGCAAGACTAAAATTAAAGACAGCTTATAGCACGATTTAGCTTCATCTGATTGGACCAAAAGCTGTAAAAGCAGGGCAATACCAATGCTGCAATTAATGTGCAGTCCTAATGAGTGTCACTGTTAAAGCTCCATGTTCTTATTTTATTGTACTCGTGTTTCAATACATTTACTCTTAGAGCAGGAGTTCACACTCAGTTCAAAATGTTGTGTAATGCAACAAGAGATGGGACCCATACCTCTTCATTTCATGTCTTTAATTATTTAGTTCCTTTCATTACTCTGTGTCCTCGCTCTATTCTTGGTTTGTGTTTTATCAGAATCACAGAGTGCTTCACTTTTGCTGCAGTCACGCAAAGGCCACGAGCAGTGACCCGGCAGCGGCCGTGGTTATATTTACACGGAGGGGATGCTGCGGTCATGCAGTAAATAAAGTCTGATTAGTGGTAAATGGTTGACAGATATGGGCTGCAAAATCCATAAATAAGTCTGCCAATTAGTAGAACAGTCATGTTTAGCTTTGGTTTCTTCCCACAAACAGTGAAACACGACCTTTAGTTTGTCCTGGTCAAAGTTTTTGCTTTATGTGCACTGAGTTATAAGATGTGAAAAATAACATACAATAAACAAACCTTACATGATTAGTGATATCATGAAAAAAATGCACTTAAACTACAGATACTTTGAAAATAGTCTTTAAAAATCTCTGCTCACTCTCTAGTTTACATACAAGTTTACTGCCAGTTGGATTAATTTGCATTTACTCAGGGAGTCTTCATTTAAGGCTTTCCAAACACACACAGAGCAGATCATTCAGAAACGGGCCGAGGAGAAATAAAAATAATCAATTTCATTTTTCATACTGGAAAAACTGTGGCTGAATGGCAGTTTTATTTTTGAAAGAATCACCAGATCCTGCATATTTCTCTGTGTCAGTGCAGACGCAGCCTCTCTGTTACATGTTAGACCTGAGATAAACTCGCTGTTAGACCTTGTGCTCGTGCACTCATCGCCCTGTGCTCTTAGTATAACTTCAATAATACTTGAGTCTGCACAAGGAAGTTTGATTCTTTTGATTTTAATATGTGAATATTATTACAGCTGATATTTGGGATGTACCGGTTTATGCCACTGCTGCTCTAAATTAACAGCATTGGAAATTAACCAAATATTTTTTTATGTCTCTTTAATGATAAACACACCAGTATGTAGAGGTTCTTTAACAACAACAATGATATTTTTAAGGCTAAAATATTATTATTGTTATCCATGACTTTACAAATTCACTGTTTCACAAAAAATAGTAAAGCACATAATTTGTTTTTTATTGAGATGTTAAATCAAAGTTATTTACTTGCATTCCTTAACTGACAAATTAGTTAGTGGTTGAATGTTATTCTTAATTAATTTCTGGCTTCTAAGAGAAGCACAGTGAGCAAATTTGGGTATAAAAAGGATAACTTAGATTGAAATGACTCATTCCTCTTTGTTACTTGCCCAATAAATTACAATAAGATTTATAATTTTAAACAAGTTTTATATATATATATATATATATATATATATATATATATATGTGTGTGTGTGTGTGTGTGTGTATATATATATATGTGTGTGTGTATATATATATATGTGTGTGTATATATATATATATATATATATATACATATACATATAACTATTATCTGCTATAATAATGTGTGTAATTTGTTAAAACAGAAACTTAATTACACCAAAAAAACAAATGTGTTTTCTATTTTTAAGCTATATTCATTTCCAGCTCACAGCTTTAGTGCCCCTTATATATGAAAAGCAGTGAACAGGCTGGGAGGAGGATTAAAGTGATTAAGTCATAATAGTGTAACAGTCCTTTATTTCTCAGTTTGTTTCATATTTTTGTCACATCTTTGTCAAAACAGAGACACTCAATGATAGCATGTGGTGTGTTTCATGATAGTGTTTCTTAAATGTGATCTCAATATCTATCACTATTTAGATAGATAACCAGGTCCCACATATGTTGTTGTTAAGTTTACAACAAAAGTATCATTTAAAATGAGACATAAATCCAAAGTCATTATCATTCTCCTGTTAATAACATAAATCAAGTTCAGGTCATGTGAAACAGAAGAATCCCCTCCATCATATGTGTAGATCTGTTAATCAGGATGTCCCCGTAAAGAACAGCACCATCTACATTGGTGTTAAAAACAAATGAAAAATTAAGAAAAATAAATTGATTAATAAATCATGTTGATGCCCTGGGCAGCGCACCCTTGTGTTCTTGACTTAAACCGGTTAATTAGGACTTTCATCATGTTGGAATCAGGTGGAGCGAAGATGTCACCAAACTATTAAATCATTAGTTACATAAGTCTTCTTGGAGATGAGCCACGGTAAACATGGCTGTTAAATTTTTGTCTGACACAGTGTCCAATAGCCGCACACTGACTTTATTTCCATTGTTAAAAAGCGTCCTTGGATTCTTTTTCAGTTGTTCACTGAGGAAATTCTCTGTGCATGATGGGAAAAAAACATTAGGGTTTGCACTAGAAAACAAAAAACAATCATTTGAGAAGGAATATAATAGTGTTAAGAGAATATTCATGACCAAAGCTTTAAGGCTGTTAAAAGTCTAATAGGTCAAAAATGCTAAATTAATAACATTCATCTAGAAACATAACTGATGTAAACATTTTTCAAAAGGATGCAACACTTCCAACAGTATCACACACTAACACCTGCAACGACAAATTCAAGGCTGTTACAGAATAATTATTGCTCACTTGACCAGAAACACACAGAAGTGTGTCTGTTTTTCCTCCCATTTTAATGTTGAGTGAAGCCATCAACATGCGTGCTCTCCGGCCACTTTATTAGGCACACTTGCTGGTACTGGGCTGGACCTGGCACAGATTCAACAAGGTGCTGCAGACATTCCTCAGAGGTTACAGTCCAAATTTATTTGGTAGAATTTGCGGCACATGATGCCAATCTCCTGCTCCACCACACCCCAAAGGTTCTCTATTAGACTGAGATCTGGTGACTGTGGAGAACAGTAAACTTACTGTCAAGCTCAAGAGACCAGTTTGAGATGACCTGAGCTTAGTGACATGGCGGGTTGTCCTGCTGACCAGCCCGTCTGGCACCAACAACCACGCCACATTCAAAGACCTAAATCACCTTTATGAACTCCAACAGGTTGTCTTGACCACATGCCTTAATTCCAAACAATATGCAATAATTTTGTTTGGGCTTAGACGTAATTATTTACAATTTAAATTATACAATCATAATGTAAAAATATTTGATTTTTGGTCTATTTTGATTAAACCTGCACAATCCAAGCAGAAAAATGGGATGTGTGAAACTATTTTTCAATATTGTGAGAAACAAAGTGATGTGAACGACTCCAAAGTTTTAAAAAAAGGATCATTCTTCTCAAATTTCCATCAGGTTTTAGTAGGTATAGATGAAAGAAAAAAATTGTAAACCATAGTATTGGAATATTTGGCGTGGTAAAAGTCTATTGATTTACAGCTGATTAATAAATTAAAATCAATTAAAAAACAAAATCAGTTACTCTTTAAGTCAACACCATGGAGCTGTTGAGCCATTTTGCAGGTGAAGTCGGAAGAGGCGACGTTCGTTGTGCAGAGAGAGTTACTAAAAAAACATGGCAGCGCAGGAAAGAGACAAAGGGAGTAAACTGTTGGCATTTAAACTTGTTGTCTGGACTTTTAAAGTGACATATGAGTTGGACATGACACTAGGTTTATAACGAGTGATGCATGACGATGAAATATTGAAGGAATATAGCGCACCTTACTTGGCACCACCCAGGGAAGGCAAAAGCTGAAGATGGTAATGCTAATACTAAGCTAACAATGCTGATAAACTGATCAACATTTGACATGCTTAGCTTGTCAAAGCTGCCTCCTAAATCTGAGCGATCTAAGAAAATGGTTTAAGTCATTACAAACTTTATGTGCAAAGACTCATGGCCTCACCATGTTGTGGAAAACACAGGCTGTTGTTACATGCTGGTTGGAGCTCAGGTATGTGCCTCTATCTCTGCATTATTTCACTGACACAGCAGCACTGAAGCTCTACAGAGCAGTGAAGCTACAAGCCGAAGAGAGGCTGAGCACAGAGAGCGAGTTGCAGTAATTTGCAATGCATGGACATCAGTCTGTGAGCTTTACTGCTGTTTTTTATAAAACTGAGTGAAGTGACACATACTGAGATACTCTTGTTATTCAATTTAATGTAATTTGTTTGGGATTTTGGATGTAAATGCAGCCAAGAAAATGTAACACAGTGCAATACATTGCAATCATAAGTATCACAATACAATACTCAGTATATTGAAAATAAAAAGAACTGCATGAAATCAAAATGGGACTCAAGTGTCACGATATTATCATATTGTGGGGTCACTGGTGATTCCCACCCCTACCAGGTGGGTAGCTGATTGTTGCTGTTGTGTCATGTAGCTGCATAGAAATGCTGTAGAGGTACAAAACATAAGTATGCTGAGTGAGAAAGCAGAACTTTTTGAAATACATATTTTCCTTCTCAATTACAGTAAATTAAAATTTTTGCCATGTGTTTCTTGTAAAAGCTTATAATGTGATAATGATATAATTTCAATACTCTGTGCAGCCCTTATATTCACATTTACAAAGAAATCTGAAAGGGAAGAACAAGAAATCTGCAGCTACAAGAAGAAGAAAACCAGACTGAGGTGAAATTAAAAACAGTATATTCAATTTATCCGAGATCGACTTTTATCAACCTTTCTTCGCCTACTGATGCAAATTATGAGTGGTTCTCTACAAATGGCTCAGATTGCAGCTAAAAGTGTTCAATGATTCACCTATCTCTTTTTCACTCCACAGAGGCGCAGTCAGCACAAGATAAGGAGATGGTGGACGAGATTGTGATGGTGTGGTGTTCCAGAGAAGTGGTCAGGCACATGACAGGAAGACTTCTGCGGTCTAATGTCATAAACAGGTCTTCAGATCTGGATTTTATCTTTGCAAAGCACTACCCAAGATGGACTTCATCTAGAACCTGGTTTTAGAGTCACCAATGAAAAGCTACTCAAAATCTCCCTGTTCACAGAAGCTTCAAGAAATTTAGCAGTTTTTATGATTCTTGAGCAAGTTTTTTGACAATTGCCGCCTTACTTTGTATCTTAGCGCAATCTGTTGGTTATCAAACTTCATCCAAAACCTACCAAACTGATTCACAACACAGACTTTTTCCTCCTGCAATATAGACTGCAATTTCTCTTAATATCTTAGAATGCTTTAGGGCAGTGATTCCCAAACTGGGGTACTCGTACCCCCAGGGGTACGTGAAGTGACGTAGGGGGTACAGGAATACCTGTCAGGTTTCAATCAGTTGTTTCAGTAGTTAAAGTTCAAACCGGCAAATGTTTGTCTGGTGAGCTTTGATAAAGGCCTGAAGTGTTGGCAAAGAGACTGGAGGCTGGATTGGTGAGGCAACTTAGAGAAGGAAATCCGTTCTGAATTGTCTGAGATTCTTATAGTAACATAAGTTCAGTCAGACAGCCTTCACGTTAAAGCTGTGGTGAGTTTGTACTTTACAGTTTCAAGTTCAATAATGAATATGTTCCAGAAATGTAAATTTCTTTCTTCAAAGTGAACTGGTGTTACCCACTGAAATTGCTAGTAAATACATGTATTTTGTGAGAAATGACTCACTTGAAGAGATGTTATTTGTATGTTATGCATGTGGGGTGGCGACAGGCTTACAGGCACATTTCTTTTTGTAGCTGCTATAAGTGCGTGAGAGTAGGGGGTACATTGGCTGGAGGTCGAGTGTCTGATGGGGTAAGGGCTGAGAAAAGTTTGGGAATCACTGCTTTAGGGGATAATGGACGACATGATCATGTATTGAAGGTTGAGGTCGTTGTGGTGAAAGGGTTTCTTCCATGTTCAGTATTTCAGAAATGCTTGAGATTTTCATCAAACTTTTTGTAAATTTCTAGTCTATCTCAGGGGTTAAATGATTGAATTTTGGCATCATAGGTAGGGCTGGGTGATATTACCTAATCTCAGTATCATGATTAACTGAAGCTCTTACCTCAACTACGATTAATGAACAATTATTTTATGCTATTTTATGCTTTCTACAAATTGGTGGTGTTACCAACGGTCGTCAAAACGGTCTTCCTGCAGCATTTACACTTAGCTTCTTTCTGCTCAATGTCCTCTGCACAGAATCAAAATGTGCCCAAACAACGGAGACGGGACTTGTCTTGGCTACAAGGTCCTCTGATAGATTGGTGCTTGTCTCCTCCATGTTGGCAGTGCGTCCTTCGCTCTTGGCAAAAGTGAACTTAGACTGTATGGAGGGGGCGCAGTCATGCGACATGGAGGGCCCATTTACTAGTCCTTTCAGGGGCCCAGCCAGCTCTGTGCCAACAACAAAATGTCGGTGTCATCAGGACTTCTCTCACTGTCTGTCTTCGTGGCACCAGTTGTTGCCTGAAACGTCTTGTTCCCCTGTCCCCTGAGAAGACCTACCAGTGAGACATCTTAACATTGTTTTGCAGACGTGCTTTGTTGACCTACTTACAAGCACATCTGCGGTGGTTTGCCCTGCAGTTTAGTTTTGAATATATTGATTTCAAAAAGTACATAAATTGCTTATCTTAGTCTGAAAAATAAATGATGTAACTTAATGTGTTAAAAAAAAAAACGAGTCAAAACAAGCACACAGGACCGTTTCGAGTTGCTGAAGAGTTTATCTGATAGTTGTAGGCAGAGGCAGGCTAATGCTACCCACTGACTCCCAGTGTTTGAGCTAAGCTAATTAGTGGTGGGCGAGCTCTGCCCGTCTCTACCTTGTTACTGCATGCAGAGTCGAAAGAATGGTGTCTATCTGCTTGTTATTGACTTGAGAGTGATGTGAGACACAGAAAGAAAAAAATGTTGGGGTAACCCTTTAAGGTGGCAGGAGTTCTTACAGAGCGTACTTGACAGGCTGAGAATACAGCTGCATCAGGGGTACTCAGTTTATGATTACAAGAGGGTTATATGAACATCAGTGATTGTGAACAGAACCACTCTGTCATTGCGCTTTTTCAGTTTTTGTGAGATGTCTGCAGATTTTCTGTGTTGAAGACTGCAGTACACATGATCCACTGTAATAATTAAACAATAACTGGACAAATATGCTTCATCATTTGAGCTAAACTAAAGCTAATTAACAGATTTATGTGTAACTAACAACAAGAAAGCATTATCAAGCTCTCTGGTGTGTCGTTAGTTGAGGATCATTTTCTGTGTGGAGATGTTCACACTTTTGAATCATTCCCACCCTAGATGTTGTTCTTACATAAGCCTGCCAATATTCACACAGAAAAAACACATTATTTCATCCCCTGTTGGTGGGAAGCAGCAGCTCTGTGTGAAACAGCGGAGCCAGAGGTGAGCGCTGATGCGATGCAGTGCTAAGAATAGCACGCATGCCGGCTGGGTCAGTGGGGAGCTCAGCCTCGGCTTCAGGGACAGAACCCCCGGCTCCTTAAAAAAGAAAAGTGCGTGGCTTGTCTGCTATTACTGGCCCGCTGATGTGAAAGTGAGTGTTACCTGCTTAGTGAAGAGGAAGGGTAGAGATAGATAGAGAGAGAGAGGAGGGAGAGGAGGGGGTCTTTTATGTAACTGACTTCACCAGTGACTCATCATCATCAGCATGAGAGAGATAAGCAGACACACTGAGGGACTCTCCAAGCCTCCTACTCTCCACATCTATCTCTCATTCCTCCACCGCCTCCTTCCAATGTTTTGTGTTTTGCCTTTTTGCTGCTCATACATTTTGTTTTTGTGTTATTCTTCCCATCTAGGGCGCCATCTTTTCCCCTTGGTGTTTCCCTCTCACCTTTACGTCTTCCTGCCTAATCTCTTCCTTTTCCTGTTTTCCTTATCTTGTTCCAAGTCTTAATTCTTACCCCTCCTCTCCTATTTCCTGATTTAACTCTGGACCTGCCCAAGGATTAGCATTTCTTATTCTTGGGAATGTATTATTGCACCGCAGAGCTGTTAAATAAAGAGCTGAATCAGAGGAAATCATTATCTAAGAGGGCAGGGCGGTTGGCAGCAATGGTATTGTTAGACCTTGCAGAGGCTTTTATGTTTGCATGGCACTCAGGCACTGACCGACACTGACTATGTGCAGTATTACAGTATTTTATGCAACAGTACACAACAGTATGCTTAGCCCATGGATCAGAACTTGTCGTAGCTGAACTTGTTCTTTGGTCATGGTTGTTGGTTCAGTTCGATTTTGACAGCCTTGGGAAGCAATGACTTATTAAAAAAACGTATACTTGACGCAGTTTATGATATGATTTAAAAAACATACCTATAAAATAAAAGGCATTTTCAGCTGCTTGGTCCCCTTAACTAACATCTATTATATCTATTATATAATACTGTGAAACCAAACAAACAAATCAACGAATAAGACCTTCAAACAACTCTAGTTATTCAAACTAAGACAAAACTAAATTTTCTTTTTCTTGAATTTACATTTGAACACAGCATTATAATCAATCAGTCAATCAATCTTTCATAACAGTTCATAACAAGTATTATCTCAAGGTACTTTACAGTAGAGATAAATATATATATATATATATATATATATATATATATATATATACACATATATTTATATAAACATACATACATCCAGAGATGTATCCATCCAGGCAGAGACAAAGGGACTAAAATAAGAATTAATGATAGCGACACACTTATGGATGCCCAGATCATAAATCTGTCCTCATTACATTTGTCTCTGCTGAGTCTAGATTTAATCAATTAATCTTTATTTATATAGCACCGTATTTGTTAAATATAAATGTATGAAAAGGTAAGCCCCTTGAGATTTGGCATCACATTTTTAAGAGGGTCCTCATGTCTATATGGTTGTAAAGATAGTTACTGTGGCTGGATAATCAATACAACCATGGATATAGAGATCAATCTAATATTGACATTAATACTACAATGAATATAATCAGGAGATGACTGGTGTTCATTAATATAGCAGCGTCTAGCTGAACTGTCATTAGAATGGTTTTAACTGTCTAAATGTACTGTACGTTAAATGATAGCAATTCTGTTGATGGTTGATGAAAATCAAAACATTTCATTTATTCCTTTAATTGTCATTTTCCAGAGCTGACTTTGAATGCAACATAATAAAACCATCACCCTCAGAATTGGAGCAAGTTAAGGCTAAATTTGGCAATCCAAACACTTCAAATAGATCACAATTTTTAACCTACAGCACATTTGACAAAGTCTGGGTGTGTTTTTCAAAGTTGTATGGAGCAGATGAAGAGAATTTTTCCTTCTGCAGACACCGGCATGTCTGACTCTTTTAGAGTTTTTTTTTCAAAAGCCACAGTAAAAAGGTATGACATTTAATGCTTAATTTGATGCACTATGCAGATGAGCTTAGTGTTATGTGACCACTGCAAAAACAAGTACTTTGTGCACCAACAGTTTAATAAGATGATGCTATGTTATAAGACCTGGCAACAAAGCTTGACAGCAGAATTGATAATCACAAATATGACTGTTTTCAGGTTTGGCAAATGCTGAACTATTACTCACACATCAATCCTAATTTTCAGTGATGTGCAGCAAATAAAAATGCTTCTGCATGTTGCTGCTCTTTCCACTCTTGCCTGAAATCACACAGACACTGGATGTTTTGCAGTTTTTGTTGTTTTCTGTTTAATTTTGCTACAATTCTGACCTCTGCTTCTCCCTGTCTGCCATGACATCTTTGACTTCTTTGTTGCAGTTTCTGCTGACTGCCTCTGCAGAGAGTGTGACCTCTTTGAGTGACAAGGTGTCCAGAACAAAGTAATGCTATAGCTTTCTTGAGCTAGTTGCGATTCTTAACTCGAAGTGGTTTTCAGTTCCCATCCCTAGAAAAGACAGACTTTTACAGGTTTATTTTTCTTACAGGCAAAAAATCGGAATGCTTCATATGTTTCAAGATTCTCCAGATGACTAAATGCAGCCTTAAGAGACAAAACACAAGTTTTTACAGCAGTTACACCCACTTTAATCTTTCTTGGGCCATTAAAAATGGGCACTTAGAGCTCAGAATGATCTCTTCACCAAAAATCCTGACATATTGTCAATAACTGATCAACAAGGAGCCAACAATGACCCTTAAAGTTTCCATAAAGTTTTTATTAAACATTATAAATTCAGATAATGCAGAAATGTCTGCTGAGCATAGATTTGCATTTTTGACAGGATTGAGGCTCAGTTTTCATATTAAACAAAAGAGAATGGAAGAGAAAAAAAGGGAAGCAGTTATTATTTTTTAATCTGAGCTGGGATTGTTGATTGTTCTTTAATTAAAAAAAATCAATTTCAACAAAAGAAGAAACTCAGACTACAGAAGTCTATTTTTGTTGTGTTTTTTTTTATTTCAGAATTGAGCCTTTTAGTTTTAATTTGCCCCTCTGAGAGATATATTTTTTAACCACAAACCTCTAACTGAAATGTGGAATTACCAATATTATTATTTTCATCAACAGGTCTTGTCATCCAGTATAAAGTATTATATTTGTGTAATAAATGTGTTATTTGCATTAAATTTGCATGTATAAATCTAGTGTTATGAACTCATCTGACAAATGTCACGACGTAGACATTAAGATACTCCAGACATTTGCTTGAGGGAATTCACCGTAACCAGACCTAGTAAGACTTTAATTAAAGACTCCTGATCAAAAGCTTTTAAGTAGGAGTCTAGACATCAAATAATACCTCAGTTACAAACATATTTTCAACCTGAGGGCTAGAACTGAGCCAAAACTCTAAAACCACCCTTAAAACCCAAAGTTCCCTTAATCCAAAAGTGCAGTCACATATAGTCACACCAAGGACTCCAGATAGGAGGCAGGAAATGATTTCCACACCTGGTGTGGTCCTCTGCTGCTGTAGCTCATCTGCTTCAAGAGTCGACGTGTTGTGCATTCACAAACGGTCTTCTGCAGGCCTTGGTGGTAATAAGTGATTTTTAAAGTTACTGATGCCTTTTTCTTTCTTTTCAAACCACTCTTGCCAGTCTCCTCTGACCTCTGGCATCAATAAGACTTTCTAAAGCTCAGTGTTAACTTCAGCAGAACGTCTTGACCATATAAGCATGCCTAAAAGCATTGAGTTGCTGCCATGTATGTAGCTGTTTGCATTAAAAAGCATTTAAATGGGTGTAATAACAGTTCAATCTGAAGGTATAAATGTGGAAACAAAAGTAAGACAATGACTTGACTTTTGTCAAAATAAATGAGACTTCAAGTAAAACTACATTTATTTTAAACACTGAGTCTTGATGAAACATCATTTTAACACATTTAAATACTTCTGCATGTTTTTTTATTTTGTTTTAGATAAGAGCCCAATTGAGAAAGAAGCTTGCTTGCTCTCAAGTGTTTTGGGATTTTTTTTTCATTTGCTTCAAAAAATAGGAGAAATCCAATGAACACTGGAACAAGTACTCCAGAAAGACGAGTGGGTGCCAAAATCAACAACATGTTTGATGCCGTATCAATCTGGATCACAGCACAGATGTAGGTGCCTGTTTTCAGGCTCCATTCACTAAACAACAAAGCCAACAATGCTGAACCTTCTCTGCCCTCACTGAGCTTCCCTCTACAGGGTGGTACATCAATGAGTCCAAAAATGCTGAAGTCAGTTTCAGCACCTCCGGTTCCCAAGACCAAAAGCATACAAGATTTTACAATAGCCTTTAGGTTAAATGCCTGAAAAAAGGTCTGTGATGAACACATGTAAACTAGATTTGAATGATTTATTTTGCAACATAAAATCAATTGGATATTGTCCTGCTTTTGAATTTTAAATTATTATTGTGTTTTTAAAAGGATGGTTCAACAAACTGCTAGCAAGGACAACAAAAATAGCCGAGGAGACCTAATGTAGTCATTACTGATCATTTTTCCATCCATCCTTTAGCCATGCAGCTTATCACTTTTGGGGTCATGGGGGCCTGGGGGGGTGAGCATGTTTTTGGTCTGTGGGACTGCCTGAAGAGAACCCATGCATGCACAGGGAGAACATGCAAACTCCACACAGAAAGGTCCTGACCGACACAAAGTTTGAACAGTAACCTTTATGTGTTGAGGCACGCGCACTACCTGCTGCACCACTGATCAGTTTTGATAAACAATAATACACACACCATAGCCACAGCTAGGGCTGAATGAAAACTACTTAAGCTTTTTGCTCAACACTCAGTAGTATAGATTTAGAAACCACAGGACACTGTTATAAAAATATTGATTTTGTACTGGTATGTGAAAAAACACTATCGTCTTACCCCATGCACATTTGTTCAAGAACAAACATCACCTTAAGAGCTAGGGCTGTCACAATACTGAATTTTTCACCTCACCATTATCGTGGACAAAAAATATCACTATAACAATATTATCCCAATATCTAATGATTTTGATTAAAAAAAGAAATCCTAGTGTCAAGCTAATCCAGGGCCTTATTTTTGTCCTTGCTTTGCCAAATCAATACTGAAATGGTGCATAAGAAGGGGGAGAGACTGCCTGCAACCACAACTGTATGAAAAATTGCACTAGAAAACAAAATTAAAAACTAGATAACAATGAAAAAAGCCAACCAAATGATAGTGTGGAGTGATATGAACTACATGTTATAACACAGGGAGTTTTTAATTTGTTTCGGGTTTTTTTCTTTGCAGTCATGATAAAATTGCAAAGCAAAAGAGATTGTGTACTTAAAACGCATTTTTAAGATCTACAGCCCCTTTTTACCCTCAAAATCAAGCCCATGATTTCACAAAAATCTTAAACCAGTGTAAAGAAAAAAACTCACAGATGTTTCCATCAGTCTCTGATCTCAGTTTTAGTCTGCTGTATCTATAACTGATCCAGTGGTTCATTCATCTTCTGAGTTTTGATAAGCTGTTGTTTGGACACAATTTCCTGTCTTGGTTGTTCTCATGCTTTCAAAATAAAAGCATTTGCCCGTATTTACAGATTAGGACTTCTGTTGTGAAAATATTTATAGACAGTTATAGTCCATGCCACTTTATTGCTGAGTGAAGCCTATTGTGTTTTAGGTGAGAGTAGAGTGCATGAGTGCGTACAAACCCCAATTCCAATGAAGTTGGGACACCTAAAATAGGCTACAGAGGGAAAGGACCATCCAGACTGTTATCAGTGAAAAGTACAAAAGCCAGCATCTGTGATGGTCTGGGGAGGGGGGGTGTTAGTGCCCTTGGCATGGGTAACTTACACATCTGTGAAAGGTACTCGTACAGGTTTTAGAGCAACACATGCTGTCATCCAAGCGAAGTCTTTTTCAGAGACGTCCCTGCTTATTTCAGCGAGACAATGCAAAGACACATTCTGTACGCGTTACAACAGCGTGGCTTCATAGTTAAAGTGTGCAGATACTGGACGGAGACCCTGGACTGTTGAGCAAATGAAGTCGTACGTCAAACAAGAATGGGGATGACCTACAAAGCTTCAAAATCTAGTGTCACAGGTATCAAATTCAAAATGTGTGAATATTTGCAAATACAATGAAATTTATCAGTTACAAGATTAAATGTCTTGTCTTTGTAGTGTACTCAACTGAATGTAGGTCAAAAACGATTTACAGATCATTGTATTCTGTTTTTATTTAAGTCTTACACAACTTAATTGGGATTGCAGTTTGTAAGTTTGATCTGTAGGTTAACACCCTTTTCAGAATAACTTGTCCAGAGAAAAAAAGACACCCTGATGGGCCCCTCCTCATCTCTGAGAGAGACACTGGCTTGACTCTTGATTAAAGACATCACAAAGTTTCAGCCCATGCACCTCCTATCATATCCAAGCCCTCTCCACATCTGTATTGTTTTACTGGGACATTTCATCATGCAGCGGCCAACAAAAGGGCGATGCCTCTCTCACATTCATTCCTGAAGCTTAGTGTCACCGCTCCCTTTCTGAAAGCCCCCTGAGGACAACATGATCCCTCAGTGACTCAAGCCAAAACATCAATTATCTCACAGAAAACCTCCTTTTCCTGAAAACCATCTGTTTTCACTTAAACATGCTTACTGAAACCCACACAAACAAAACAAAGTAGAACTCTGAGAGATGATGGGAAAGGGAGTAGAGAAATTTAAGGTGGCTTAAGGTGGATGTGTTTGCACTTGACTTACCTGCAACAGGTGTCGGTGCGAAGGTTCAGAGTGCCGTCTTACTCGCTGAGAGTTCACTTTAGAGGGGTGAGAAAGGCCTCGGTTGGTATGCACAGAGAGACGCTGCGACTGACCCTGATGGTTGAAGTTGTTGATTTTTGCTCCCTCTCCTTTGCTGGACTGATAGAAGTTGCCACTGATGGCTGAAGGCTGCTTCCGCTGGTTGGAGAGCGGCACAGCATTGATGCTTGGTGTCTTTAAAGGGACTTGAGGGACTCCGTACAGAGTGGTCCTGGTAGGTATGTCAGTGACCTTTTCTTTGCCCCCGCTCCCTATCCGATGGTGAAATTCTGCTGACTCACCCGCTCTCCGGTTCTTCCCCTCCAGCAGTTTGGCAGCAGCCGAGTTTGGCTGAAAGAGATGAAAACACAAATTGAAAACATCATGAAAATCCTCGCATAACTGCCAGAAAATCCTCCAAAACTCGCTGCTACCTGCGACTACCTTCTGACAACCTCTGCTCCGGCTGATCAGCAACAACGGCTGTCTAAACACGCCCACTTATCACCACTCAACTCACCCCTGCAACTTGTTGGACAGGCAGGCAGGGCAGCAGGCAGCCGGGAGCATAAGCACCAGCCAGTATGCCGGGGAGGGTAGACTGGTGCTAAGAGCGGAGCTGCACAGACGGGCGGCCAGGCAGACAGACAGACATGGCAGGGTTAATGCTTTCACTCCCTACAGTGATGTGCTGTTATGCCACCCAAGCAGAGAAAGCATTACTGTGTCTTTACGCCTGGCTGCACGACACGAGGAGAAGAGAGGAGAGGAGAGGAGAGGCAGGCTCAGAGAGGAGGAGGAGGAGGAGGAGGATGAAAGAATAGAGAGTTGGATAAAGACGAAGAGCATCACTGAGGCGGGGCTTCGGGAGGGGAGATGGGTGGACAGGAGGGGATGAATAAGAGGAGGGGAAGATTAGACAATGCCACAGCAGGATACTGCTGATGACAAGTGAGGAAATAAAACTGAAAGAGGAAAAGGGCTGGGAAATACACTGAGCTTCAACATAAAACCACATGTGATCAAATGAGACTGAAGACAGTGTAATTAAATACATTAGTTTAGTTTAAAACTGTTGCAGAAAAGAAGAGGAGGCCAGGCTGCATGCTCTGGATAAAGATTGTTGGCTGTCACTCCATTAAGAAGGGATGGGCAACATTAGATACCAAAAGGGCCACAGTCACACCATGTCACTGCCAGAGGGACTATTGTTTGTTGTTTCTCTTGGAGCATTTCCATGAGGTGGTGTCAGCTCAACTTTTGACTCAGCTAGTTGTTCCTGATTTAAGAAGTCAGGCCGCTAGACTATGGACAGAAAAAAACACGCTATTACTTTGATTGATAGTGTGATCACTAGCATTGAGCATGGATACTTACTGTATGAAAACATCTGTGCAAAAACTTCAGATGATTAAACAGATCTTACTGCATTGAGAGGTAGATGCAGCGATTCTACCCTTGCAGTGCAGCCCGATCTGCCTGATTCAAAGTCTGAAATCAAGCAGACCCATCTTGAAAAGCTCCAATCTTCAATGACTGAGCTTGGCCCAAAGCAGCATGGCCCAATCAGTGTCCACTGAAGCAGGAAGAAGCAGGAGCTATGAGCGAAACAACAAAAGGCAGTGACTGCTGCTTTACTGCAGTTTTATCAGACCTGCATGTCACTTCTTTATTTCATTAAAAAAAACAAACAACACTGATACCACTTCTCGATATAAAGGATATTTCTGGTCCATCTGACATGTTTTGGAGAGACTTTGTTCTACAAAATGGCTCACATTTTGTACTGTAGCACCCGCTGACTACATTATGTGATTGGCTTGTAATGAAAGTCATTGATTGAACAATCGACAAATCATTGGCTGAATATGCTTTTAAAAGGTTCAGCCCATTATCAAACACTTCCTATGGGCTGTTGCTCCAATGGATGAGTGAAATATAAGGGACGGTCCATCTGGTGTGTTAGGTTACAGGTATGCATTAAATTTGGCTATGGCATTGCGCTGTCCTAAAAAACATTTAAGTTTTCTGATGTCATGAACATCATAGAAGTGAACCTACAAAGAAAAGATCAAGAGAGAAGTAGTCACTAAATCACAATTAACATACAAAACAGACCTATCATCTAATTTAAGAGTATAAAATGAATGATAAAACAGTTTTATTATGATGTCTTTACAGTGGTGGTAAAGTTCTTTTGAAGGTTTTCAGGGATTCAGCTTCCAAAAACATGCTGTTTACATTAAAACATGTTCCTAAGTGACACACAGGTACAACAAAAAAGCCTGCAGACAGAGCCACACAGGGAGGCAGAGAAGGAGATCCCCACTTAATAAAAATCAGTATTACTATTGTTTTCGACATTTTGAAAACACTGTGCACAATCACCAATAATAAGATAACTGGCCCGGAAACCCTTTAAAAAAAGGATTGTGTGAAAACACAGTTAGCCTCATCATTAAAGATGGGACAATTAAACGGTGTCACAGTAACCGCAGTTTAATAAGTCATAGTCTTCCAACACTCTTGCACCTGAACGGACCATAAACAAAGAACAGGGGTCCCCAGTTTGAGCTTCATCTGCCGTTGTGAGCCCTCAGCCCCAGACAGGCTACACTTCTTTAGATTCACTATCACCAAGAGACACAGCAGTGAGGCACTGCACCTACCAAAGAAAGGTCAAAGTGTGCACTGACAACATGGACACAGCAAAGTTTGTCTTCAGTATGACGAAAACAAACAGAAGTCTGCAGGTCATCTATGAAATATAACACAGATAAGACAGAGCCTCAGACAATGACAATCTGATGTCATAAATCTCAGTCTGTGAGTAATAAACTCTCAATAACGCAGAAGAAAAATGTAAAGCACTAATAAAGCAAAGATCTTTCAAAATTACACAGCAGGTTTTATTTTATTTAGTTAATAATCTAATAGGACTGGGTTAAAGATGTTTTCCCATTTCTTCTATCGTTTTTACTAGAATACAGGACTCCTAAAAATACAGCTCAGGATCGTCTATTATGACATATAAAGTCAGTGGATAAATGATCAAATAAAGAAAATTACAATTGAACCTATATGATAATTAAAACAATAGAAATTCAGTTTATCAAACACAGTTTAAAAAATCCCAGGTAGCTCATAAATTTACATTATTTAGTTTGGAATTAAATTAAAACTCCTTAGAATTTTTATCATCATACTTCTCTTAAAACTCTTTGTGTCACCAGGGGGGAACGTAAGCTTGTTTTCTTTATTTAGAGAGGACAACAATATAATGTTTTCCCAAAACTCTTTAGCCCTGGTATTGATTATTAAGACGACTGAGGTTATTTAATGTTGAAGCACAAAGTATGGAAATGCATAGAAAACGATTTACGATCTCAGTTAACAGACATATTTTCAGTGTTTTTGTAAAATCAATGAAGTTTGTAGAGGTGTGTCTGTCATTTATGAAAATAAATGTAGATTAAAAGTTCTGATAATCACTGATCTAGCTCTGAGTATCAAAATCATTTGATTTTTTAAATGATTTATTCAACTAACTTTAAAGTTTTGAATTCTGCCAGTGTGATATTTACTTAGAAATAAATCCAGTATTAAATTAAGTCTTGAATTTTGTTGTTTGATGTTTTATTAAATTTTTAATATTTGTTTGTATTTATTATCGTGGTCGTATAGTTTTTATCTTTTTACACTTTATTATTTTAGATTTTCTTTTAATCTTTTTAACATGTTTTTAATGTATTTTTAGCTTTTTGTCGGCTTTTTTGGTTCTTGGTTTCATTGATTTGCCTTTTCTCTTGTTTTTTTCCTTTTATATTTTTATCAGTAATCTTCATTTATTGTTTCTTATATTTTAGCTTTCTGGTCCCTCTCGATATCATCTGTGATCATTACAATTACAGGAATTTTGTTTAGCAGATGGAACCCTGCTGAGTGTTTATTTATGAATTAGTTGTAAGAAAAATCCCTGATTATTATCATTATTATACATTATTAATTTTGTATAAATAGTTTTTCTGCGTCTCTGTAAAACACTTTTGAACTGTGATTCAAGCTGTATGACATGTGCTATCTAAATAAAGTTTGACTGATTTATTGAAGACGTTTTTCTGCTGTCCAGCTAAAAAAATACCAAGATATGACTTTTGGTCAATACTGCCCAGCCCTGCAGCAGCACATTAACCCCACTGCAGGAGCACACAAATTCCCGGCAGGGATGAAGTCAGTCCTGGAGGCAGAAAAACAAATGACAGTCAGCTAGCTAAGCAGGCACGGCAGACCTGAGTAAGCCACACAGTCACAGTCTAATGAGCAGCTGCAGACACAGCAGGGCTTCACAGATTAGCTCTCTGCCTCAGCACTTTGCCAAGCAAGAGTGACATTTACGGATGAATCAAAGATTTGAATGAAAATCAAGGTAGCGCCCGGCGGTGACCTGGAATTAATGGCGCTGAACAACAATGTCCACGGACTGATTTGCTACAAAGGCTGCAGCGTCAGACCAAGGTGTCAAACGACAGGTGTCAAGCTTGATCAGGCTGAAAAGGCCACGGACCACATTTAAACAAAGACGGAGGAAAGGAGAAAAGCTCACCTCTGTAAACTGCAAAGGGCAAATTCCAACTTTGTCCCCGAGCTTGGCTTCAATCCAGTGTTCATCCACCCGCCTGATGACAGTTAGGACGTCCCCCTGTAGCCCAGAAACAAGAAACGGAGAGAGCTGAACTTAGACAAAGTGCAGAAATGCTGAGGGGCAGAGAAACCATAAGACAACAAACATGACACCAGGTGCGTGTTACAGAGCGGTCATCCTGAAGACTGAGCACTCAGCTCTGAATCTTTCAGCACACTCTGCGTTTCTTCTGCAGCATGTGACATCCACTCGCTTTGTCTGCAGGCCCAGTCCTTTCAGTGGACAGCAGCGCTCTAAAAACCATTAGACCATCTGCATTAAAACTGGGAGAAAAAGAGTAAGTGTGCCTTAATGGACAGCACACAAGTACAGAGGCTCTTATATAAGACCATGAGAAAGCCTTCAGGGGACGCAGGGAGCAGTAAAGGCCTGAACCTGCACTGCTGCAAACTCTCAAAGCACTGAGACATAATCTCTAAATGTTAACGATAACTTCCTCTTTTGAAGGGATACACCAACACTTCATTCATTATCCCATATGTTTATTAAAGGGATACGCCAACATCTTTTTCTTTTTGTTTCTTCCTCAGTCCTGAGTCCATGACAAGCAGATAGACAGCATTCTGTGCGTGCAGTAACAAGGAAGAGACGGGCAGAGCTCACCCACCGCTAATTAGCTTAGCTCAAACACTGGAAGTCGATGGGCAGCGTTAGCCTGCTTCTGCCTACAGTCCTCAGATAAACTCTTCAGCAACTCTAACTCACTAGGGAGAAGGACGAGTAACAGGAAGACAGGACAGGAAGGAGCAGTAGCCAGCCTGCAGCCAAATTTTAATTTTTTATTTATATTTATTTATATATTTGTTTACATCAGCCTTTTTTAATATATATTTTTATCTGTCATACTAAACTGCTCCTGGAATCCTAATTTCCCTGAGAGAGTTTTCCAGAGGGATTAATAAAGCTCTATCTAATCTTATCTAAATGGTCCTGTGTGCTTGCTGTGACTCATTTTATTTTACCCCGTAAAGTTACGTTATCTATGTTTAGACTAAGATTAGCCCTTGCTGTCATTTTCGAAAGAAATACATATGAAACTAAACCGCAGGGCGAAAGCGTTAACCATCGTGGACGTGCTTGTAACAAAAACACAAATACAAAAAAGGATGTTGGTGTATCCCTTTAAATGTAAATACAGGCCAACAAGAGTCCATGCCTTAACATGCCAGGAGTTAAACTTATGTTCATGCTTAAGGTCATTTTTTATGTGATTTAGCAAAAGAGTGCATCATTTAGACCAAAAAACTAGCCACAGATCAGAGCAATGTTTAGCATCTCCAATTGGATTGTACATATGCCTCACAGCAAGAGGGTCGCCGGTTCAGCCGACCGTATCGAGAGGCAGCCATAAAATGATTTTCTTGAAATAATAAACAGTAAAATAAGGCATAATTTATCAAATATTCAAGAAGTAAGTGGGCATCAGTGGCTTGGTCCATTTAGTCCCTCTGCCTACAATTAAAAGGTCGAGGCCTGATATGACCTTAGGGGAGACACTTAATCCCATAAGCCCAGAGATATACTTGCTGTAAACTACATGGATGTGACTGGGGCCCACGAACAGATGACAGAATGATCACAACAGCAGAAACAACCACAGCAGACAGTTTTAAAGGCAAACTGATGAATCAAGACCACAATCTTCAGCTGCTTAATAATGTGTGAGACTGCTCAGACACAAAACTGAAAGTTCATCTGGCTGATGACGGATAATTTCTCATCAGACAAGGAAATACATTTGATGTTATAATTCAAGTAGTGACCGTGTAAACTGGGGACTTGTGATTTTTTTTTTTAAATCACAACAAAGGGGAGTACACACTCTTTTCAGCACAGTTGGTGCATGTCATCAGTTAACATGGTCACTCATTACACCCATACACCGACATCAAGACGGTTCACAAAGGAAAATATTGTAGAAATGGAATACAGCCGATGATGGTGATGTCGTCTGACCACTGGTCATCAGTTGCAATTCAAATTTGATGATGATATTGATTATTGTTGTCCATTTTGTTGCTTCTACTCTCCGCCATGTTTAGAGTTTACTTCTTATATTGGTAATATCATAAAGCCTGAGGTCTGCCCTCTAGTAGTATTGTCCAGTAACACGTGTCACATGCAGCAGGTATATCATCGGATTAGCATAGATGCAAACAGCTTTAGTAGCAGTTTTATCTGGACCACATTTATTTATTAAGTAAAAATCAAAAAACAACCCTGAAAGTATTTCTCAATAGAGGGGATATTTTCACTCCACTTCCAACAAATTTTGGTGAGAGTTTGCTCTATCAAGTGGCAGTAGCACCTGTCTTATAATGAATGTAATTGACGAAACTATCGTCCAATCTCCCGCTGGATATTCTTTTGAAAAGTTCTGCTCATAACTTAACATCTTCAATGGGTTATTTCCTAGACAGACTAGTGAGACATCTTGAATGTCCATCTGGTGTGTCAGATTACAGGCATCAGCAATGCAGTGAAGTCATGGAGTTTAGTTTTGTTAAATCATGCAGACACCTTGAGAAACTTGAAAACCTTCAGAAAAGGCTGTATTTCTTAAGGAAAGTTAAGAAAGCAAAATTCCTGTTCTTGTCAACTTCTACAAAGGAGCGATTGAAAGCATCCTGACTGGAAACATCACAAACTGGGATGGGATGTGCACGGCCCACGACAGGAGGACTCTGCAAAGAGTGATTAAAACTGTCCAAAACATCATCGGTTACCATCTATCGAGCATCGGTGATATCAGGGAGTTGAGGGGCCTACGCAGAACCCAAAGGATACTGGAGGACAACATGCACCCCAGCCACAGCCTGTTCACCCTGCTGCCATCAGGCAAAAGGTACAGAAGTATCCGCTGTACCACCAGACTGCAGAGCAGCTTCTTCCCTCAGGCTGTGAGACTGTTTAACGCACCATCTGCACTCTGCACTCCATCTGTCGGGAGGGGGAGCCATAATTTAACCGTTGTTCAGTGACAAATAAACTAACCTTGTATGCTTGTAAATGTAGACAGAGCCAGACATAAACAGGAAACCAAGAAGCCAAATCTCAGAACAACAGGAAGTAGCTCATGGCTCATGTAGATCAGTGTTCCTTAATGTTTTTCCTTCTAAAAGCTGATTATGTCCTTAACTTTGAATTTTTGCCTCCAAAGACTTAAAGAAAAAGCTGTTTTTACTTTGTGTTTGATGGTGGCCTTGTGACACCTACCCCTTGGAAATATTACAGGTATTATAACTAACTTTCCAGAGATGCTAGTTCTTGTTATTAAGTTTTTCTTTGCTTTTTTAGGTCATTTAAAGGCATCAGCATTATTTTTTGTCAGTTCTATGACCAGTTAAAACCCCTTAAAGGAGCTTTAATTCAGTCTGAATGAGAAGGTGCTTACGATGAAAACAATCAAAATACTAATTCTGCAGCAGCGTCTGTGTTTAATATTTTCTCTGGGAGCTAAAGTTTGTTATTCTCTGAAGTTCACTGTTGACCTGTAACCACCCTCTTTGTGCTTTAATTATAGACGAAGAAATCCTACAAGCATCTCAAAAGATCAAGTGTACACATTCAGCACTAAGCCCATTAAAATAATCTCCTCCAGCTGTGATAAGACAGCAAGTTTGAGAGCCAGACCTTGAGGAAGCTGAGACAATATTGACTGTCCTCCAGAGACATCTCTGCGGGGTTGAAGTCGAACAGCGCCCTGCAGAGAGCCGGGGGCTGGGACTGCTGTGGGGGCTGCAGCTGAGGGGATCTGGCTGCTGGCGGAGACAGACGAGCCGCTACTGTTGATGACGCTCCCGAGGTGCTGCCAGTTCTCATCCACTTTGTATTTTGGGACGCTCCCGGGTGAGAGGATCAGCTCCCCAGATGGGTCGACCCTCTGGTTGTGCATGAGGTCTCGGAGATCGAGCTGAGGAAGCAGCAAACAGATTTCAAGAGTTCAGTTTAAGAGTTCAATGATGGGATGAAATTATGTGTCTTCTAGATATGAGGGTGAAAAGACCCTTTAAAACACAGTCCGCTGTAGAGATATGAAAATAACAAGCATTACCAATGATATCCATATTCAGCAGTAAGGTTGGGTGACTTGTTAAGTAAAAGCAAAACAGCAACACATGACACAAACCATAACATTGTCCTCTGGAAAATTCACCAACAGACCGTTTGAGCACACATACTGAAAGATCAATTGACAGAGACAGACATGGGATTTTCTCATGTTAGTGAGTTTGGGGACAGACAAATATTATTAAAGGTATTCTGCAAAACACAAGAACATGACATTATGCATTTTGTACAAATTAGGGCCGGGAAAGGTAGCAATTAAATCAATTAATTCAGGTTATCTCCTGCAGAAGATTTAAAAATTAAAAATCAAGATTTTTTTTATCCTGACTTACTCCGATTGTAAGTTGGTGCAATGTTTAAAAATATAAATACTGAAAATTTACCGTTATCATGATGGTAGGTCATGTCAGGTGTTGCCTACATGTTCAGCCTTGTATTTGTTTTTTCAGTGAGGTTACATACTCATCACAGAGCTCCATGTTAATATTATATGAAAATAACTCAGCTTTCAGTGTTTATGCAGACAAGCCTGTCAACATTTGAGCTACATGATCTTGAAATTCAGTATTGAGTATAGTTTTGAATATATTTTGATCAAAAAAAGGCAAAACTTGATTTTTGTCATTTTTTCTCTGTCACTTTGAGTTTTATATATCGCTCAGCCCTAGTACAAAGTATTGAAAACATTATACATTAAAGGTGTCATAAATTTCTGAGCTCTGGAGTGTTGTATGTTTCAAAATGATAATAATCTCCATTATCTTGACAGTTGTGGCATCAAAAAAGAGCAGAAACTTAATGTCTAGTTATATTCTAACCAAAAGTAAAGAAAAAACATTTTCTAATTGCACAAATACACTTTGTGACTGGTTTTAAGCAAAGAATATTCACCATTTTGGTCCGTTATTCTATTTCTTGGCAACCTATTTGTGCAAAGTTTATGCTGTTCAGGGATTTGTGTGCAACTTTCTTAGATGATCAAAAATGCATTAAACTCTGATCTCACAGCATGAGCTTGGCACTCTGCACTTTTAAGACCCCTTAACATTTTTTTTTACTTACTAATTTATTATTATTATTGTTTTTATTATTATTATTATTATTATCACAGTCATTTTAATATTTATATTCTTGGCTTACTGTTTAATGTTTTATGTGCTGTCCTGTGTGGTTGTTGAAGTCCTATGTAGACAAATTCCCTTACGGACAATAAAAGTTTCATTCATTCATTATTCATGTTATGTTTACTAAAGGGATACGCCAACAATTTTTCTTTTTGTGTCTTGCCTCAGTCCTGAGTCCATGACAAGCAGATAGACACCATTCTTTCGACTGTGCGTGCAGTAACAAAGAAGAGACGGGCAGAGCTCACCCACCACTAATTAGCTTAGCTCAAACACTGGGAGTCAAAGGGTAGCGTAGCCTGCCTCTGCCTACAGTCATCAGATAAACTCTTCAGAATCTGTAAACAGTCCTGTGTGCTTGTTTATTGCCGCTTTGTTTTGTTGACCTACTTACAATGCATGCCAGCAGTGGTTTGTGCATGCGCCCTGCAGTTTTGCTTCCTATTTATTTATTTTGAAAATTACATAAAGTGCTAATCTTAGTGTAAAAATAGATAAAGTAGCATAACAAAGTTATAAAAAGAGAGTCACAAGAAGCATACAGGACTGTTTAAAAGTTTCTGAAAAGTTTATTTGATGACTGTAGGCAGAGGCAGGCTAACACTACCCATTGAATCCCAGTGTTTGAGCTAAGCTAATTAGCGGTGGGTGAGCTCTGCCTGTCTCTCCCTTGTTACTGCACGCACAGTTGAAAGAATGGTGTCTTTCTGCTTGTCATGGACTCTGGAGAGAGGCAAGACACAAGAAGAAAAAAAAACATTGGCGTATCCCTTTAAAACTTTTTGTCACTGTGGAATCAAACAGGTATCATATGATCTGATTTTAATAATAAAAATGTTCCTTAATTAAATAAAACAGTCAAATAAAAACTTTCCATTTACTCCACACAATCTTTTAACTGATCATTAGAGCTGACATCTTTTTTGTCTAGTCAGTTCACACACCACAGCACTCACCAACGTCAAAAGGAGGTCAAAGGAAATGCTTTTTGGTTCAACTATAATATTATTAACATAAACAGCACTATCTGTATCTCCTCTGATAACATACCAATGTGTCACCAGCCCTACTTAGCAGGAAAAATGATTCATTTTCCCTGTAAGTGATATCAGGTGTTCATTGATGTGACAGAACATTAAAGATGGAAACTCCCCCAGATAAAGTCATTGTGTCTCCATCAGATTGTGACAAACTTCTTCATGCTCATACTTCAGAGGAGACACATTTTTATCATGTCACCACTAAAGATTAAATCTAGTTTCACTGTCGCTTAATATTTATCATGAAACCCCTTAACTTTGAACACTCAGTCTGAGTGAAAACCACTATGTGTAGCAGATTGTCTGCTGTGGACGTTTCTGACGTCTGTGAGTGTTGAAGCAGCAGAATGAGGACGATGTCTCCCTCCTGAACTTGGATGAACTGCTTGAATTCTGGCTGAACTCAAGATCCACCTCAAAGTATGAACACGAAGACGCTCAGTGCAATTTACACAGAATGTGCTCCTCTGACCCCGGAGAATAAAACATCAGCACCAGACGAAAACTGTGTCACGGCTCACGGACTGTGAAGAAATTCTCCCATCTCTCAGGGCTTGAAGTCGGAGACAGATCTGTTGTCCAGAGCTGCTTAAAGCAGACGGATGATTTCAGAACATGGCATCTTACATCACGGTCTCTTCCTTCCATGATGTTTACACCAGCCCAACATGTTAGCCAGACTCAACTACACTTCTTCTAAAATATATTCAAAGTATGGATGCAAATTAATAATATTTTATTAATACCAATGCCATTATTGATTCTGCTTATTGCTGCTTGAGGGTTTTCTGGAAATATGTTGAAATAGTAGGTCTAACCATGACTTTATGTCAACACACGTCAAAGACAGTTCAGTTCATTCAGTTCAAACGGCATGAATGTGGGGCATTGTTGCCAAAACATTTTATTAAAACAACAAAAATAATAATGATAAGAATAATTAGGAATGCACGGTATTTGACTTTTGCCAATATGCCAATATGCCAGTAATTTCAAACACATAACTGCCCATACTAATTTTGTCAGGAACAAAGAGACTTTAAATTAAGAAAATTGGCTTGTTGCATTCAATGTGAGAGTCTTTTTGTGTGAGGAACAGATGTAAAATAAGAGAAACAACTTTTAACAAGTGAAAAATAACCGTCTTTCTTTTTAAATGCACCCATGCAGTGATGCTGAGGCAATGCTTTATGGTACAATAGTGCATTCTGCCGATATTACGGCCGATATATGGGATCCATATGGCCGATATGTACGGCCGGTATATCATCTGTAAATATTAGAAAAAAATTTGGATATCAGCCCACACCAACATTTAGCTCTTAAGGCCAGTATCTGCCAATAATGATATAGCATCGATAATATTGTGGGTCCTTAATAATAATAAAAATTATTAATAATTTAATAATAATAATACAACAGTAAAAAAAACCCAACAATAATTAAAAGAATAATAACAATTACAACAACAAAAAACAACAATAAAAAAAATAAAATAAAAACATTAAAATAGTAGGGAAATATTTAACTGTAATGTATATTTAAAATATAATATAATTATATAATAAAATAAAATTATAAATATAACTCATATTCAAAGTGTTGTGTCAACACATGTGGCATCAAGTTTCTGTTGTTTCCATCTTCACTGTTTTTTCTCACTAATTTTTCACCGATCACTAATCCTTTTAATTTTTTTTTTTTCCAGAATCCATAGCCAATCAATGTAGGCTTATACACCAGCAACATAAAGTCCCTTGCAAACTAATGGCTTTTATTATTTTGGTGTTCGATCTCTCGAGTTTCGCGTCCTCTAAGACCACATCTGACTAATTAAACTTTTTGTTTGCACATGCACTACAGCCAAAACATTGAACATGGACACGTTTGAATGTGCGTGTTGCATCTCAGCCACATTTTATCTGACAAAAGTAATGGATTTGAAGATTATACATTAAGGAGATAGTGTTGGAGCTGTGTGTTGTATTCCCTATTTAGTGTTGTTTATTTGCATCCCCCTTGACAAGAGGTGTGAGAATATATAGATATACTAATACACTGCAATATTTTCAGTGCATTATTGTAACGATATTTTCAGTGTATTTAAATAATCAATAATTCATAGAAATTTGGGACATTTATTTTTGTATTTTAGAGCATCATCTGGCTGCTAGTTGGCTGCAGACATTCAGCCATTTGACTCTACCTCTCTGTTCCATGTATTGCTATTTTTATTTCACTGAGACACACAATAAAGCCAATAAATGTTACAGAGACATGCTTTTCACAATAACAGTGATCAAAAACTGTATTTTCTATGCATACAATATCGTGGGTTCAAAGTGGTATAAACATAAACATGTAAGAAAGATTTTTTAATGAAGAGAACAATGTATTGTTCGGGATGTGATTTATCATATTTAATTGATACCAGTTTCATTATCAGTTCCTCTTATTGATCTGATTATTTAACAATGTCCTTATCGATTGCTGTGGATCTCTATTTGGGCAAAAGCTGCCGTATTTACGTTTTCAGAGTCAAAAATCCCAAACACGGGCCAGTCCTGATAATCAATGCCATGCTGCACAGTTAAATGCCTCTAAAAGGTACTGTTGTTTCCGCTCACTAAATTTATGCGTAGTAAGCGTCTTTTGTTGAATTTAGGTCACGGTTTTGATCATGCCTGTCTCCTGTCAGCCATGATAACATCTTTGACCTAATTGCTATCATTTCTGCAGACTGTGTCTGATGAGAGAGGATGTTTTTGATCTGTAAGGCATGCAGAGCAAAGTGGAAGGAATTAGTAAGGTAAACTGTGATGCAAAAAGACCAACAAGGTAGATTCCTTGAGTTAGCTGTAATCAATTCACATATGAAATTGGTTTTCAATTTGCCTTCCCTCCCTGCACTGCCCACTTTATAGTATTGCAAAACATCACTTGATTACCTCCGCCTAGGGATGTAACGGTATGAAAATTTCATATCACGGTTATTGTGACCAAAATTATCACAGTTATCATTATAATCACGGTATTGTTGCAGTGTGCTCAAAATGTTCAAAAAGTACTTTTACACACACTTGAATCATTTAACCCCTTTAATATTATAATTATAACAGGTCTTTTTGTCTTTTTGTCAATAAACGTGTCAGGAAATGTCCTTTAGTCAATTTTTTTACTCTTTTTTTCATGAGAAATAAAAGTAATTAATTCTGGAAAGTATTTGTCATTATTATGTTATAAATTCTTAAACTGTGTGTAATTACAAGACAAGAAAAAAAACTGAGTTGAACTTCAAACAGGATTCTCTTCATAAGCAACTGTAAATGAATATGTTTAAAGTTTCTGAGATGACCAAAAATAAACTTAACCTATTTTACATACACTCAAACATTTTTGTTTGGCTACAGCTTTAGTGTCCATGTTACAGCCAGTTTTATTAGACCATGTCCAGACACTTTTTTGTACTGAGGATAGTCCCTGAGGCTATTCCTGTCCAGTTAGCCCCCTTCATGACTCTCCTCTGGTCTCCCCTCTCCCTGACAGATCTCCTCGACATTTCCTTCTCCAATATTTCCAAATTACGATTGATGAAACTAACAAGAACTATGACAGAAAAAGACGATCTATACACAAAACACGGCGAATAGACGGCAAAAGAACGCCAAGAACACACTCCAGAATGATACAAATGCTATTATTTACAACATTTATACATTATTTACACAGAAAATGCTGATAAATCACCTCTAATTCACTCAGGTATGGCTCACTGAATCTTCTCTCTCTCACTCTCTCTGGCTCAGTCAGCTCACTTGCTCGAGGAGTTACAGTCGTTTTAATCATGCACGTCTTTTTCTTCCGCCGGCAACAGCTTCGTGTTTTAGACAGGGTGACCGTCTTCAATCAGTTTACCCTCGGCATCTTTGTAAAATCCAAAACTCGACCAGACTTCAGACTTTGTCCGTGAAGCACCACGGCACACATACCAACATCTGTTCAGGCAGCAGCAAATTGGTTCAGTCAACAAGTTACAAGACTCACTACTGACTAGGTCACTCTATTGGATGATATTTATGTCAACAATAATCACACTTCTTGCAGATTGATATTTTTCATTCCACAGTGTGCGTATAAAATAAATATAGGACTATAATGCTGGGTGGAAATCACAATGTATGGGTGAGCTGCCGGCAGGGGTCTGCGCTCTCAGAGTGCTTTTCTAGTTGTCATTTGTGTGGACTGCCTGTTTGACAGCACTGTTTTTTGCAGGCATGTAAAACTAAGTGAAAGGAATTAAGAAATCAGAAAATCAAATAATATCACTGTCTCAAATATGTCTAAACCACTTCCATCACTAGATTTGAAACAGCAGTGTTCATACTGTGAGGCACCCTTACTAAGCCCCCTTCTCATAATCCATCCAGCCATTATCTACACCACTTATCCCTTTGGGGTCACGAGGGCTGGAGCCCATCCCAGCTGACATTGGGCGAGAGGCGGGATACACCCTGAACCAGATGCCAGCTGATCGCAGGGCCACACAGAGAGACGGACGACCATTCACGCTCATACCTAAGAGCAATTTAAGGTCACTAATCAACCTAATGAGAATGTTATTGGTCTGTGGGAGGAAGCCGCAGTGCGCAAAGAGAACCCACGCATGCATAATACAAAATTATTTAACATTATATTTTATTTCATAACCTGCAGGCTTAAAAAACAGACTTGGATATTATGTATTTGAATCATGATTGTTGACTATCACCCATTTTTAACAGAAAACTCTTCATTCTTTTAAAATGTGTTTTTCATATTGGGGTATATAGTTCATACACCACACAGACAGAAGATACCACAATTTCATCATTTAGCCATGTTGAAACCTTCAAACTAATTCACGATCAGACAGCAGCACTGCTAAAATAACATGCGTGTCTCCGCAGGAACATTTTTAGGAGGACAAGACGATCAGCAAGATGTGACTGTTCAGCTAAAATTAAAAAACTGCTTTCGGCCAATCAGCATTTTCAGCCAGAGCAGCAGATAAGTGAAACTCAATTCCATATCGGACCCAGATCAGACACAAGCTTCACTGTTATTAAAATAACACTCAAACCTCAGCCTAAGGCAGTCCAACTTGATTGAGTTTTGAAATATGTCTTTATAATAAGTGTCAAACTGATTGTGAGGTTTCAGATGGTCTTAACTGTTGTGTTGTTTTTTTCATTGTTTTTAAGGTGAAGGTTTCTTTAGTCCAGTTCCTCCTCTGGTCATGTCCCAGGACAGGAAACACAACATTTAAGTCAGATGAGGAACTATGAGAGCGCCTTATGAGTCAAAGCCCACCCACTTGTTCAGCTGGGAGACAATAAACTTTCCATCCTCACACTTGCAATGATTCAAATTTGACATCTGAATGCTGTTTAACCCTTTAACAACAGCTTTAACTTTTAAAGGCAGGTTGGCAAACAGAGGTATAAAGATCAAAAATTAATCATCAAACATAAATCAAACATAGGATTTAGAATCGACCTAAAAACACCATTAAATGACCTGATGCCCAGCACAGCAAACAGCCTCTCTCACTTCCTTCTGTGCACAAAGAGCAGGGGCTGTGTTATTCCCTGTGCATCAGCTGCCACTTCCTAGCAGTCATAACAAAGCATTTTCACGAATGAATGTGAAATTTAATTCATATGCTTAGTAGTGGTGCTCTTGCTGGGTTCTAAATACCGACCATTCCTTTGAGAAAGTTGTATTGGACATTAAGATTATGCTGCTATCACAGGTGAAGTGTTGAAGAATCAAATCAAGCTATTTCATGGTACCTAGGCTGGTGAAACTAGCCCCGGTCTGCATCCACGCATCATGTATCTGTGAGCAGCAGATGGATCCACAAGAGACTCAGTGAGTTGAGTCTGAGGACAACATAAAGTAAAGTTGAAATTGATGGTTAAATAAAATAGCTAAAACTTGATAAAGTTCGACTTACAAATATATCTGTGGAATTGTAATGTTTTTAACTTCATTATTTTGCATGGATGTCAGCCTATGAAAAAAACAAAATGTTTATGTTTGTATAAGATACAGTTTGTTTGAATGATCCCCAATTTTCAGTTAATTCCTATAATTCTCATTGAAAGTTTCCAATTTCCAGTATTCCCCTGCTCAACTCCCCTTGAAAAGTTTCTGGAAATTTACAAAAAATTTACCAGAACTTTTCCACACCTTTGCAACACAACAATCCCATCCACAGAGACTTTCACTGCTTCTGCAGAGAGAATCATATCTAATCATCATAAAAAAACACTTCCAGAGTACTAAAGAGAGGAGGTAGTGGTGAGAGTTATGTTAGGATCGCAAATAGTAGTTTCTGTTAAGAAAAGCTCATAAAAACAGCTGAGCGTGCTGCTCTCTATTGTTCTCTGATTAAAAGTCCAGGTAGATGGCCAAAAGGTGCTTTATCTCTTTAACTGTATAATCCATTTATTTTATAACCAAAACAATAAGATTTTCTCGATAAAAAAAGTTGAATAGAAGTGTTGTTCCTATTGGATTATCTGTTTTTCCCATTCATCACAAAAAATATACAGAATAATATCGTAACATTGGGTTGCAAAACAAAAATCAGAGATATTATTTTCTTATTTTCTTTAAGAAGGGGAAACAGTTTTAAAACCTGATATCAATAAGCCAATATAACATGGACCTTTTAGAATTTAAAATCCTCTTCACATTGTTTGCCGCTCCAGTATAGATTAATAAACATTGCTTACAAAATAAGGGGACAGTCTCTGGATGAGACTGAGCTGCTATTTTCCACTCTGTCTAACAAAAGTGAAGAATAACTCCTCACTTTGTTGAAAACTCATTGGTGACTAAGTTATGCAGCAGGTCAGAGATGAGACACACAACCCAAAGACACTGAGAGCAAAGAAAAACCAAATCAATATAAGAAAAGAAAACACCATAGGAGAGAGGAGACAATAAAATACCCAGAGACGAATTAAATGGCTCAACTGTCAGAGATTATTGTTGAAACTGAGGAATCTCTCCCTTTAACATGAGTGGGTGTGTTTGGACGCTGTGGGCACTGATAAAAATCGATAAACAGCATTTCTTTATGATTCTTCTTTTAGATTGCTGCATCACTGTGATGAAGTACATACATCTGCTGTGCATTTAATCCCTGAAAGATAACTGTTGTACAGTTTGTTTCATCTTTCAACTGAAAAAATTAAAATATAACAACAAAATACATGGATGCTGTGATGCAACCTAAGTGTAATGATGCTATTTCAATAACCCCTGAGCTAAGAACTCAGGTTATGGTTGACAAATCATGTAGGACAGTGTAGGCTGGGTGATATAGACCAATAAAACTATCTCAATATTGTACCGGTGAATGGCATTATCCACTTATTACCTCCATTTTGATTTCTGTTTGGACAAAACAAATGGTTGTCTCATTACCAGAGCTATTAATCTCCTCTGCATCTTAGCCAGACTTAACAGGAGCAGTAAAGGGCTCTATCGGAGAAAAAGCTTTTATTTCTTTTGCCTCAAATTATTTGTTTTTTTAACATAAAAGCAAGAAAAAAACTTCCCATAAAATCGTTGATGCACTTTATGACGTATTTATTTTTGACCTTTAAATGATGCTTTTTAAAAGACGAAATGCCTTTTCATTATAGTGTGAATTGAAAACCAATTCAAGTTGAGAATTGATAATACTTTCCCTCAAGGAATCAATATCATTTGGCATGTTACCATGTCTGTTCATTAAGGCTCATTCAGTTTGTTACCTCTGCCAAGGAGGTTTTTGCCGACATATCTTTGTTTGTTAGCAAGATTACTCAAAAACTACTGGACAAATTTTGCTGAAATTTTCAGGAGATGTTGGTAATGGCCCAACTTAAAAATGATGAGATTTTGGTGGTGATCTGGGTAATTGCCATTAGTGATCGATGTTTTTTTTCTCAATAACTGTCTAACTAATAAAGATATCAACATGATTCTGAGTGCTAGGTGTCAAGGAATCATATTATGATGGTAACTTTATCATAGAACTATTGCTTATAGATGTAACAGCAATACATGAGCTACCTTGGTGGAGGTTTGCGCTCCGAGTGCTTTCTAGTTGGCTTAATTTAATCCTCCTGATTTTAAAATGGATTATTATTCTTAACCAATTGGATCATTAGCAGGGATGCACGATATCTATCGGGACGATATAATATCGGCCGATTTGGGGAAAAATGGCATCATTTTTTATCGACCCGATACGTACATTTTATCCGATAAAAAGATCTGATAAATTACTTAAATTGGGGAAATTGTTTGCAGGCCGCGTAGCGCCAAAACAAGCCATGTTGCGCTGGTTACATCATCTATTGCGCCTTGCTAGAAGGACCCAAGCCTGCCCCCGTCTCTGCCAGACCAAAAGTGAACATGGTTTCATCAGTGTGGTTGTTTTTCCTCAGTGGCAGAAGATAACAACAGCATTGCTGTTTGCCCAACCTGCTCGGTGAGAATTCTGAGAGGAGGAAAGAGGACTTCAAGTTTCAACACAGCAGATCTTATAGCTCACCTGAAAAATCGTCATCGCGGCGAAGCGGTATTAAAAGAAGATGAAGCAGCCGCGGTAGCAGCTAGCGGTGCTAAGGCTAAAAACAGCAACACGGATCAAGGATGTCCCCATTCAACAGGCGTTAGAAAACTGTAAAAACTTTCTAAGAGACAGTGAAAAGGCTAAAGCCATTAACGACAAAGTGATGGAGTTCATAGCGCTCGTCGACCACCCCTTTTCTGTCATTGAGAGCCCGGGTTTTCGCAAGTTATAGCACATTGGAGCCACGTAACACCCTCCCAAGCCGTCGCTTCTTCTTGGATGTATCCCTCCATGCCCGCTAAGGTATCGTTGCCACACACATCCATAACTTGATAACAAAACACAAAACAAGAACAGACTACACATAAGTTTTACCACAGACATATGGACATCTGACATTAGTCCGGTCAGAAAACTTAGCACAACGGCTCAGTGGTTGGATCAAGATTTCAACGTGCAAAAAGATTATATTAAATATAAAAATATGAACTTATTGGTTATTGGTATCGGTATCGGCCAAGAGAAGCAGGAAATTATCGGTTATTGGTTGAAATTTTTCATATCGTGCATCACTAATCATTAGAACACAACGATAAACAGTTTTGTCTTTACCTGTATCTCATTTGAAAATATGTCCTTAAATCTTAATATTTTCCCAGCCCTTGAGTGCTGTCTGGTTTTCTCAAAGTAAATTTAATAATGGGCTTTAGCCTTCAAAGGATTGTGTAATATTTTCCTGAACTGCTCACAGAAACCAAAATTACATCATTCATGAGACCATAGTGTTGTCATTCACAGGATGCCTGGGGTGAGGCTGGGGTTGTGCACTGACCTCATTCTGCACTTGTGTCTCTCGGAGCTGGATCTCCTGCTGCTGCTTCACCTCCCTCACACTCAAGCCCCGCGACAAGGGCACCATGTAGCGAGTGGTCTGTCCGTCCCTGCTGCCGGGCCCCTGTGGGCCCTGGAGACCCTCCAGGAGTCGCACCAGCAGGAGGTTTGTGGGAAGCTCCTCCACAGTCCTGGCAGGGACAGGGGTGCGACATTCTGGGCAGAGCAGCTGGGTGTGGGCCGCCTCTTGTCTCTGCAGGCAGGACTTACAGAAGGTGTGCTGGCAGGGCAGGACTTTAGCGGACGTGTCCAGCTGCTGAAAACACAGGGGACACTCCAGCAGGGCCATCAGAGCCAGATCCTCCATCTTTACAGGGTCGCCTCGCTTTGGGAGTAAGGCTTCAGAAAGATGGGAGACACCGAAATCCATCATACTGGAACAGAGAGGAAGAAAGATTCAGAGACAGGAGCCAGTAACCATATGATAGAGCTGGCCGATACGGATTAAAAATCATATTTTAATATCAATAATTCAAATAGAAGTCAATTTTTTCTTGTAAAAAATAATAAAAATAAAGTTATTTCTGTGAGTGTTGAGTGGTGTTACTTTTAAGATTAATTAAGAAAGTCACAAGACAACTGTTATAATGTACATTGTTTACATGATTTTCAGTTTTTTTCACTGTTTTCACCGCTGATATTTGTAATAAGTTAATAAGCAAACATAAAATCCAGTGCAATATCCTTACTGCTAAACTTTGCCTTTCGGTCAAATGTGGTCTACGGTCACACAGTGCTGTCGTGTTTATATTCATATTGTAAATACTGTAATGTTTTATTTATTTTTTCCTTCATAAGGAAGTTGATATGTCTTAAAGTCTCTGAATGTTCCAACCTGCTTACTTAATTTTTTACTTAATTTTTTATGCTCTTATCTATTTTATTGTCTTTATTTGATATTTCTTCTGCTATAATGTGTATAAGAGCAACTGAAACTACTGAATTTCCCCTTGTGGATTAATAAAGTATTTCTGATTCTGATTCTGATGTTGTTATGCTTCTGCATTACACTAAAATATAAAGGATACATCTCAACACTTAAAGGCATGTAGACATGGTCAAGACGTCCTGTAAGATAAAACTGAGCATAAGAATGAGGAGGAAAAGATATTAAAGAAACTCTGGACGTGGCATGTTTTTTGCTAGTGTGAGTATTTCAGGATCTACTGATCAACTGGGATCATCCCCCAAATCCATCTCTGTGGGTTACAGAGAAAAGTCAGAAAAAGAGAAAATATCCAGTGGGAGATAGTTCCCTGGGTGAGCATGCCTGAGTGGTTTGAAATGATAGAAAAGGCCAATGCAATTAAAATAGCCAATTGTTGTTTGTAGAAGACCATTTCTGAATGCAAAACATGTCATATCTTGAATCTGATGGGCTACAGCAGCAGAAGACAACACCAGGTCCCCTCCCTGTCAGCTAAGAACAGGAAACTGTGGCTACAGGATCACTTAAATCTGCCAGTAGAAGAGAAAGTCAAAATGATGACGATGAGTGTAGGATCAAGTAGCTGTGGCTGGTGGTGCTGCTTCAATGATGTGAGGAATATATTCTTGACACACATTGACCCTTTAGTATCAACTAAACATTGTCTAAACACCACAGCCAACCTGACCATACCCTTATGACCACAATATGGCTGTCATCTCAGTATCTGAATATCTCTTTGAGCACTGGGGAAAAAATCTGTAATTAAAACATAAACATACATCTGAATATAAAACACACAGTTCTGCAGCACATTAGGCACCTGGAGCAGTGAACCACCCCATCCAACATAGGGCACTCCCACTGCAACCCCACCATCCATTGCTCTCTTGACCTCAACAACAGGAAGTCACAACTCAGGGAAATGGAAGCCAGACAAAGCAGGAAGCACCTTGGGCTCCACACTGCCAATGGTAAAACAAACAATAAACAGGCTGTGTGTTGATAGTTTTATCTGGTTAACTGCTTGACCATGTTGCCTTTGCTTTGTAGCTTATGTATGAATTTTGATCTGAAAAACTGTTACTGTTTTACTGTTGTGATGTTATTGTACACTACATTTTTTTCCTCTTTCTTTTCTTCTTATTTTTATCATTTCAAAAGCCCCCTGTGGACAAGTGTTGTGAATTAGCACATGTGCTAAAATACTCAAAAACAGCATCTGGTTCATCCAATGTAATTGTAATGTCCACATCAATTTAAGTATAAATAAATAAAGAAATAACGTATGTTCGCAGCTGGCTTACTCCTCATCCACAACAAATCCACAGGTACAGTTGTCAGCCTGTGCAAGGATGTGCGGATCACCAGGAGAGGTAAATAATAAAATGAAAGAGTGAAAAATAAAATGATCAAATGGAAATGGGTCATGTTGTCACAGCTGGGCCAGGGGAATTTCTTTGGTTATTAGCATGTGTGCTCAACAACTGATCGAGTTTGATTTTTGGGAGGAGTGACAGCCCCAGACCACACCACAGTGTAACCATCTACTTCAAACACCATCCCACAAAGCTCAAATTATCTCAAACTGGTTTCTTGAACATGTCAATGAGTTCACTGGACTCAAGGGGCCTCTAGGATGCCCATCTCAATCTGATAGATCACCCTTGGGATGTGATGGAATGAGAGATTTCTATCATGGATGAGAAGCAAACAGATCTCCAACAACTGTGCTGCAATCATGTCAATAAGGAGCAAAATCTCTGAGGAATGTTTCCAGCATATGGTTGAACACATGCAATGAGGAATTAAGGCTGATCTGAGGACAAAAAGAGGTCCAACCTGGTAATAACAAAGAGTACCTAATGAAGTGGCCGGAGAGTGTGATCTTTTGTTGACAATATTGTGATCCCTTTAAGTAAATAAGTCGACATTAAACTCAACTTGTTGTCCAGCCCTAGAAAAGCCACAGTCACAGAGTTACAGCACATCAACCTGAAGTCCGCCTGTGCCCTCTAACAATCAATAAAATCAGATTTTAGCATAACTCTGAATGGTTTTGATGAGAGGGAACACCTGAGATAAGGTCAGTAAACACAGCACGCTGCTCTGCTCTGCTCTGCTAACAGGTGTCATGTCAGCTCACCTGGCTGAGCAGGTGAGACACAAACAGGAAACATCGACGAAGAGTCCACGCAAAGTGTCTCAGAAGCACCGTGGACATATGAAGAAGTACTTACCCACGAGTCTGATGGCCCTTGGGGTGAGAATCCTCCATAAACTCCGGTTAGGAAGTGCGTAACTTTCTCCCCATTGTCGCCATGACGCAGTGCGCTGAGGACGGGACAGGACGACGCAGGCAGGCAGGACGGGGGCACGTGAGCCTTACATTCAGCTCGTGCCAGGTGTTACGGAGGCATGTTTCCCACCTGTGGATTCAAAACTCCGAAAAATCCGACGACAGGGTCTGAAGCCGAGCTGGGCTAATCCACAAAGGAGCTGTATCGGATTTCAGTGTCATGTCCGGCTCAGATTAACCCTTCACAGCTGATCTGCTCTGAAATATACGTCATCATTAACTTTATTGACACCCAATTATTGAAACACGATCATGTTTAACACTGGAGGAAGATATTTGTAATGGCGCGGGCTATGTGTCAAGACATGCAAAACTAATAATTAATAATTAAAAATAAAATCTTATATGGGTTATCTAATGTGATTTTCATAAAAGACAATTAATAAGCTTATTAATTTAATTAAACAATACATAAGGACTTTTATACATATTATTTTAGATTATAATGTGAATAGCCTCCCGTATATGGACTGAAATGTTAAAGAAAAAGAAGATTAAAAGCAGAGCAGGGTTGTTTTCTGTCGTGTGTCATCGTCTCCCTCTGCTGGTGCATTCACGGACCAACGTTTCAGCTATTAGGTAATTAACTTATTTTACAGAAACTGCGTATTGAGGCATTTTGACCTCTCTGGATTGTATTGAAGGAATCAATATGAATGTGTATATATATATATATATATATATATATATATATATATATATATATATATATATATATATATATATACATATGTACTAAAGTACAAGTAAAATCGTTTTAATGAATCAACTGAAGAAAAAATGAACAATTACTTCATTTAAAATGTACTCAAAGTACTGAGTAATATAATTGTGCTCAGCTTTGTCATGCAAAAAAGACAACAGTATATTATTCAATATATTTGATGATATTTGCCCCTGGAATGAAATCTTAACAAAGAAATATCATTCAGTTTTATACAGTGGTTTACAATTTTATTAGACCATTGGGTTTATGCTACAGTGGCACAAATTAACAACATTAGTAATTACCAAAGTCATTTATAGTTATTAACTTGCATTCCTGAACAGGAGAAACAGTTTTATGTTCTGCTTTATTCATTTCAAGCTTCTCAGAGCAGCCCAGTGAACGGCTCAAATTTGGGTCTAAAAGGGTGAATCCAGTTTCCAATGTATGTCCAATAACAACAATCTTTTCAGTTTTAACCACCTTTTTGAAGGATTTCTAAAAAAAATAAATAAAATAAAATCATGTCTTCTCCCTTTTTTGAGACAGGTGGTCTAATACATTTTATCAAGTGTGGAGTTAATTGTACTCTGGATGGAGTCAAATCACTGAAAACTTATTTTCAACTGAAAGAGAGCTAGTGTCAAAAACAATTAGAAAAATTATGTTTAAGTAAATCTCATCTATGGATGTCACTGTGGGATATTTAACTTTGAACTTCTCACTTTGAATTCTTTACCTGAAAGTGACACTTGTAGAGTCAATCATCCCGCCCATACCCCATTATTGGACAAGTAACAACACGTGCCACAAGCCCATATCATGAAAACTGCATGTCAAATATTATTATTATTACTATTATTTTTTATGTGCTCTAACTAAGCATGGTATCTTTATTTTAGCTAGTTATTCCTTTTTATATACAGTCAATAAGCACGGCAATACTCACACTTTGCATTGTTGATATAGAGTTAACACTAAAGTAGTCAAAATTATATATATTGAGATTAAACACCACACAGAAGTGTTGAAACAAAGATTACAAAGATTTATATTATAACTTGTACACTTTTACACTTTTTAAATCTTGTATTTCCCAAATTTGGTGATCTAGTTTTATTGTCTCAAAATACAAAGATTTAAGTTATAACTCCAAACAGAGTTAACAATTACACTTGATGAGAGTGGACCCTCCAAAAAGAGTGAAAAGAACACTTTATGGTGTGGACCCATATAGATACTGAAGAAGTTATCATTTTAAATTGTTTAATTGTCAGTGCAGATTTTGGTGTGTATAAATCAGTCATAGTATATTTAATACAAACTGTTAGTCATAGTTTTGCATTAGCATGCTGTATTGAACTATAAAATCAAGTAATTAGTTTATAATTAAAAGTAATGTGTAATTAAAACGTTTTCAGAAAGGACTAAAAAAGAGGAGACTGAGTCCACAAACTGAATTTTAGCACTAAGGTCGTTCTGGAGTCTTGGAGCCCGTACACCAAAAGTCAGACAACCTTTTTTCAGTAATCAGGCTCTGGGTAAACCCTGATCACCTGGCCCAAGGGTACATCCAGACATAGAGAGACCAGTTAACCCAGTGTTTCTCAGTTACTTTCTGTTATGCCCCCACCAGACATATTTTCAAAGCCGACCAGCCTGCTGTGAGGTGACAGCACTACCTGCTGCACCTTGTTTGAAGTTACATGACCTTCAGACCAACAGTGAAACTGCTATTTCAAGGTCAAAAAGCTGCATATTATTGTCCTACTAGGGGACTCATGTCATGTTGTACCAGTGTTAATTTTGACAGCACTCATTAACTTAATTTTAGTTTTAGTCTTTTACCTAAGATATCTTTTAGTTCTAGTCATAATTTAGTCATCTAGATTGTTTTAATTTTAGTCTAGTTTTAGCTGATGAAATTTCACAACATTTTAGTTCATGTAAATTTAGTCGTCTAGAATATGAATTGTAAAGTTTAAGGCATTTTTTATGTTTACTTGAATTTCTGATGTCATGTTTTACACTTGGATCCCGCCACCACAAAGCTAACACAGTTGTGATTGGATCTCCCTCTTAACTCATCCAACCTTTCCACACAACCAAAGTAGCTGTGATTGGATATATTCCTAACTTGTCCCTACTTTCTACATGACCAAATTAGGTCTGATTGGATTAAGTTTCTGTCAAACATTTTAGTCTAGTTTTTATTTGTTGACGAAAATGACATTTAATTTAGTTTTAGTTTTTGACAATGTATACTTGTTTTTTTAGTTACTGTCTAGTTTTCGTCAGGGGAAAAAAGGTTGTTGACGAAAACTATGACGAAAATAATTGGTCGACAAAATTAACATTGTTTTGTACCAATGAAAGAGGAGACTTCAGGTCACACTTTCAGTCAAAAGGGCCATCTTGCTATTCTAAAAAAAAAAGTTTCTTTTAAAATGTAATCATGATACCTTTTTTGCAGCTCTGCGTGTGCTGGTTTGTAAAGAGACAATGGGTCCCTCCATCACTGACATAAATATTACAGGGCTACAGGACATTTTGATATCACTGTCTCCATGTTGTCTCATTTAATATTGCTGAGCCTGTCTCTGCTGACTGAAAAACCATTAGATCTGCCAAATTGGGTCCAATCTGCATCTAAGAATCTTTTACAAATTAATGCAGCTTTTGTTTGCCTTCACTTAAAAACACTGACAACCACTCGGATCATTTCATTTATTTATTTCACTTGAATATTCTTCTCACTACGCAGAACAGTGAGAGTTATGGCTGCAGAGTTGAATGTTGTTGATAATGGCACACCAATGTATCATAACTGCCGCTTTCATCAGTTTGTGTTTTTATTGTTTGGATTTATTTGCACTGCCCAAGCTCCCAAATTCCCTTTCTTGCATCCAAGGACTAAATAATTTATCGGCATGGCTGTGTAGCGAAAGTTCAGGACATCTGTTTGAATTTTTTAAACAAGCATGAATCTTTCATCTCTTTCTTCACGTCAGCAAGACTCAGGGAATTCTAAAAATGTGCATATGGCTTTTACGGAGAGAGGGGGAGAGGGAGGTGGAGGGGGGAGATTAGCCATGACTTATTTACATGTTCATATCAAAGTTGATACAGTCCCTTCCTCTCAGTCCTCTCACTGGTTAATGACTCAGAATAGAGCGAAGCCTCAGCAGGCCCTGATTGGACTCCACGTCTCGATAATGTTATCGCTGGACTGAAACTTTTCCTCCTGATGACTTGAGCACTCCCATGTGTGAGTGATGGATCTTCTGTCATCTGTTTTAAGATACAGAGGAAGTAAGTTTGTGGGTAAGTGCTTATCAGCTGCTTATAGCCTAGACGGTCAGTCTGGCCTCTGCTGAGCATCCTGGGATGTTGTGGGATGAGGCACAATGTTTGATGGTTCTGATATATAGTCTATGTGATGGAGAGGGAAGGGTCTCCCCGGGGACAGCTCTGAGCAGGGTGTGCTGTCTCTCAGAATATTACGGCTTGTCATAAGTTTCTGCATAAGAAGGAGCGCCTCCCTCTCCAGCTTTCATGTTTTATTTAAAATGCTGTCTTACTCGGAGAGCACTGCGAAGTCATTGAATGTGATCTGTCTCAGCTTTGCCTCTTTTTGGGTCTCCTTCCACGCCTCTGTCTGCGGCTCTGTTTGATCATTTGACTGGTGTGTGCGCAGATGTGCCTTCGCTCTATGACGATGTGTTTCTGCGGTTTAATTCGAACAAGGTGCCAGTCAAATTGTTTAATCCGTGTGCAGCAGTTGGATGGGGATTAAGCACAAATCGAAGAGCCTTTTAGGTGCATCAAAGCCTTGTAATTAACTTCTCCCTTTCAGAGGGAACTAATCCCCAACCCTAACCTTAGTCTCTGTGTCACAGCAGGTAATGTGACTTATTTTTGTTTCACTGGACGTTATGATGTTTTGGCCGGTACCACTGACCTGGACAGATAAAATGAAAAGCATATCTATCTTTTCCTTTCTTTTCTCGATACGCTTGTGCCCAGTTAAAAAATGACCGAGCCAATCAGGGTACACTGAGGAGAAAAAATAGGAAGCTAAGGTGTGGTTTAGTTCTGCTGAAAGAGAGAAGGCACTGCAAGCCTCTGACTGACCCAAAATGGTTGGAATAAAAAGAATATATGTCCAGTCCCCTCTCGCACTTTTCTATAGGTTCTGCCCGTCCCAGATGCACTTGACGCGATGTTGTCTAGATCATGGATGTAGATCATTCAGTACTGAGCCGCAGAGCAACAAAAATAATTTCTTTACCCTTTTTTGGATATTGGAGACTGAAGGGTGTTTTATTTTTATTTTTATTTCATCCCATATCCTTGCATATCCATCTGTGTAACTCGACTGTGCAGACTTTACACTCAGGCTCTTTGTCCCTTTCCCTGTCACTGCTGTGATAAACAAAAGAGTACCAGCAAGAGATAAACTCACAGTTATTATTTCTGTTCAAACACTCAGGAAATAGTTTTAAAGATATTCGCTCTGCAAGGCGTGTGTAACTGCAGGAAATAATAATGATAAAACAATTAAATTACATTTAAAAATAAAAGTAAAGTAAAATAAAATATAAAAGAATAGTACGGCTTTGACCAACTCTTTTGTAAAATGTCTTGGGATAACATTTGCTATGATTTGGCATAATGCAGATATAGATTAATTGATTGATTGATTGATTGATTGAGGACAGTCAAGGTCAAGAGGGCTCAACTTCCTGATGTACAATATTCAATTCAGAGGTATGAACTAATAAAATACCCATCGATATTAAATATAAACACCAGATCAGCTCAGACTGATAGGACACACACCATCAGCACCATATGTACCGTTTTGATTTTTCTCCACACTCATGAGGTGTTGCGCTTTTATTAGTTACCATGTCAACTGGATTCCTAAATGTCATCCAGAAGCAGCTGATAAATCTAGAGTGAGGCCTTATGAATACATCTTTATTTGAGGTTTAGAAACAAGCCCATGGCTCCGTCATAGTTATATTCTCTGCACAACATGTGTGATTGTTTGTCATCTCCCGCCCTCTGCTTCTCTGTGAAGGCTGGTCTATGTAATACAGTTTTGTGTTACATAAAAGCAGCTCTTGGTACAAAATGGTTGAAGTAGAGGATAAGAAAGCAGGTTGTGCTCTCCCTGTGTTGTCCAGCGAAGTTGGGTTGATACTTCAAATGGAAAAGCTGAATAATAATGATAATAATTATAATAATAATAATGATAACCTTTATTTATATGACACTTTTCGTAACAAAATGACTTGCAAAAGGACACATAAAATACAAATCAAATTAAAATGTATAGATGCATAAATGAAAATATCATCATCTATTATCAAATAGATCATCTATTGCATCCAGTCTGTCCTGATGTAGATAAATAATCCTCCCATTGTCCGTGCACCTGTGCACTTTGTTTTTTAAATGTAAATTCGGCCTGGTTATTTATTAATCACTTCAGAGTCACTCATCATGTAAATCTGTTTGTACGTGAATCCTGTACCCCTGAGCATGCCCACTGATCATTATAACTCTCTTGTAAATATCATCTTCAATCCAATGCACAGTGTTTGATGTAAATTCTGCTTTACTAACTGATAGAATATTTACTGCAGAATTTGCACTCGTCACGATGGCACGACTGTCTATTCAGACTTGTGTTTGTTGGCTCTAACCTTTCACTTAATATTATCTTGTAAATATTCTATTTCTTACCTTTAATTTGTATTTAATGTATATGCAAAAATGTTGCCAATATTTACAACCAAATTTTTTAGCATAGAAATTGGCCAGAAACATCCCAAATATTGTCTGTAATACTGGCAAAGTGTACAATTCTACTTTGATGTTTACTTGATCGTCACTCAATTTCCACTTTTTTAAATCAAAATTATAATTCATTAAAGAATTAAATGTTTTTTAATTGCTTCAAATCTATTTCTAACACAAAAGGACTGTAATCATGAAAGGAACAGAAGTAGACATTTTGTGCCTGACACATCATATTTGTATTGACGGTAATGTGTTTGAAAATACTGGCATGTTGAATTTCAGCAAAAATCCAGTATCCCTTAACAAAACAATTAAATAGCTCACATCTGGTTAAAGACCTTTTAGTAAAACTGATTTTAGATTTCAGCATGTAGGTTATTCCACAGCCTTGGAGCCTGAGTAGCAAAAGTCTGTAATCAGGCTCTGGGCACCACAAGTAAACCCTGATCAGCTGGTCTGTGGGTACATCCAGGCTCATAAGGGTTAGTAGATCACTGATGTAACAAGAGAGACCAGTGGAAACAAATATTTAAGGACTGTACCTGACAAACTAAACCAGACTGCCTGTTTTTAATCAGCTGGTAACTTATTTTATTTTATTTAATTTTTTGGTACGTTTGAAGCTGTATTCATGCACAAGCTATTTATGCAGCTTATAAATTATGTAACATAATGAAATATAAAAACTGCTCAGACTAACTTGTGTTGCAGTCATTTTTCCCACACACCTTTGGGAGGTTGCAGCTGATGTCTGGAGGGAAAACATGCACCTCCAGTCAGACTGGTTTAACTGGAACATCTGCAGCTTTTCTGATGTGTGTGCAAACACGTGTGTGTGTCCTAACACGTGGGTGTGTGTGTGTGTGTGTGTGTGTGTGCCTGTGCAAACGGCTCACTCTACCTGCAGGTGAGCTGTCCACTCTAGCAGTATGACAGACAGAGTCGGGCTGACAGCATGGTGGCTTGCTGATGGCCTGCAGGGTGTTGTCAATCCAGGAAAACCTGAGTCCATCATGACCGCCTAAAAGCTCGGGACCAAAGAAACGTATGTGGAGCAGCAGGCAGTGCTCCAGCATGCTCTCATTAACATCCATCCATGGAGCAACTTTGTGGTTCTTCCACCCACAGTTTGCTCTGCCTGGTCCTCCTCTGCCAGCAGATTCAATCCTATAAATATTTCATATTTGATAAATAAATGAAACAACCTCTTTTCTTACTTCTGGGTGCCGCCCTAAGTTGCTCCCCTGCCTACGTATGCAGGAGCTTATTATCCCAGTGCAGACTTTGTTCCTGCCATTGCTGGAATGAATTTCTTCCATTTTTTAAAATGTATCAGAGCGCATCAGATGTACTTATCCTGCTGCTAACAGCTAAAGTGTTTTTTTAATGATAGGTGTCCTCGTTTTTTTCTTAATTTTCCAAGTCCTTCATGAATTAAAGATTTTATAAGCACAACAGTGTCAAAGACTCTTCCTGTGGCTTTGGGAAAAGTATACATACATTTCCTTTTATGATATCGTAACATTAACACGACAGATGAACAGAGAAAACAGGAGTGATACAGACTCTTAATGGGACAGCTCAACAGTCACAATATGAATTTGACTGGTTCATGAATCTTTGAGCTCAGAGAGTTAGCTCGTGAAAGTTTTTAAAGAATGTAAATCAGGGGTTGAACTTTGTGACTGTGTGAGCCACATTAATGTTGCTCTTACTTTCACAGGGTTAAATTAGTACAAACTGAAGCAGGCGCTCAATAAGTCAAACAAAAATGATGGTAATCTAACAAAAGAATAGATACTGACAATTTTTGGGTAGAATCTTAATTTAATTTCTCATGTCACAATTTTATTTTTTATAAATCAGTCCTTTTTGTCACCATTCACAGCAACTAATGTGTATAACAAATTCTAAAGCAATTAAAATAATAAAAAAAAAAGATTTGCCTTGTACAATAAAAAAGTGTTTATTTATCTTAATATTGCAGTTTGGTTTTTTTTTTTTTTTCAAAATTTGTTATTTTGAGGATGCCAGTTTTTTCTTAAAAATTATTTTTGGGGCATTTTGTGCCTTTATTGATAGGGGAGAGTGAGAGTGGATAGGCTTGTGAAAGGGGGTGAGAGAGTTGGGGGTGAGAGCGTTGGGGAAGACACTCTGCAAACTGGCCACAGGCTGGATTCGAACCCGGGCTGGCAGAAGTATGTATTTGGGTCGTGCCTGGTTGCTTACCACTCCACCAAACAAGCACCCTGAGGATGCAATTTTTATACCTTCAGCAAAGAAAAATATCTTCTGTAAGTACTTATGATAGCAATAAAAACATTGTTTTTACAGTAGAGCCTCTTCAAGTGAATATAATGTGGAATTGAAGCCAATTAAAAGTTTTTTTGTCAATGCAATGACCAGCTGGTTATTTTATTGATAGTTAATAAAAGACCTTCACAGAAACCATCACAACAAATCATATCTACTAGTTTCTTGTCAACAGCAAAACAAGTTATTTCAGATTATTATTAAAAATATTGCCATTTTCATGTTGTAATGCAATTTGCTTTTGTACATAGTTCTGTGATTATGTCTGTTCTTTATATGAAAAGTGGATTGTATTTTATTTTTGATCACTACTGTTGCCATCACTGTCACTAATGTAAAAGTTATATTCTTTTCTTAACCATCTGTGGAAATGTGTTATATTCTGTTCCTCAAGTCATTTTCTCTCCAAGTACCTTGAAAGTTGGTGAAGTTGTGCCAGAAATATCTGACCTTTGCTTTTTGGAAGTTAAATGAATAAAAAATATATATTGAATTAAAGACTGGCACCTGAGCTGACAAATCAAAATTCCAGGAGCTCAGGCCACACTCTTGTCCCAAAAAGCTGCACCACCTTTAGTGTTTGGCCATGCCCCCCTTGGAGGATGTGTTCCTCCATTTGAGAAACACTGCAGTAAAGTGTTGTTTTAAACATGTGAACAGTCATCCCAATGCTGCTATTATAGTTTGCGCCCACCTAGAATTCAGCAAATTAGACAGCACTCTTTGCAACATCTGCTGAAATGTATAGCTTTGCTTCAGTGCCACATCTTTCCTTACAGGGGCAGAGCTGATCAGGATCACTGTGGCTTATGTATTTATTGTCAAAATTAGCCTAAACAATCCCAAATTAAAAATACTATACAATCTCTTTGAAAATAATGCCTTCTCCTCTACTATTGCATCTCAAAAACTTATTTATTCTCAAAAAATGTGGGGAAACTGCCCTATTGTGCCATGTTAGCAAATCTTTAAAAAAAGGAAAATCCTGGATCTGCATCTGGATTTGGATCACCATCAAAATCGAATCACGTCTTCCTTGTGCTATGAACAACATTCCCTAAAAATTCACAGTCTGACAGACAAACATACAATTAAAAAAAGAAAGGATAAAACCATCACCACCTCCCCTGGTGGAGGTAACAATGTGGAGCATCAAAAGCTTCACCGCAGTCTCTTTTGGGATACTGTCAACTCCTATCTGTTGTTTTTCAAATAAATTTCACATAAACACACTTTTCCTTGTTTGCAGGTGCACATAAACAGAACCACATTTATTTCCCGAGGACGCCCGAGTGTCAGTGAACCTGTCACTTTGTTAATTACCTCCTTTAACTCCTCTCTCAGCCGCTGGGAGCCCTCCAACAACAGTCCCATTAGATGTTTGATGTTTACGGCTCAGTCTGCAGCCAGAGAGCACAGCAGCTCTCCGCGTCATGTGACTTCATGCACCTTAGCTTTGTGCCTAAAAGTAGCTCAACCCCAATAAAATCATACAAAGAGGGGCTGAGGGCGGGACTTTTTCTTCAAGCCAATTGAAACACCTGAGCCAAAAAGTTTCTGTCTGCAAGAAAAAAAACAGTCCTGAAATCTTTTGGTGTGCAAATTCTTCAGCAGCTGTTTGAGCTGAAGATGCACATGAGGGAAACTAAAAATAGGGCGCACACACCTCTGAGCCAGCTGCCTCTTTGTTGCCTTTGGGAGCGCCTTCACGTCTCCCCTCTCTCAACTCTCTGTCCTCCTTCTCTCCATCTCTGACAGTGCCTGTTGGTACCAATCCCTTTCTTTTTCCCCACATTTCTTGGTCCCTGAATCCGGGCCTTTTGTCTCCGGCCAGTCCTGTGCTGGCATGAAAGAGCTGAAACAGGACACCTCCTCCTCCTCACTATGCTCCATTATCCACCCTGATGGGAAACTGGAACACTGTGGCACTGAGCTGACAGTGTAAAATCTGTGTCCAGTGAGCCATTGTCCAGTTATTTGAGCTACTCACAGAAGTTTATCCAGCCCAAATTTAGGAGATTTTGTGTTTAGGGGACATTTGTTTTTTGAAAAGTATGAGTGAATTGCCAAAAATGTTTGAGTCCAAGATTGGAGGGACATCAAGAATGATTAATGGAGCTAAAGCCACATCTTTGTACTGTTTCCTGCTTATTAATAAACTCCTTTTCATTTCAGAGAGACAGACCGGTCACCTGGCATCAGACAATGAGCATTTTGAGTTTTTACATTTATAATGTTATAACAAAGATTATTGAGGAAGAAGTATGGGAATACTCCAAAAGCAGCATAAAATAAATCAGGGCTGATTGCAGCACTGAACATGTCCTTCACTCACATCAGCATGTGAAGCATGCATTAACTGTAGTAGGAACTGGACAAAGTCATGTGACGTCAGCCGTTTGATTAGGAGCTTTGGAACATTTTTAGGCCAATCTGTGGATGCTGCCTTATTATGTACACCAACTCAATCGAACTTTAGATCAACCTACTGACGGACAGAGAGTCTGTTTGAGGCAGGGCTTATGGCCCCTGATCATTACTGGCTCCAGCCAGACTTACTGTCAGGTTTTTGTGAGCAGAGTTAACCTGGAACAAAACAAAAGATGATCCAAATGCAGATTAACCAAAGGATTTGATTGAACAAACAAAAAGACAGGGATCGAAGTACAACAAAAATCTCAAACAAAGTAACAAGTCAAAATCACTGAAAGTACAACTGAATCCAAACTAAGATAACTCCAGATTTACATAGAGACAGAAACTGACATGAGAAGTCCAAGAAGATAAAAGGGTAATGAGCCCACAAAGACAAGGGGAAAACATGAGGATTAAATACATGAGGTGATTGGAGTAAACGAGAAACAGCTGGGGAAGAACAATCAGGGATCAGGTGTGACAGGACGAGACAGGGAGCAAAACCAACGGCAATAAGGGAAAACTTTCAAAATAAAACAGGAAACAAAGACAAGACATGAAATATGACAAAACGGGTAACTTGACAAGGACCAAGAGAAGAAACTCAAGAGACACAAGAGGTCAAAACCGGAAATAAGGAGCATGATATAAAAATAAAACAGAACAAGGAGTAAAGGAAAGGCATACAAAAAAAAAACAGAACAGGCAAAATCATGACACTTACATCCATGTCAATCATGCCCAGTGACATTATTCAAAGTACAGCCAGAGGAATTGTGCAAGGACAAATAAAGAAAGATTGACTGATTGATTGATGTAATTTTCTCTGTAAAAGCCACTGCATATAAACCAACCTCAAAAGCACTTTTTACATATTGTTGCTTCAAACCAGCTGATTTATGGAAATGCTAAGCCTCTTCCAAAAATGTAATTACGCACCAAGGACTCACTCAATTTTACAGTCTTTTGGCAAGAGTAATTGGGCTGGAGGAAAATGAGAGAAATGAGAAATGAGCTAAAACATTGTATTTTTCTTCTCTCTTCATTCTGTGTGTTGATAATGAGAAAAAAATGAAGCACAATACCAGCGACACCTCCTAAGTCGAGCAACATGCCAAAAGGTTTTCGTGCTGGTTGTTCTGCAGAGCATCAACTCAAAGGTGAAGCAGCATCGCAGACGGAGACTCTTCTCTTATCCATGAAGGACAAAAATCAAGCTGGTCTCCACACATGTACGGTACGCTGCCTGGCCTATGAATAAGAAAAGAGGCGGCCTCTATTTATCCTCCCTCAGGACCCCGAACAGGAAAATTCTCTTTCACAAAGTAAACGTGGTAACGTGATTATTATGGCCTGCTGTATGTGTGCGGATGATGAAAGTAATTCGTGTCTGAAATGACTGGCCGAGTTTCTGGTGCTTGTCTCCCGTGGAACAAACCCCCTCAATCACCCTCTTTGATGTGCTTTTGTGTGCCTCTAATTCCCATTCAGCAGGCAGATACATGTGTCACACTGCTTGCTCCGTATCAATTTTGGAGGAAGACTTGGAGCATCAAACTGGGTTATGGCCCCTTCTCCTCTTGCTGTCTGCCTCACCTTTTGTCCTGACAGTCAATACAAAAACAGATTTCTGATACAGCGCTCCAGTTTGGTCATTGTTCTGTTAATCACTTGGATAAAAAGATAGGAACTCAGAGATTGGAGATGCAGGATAACTAGAAAATGTATGTGTGAAAGAAACTGAAATCAGGTGTAAAATATTACATTTCTTGTAAAGTTCTTCATCATCCTGTGGCCTTCCTCCGTAAATGGTGGATGGAGTCACAGCAGTGATTAAAAGTGTGTCAGGAGTGATTAAGGTGACACTTAATGCCATCTAGAGGCCAGCTCACAACTCCTGTTAAACTCTGGATGTCATCTGTAGGCTGCACCAAGGAGGGAAATGTCACCAGTTCCTTGGAGGAGTTTCTGCTTTTGCTCAAGGCTCTCTTCCTCCTCTCTCTGTCTCTATCTCACACATACACTCACAGCAGCACTAACTAGATACTCTTCTGTCAGCCTCACTTTCTGTCATAGTTTGAGAATTTTGTTTTTTAAAAGACAGAAATGTGAAGCCTCAAGTCCCATTGGTACCATGTGAGGGTTTTGGTTTGTTTGTTTACTATCATTAATCCATATGACACATGATTTGAGTTTAGAATTTGAGCTCCATCTGTAAAAGTAGGTCTATAGTGCTTCACAAGGGGGGATAAAGGGAGAAGCTGTTGAGGGCCCAGAGTCACAAGGGGCCCTACAGGGAGTAAGTAGAGAAACTGTCCATTCGTAATTCAAGCAATAGTTCTCTTAAAAAACACAACTTAATACTTACCATTAGTTGTTAAAGCAAGAAATGTACATATATTTCATTGTTACCTGTTTGCATCCTCTGTTTAAAATAGTGTGAGCCTTTATTTTAGTATTTATGTAGGTGGGCACAGGGAGTCCTAACCTGACACAGCAGATGGGCCACTCAAAATACTGACCATCATATATTTCACAGAGTTTTTGGGAATGAGCAGAAGCTTTCAACAGCATATCTGGCAGGTGACTGGATGATCATTCAGTCACGTTCATTACAGGTCTATCAGATAATAAAGTACGCGTTAATTTTGAGCACAAAACATGAACCACTTTGTCTATAAAATATGATTTCAGTGTTATTAGTTTTTCCATCAATAAAGCAACACAGTCCGGCACTTATAAACTGCTGCTGAAGCTGTTAGCATCAATGCTAATCTCTGTACGAGCAGTCACTTCCTGCTGTCGTCTCCCTCCTCTCCCTGCTCTAAAGGACTCTGATTGGGCCGTGCTGATTTGGGCTACACACAGTTGTTTTGGATCTCAGTTTGGCAGAATGGATCTGCCTCGCTACAGACATTGAATCAGGTGGATCCAGCTACACTGCAGGGTTAAGGAAATCCGACTCAATCAGTTAATTTATGCCATAGGGAAAGCATTCAATAAAATGATGTATACATTCATTGAAAAAGATAACCAGCAGAGCTGTGTCAGAGACAATACATAGATAAAAAACACTGATATAAATAAACACACTGATAATAATAATAACCTGAGCTATCATTAAAAATGTTTGATTCTTAGTTTTTTAGTTATCCTGTTCACAAACAAAGAAACTAACAAACATCAGCAGAAACATGTCCTCCTCGGTGGAGGTAATAAATGGCAGAAATACACAGGGGACAGAAATGTTAAAAAAAAACAAACATATTTATGCATATTAATGCTGCCCTAAATTAACAGCATTGGTAATTACCAAAATCCATTTTTATGTTTTTGTCATTTTTAATACACCAGTATGTAGAAGCTCTTTAATAATCATATTTCAGTGTTGAAATATAATTATTACTGTTATCTATGATTTTTTTTTACTGCTTCACAAAAACAGAAAAAAATAGCAAAGCATAATTATTACTATTTCTTGATCAAAATGTCAAATAGTAGTTCTTGCATTCCTAAACAGAAAAATCAGTTTAAGTGGTTGAATAATATGCTTGAATGTTTTCTGACTTCTCAGAGAAGGGTGGTAAGAGACTCAGATTTGGATATTAAAAGGTGTTTTCAGTCTGAAATTCCTCATTCCTGTTCACAATGTATGTTCAGTGACAATCACAATTTCAGCTTATACAAGTTATTTAAAAGAGTTCTGAAATACTTAAGTTCTGTTTTTATTACATTTTTAATATATATAAAATATTTTAAAACATACATCATTGACAGAATGTAGAAAATCTGGCATAAAAGTTTTATTAATGAGAAAAAGTTTATTAAAACTATGATGCAGTGAAAGTTGAAATTGATATTGATATATAATGAATTTGTGTGACTTTTTTCCATCAATAGGCAGATAACCACTGATTTTTCTGGACTGTGTTTATACAAAAAAGTGTTATCTTCTAGTATTATGTAAAAGGAGAATGATGCTTATTTGTATTTTCTCATTAAGATGTCAGTGCACCATGGACTAAAACTGACATAAAATGGCTCATTTTGCAAAACACTTTTTTTTCATTTATGAAAAAAACTGCATCCAGTGGCTACATTAATGAAGTGAAATTAAAAGATAATAATAATCTAAACTCCTCTCATGTTAGTTTTCTGGTGTCTCTTTGCTATGTGTAACTTTTTGTTAACAGGACAGCAACGTGAACGTTTGTGTTTTCCTGAGGAATCAGGATCCAGAGGAGTGGGAGGGGCTCTTCATCCTGCATGTGAGTCTCGTCTCTCCCTCCTGAAGGAGCTCTGATCCTGCACGGCCCGCTGTGTGCTCTCCTTTATCTAAAGTTAATCACACAGCAGCCCCGTCCCTGACTCATGGCTGGCACCCAAACTCTGGATTTATCACACACACATTCAGCGTGGCAGCTCGATATCGCCTCCCGCCTTCTCCTCCTCCTTGACCTTGACTTTTTATTCTTCCTTTTGACCTCTCGTGGGAGAACAGTGAGGTCCAGCTGCTGATATCAGCCCCACTTTTAAGGCTAAGCTTTTGTTTAGCTGCGTAAGGAGCTTGTAGGTCGGTCTCTCTGATTGCAGCCTGTGATCGCAGACCATGAGGGTGACTAATTAACACTGGCCTAATTTGAGGAATCAGTCATTCTTTGGTGCAGAGGCGAGCTGTGATTTAACACCACAATCAAAATCAAACCCAATTGCATGGGCTCTCAGGGTCTGCAGGATTATTTTTGAGTTTGTTGCCATGGCAATCCAGTCCATCCCATGGCGGCGTTTCCAGAGTGGAGTGAAGGATTAGATGGTGATGTCAGACATCTGTGTCAAATCCGTCTCCAGCTCATTTCAGCCATTTGTCATGTTCTCAGATGACAGATGACAGCCTCACACTGGCCGAGGAAGTGAATGTTGGGCAGCTCCATGATGAGTTTCAAACTCTAGTTTCTGCTCCCACTCCTCTCCTTCTCGCTTCCTTTTCCTGCAGCTCGAGGTAATATGGCCTTTGAGGTAAATACCATTTGTTTTGTGGCGTTGCTATGATGGCTGAATAATGGCTGGAAGTACGCGGCTAAATGAGAGTCTGAGGCCGGGATGGGAGTAATCTGCCCTTTCTTTCTGAGCAGTGACACAGGCCAATAGAGATTAATGAGAGCGCGCGGGTCTTAACACTTTCATTGCTACGGGAGAAAACAGCATCTGCTCTGTTCTGTGCTGTTTACACCCACAAACAACCATTTAATGGCCTCAAGCACCAACAACACACAAGTTTTTAAGCATAAAAAGTGCACACATGGTACTGCAGCCAGGATTTTAAAAAATACTCATCACCATCCCTCAGCCCACTGAAAACATTTTTACATATTTGTGTTTTGAGCCTGCTGGCTGCCTGACTCCAGGGTTTGCAAGTTTGGTGGAAATTTCACACAAACAGTCATGTTCTCCAGGGTGTTATTGCCTCTAACTTTCACTTCTCCTGTTCCTCGAGAGAGTACTTTCCCATTACTGAATTTTCATTTATTTTTTGTGTTGATATGTTTGGTCCTGTAAATTGTGTTCTAACAACTTTTCAGCTTGCTGAAATAAAATGATGATTTTTTTGTGAGCATTTCTGCCACGACTATAAGAGATAGTTTGGGTTTTTTGAGGTGAGGTTGCTCAAGGCTCATGGCACTAGTAAATATAATTGCCAATGAAGGGACCAGCCAGCTTTGCTCCTGTTGGAAGAAAGGGGATAGGTATGGATGACAGGCATTACATATCAGTACATGGTGCCATGACAAGCTTATAATTACCCCAATTTAGGGTAAAACTACACAATTAAGTACACTGGCTCAACTAGAAACTGCAGTTAGATTCTTTACAGCATTTAACTTCACTCAACTAAGCTTCTGTGCTGAGAACCATTTTGGGATGCAAAATACAGGCTATGTATCCACCCGCCAAAACCTCTTATTATATGTACAGGTCATAGTGTTGCAGTGGGGTTACAGTTGCAGTCACTGGAGCACAAACCAATATAAATCTAACTCACTGGATTGTACTAAAATGGGTTGCTCCTGTATTTATCCTGGATGCATAAAAAGACAAAGAAAAAAAGGCCAATTATACAATTCATTGCATTTTGTTGTGTGACATAGGCCTTTACTTGTTGTTTTGAACATAGACATCAGGATTCAGCTCTCTGCAATGACAAGCGTTGTGTTTGAAGTGCCCATTTCAGCAATCCAGACTACGACACACAACAGCAGTTTTAAGTGCTTGGCAAAATGAAAGAGCTCTGCTGAAAGGTCAAGGTGAAGCGCTGTTACTTAGTCTCACTCGTGACAGCAGTGGGCCTCTGGGTTTGTGGACATGGGCTCACAGTTCATGCATCTGTACCTCCAGGTAACTTGTGATCTGTCCTGCTCCCCAGTTTACACAACAGTTTTTTTCCATCCTTCTTGCTACCAATGACTCCATCTATAAAAGTTCCTCCTCTGTGTACTCCAGTTCATAAAGATATCCTCACGTATCACCAACCAATGGCTCCTTGTCATCACTCGAGTCAAAATTGTTTAATTTCAGTCCAGTGTTTGTGTTGATGGTGCAGGGATACATAATCCCTATGTCGCAACATACTAATCTTTGAAACACAGGTTGTGTCTAACTTTGTTAAAAGTTAAACCTGTGAAGAATCTTACTGAAGTGTATCATTGAGCAAATGTTTTTTGAGTAGTTTTCCCCCATAAGTGGGCTATGTGAAGCTTATGGTGGCACCATGTGCTGCTATATATCAGGTAGTGTCTCGCCCTGATATCTCCTCACAGGGTCAAAGCTTGCAAGCTGCTTTATTGGCAATCATATTTACTAGAACCATGGGCCGCAAGAACCCCACTTAAAAAAAACCTGAACTATCCCTTTGAATAAGTTTGCAGTGCCCAGTTTACCCATCAGGACCAGGAAGATCCAGGAGAAGTGTTGTTACCACTTGTAACAGCATTTGGCCCTGAGATCACGGACATGGGCTCACAGTTCATGCATCTGCACCACCTCCTCTGTTTCATCCCTATTTCTACTTCATACTCCATCTGCAAAAGTTCTTGGTCCGTGTATTCATGTTTCATAAAGGCATCCTGTCATACCCACCACTAACGGCATGTCATTGTCAGTCAAAATTGTCAAAACTGCAAGTTTTCAGTTCAGTTTGGAGAAGTTGGTGTTCATTGTTGAACCTCTGTCAAAGCATCTCAATGGAAGGAGCTGGAGAAACGAGTTATTTCAAACAGCTACTGGCACTGTATACAAGAGGACAGGCACAAGTCCTGATGCTGCAGACATTGTTGTTTTCAATCAAACAATCAATCTTTATTTGTATAGCGCCAATTCATAACAATGTTATCTCAAAACACTTTCGAATAGAGCAGGCTGAGGTCATACTCTTCATTTTATAGATACAGATATATATATATATATATATATATATATATGTTTTATATATAGAGGTCATACTCTTCATTTTATAGATACAGATATATATATATTTATATATATTTATGTATTTATATATATATACATAAATACATATACATCCATCCAGAGATGTATCCATTCAGGCAGAGACAAAGAGACTAAAACCCATGGACACCCAGATCATCAATTCGTCCTTCAAGAGGATCCTTGTGTTGATGTGGTTGTTAGGGTATTTGTTATGGTGGTATAATCAATAGGAGTACTTTATCAAGAGGAGGAGACATGTAAACACGAAACATGCAGCCATTTTAACTTGCTTTCTATCAATATTATCACCAAGACAGTGTAATACTCTGACTTTCAGGAATAATATTGTAGCATAGAATCTCTAAACCCAGAAAAAAATAACATTTCAAGTTACTTTCCATCCTGAGGACCACTGACATAAAAACTGTTAACATAAATTAGATTTTTTTTTCTCCTACTTGCTTGGGTTTTACATAAGTGTTGCGTTATACGTCATTTTTATTTCGCTTATAGATCAATTGCAAACTTGCCTGAGATGGTATTCTAATTCATTTTCAGTCACTTCATCAAGTTCCATGAATGTTTATGTGTAGGAGTTCATCCCAAGAATTTCATTTCCTCAGTCTTGATATTCTTTAAAGTAATCTGTACCGATATGTCTAGTGCACTGTTGATAATCACAGCAATGTTAGCAGGTCAGCCGATGTGGATGCAACATGCTCACCATCTGGGTCCAACATTTAATCTCTGCGAGGATTAATCTGGAACTCCATGGGAAATATAAGGGCTGTCTTACATGCATAATGCACATGGATTTGTAAAAATACTCCATTCTCCCCCTCAGAAATACATCCTGCTGGTCTGCAGCAGAGAGATGACGATGATACTAATATAATTTATTTCTCCCGAGGAAAGAATGCAGTTTAATGAGTGCAGCTTGGAAATAAATGCATTTGGCATTAATATGCAGCGTTCTGTGAGGCACTGTACTTCCCGTCCCTTTAAAACAACAGATTACCACTGAAAATAGATTGGATTACATTCAAAGAACTGAAACAGACTGGGAAGGAGAATGTTCATGGCTCAGGGCTTTTGCACGATCGTCACCCCGCAGCAGTAATGCCCTCAAATATGAAAGTGATTTTAATTTAGAGAACTTCAGCAGATTTCGTGACAATTCAGACTCCCCCAACAATGATTTATGTTCAATCAGAGTTTTAAGCTCGCATCACACAAGTTGTGCTGAAGATTTGTTTTCATTACAGTCCTTCTGCGTGGAGGATTCAAACTGAACACTCAAATTTAATACCGAGATTACTTCCTTATACAGAAAGAGCTCTGTTCTGCATTCAGAGCAGGCCGTCTCCCAAGGCCCTTGTTAAGAGGCGTGGAGGAAATTAACAGTGAACAGAGTCTTTATCTTGCTTATATGCTAAAAAAGGGCTACACATAAAGAAAACTGCTCTGAAGCTATTTGAGGATGTTTTATAAAGCAATGGCACCTCAAGGTATAGTTTCTGGGATGCAGCTCTAATTGCACAGTGCAGGGAAAATGTTGGGAGGAATTAAGACAGTGTTCCCCTACTGATTATTTAATAGGCCGACACATTCGCTGACTGCAGCATTTTGACTCAACAAAATCTGACTCTTGAGGAGAGGGACCTTTGTTTCCCTGGGTAGAGAAACATCCTGACAAACTCTGGTATCATAGCATTTTTCTCAGAACTTTTGTGCAATCAATCAATCAATCAATCAATCCATCTATCTATCTATCTATTTATCCGTCTATCTATTAGCTCTCATTAGACAAACCTAATTTAATTATTTATTTATGTATTCATTATTTCACTAAACCAGATTCAACACCAGAACAGCACTTTTACATTTAACAACAGCTACAGTTACACAACCATCCCACCAGACAGCTCTTTTTGTCTTTTTGCACATTTTTCTGTCAGTTAATTTAACAAATAAGGAGAAAAGTAATCATCAAAATAACTAAACTGCACAAAACAGGAAAAATACTACACAGGTTCAAAGCAAACAACTCCATAATTTCAGTCAAAGTATGATCCTTAGAGTCAAATTTAGCTCCCATTCATAAAATTCCCTTAAATATATTAACCTATAAAATAAATTAAACATTGTTTATAACAATAATAATATAAAGAACATTTGTCCTTTAGTAAGAGTGATATGTTTCCCCCACAGAAAACCAAGTAAAGTACAGATGATGGACTCAAGTGCAGAATCAAATAAATTCACCTTGCTGCTCCCTCGGTATCCTTTATGTATATTGCTGTATATATCAGCTCTATTTTATCCTGAAACAAGTTTACAGAGTCATTTGTTGGTTTATTCCCCTCTCAGTCTCTGTAATGATATTCCGAGTTTTAAAGGTCCCTGCCATAACTTCAGCCTCATAACTGACAGGTTATTTTGAAGAAGGTGAGTAAGTCCTTGTCCATCGTCCCATAACATCATAACTGTTTACCTGTCCTGCTCTATTCATTGTCCAATATTACACAATACGTGATTATTTTCAGATTTATGATAGAGTGTCCTACATTATTTTATCCTCTGCAGTATACCCCGCACTCCTCCTTTGATTTATCACAGCCTCTGCCCAGCTGAGCAGCTCACACCACTTTTCCACCAGGGTGTAGCAGGCCTGATCAGTGGCCCTCGCCGCTGATTTATGAGCAATGGGATTTCCGGTCAGAACGGCTTAATTGAGCCTGTATATTCTCCAGAGCAGTCCTTGAGAAAAGGATAAGGTAATGAGGGGGAAAATGACGAGTGGAAGACACTTTGGCTGTAAATCAGCTGCAGAGTGGTAACTTTAAAAAAAAAACACACATTATGTACACCTGCACAAACGCTGCAGAGCTTCAAGTTCACTTCACTGACCTCATAACAAGGGGGGAAAGCTGCTATCCTTTGCACCCTCATTTTTCTGCCTCTCTGCACCCATGAGTGAGCTCTGGGTCCCATGGGGAGCATAGGTGAGCGTGCAGGTAGCTCGCTCTCTCCTCTGCATGCTCAGGACTGCTGGATATTTTTGCCCAATTAGGACTTCGCACCTGGATACAGAACATTGTTTTCGAGCAGAGCAGCAGGCTGAAGAGATCCCACTGGAGGGTTAAAAATATATCCGAGAATGTGAAAAAGCTGCATTCATAATACAGACGGCTAACTGTTATGCAGCAGAGGTTGTGTATGGAGGGGAATGATTGTGAGCTCGGTGCTGGCGCCACAGCAGCGAGCTGAGAGCGCAGATAGGGCGCCACAGGAGAGAGAAAGTCGACTCGGTGTGGACTCGATGCCTGCTGAACTCAGCACTATTGACTGACACCTGTCATTAAAGTGTGTGTGTGTGTGTCAATGCATGGCTGGGTGTGTGTGTGAATTTCAAAGTGAGCACTGGGGTGATAAGAGGAGGCTGACAGCCCTGGACCTTATTCGACCACAGTTGTTTATTTTCTGGTTCTTTGTCGAATATTCATGAGGGAAAACATTTCCTGCTGCAAATCTAACCAATCAAATCCTGTTTGGAGTCCAACAGGAGACTGATTACTGCCACATTTGTGCCTCCTGATGGTTTTTACATGCTTCCTCCTCTTTAGGTGAGGGTTTGATCGGCTGTTTCTGCCCCGAGGTGAAACGCCTCCTGAAGGTTTGCAGATACCAGACATTAAACTGGTAGGATAAGAAGTTCAAGGGGGGATTTTGTGATGGTGTAATTCATATGATGAACACAAGGACTGCTGACCTTGAAGTCTGAAAGAGTATCTGAGAAAAGTTTGACAGCAAACCCTAAGAGAGAGCTTTAAATTTCACTCTCATGAGCAAGAGATGATCAGGAGGTCCCAGGGCAATTGATGTTTTCTATCCACATTTTTTCAGTCCATCCTTTGTGCAAAATATTAGAAAATTCCTCTTAACTACTCCTAGATATCAGGTTTACAGGTGGAGAACATGATCCTGACTGACCTCTGACCTTGAAAATCTAACTAGTTCATATTTCAGTCAGAGAAGACAAATGTGCAAAGTTTGACAGAAATCCATCAGAGCTTCTTAATAATTAGAATGAGGTTGTATGACGTTGAGCTTTGACCTACGACCTCTTAAATCTAATTCATCAATATTTGAGTTAGAGTGGATATTTGTGCAAAATGTAGAGGCAGTCACACAAAGAATTCTTCAGATGTTTCCAAGAAAGGGGGTGATCATTAAACCCAAAAACTAATGCCAAGGTCAGGCTACACGATTTTTGTCATCGGCAAAGACAGTCTCCTTTTCCAATTAGGCAAAGGTGGAGCCTTAAATTTGTGCCATGAATGGGCCAACAAGCATGACAGATAACAGGACTGAAACCGACTGCACCACCAGCAAAGTTAACCCTCTTCATTCAAAGAGGTTTAAGTGTGCAAGGGTGCAAAACCTACTCCCCGAGGCTCTGGAGGCAAGAGACCGCCCTTTTCAGCTGCGTTACCAACTGCAGAAGTGCCCCTGGAAGTCCCTTGGAAAAACTTCCTCAGGGAAAATGGGAACAACTTGTAAGTATGTTTCAGTCGAGACTTATACAGGCCACCCTCCGGTCCCCTAGCCTTGCAGAACAGACGGACCTGCCTGATTCATTGTCTGAAATCCTGCATGTCCATCTTGCCGTCTTCCATTGTCCAGCGACTTCACCGGCTAAATGCTTAACGGCCCAATCAGGGAAGACAGGCGGGAGCTCGGACGTGACAACATCAGGAAGTGACTGCATGTTTGAAAACAATGGCGGCTTCTGAAGCGGTCTCCGTGGATGCGACAATATCTACATTTTTATCAGAAATGGACTCAATTTTTTCTTTATAAGAGGAGCAAAGAACGTCACTTAAAGATTTTCTTACGGGAAATCATGTTTTTGCTCTTCTCACAACCGGGGATCACTGCTGGGAAACTGGGAGAGAATGCAGAAATCCTCCACGGACATGCTGGTTAGTCTGTGGTCGTCATGGTTACTCAGCAATACCTGGTGAAATATGCTCTCCAAAGAAGTTTACCTTGAGAACTTAGTGGGCATTGTCTTTGATGAGGTTTGTGTCACATTTGTGTGGTATAACTTAATGTAAGACAATAGCCTTAGGACTGAAATGTAGTTTAAGCTAACGGCTAACAACAGAGTCTAGCTGCTACGTCATACTGTGGCTTGATATGGATTGGTCCATGATGAGTGGGATGAGCCGAACAATCATCCAATCACCAGCTGCTGTTGTTTTTGAAAGTTCTGCCCCTGAAAACATTTTCGAACGGCTCTTTCCCAGATGGACTAGTGAAATATTTCCTTGGCGGATATATGAAACTGTCTGTCTGGCGTGCCAGGTTACCGGTCCCCAGACCAAGCCCTTGTGGACTGAGCCACACTGCTGCCAGTGCTAATGTTGAATGATATGTTGGTTTATGATAAATGTAAGCAGTCACTCACCCTGTTGCATCTGCTGTTTCTCACCAATATTTCTCCTTTGACAGTCTGGGGTAGCTTCTCCTCAACACATCATAAGGGCAGAGACATTTTTTTTTCAGAGCTTTGCAAATTTTCCTCTGATGTAGTTCGTTGCTCACGCAGAACTCCCTGTGCTCTCACTGGTCAAGGTCTCTGACATGGAGGAACAGATGGTAACAGGCAGAACAAAAATCAAACCTGCTAGACTTTGTCATGGACTCGTGAGGCGTCCCAGACTGGTCACTATGACACACTACATGAGACGAAACAACCGATTATTGTGGTTAACGGGTCCCCAAAGAACCCCTACGACTGTCAGGTCAAGTCATAGTCGTGCATTATCATGTGGTCTGACCCCAGCACTAAACATGTCATCAGTTTTTTAGAGAGATTTAACTTGAAGTTGAATAAAAATCCTTTAATTTATTGATGAGCTTTCACGTTCACATGCAAAGAGGGTTTGTGACCTTGCCTTCTTGCCTCCAATCTCCAAAATGTGATTGCAATATTCATGGGAAGTTTAAAGGAAATCCCCCCAAGGAATTCTAGATACTGACTTTTGTTTTATGACCTACAAAGTAGATATTTGTTAAAAACTTAAGAATATTTGAAACGGGGCAATCACATAAAGAGATGTCCCGATGAAACCATTGATTTCTGAAGGAATAGCACACATGCGCACCATGTTATCTACGGGGTTTCCTGAGCAGGCAAAATGTTAAATCATTTTTAACTTTTCTGCTAAAGATGCAGAGTTTCAGTGCTCATTAATGTCACTGTTAGCCAAAGCAGACACAAATAAAAAGAGAACATACAGAGAGACAGGCGTGGGTGTGTGTCCATGTCCTCGGTGAGACAGCTACAGTTTCAGGTGGGAAGACCATGAGTTGTTCTGACTGATAACAGAGGGCATAAACAGCTGACCTACTTTAAACACTGAGTGAGAAAAGCAAGTCTGAGAGCATCACATTTATTCAGACCCGGTTTTTGCCAACTGGCTATTTCAGAGGCATGAAAAGTGGTTAAAATGTATTCACAAGTCTGTTTGGGGCTTCTATTCAGTACCTTTGCTCTGACATTAAACAGAAAGCTACAGAAATATACTTTACATTCTTTATCCTGAGGATGTTTTGCTAGTTTCTCTTTCAAAGGTCAAAACAGGGATAAAAATGTTCAAGTAACTGCTCACTTTAGTGCCATTTGATTTCAAACAAGACCTTGAATGTCACAGTTGATGATGTGAGTGTAGTGGACTTCTGAAGGGAACATCCGGTTATTAAAGGTTCTGCCAAATAAATGTGTAATTGTGGGGGATTTTGACAAAGCACTTGTTTGATTACACCACTCTGCATCCTTGCTGGTCATAAAAATTACTGGCATTAATGAATATTAAAGTGAATATTACAGCTTGAAGCAGCAACGTGAATGGGGCTACAGACTCAACACCACATTTTAGTTTTGGCTCCACGCGTTTGGAACCTCAAGACATGAAACATAAACCTGTGCAGGAATTTGGTATGATCCAAGATGGAAAACCAAAATGACCAAGGAGAGCCGAGCTGCAAAAAGATATTGGAAATGCTCCATAAATGTTGGACTGTGATTGACTAGGGATGAGTTTAGGGTGTACCCACCTCTAACCTAACCCTGCAGTGCAGATGGACCTGCCTGATTCATTGTCTGAAATCACACAGATCCATCTTGCCAGGCTCCAATCTCCAATGACTTCACTCTGCAAAAAGCCGAATGGCCCAATCAGGGAAGAGAGGCAGAAACTGAAGATGTGACGACAGCGGGAAGTAACTGCATGTTAGAAAAAAAATGGCGGCTTCTGAAGTGTGGCCCCATGGATACGGTTTCGGTAAGAGTTTGATCTACCAACTACCTCCTCTGTTTGTGAAAAAGATGGGAAGGACTCCAAACCCCATTGTGATAATTGTGTCTCTGCTGGTTGCCCTCATGGACGACTTGTCAAATCAGAGAAGCTGGGAAGCTGGGGATCACTGCTGGGAAGCTGGGAGAGACTTGGAAATCCTCCACGGATGATGCCGGTTAGTCTATGGTAGTTATAGTTACTCAAAGATAATGGCGAAATATGCTCTCCTCAGAGGTTTAACGGGAGAACTTGGTGGGATTGTTGTTGACAAGGTTCATGTCACATATAAGCAGTAAATGATACATCTGTGTGGTATAATTTAATGTAAGACGACAGTCTTAGGACTGAAATTTAGTGTAAGCTAACAGCTAACAACAGGACCTAGCTGCTACGTCATACTCTGGCTTGATATGGATTGATCTGTGAAGGGTGTGACTGGCAGACCAATCGTCCAATCCCCAGCTGCAGTTGTTTTTAAAGGTTCAGCCTCTGAAAACATTTTCTATTGGCTCTTCTCTAGATGGACTAGTGAAATATTTCCGTGGCGGATATATGAAACTATCTGTCTGACATGTCATGTTTCCTCTACAGCTGGGACAGGCTCCAGCCCCCAGCGACCCCTAAATGGTGTAAGACCAATATATAAAACAGATGAAAAGAAGTTTGCAGGTGTGGTTGCAAATTGTTTATCAGAGCTTTGCCAACAGAACTTTTGGAGATGAGGTTTGCAAGCTGGGTATGGATTTCCTGGTGATACAAAAGGTATATTTGCTTTAAATGTGTTCAAAAGAAAGTCTAAGTTCTGTGAAATAAAACTATCTCAAAAAGTAAAACTCAAGTATGTCTTTGACACATGAGAGGTTAGTTAAATTTGTCTTTTCATGCTTTGAAGGGGGACTTTACTTAGTTTCAGATATTTTTCTTTACCGGTCTCCTTGTCAAGATTTGGAAGTAGTGCATATAAAAGGAAGCCAATTAGCTCTATAAAATAAAGAGTCAAAGAGAAGGTGAAGTTAGGCTCAGATGAAAGCAGACAGAAACAGGTTGGAAAGTGTCAAACACTTCATGTATGCATTCCAGCAGAGAAATCCCACAACGCTGGAAATATCTCCCAACCTCACTCAGAGGATGGCATACACTGTGATTTTATCACCTCCTCCCCCTGGATTCATTTGTACTCTGTTTCATGGGTGTATCTCCACATGTTGGTCTTGGCAGAATCAGGCCAGACAGAGACCCCAAATGTGCTCCAAGGCTGCAAATTGGCTCCTGTTTCCTTAAGTAGGTCCCTGCAGGCTCCTCATGAAAGAGCCCTCAGTTTGTAGGTTTAATATAAAGTCAGAGCACAATGGGCTTAAAAGAGAGAATCAACCTGTCATGTCAATCAAGGAAACATGTTTTTGAATAGATCTGAGTGATACTAATGGGAAAATGGGCCTTAGAGCTTTAATGATAGGATGAGACCATCTTTTATTTCTATTTTTCATTTGAAGATATTTATAAAAGTGTCCTCTGAACAGCCAGTTTTCTCACTCAATCATGATCTGATTATTTCATCCCAGTGGAGGGAATACCCTTTCTTGCAGTCATGATGAACAAATATGCAAATATCAAAGCTGTGCGCCTTAGCAGACTCATCTTAAGGCTCTTGGACATATTTCTATTCATTTACCCGGTGTCTACAAAACTCTGAAATGTCAGTCATCTAAAATTAGATTAGTGAGCAGAAAAACATGATGATTCTAAATTTATGGAGACAAGCTGCAGGCAACAGCACGTCTCCCAGTAAGAGTTTGAGTTGTTTTTGAGAATTAAACAGAGATCTATTTCAGGTTCAGACTTAGCAGAAGTTATTCTGAACTTGTTTTGTTGAATTTAGATCCACATTGCAACAGAAGCACCATCACCTGGGACTTCTAACAACAACATTCACAACACCGCCTGACAGCTCTGCCCTTCCATAAGATATACAGATACTGGACAGTGAAAGCAGACGTGGGTCAAGACGAGGCTTCTGTTGAAGTGTGACTGGTAGAAAAGTGGCTTCAATGGGGCATGATTTGTGACAAGATTTGAGGTCACATGGACTTTTCTGGGCAAGGACACTAGTTTAGTTTGATACCCTTTTTTCCACAAGAACATTCCCTTGGATTTTAAGACTTTATAGCTTGGACATATACCTCAGAACTGCCTAAAAGGGAAGAATATCTTATGAATGCATTACTGGTGACCAGTAAGAAGACTATCATTAAGAAATGGTTACTACCGGAGCGCCCCACACTGGACTTTGATTTGACATGGGCAGCTAACAGCCCATGTCAATCAAAGAAAGGAAAAGTTTCATTCACACTTGCAAAAATAGTGTAACTACATCTCAACCTAATGGCCTGATCACATTTCTTTACTTTATTGAATATTTATCAGTGAAATGTTACTCCCTATTTGTATAAAAAAAAATGTAGCATTCACAAAAACAACCCAAGTAGGCAAGATGTGGCCTCGGGGTCACATGCGACATTCCCAATCACTCACTGTGACCCACAAGTTTATTTCATATATCAATCAATTTAACCTGACAAACCAGATGGGCCATTCAATATATTTCACTGGTCCATCTGGGAAAGAGTCCATAGAAAGGAAAATGGACAGAACCTTTCAAAAGAAAAGCTGCCACATGATTAGAAGATTGTTCCATCAGTCACAGTCATTCTTGGCTGATTGAGTATTGTTGTTTGTTTTTCATTTAATAAATAAATGAGGTCAAGATCACTAAAACTGCTACTGAAGCTGTTAGCATCTATGCTAATCTCTAAACGAGCAGTCACTCGCTCCTCTTCCTGCTCCAAAAGACGCTGATTGGGTCCTCCTCACAGTTGTTGTAGATTGGAGCTTGGCAAGATGGATCTGCCTGATTACAGACACTGAATCTGCCATGAAAAATACTGAAATTCAAAATATTTCCAATAATAATCTTTGGTTATTGGAATATGTTTGACCCTTTGAAATTAGCTGTGTAAATGATGTCTTGTGTCTCGAAAAATCTTGCACATGCATCATTGAATGTGCCTGAATAGATGTTAAAAAAGACCCTTTTGAGTCAAATATTTTGGGAAAAACTGCAAATAAGCAACTTATTATGCTGAAAATGTAGATTTAGTTGTCTTGAATTTCGTGTTTAGCTAATTAAACAAAGTCATACTATTTTCATTCTAACTCAGAAATTCAAAGTTAGTTTCAGATTTTTTTTAATAAAAAGTTATATGTGTTTCTATTGTTTTATTAAGTCAGCTTACATGCCAAATAATGTATCAGTTCATAGTGTGGTCCTTCATCTGTGTGGATTATATTAATGTGGACATTTAGGTGATTAGAGCTGTCCATCCCTGGTTGATATAGATGGACAGAAATACAGCTTTTGCTAGTCTTAGGTATCAATCATTAAATTAAAGTCTTTTACAGACCCTTTTTATGAGTCTTGTCCCTCTCTACAGAAAAACATGAAATCCTGTGTGCCTGGTTTAACAGCACGCCTCCATTATCCTCTGTGAATAATAATCATTTCTGCTCCTTTAATATCTGATAATTGTGTTGTTCTCTCACTCTTGTATCCAGGCTTTGCAGTTATTTTTTTAACACATGGGCTGTAATTACACCGGCAGAGCTGTCTCACGGTAAAGAGAGCTGTTGGAGGAAAATGTGAGGCAACCCTGACGGACACTGAGGGCGGTTAGCGGTGGCAGCAATTGTTTTTTAAGATTTAATGTTACTTTGCATCCTCAAGAAGGATGCTGGTTATCGACCGACTGCAAGGCAGAGGCCAGGATCTGACGATATTGATCTGTAAAGGAAGCAGGGGCCAGGCTCAGGTGGTTTCGGTGGGATAGGCCAACAAGGTCACCTGGGCCAGGCCAGGCCATGAAACCCTGTGAAGCTGCGTTCATTTGATATGCAAAAACAGATTCATTGATTTTTCATCAGGCTATTAGGATTCAGATTGTGTTAAGTGCGAGAGGAAAAGCAATCCAAAGCGGATCTGGTTTTCACAGTTGGGAAGGGGGCATTGGATTTCAAACTGAGAGATTTCACGCTGTGTTCCTATTGAAAGGAGCCTGAGAGGGAGAGATATGTGTCCTGGAGCTGAGCGGGGCAAAGGAAGACTGGCCTCTATATCCCTGACAAATTCATTATGTTACAATCCCCCTTCAGGTTTTTGCTATTTTACTCTCTGCTGGAGTATTAGGAATCAAATGGCCTTTTTTATGAGTTTCTGGAAATCCATTCACATCCTGAACCATATCTCCTCTCAGCTTAATAGAAGTTAATAAAGACCCTAAAAACCTCTCTATTATTTAGCACTTTCTTTATAAGCATATGGTAAAAGGCTGACGTCCCTCTTCAGACAAAATTTAAGGATTTGCTTGGATGTTTCCATGAGCTGAAGCGGCAAAGAGGTTAGAAAAAAAACGGTCTATTTTCACACCATCTCAGCATATGGATGAAAATGTATCGCCAAGCTCTTTTCCTCTGAACTCGTGTTGGAGGACACTCACCATCCCAAAGGAGTTCGCGTTTCTTCATCTATCATCACTCGGGTTGTTTTTGGGTCGCAGCAATAAGGTCCCAAAGCCTCACTCCTCATGGATGCAATGTGGCGACACTGCAGAAATCTGCCCTCTATAAATAGTTCTCTCTCTATTAGCGGTGCTTGTGATGCACTGCTTCAGTTCTCTTCATGTTTCCTGGAGACCCTCTCAGGAGGATGAGGCACACATTAATAAGCCAAACCAGGGGATTCAGTTACACTTCTTAAGTGACCACAGGTTTGTGAGGGGGTTGTTGGTTTGCTGGTTAGTGATGGTGGATGAGTGTTGAATCAGCATTCGCTCATAATTCACAGCTGCTACTGCCTCCTGCTGCACACAAGCTGAAGAGAGTTACTTCTGACTGAGTCCAAAATCACACCCTACTTATCCTGAATTTCTGTACAGTCTGCTTCAACCGATGGCACGTATCCTGGCCTATTTGAGGCATGTTTAAACTTATGAGGAGAGCATATTTCACCAGGTATCATTGAGTAACCACAACTCCTGGCTACCATAGACTAACTGGAATCATCCGTGGAGGATTTCCACATCTCTCCCAGTTTCCCAGCAGTGATCCCCAGCTTCCCAGCTTCTCTGATTTGATTGACCATGAGGGTAACCAGCAGAGTCACAATTATCACAATGGGGTTTGTAGTTCTTCCCATCTTTTTCACCACCAGAGGAGCTCATCGGTAGATCAAACTCTTACTGAAGCCGAACAGAAGAAGAGCAAAAACATGATTTAAGTGACGTTCTTTGCTCATCCTTTAAAGAGTCCATTTTTTATAAAACTGCAAATATTGCAGCATCCACATAGGCCGCTTCAGAAGCCGCCATTGTTTTCAAACATGCAGTCACTTTCCGCTATCGTCACGTCTTCAGTTTCCTCCTCTTTTCCCTGATTGGGCCGTCCGGCTTTTGGCTGTGAAGTCGTTGGGGATTGGAGCTTGGCAAGATGGATCTGCGTGATTTCTGACATCAATCAGGCAGATCCATCTGCACTGCAAGGTTAGATGAATGTAAATGCTATACGTCTGTGTAGATTCTCATTCATCCAGGTCATGGTCATCTTGAAGATTCAAAAACAAGGCAACTGGACTGTGTTGAGTTTGTTGGGAAGACATTTCACTTCTCATCCAAGAAGCTTCTTCAGTTCTTCAGTTCCGGAACTGAAGAAGCTTCTTGGATGAGAAGTGAAACGTCTTCCCCACAAACTCAACACAGTCCAGTTGTCTTGTTTTTGAATCTTCAAGAAGGTAAATGCTGTAAGTAGTTTCTCTTTATCAATCCGTCAAGCACAAGCAATAAGTTCTAATGTGGGCCTGATTTCATTATTTGTCGTTCTTGCTTGCTTATTTTTGGACACACCTGAACTAGTCCAACAGATTATTTTGATTGTTTTTTGTAGAAACGAGTCTTGAAAAGAAAATACTCCTTCACCCTTCTCTTGCACTGTATCACCCTTTCATGCCCCCATGCCAGTGCCAGTGGCTGTTCATTTGCGCTCCCATGAGAAAGTCTGCATGATGGATATTCAGATGAGTAGATTCTTGTGAATGTGATTTCTAAGAAACACGTTGAGCGATTTTCTTAAACTTAAAATGTGCCCAAGTAATAACTACAGCTTTAATTGCACATTTTTGACCTGAACAGCCTCTGACCAAGTAGAAGCTGAATTAAATCTCCACTCTGGGTTTGTGGGAGAGTTGGCTGGTCACAGCAGAAAAGTGGTCAGTCGAACGATGCTTCTTCATGGACAAGACAGCAGATGTTAGAAAGTGCCGATAACACTCAGCTACAGACCTAGGCCCAAGATCAAGGCTGAGGTATTTGGCACTATAACACAGGCTTTGTCCTTCTGAAATAGCTTCCTTCAAATTTTTGTAAACGAGGGAAACTTCAAATGCTTCATGTTACCTGCCCACAGTGTTTTGCTGCAGGTGCGTGCAGTCATTTTGTGCCAGGCCATTGATTTTATGAGCAGCTGTTCCAGCAGATTTTATTAGCATACACTAATTAAACCAACATTTTCTCTGTGATTTGTCATCTCTTGGTGATTTTTCCCTTTTTCCTGATGAAAAAATATTTAATTTAACATGCAATCCTGTGAAATAAAGAGTATTAATGATAAGGGAGGTAACTGTAAGTTCCTGGGCTGTGTTTGAAAGAGGCTTGTTAGGCAGACATGCTTATTTCTGTGGTATATGTTTACGGAGACAAACACAGCGTTTAATCCAAGTCTAACTTCTTTGATCCTTTGCTTTTGGCTTTGGAAACTACAAACTGAAAAACCCACACCGCCATCCTAACTAGCTCTTTTTATAGCTCTGCAAATCACTTCAATGTGTGCAGCAATTTAGAGCCTTGCATGCCTCTCTGTTTCAGTCATGGCTGCTATCAAACAATCGTTTTATGATCAGTCATTAAAAATAAAGATGTGCTTTCATGGAAATCACAGGATTCACAATAAAGTACACTTAAATACAATTCTAATCCATTTATTAGCTTTTTTGCACACTTACAATCAAGGATTAGTCAAATATCCATTTGCATTATATATTCTACCTACACAGTATCATCTATCCAACACATATTGACAACATTAGACTTTTTTTTTTTACAATGGCGAACAGATTGAGGCAGTGCTTTCCTTGTTGAATTCGCGCTCAGTCATAACACACCATTTTTACCCATCACACACAATAGTGAATCAAAAGTTTGTTTGATATTGCATATTTATGGTGAAATGACATGCAGTGCCTTCTTTGAAGCCTACTATAAGTTTATGTGTTATTAGTGGAGTAAAGTGATATTAAATCTCTAACTCACAGCACCATCTGGGTACATCCATGTTTAAAAAACAGATATAGAGGGTGTGCACGTGACGTCACAGCGGGTACAGGAGAATGGGAGTCCAGCCTGAGTGGCAGAAATGACAGACTGGTGACTGGAATTAGTATGAAATGAGCAGAGAACGCTTTTATTCAAGGAAAACCCCTTTTAAGGTCCCATATTTTACTCTTTTTGATAAGTTTACACTGTGTTTAGCCTAAAAACCCATTCATGTTTGATTTTGGTTTGTCCTCAAACCCCTCTTTTTCAGCCCTGCTCAGAAGAGTCTGTATTATCTAAATCCCTGTGCGTTAGTCTGATCACACCCACCTCTACAACTGCAGCTGACACCTGCCTCGGGATGTCTTTTCCCTCTAAGGGAGGTGCTATATTTCCTTAAAACATCATCAGACCAATGGCTCTCAGTTACTTTTTGTTGTGCCCACCTTTTGAAATTGATGTTTTGTCATGCCCCTCATCCATGAAGTCACTCAAACAGTAAAAATTCCCATGAAAATCCAAGCATGTGGATACTATTTTCTGTTCATACACAAAACAATAGCTTTTATTTACCCTTTTCATATCCTCCTTTATTTTTTCAGACTAAAAGAGAAGATCTAAGGCAATACTTGAAGTTCTACCAAAATGAAATGTCCACATTAAACTAAGTTGACAAAATTTAAAAAAAAAAAAGTGGTCTTTCATTACACAGCCCATATTGTTTTTTTTTTTTGTTTTTTGTTTTTTTTCAAAAAAACCTACCTCTGACATGACGAATAGCCAATCAAAGTGCAGAATTTTGGATTTGCATCTTGAGTGACCAATCAAAATTCAAGGGTAGGCAAGCCCTTATTTGACCACGCCCCTGTACTGATAGGTCACACCCCCTTGGCATGTAGAGCCTCGTTTGGGAGTCGTGCACCACATTTTGTGAAACACTGCATTAGGATAAACAGTTTCAAATAGAAAGCTTGGAACAAGCAACAGAGAGGAAGAAGGGACTCTTCTGTTGGGTTGTTCGTAGACAGGCCATGGACAGTTACAGCTGTACTAGAACCATTAAAAACAGTTTTTTGCACAATGCAGGACCTCTGATGAACTATTACTGACACTGAGGGCAGTTTAGATCCTCAGCTGATGTTACATGTTATGAAGACATTTCAAGTTCACAAAGCCACAGGACCACGGCCTGAGGTCACAGCATCACATGCTGCATTTGTCATATCACGTAACACACATGCATTGAGTAAATAACTAATACATGATCCCCAGTTTATGTTATTCCCTCCTCATGCCTCAAAGAAAATTATCACTTATTCAAAACGACATGTAAGGTTTACACCTTAAAAATGTTACAAAGTTGGAATTTAAGGACTTTCGACTTTGGGAAAGACATCCATCTCCCTCCTTTACAGCACTATGTAAGTCTGGCAGTGAGATGGGGTCATCTCATGAGAAATGTGCTTTTTGCTCCGTGGCATGAATTCACACTCAGCTACAGGAAGCATTAGCCGACAGGAGAGGTAGTTTTTCCTGTCTTTGTACTGTGCTTCATAATGGCTAAGGCTAAGAGACAAAGGAGAGCTGTGACAGATGATTTAAGCAGAAGAAAGAAAGAGTGACCCAAAACGAAGCTGAACCAGAGTAAATACTGGACTGGATTTTACACATTGGCAAGGACTTCAAGAAACAACAAGCTTCAAGGTGACAGTTGCTTCTGTTGTTGTTAGAAGGGGCGTGGGGAGCAGAAGAATATTCACCTTTTACTAAACTCACTAAACAGAGAAATGCACTATTCCTTTTTGGAGAAAATGCCCTTTAAAATGCTTCATTTTTGATGGTGTTTATGATGTCATAGCTATATAGCCTCCACCTACATGTGTTTTCTGCCAATCACAGGCACCATGACTGTTTTTAAAGTCAGCTCCACAGCTTGTAGCCCCTCATCCCGCCTCCATCATTTGGGCAGCCAAGAGAGCTCATTATCACAGCTTCCTGTAGCCTTGCCACCCCTTCAGATCCGAGCATTTCCACAGAGGAGGGGAAAAGAGCTGCATCTGATCCTCTACAGAGACGAAATTTTTCATATTTTATTCAACTTCACTCAAAACCTTGTTTAATTCACACTCAAGACATGATATAAATGTCAAACACACCAGGACATGGGACCTTTAAGCTGAAATTAAGGATTTTTCTGCTTCTTCAACATCTTCCTGATACCAGCCTGTGATTTCTGCCACTCAGCGGTTGGAGCTGCTAGCCTCATGCACATTTGGTGATGTCAAAGTGCACCCTTTAGTGTGGGAAATAGCACAAACAGTAAGTGAAAGGTCCATGATTTGACATGATGTTGCCCCTGAGGTTGCTTTGTTGCTTCATCTAGTGACATAGTAGCCTTAAGTGCGACTGGCCCCCGGCTTTAGGGAGCGAGAAGACTGTTTGTGATGTCAGCCCCGACAGGAGTAACCTGATTTACACATGTGCTTTTCACACACAACACTGTGCATACTTTACAAATCAAGGACTCACACTGCCTTGTACTTCGTGTGCTCAGCTACTCATGCTGGCGAGAAAGTGGCCTTTAGTTTAATACAGTGTGTGTCTTAGAGGGTGCAGTCTATTGCCTTTCACTTAATACTGATGTTGACATGATACTTCCATCTCTCTTCCTCATGCTCACTCTCAGAGGCGGTACTTTCTCAGCAGCTCTTGTTGCCACATGTACTTCCTCTCAGGAAAGTGATCAGGAATCCTAATGCGCTGGAAGTCCTGGATGCATTTCTCCAGCTCCTGCTGCGGAGTCATCTTATCTTTGTTTGCTTTCCTCTTCGCAGCCTCTCGTTCTCTGACCCCAAAGGTTCTCACGCGCAGACCGTCCGTCTTGCGGCGCATCTCCGCCTGCTGCATCATGTGACCCGGGCCTTTGGGCATTGGACGGTCCAGAGTCTGGATGCGAGACTGCCGACTCACGGGGCCGCAGATCACTGTTCCTTGAGGGGAGCTGGCCTCCGACTGGGTCTCCGAACAGGAAGTGGAGAGCTCGTTAAAGGAAGTGCCGCTCTCTCCCTCACGCTCGCTTTTGTGGCTCTTACAGCAGCAGTCACAGTGAGAGTTCATCCACCGAGAGGGTCCACCTAAAAACACAGACACATATGGACACATTTTTAGATGTTTGGACCAAACACTCCATGAAACATCAACTAATGGTTCTGGAGAGGCATCATGAAAGCTGAATAAGCCAGCAACCATATTGGAAATGTTACCCCAATCTAACCTTTGACTCATTAGAAACAAACAAAGGACCATTTTTGACATCCTTAGCACATTATCTTAGAGTGGTTTACTGCCAGCTGTAGTTTGCAATGAGCAACACACAATCCCAGCCCAAAGCCAGATGTCGGCAAAGAGGATAGATTATAGTGTGGTGAAGGGATGACATTCTTCTGTTGGTCAGTCTAGAAGTTAGCATCACGCTAACGTCAAGCATTCCCTCATGTGGGACTTTTCAATGTGTCCTTGGATCATTTCTGATAATAACATGTGCAGTGAGGAAAAAAATAAAACTAACATGTTTTCTTTATCATGATGCTCTTCACAAACCTAACTCATGATCGTCTAAGCTTAGTAGTCATAGTCAGCAGAAGTAAACATCTATTATCAAACTATTATGGACTACAACATGGAGGTTCGACATCCATCACATTGTAACCTCTAAATAACTCTAATAACTATCATAAATGATTGGATTGGGTATTTTTGTCGTCCTTCAGAGCAGCTTATTACCAACCATCTTTTTAGAAACACAATAAGGCTTTGAAATCAAACACTGGGGCAATGTCAAATGCATTTCATGTTGCAAAAAGAATTGCAGGTGTTTATCACAGACTTTATTTCAGGCATTTATCAGGACAGTTATTCTGAAATCCCTTAGACCAAGGGTCACCAACCTGAGAGCTATCCTAAAGGTGAGGAGTATTATGGAGGGCTACTTGCTTGATTTGATGTTCTTATGTATTAAAAATGTTATAATTTGACAAAAAATATTTATTTGATAGGCTATATATGACAATGTATGCTTACTGTTTTATTTTTAATTATTCCCAACAATTATTTTACCACAGATTATTATATTTTATGAGAAATACATACTTTCATGCATCTTCAATTATTTATTTTTCTGTGTCAGCATCAATGTAATCTTTGACCCCATGCAGGTTTAAGTTTAAGAAACTTAGGCAGTTTCAAAATGTAATGTGTAATGTTACATTTGTTTTTGTTTTTTTATTAAGTGTGATTATTAGCAAAACGTACAATTGAAAATTAAAAAATGTCTATTTACTTCAAGTCCTGTGATGGTAGAGTGTGTTATTTTTTAAATGTCCCTGAGAGCACCTCACTGGCTCCCTGCGGGCTACCAGGTGCTCGTGGGCACCGTGTTGGGTACCCCTGCCTGAAGATTTAGGGCCTAAAAACTAGAAATGCAAAAATGCTTACTCACTTTCAGGTTTCCTTCACCTCTCTATATGGAGGTGTGTTCTTGGGATGACATAAATCAAACTGAACAGAGAGTCAGCTCTCATGCCCTCATAAAGCCTGGTGTGCTGTTATCGATGTAGAAGACTTAATTATGGGTAAGAGCTCAGCCCGTCCCTTTTATTTCCTGTCCTTTTTTTATTTTTAGAATCAGATCTGATTCTGATTTCCTGTCCCTTTATCGTGCCACTAAACACACAGAACATACAGAAGACAGAGTTTGATGTATGTTGATGCTCAGATTGAAGTTATATTTCACCAAAGCATTTATACAGCATCATCTGCTCACTTCCACATGAGTATTTAATAATACTCATCAATAATTCAAATCTCCAGAGAAACACAGCCAATATTTTTACCAATATTCAGGTCACACAACAATCGCATCATTGTTAAAAAAGAAGGGCTGCAAACTTTTAAAAACTCAATTCCTCTGATAAAGTTATTGGCTTTACTCTGTAACACCTTGAAAACAGGGTGTCATGGTGGTGCAGCAGGAAGTTTGCGTGCCTCACAGCAAGAAGGTTGCTGGTTCAAACCCCATGATGATCAGGGCTTTTCTGTGAGGAGTTTGCATGTTATCCCCGTGCATAAGTGGATTCCCTCCAGGTACTCCAGCTTCCTCCCACAGACCAAAAACATGCTTGTTAGCTTAATTGGTAACTCAAAATTGCCATGAGGTTCCATGACCTTGATCGCTGACCCATGACCTCTAAATACAAATCAGTTCATCCTTGAGAAGGGCCGGTATTTGTATTAAGTTCAACCAAATATTCTGACACAGTTTTAATTTTTTGCAGCCAGCCTTCAATGCATTTTTTCAGTCCTTCATTGACTCCATTTTTGAACAGCAGAGTTTACCACGTTGTTTGTGCACATGGCTGCAGCAGGACCCTCCTTCATGCAGAGATACACAGGAAAATAACACCCCGCTGTGCCCTCAGTGACAGATTTAAGCTGTAATCAAAAGAAACAGTTGCACTGATCAAGCATTTGCTGACAAATGCCTACACAGCAGTTTCAATGTCACACAATTGCCTTTAAAGGAACATCCCATGAGTGTGTGAGGGCATTTGGGGGCGTTACAGATGTAAGAACATGCGATTTATTGGTTTTGACACATGATTGCTGAGTCCCAAAGAGCTGGGGGGCTGTGCATATTGCTTGCTCTGATAAGAAGAACCCCAGAGCCCAGTGTTGCTCCCTGAAAGACCCTAACCATTTCCCAAGGCTGAGCTTGTCTCCCCGCCAAAGCAATCTGCTTGACTGTGGCAGTTTCTTATTAAAACTGCTACCTGAGTGCCTGGTATTAAGTAAGTGGAGTATAACAGCCATTTTTTTCCTCTTATTTTGGATCATCCGGTCAGAACATGGTGCCTTCTACCTTCAGGGAGGAGGCGAGCCAGAAAAAGCCAGTAAAGTATAATCTGTCTTGTGCTGTCACAGAATCGGGGCAGTGAATAAATGAAGCCAGAGGTGTCCTGACCTCCTGTCACAAAGTTTGGATAGAAGGAGGTGGCCTGATAGTTGGAGACTATCAGCCCTATTTTTCCTGTCTGGCAGGGATAGGTTTTGTAATCTGAAAGCCTCAGGAATGATGCAATACAAAGCTCCTCGCCATTTTTCATTCAGGGATCAGAGCTGGTAAGGAAGAATATTTTTAAAGCTTTTATTTTCAAACAAAGTGACAGAGCCACATAACTGCAGAACAAACCTAAATATGAGCAAACACATGTTCATCATGGCATATATGAGAAATAAACTCTATGTTTAAATGTATTCAAACATGCCTCATGGCTAATTTCTATACTCACGGCCACTTTATTGGGTACACCTGCTGAACTACTGGATGATGCTAATAACTAATCAGGCAATCACATGGCAGCAACTAAACACATTTAGGCCTGCCAGAGTTCAAACTGAGCATCAGATTGAAGAAGGAAGATGATTTAAGTGACTCTGAAGTTGATGTAGTTGTTGGTGCCTGAAAAGCTGGTCAAAGTATTACAGAAACCGCTGATCTACTCTGATTTTCATGCACAATCATCTCTAGGGTTTAAAAAGAATGGTCTGAAAAGAGAAAATATTCGGTGAGCCACAATATTTTTGTACACTTTTAGCAATGTTTTTTCGAATAAGAAAAATGTGAAAAAAGCAGTCTTATCCCACAATGTTCACAAATACTTAAATAAATTCCTGGATCTGCCCAAATCGAATCACTTCTCCTTGTGCCATGGCCAACATTCCCTGAAAATCTCATCTTCAGCTGAGGGCTGTTTGAGCTGTCTTACGCACAGATTGACACACAGATGGATGGATCAACGGCTAGACAGACAGACAAGTGCAGAAACCTCTGCCAAGGCATTGCTGGCATTATTAGCAGAGTAATTATCAATAATGTGGAAACTACCCAATTGTGTAATGTTAACAAATTATTAACACAATTCCTGGATCTACATTTGCATTTGGATCAACACCAAAATCTAAATACTTCTTCTTAGCCACATAAACAACATTCCCATAAAAATTTCGTCAAAGAAAACTTCTTAAATTATCTTTCTCACAGATGGTTGAACAGACGGATGGACAATCAAAAACAAACAAACAAATGGACAGTTGCAACAAGAACATAATCTTCTTGGTGAGGGTCAAATAGGAATTTCTATGGCTTTGAAAGACAGTTGGAAATAACTGTAGTTGTGAAGTTGCTCAACTGCGAAAAATATGAAATTACAAAGAATTCTTTTTACAGTTTTTCTGAAATTTTCACATTTTATTTTAAAGCCTTTTTGTTTCTGTCATAAATCTTCTTTTTGAATAATTTCACTTTCTTCTACATGGACAAACAGTCAGAAATGAAATGTTCGTCTTCACAATAGCCTGAAATTGTTCCAGTACAGACAGTAAATCTGTATTTAATGACAAATGTCCCTGAACGGTGGTCTTGTTCAGGAGTAATAAGAGGCAGAAATGGGCTGAAAACTGCTGCGCTGGCTGTAATATAAACACAAGTGAACGAGAAACAAAGTAATGTACACAGACTTTAAAAAGCTCTTAATGGCTTTCCCCAACGTGATGATACAGACTCAACAGCAATGATATCTCAGAGGGAGCAATAATTTGTCCATTACCTCCTTCCAGAGCATACACCAATTTAAAGCGAGCAGAGTTCAAGGGGGATTTTAACCTCTCTGCACACGCCGTAATAATGACCTTATCTCTGGTGCGATGATTGCATTGAGCAGATAGTGAGAGAGTCACTAACAGCTTTTTAATGGCTAATCCATGAGTAAAGAGGCCAATCAGTGCACCAATTTCCCCCCGCAGAAAATGAATCTAGCTGAATCCAGCAGACAAGAAGCACCCGGCAAATGGATGCAGGCGCTTTAGCGAGGAGGACGACGAAGAGGGGAGGCAGAGCATTGTTTCTAAATGGATGGATGCTGTCGTCCAGAGGGGCAAGTCGTTTAGGAAACTAGCCAACACCCAATAATAGCATCATAAAATTTTCAATGCGTGCGGGGGAATGAATTGTATTAAAGCCACTGACAGGCTGAGGAGCACCTGGCCTTGTGTGCTGTTTTATAAAGCAGTTTGTCTCAAATGGGCGCATAGTTCAGCCAATAATGCAAATAACAAGTCTGTGTGTGTAAGAACATCACTACAAACTGAGTGCACTGATGTTTCACTTCAGAGCCAAACAGAAAAACACAGAGGGCTTTCATACTGACACGGCTCCATGCCTGTTCCGGTTCCCGAACCTAATTTTGAACCGGCCGGCGTGTTCAGGGTGGAAAAAATTGGTTCTGAACCCAAAAAGATGGCTCACAGCTGGAGCCAAAAAGAAGTTGGTTCCATCCCATGAAGCGTGACATCATCAGTGGGACTGTTGTATTCTGTGTTGAAGTCGAGGAAGTAGATTTAGATTTTTATTTTTTTTTAAATGGGACAGTATGCATTAATAAACATTGACATTTAAATGCATGGGATTATAGCCCAGTGGCTGATTACCATCCCCAGTCCCATTAGCAGGTTGGTGTCAACATATAACACAAAACAGACATCCGTAATAGGAATAAAAACATACAGAACATTAAAAGACATGCAGTCATACAGACAAAAAATGTCACAGTCCAAAAGAAACAGGCCGGAAGTTGTGGGAGTAGAGGAAGGAGAGAAAAAAGAAGAGTGTTGCAGTCGAGTGAGTAGACAAAATGTTTGATAGTAATTTCTTTTTCTCGGTCTCCTCATCATCAACAGTCGTTGCATGTTTGATTGCTGGATGAAAACAAAAACCTTAAGTAAAGCAACAAACGCTTTTAGAATATCTATGTGATCCACCATTTTGCCAGTTTGTTGTTTACTTCTGCCTGAGTAATACGGAATAACGCCCTCCCCCTTTGTTCCACTTGAACTGGCTGGTTGGCTAGAAAGCACCACGGTTCTGAGAATCCAGAACCAGAACTGTGCAGGTGTGAGAGCCCTCACAGTAAGCCTTGTCTGGAGACACAGTCCTCATGTGTACAACCAAACAAGTAATCAGAGAGGTTTTAGGCTGTGATAATTTGACAGCATTTTATAATTTCGTTTTAGTTTTAGTCTAAAATATCTTTCTGTTTCAGTCAGAATTTAGTCATCTAAATTGTTTGGATTTTAGTCTAGTTCTAGTTGATGAAACTTCACATTTTAGTCCATGAAATCTACTGTAAATTTAGTCGACTAAATATGAAGTGTAAAGTGTAAGGCATTTTTTATGTTTCCTTGAATTTCTGAAGTCATGTTTTACACTTGGATCCTGCCACTATGAAGCTAAGGCAGTTGTGATTGGATGTCCCTCTTAACTCAACCAACCTTTCCACACAACCAAAGTAGCTGTGATTCCTAACTTGTCTCTACTTTCTACGTGACTAAATTAGGTCTGATTGGATTAATTATCTGTCAAACATTTATTCTAGTTTTTATTTGTTGACGAAAATGTCAGTTAATTTAGTTTTAGTTTTTGTCCATGCACACTTGTTTTGTTTTAGTTATAGTCTAGTTTTCAGCAGGAGAAAAAGGTTGTTGACGAAAATAATTAGTCGACAAAATTAACACTGGTTTTCGGGGCTGTCCACACAGAGACGAATCCAGGCATGTCCACACAATTTTTTAGTCATCTGGGTGTTTTGTCCACACTGATGCTTCATTGTGGGTGCCCGAAAATGCTAATTTTAGAAAACAGGTCCGAGATTGAATAAATCTGAAAACTCCAGCCTTGCGTTTCAGTGTGTACGGCGAATACGGACAGCTTAATGATGGTGCCATAGTCCCACCTCACCCTTAGACCGCATGCATGAACCCTGAGAACAAGAGAAACAATGTTGGATTACAGTGTTGCATTCATGCTGCAGACATGTTCTGACAAAACCACCACTTAAGCAAGAAGTATCCACGCCAATCTCAACATGAGTGGCCACGTGGTCCACAGAGGCTTGAGTACAAAATTGTTAACAAAAGACACGAGACAGCGAGCACTGTTAAAATCAGACAAACAGGCTGACAACATTTTAGAGGTGGGAAAATCCTTGTCAGTACCAAATAATTCATGGCGTTGTTTGAGCAGAGGCTGTTCCACATCAGCTCCGTCAACATGCTGATAATCTTATAAAGACTGATCAGGAGTTTACCTGCAGTTTTTTTTCCATTACCAAACATTACGGCCCCTTCTGTGTTGCTGTTTATCTGTATAGTAATATGCATGTCTCTTTATCCATTCATCTGTTTGATCTGGAGCACCTCAGCTCATCGCTCCTCAGAAGATATTCAAGCCAGCATCTCCCTCTCGCTTTCAGCATCTCCCTCTGCCTTCCACTACCTGCGCTGATATGTTTTGTTTTGTCTGTGCACATTTACACAGACAAACGACACCATTCTCACACACAGCACACACACTTTCTCATCTTACAGACAGAGCTGGCCTTACCCAGTGTGGCACCCTGGGTGAGATTTTATATTGCACCCCTCCATCGGCTCTTTACATAAGCTTACAAAAGAAATCAAACAGCCTTGTTTTTCTTATTGTCTTTCATTTATAAGATAACATATCAACTAATTTAAATTGTTAAGAAAAGACAAATAAGTGCAAAAAAATCTGAAATACAATATAAATACCCTTACCCACTCAATGTGAGCATTTCCATTTTAAGAGTTAAGAATAATAACTAGTTTTAATATATTTATATTAAAGGTCAAGGCACCCTTAGCATTTGCCTATATTGCCTATAATGGGCCAGGTGGCTTTGCCTACAGATTATACCATATTTACATATTTATTGTGGTTAATCTTGCCAGTTTTTGTAATTAATATTCCTTTGTTATTGTTCAGATACTGACTGTTACCGTCTGTGGTCACAGCCTATGAGTTTAGTTGTGACACTAAAAGAGAGGGATCTCTGTTTGAAATGCACAGATAGGTTGACAAAGAGTAGCACCTTGCAAGCTTTTTCAGTGTTGCCAAAATTTATGTTGACCAAAACGACAAGACAACAGTGACTAAACTGTTTAATAATGCAGACAAAATTTGGAGAATGCAGAAAAGAGTGATGATCTCCCCAAATCCTTGCCAGCTCCACAAACTTCACCGAATGTCATCAACACACTGCCTGAATTTCTGATATTTCTCTGTATTTTATTTATTTAACCTTTATTTAACCAGGTTTGGTCCATTGAGATGAACAGATCTCTTTTTCAAGGGAGAATTGACGAAGAATGTCAGCAAAACACATCCATCAATTAAAATAGTGACATCCAGAAAGTCTGGATTCCCAAGTTTTCACAGCTTTTCTTAACTTTGAATTTCATAGAAGTGTTTAGGACATCTGTCTGTTTTTATAGGCTGCATCTTAAGGACCTCCTGAGCATGAGTCCCCAGGTAGTCGTCATTTTTCCTAATGGTGAAAGTGCCCATATATGTTTTAATCTTTGGTATCTTTTCAGGGAAGCCATTGATTGGACTGTGTTTTATTGATTTATTTTTTCAGATCTATACCCCCCTTCTAAGGGATCATGTTCCAGCCGCATTAAAAGACTGGTCCTCGGAGCAGACTCGGCCTCTGCACTTCTCATAAATAACACAGAGCGAGGGAGTGGAGTTCTGCATGGAGTGATGCAGGCGTGTCACTCGGGGTATCCTCCAACTCCAGCTCTAATGAAAGCAGCGATGTTTGTCCTCGTGCCCGAGAGAGAGCGAGAGAGAGAAAGAGAGAGATCAGAGCTTCACTGAAATCCAACTGTCTGGATATTATATTAAAACGCCACATTTTTACGCATTAAAAGATTTTAAATGGCAGGAAAGTAGGACATGACGGGGACTGAAGGCAGAGGGCTGTGACAAGCTCAAATTCAAATGTCAATGGGTTTCTTGCCAGACTGTGCGCGCATGTGTGTGTGTGTGTGTGTTTTATTCGTGCATTTAGACTGACTCATCAAGGGTGTCTGATGATTATTTCTTTAATGGCATAGCAGCTCCATGCCTCAGTCATTTTATCTGACAGACGCTTTCATACCCTGAAAGTCAAGAGGCAGGGAAATAAATAAATAAAGAGAAAGAAGAAAGACTTATTGCTCAGCAGTTCTGTGTTGTTATTGCACATAACCAGAGGGCCATAACGCAATTTATTTCTGATTTATACTCCACTGACCCGAAGCTGTCTCCTTTTCAAATTTGGAATCTCTGCAGCGATGTGAACTGTGCCCTCAATCTAAATAAATGACAGTAGGTTTTGAACATTGAGTACTTTACATCAAGGCTGTCAGGATGTTGAAAAAAGCACCACTTAACTTTTTCAATTCTGAAGTAAACATTTTTTTTGCACAAACACAACAAAGTCCTGCGAGGCTCCGTGCTGTGAATCATCTTCAAATGCTCCAGCTGCTGCTTCATTCCAACACAATCACATTCTCTGGCATCGTTTTCATTTTTTTTGTCAGAGAACACAACAGAGAGAACAAATGAGTATCAACCCTGATTAGCTTAAATAAAAAAGCCACATGTTACAGGGCTAATATCATCTGACAGCCTGGATATGCATATTCATAAAGCTAGTCGGGGACTTAAGCTTATACAAGAGGGGAGACGCTCTGATCCTTGACACACTCTTCCTCCGCTCACATATCCGACTACACAAATAATTTCTCAGCCTCAGCCTGAGGAAGACTCTAGTTTACATGCTTGTTAGCTCACAATTGAGGCCAGCGTGTCCTTGCAGCAGAAAAGAAAAGGCTTGTCTTGCAAAGGCAGTGACTGTCCTCGGTGTGTGCGGGGAAATCCATCTCATAAAGACGGTCCCCTTTGCTGCAAAAGAAGCACTTCAGCAGTTTGTGTTCAGGCTCATAAAGCTCACCTCTCGACGGGTATGATGAAAAAAGTTATTTCTGCATTAACTTATCAGAACTGACTAGCGCTGGGTGACTGAGCTTCAATTTGATGATAATCTAGTTTTCTGTGATCCTGAAAATGTCACTGATTAATTGATTGATTGGTCTTTAACTTTTTATGTTTTTCTTTCGTTTCTTTCTTATTTTTGTATTTGTTTTGATTTTTCTGTTGTTGTCATAATCAGTGTTGTGTTGTTGGTGTAGGCTATTGAAAATCGACTGGTTTTTTTACTTTTTTTAATTGTTCAAGTGCGAGGCAGACAAATATAAGAAATGTTTTCTTCCTGCTGCTTCTTTCCGATCATGGAAGTGTTGACTTGAAAGTGTAGTATACACTTGTGAACAAATTCTGTTGTCCATTTTCATGTAAAGAACAACAAATGTGAGAAAAAAACTACAATAAATGGGGCTGAAAATAAATCGCAGCAGATGCTGAATGTACCCATGTTTTGCTTTACTTCAGATTCATACATTTATTTTGGATGATTGCTAGAGTAGGTTCACAGTCAATGTTCAAAAAACCTTCTACCTGGTACTCCTGATCGACCTGAATTCTCGGTCTGCCTGGGACAGACTACATTATTTATGCATTATCAAGGCCCGACACATCAACTGTACACTTTAGAATGACCAACAGCAATATACCAGTCTGGGACACCTCAGGACTCCACAACACAAGGTCTGACAGATTTGATTTTTGTCCTGCCTGCTATGAGTTGTTCCACCACATCAGAGACATTGACCAATGAGAGCACAGATAGCTCTGTATGTGTATTGACCACATATGTAAACAAACCAAGGTTGATGCCTTGAGAACTACGAGATGGAGGGAAAGTTAGCAAGGCTCTGAAAAAAGTACATCCCTGCTCTTCTACGATCAGGCTGTAAAATGTTGGAGAGAAACAGCTGATTCAACATGGTGAATGACGTTTGGAGTCAATAAAAAGTTCTGGACTCAAAATAAAGTATGTTTTTTTGCTGTATTTGGTGTTGGACCTCCTCTTTTCAGCATCATCCCATCTGTCCTTGCTTATATGCTTTATGGCCATCTCTGACATACAGGACTTTCCATTAACCTCCAACTTGGGAATTGGGAATGACGTCACTTTCAAGTTGAAGCATATTTTAGTTTCACTCGTAAGCAGAAGTCACTTTTAAGTCAATAAAACTCACATCATAAAATTACAACTTTTCCTGTTACTTAAGCACTAAAAAACTTTTTCCTAAGATCACATACTAATGTGACATAGATGAAGTTATCACACTGTGTGACACTTTTAACAGATCAACACCAGCCCACTGGAGCTCCAGCTTCAGTTAGCATTGTTAGCTCATAACCAACAAATACAGCACTCTACAAGGTGATCAGTACTATCAAGGTGACTGATTTCTGTCATGTCGGTTAAGTTTTCCTTTAATTTTTGCTCATTTATGCCTCATGTCTTGTCCTTCCTGTTTTATTTTGAAATCACTAACCATTGCAGATCTGTTTCCTGTCAAGCCCTGCCCCCATCTTGTCACACATGCTGATTGTTTCACACCACCTGTTTCCCATCGCTCCTCATTACCTCTTGTATTTAACCTCGTGTCTCTCACTGTCTCGTCGCCAGTTCGTCGTACCTCACAGTCTTCGTCCCAGCATTCGTCATAGTCTTGATTAACCTTGCTTGTTTTTTTGACCATACCTTTTTGCCTCATGTTTTGGAAACTGTTGCCTGATCTGACTGCCCTTTTTGAGTACCAACCTCTGCCATGTAATCATTAAACCTTGTTGCCGATTTGACCTCTGGTGTATGTGTGTTGCATTGTGTCCACTTCTTCTGTGCCCCATTTCATGACTGATTTCAGAGCATAAGAACATCCATAAGTTGATATTTTAGGTAATAAACTTCTCCTTTACGCACAGAGCAGCCATGTTGACAGGGTCCGTGAGGGTTGGTTGAGTTTCCCAGCAGGACCTCTGACATTTTCTGACTGGGACGACAACATTTTTTAATTCTGATGTAAAGGGAACACACCATTTTGTCACAGCCCTGGTAGACGTGTTCCAGTTACAAGCCGGTAAAGTCATCGTACCTTAAGATTTTCCAACAGGAGCAGAGGGAAACTCCTTTTTAAAGGGGGCATTGCTAGTGACTTATCTAATTTCATCTTGTAGATTGGAGTTCGTAGATCAAGTGGACACACTAATAGAGACCGCTGTTATCAACAAATAAAATGTTGTACACTGTAAAAAAAAAAAAAAATCCAGAAAACTAAAAATTTCAAGGTAACTGGCTGCACTAGCTTCTTGAGTTTTGGGTCAGAACTCAAAATTTTGAGTTGAGGGAACAACTATTTAGAGTAAAGACATCCAAGGTGGGATTCTCACCCAGACCACTTGCAGGATGTATTTAATCATGCATGTGTTCTTACCACTGCACCATTCTAGCACTCATTGTATGCCGTTGTTATGTGAACCCTGTGTTTACAACTTAGCCTGACCTGGCCTGACCTTAAAATAATTGTTTTAAGTTTTGCCAATTTAAGCTAAGAAATTAACCCAACTTGACAAAAAAAAACTTAATAAGGATGGCTGAGACTCATTTGATTAAGGTCATAACACAACAAAATACATTTTGTCTTGTTTACAGATAAATTCTTCTAATGCCAGCAATTTTAAGTTTTTATTATTACAGTGTAATGTCTGACCTCAGCATAAGAGGCTCTGTTCGAGCTTCTGCCACTTGCAACCACATGTAAAATTCCGCATCCACAGGGTTTTTAAACAAATTAAACAACTACTACGTGTGCAGTGACCCACAATCACCCAAACCATCTACTCTGTTTCTGTTGTTTGAAATAATGACCCTATTCACTAAAAACTAGACTCCGCAAAGTGTGTATACGCAACAGAAGACTTTGCATAATGAGAGAGAAAATGTTTTTAAAAAGGACTTCCTGTGAGCTGCTTGCAAAGTGTTATGCCCACAGCCTAAGTGTTTGTGTGGGTGCTTCAGGCCTGATCAGTTCACCTGTGCTGCTGCTGCTGGAGGGGCTCGATTGGTGCACAGCTGCAGTTCATAAAATCTTCCAGTCAGGACAGCACATGCAGGCTCACATCATTTAGGAAGCTTGTCCAGTTCATCTTTGGAGCGTGGCTTCATTTCAGCTTTCCACTGTGCCTCTTGTTGTCTGTGCCTGAATTTGTAATATTCTGATAAGAACTAGTTTTCTTGTGAATCCTGTAACAATTTTGAGAAACTCATTCTCTGACTGGGCAGGATAATAGTTTATGATTTGAGCAGCACTCACTGTTCATTTTATTTGCCAAACTTTGTTTTGTGAAACAACTGTGCTTCTTATGTAATGAATTCTTTTAATCTTTTAATAAAGTCTGTTTTTTGACACTTCCACTTTCAGAGGCATTTTTTCCCTCATGTGAAATGTATCCATGAGACAAAGGCTTTGGTGTGCTGTGCAGTGAACACACATCATGGAGTGATGCTGGCCAGAGTCCTCAAATCTAAGATCAGACTGCAGGCAGGGTAGGATGGTGATCCATCACAGGTAAGCAGCTCTGAAGATGCAGAAACAGAACAGCAGTAAGCTCCTGCAAACCTGTCCAGCAGCCTTCCACACATTACAGCTTGCTTTTATGGCAAGAATTACAGAAGATCAGCAACAATAAGCATGCCTGCAGCTGCCATGAAAAGGCTCTTGCCATCTAAAAATGAGGAATTTCTCTGTCTTTGAAAACTTAAGGAAATATCTGAAGTATTGTTGGCATTTAACCAAAGATGTATGCAACATAGATTACATTGATCTAATAAAAATAAAATCATAAATTCCAATTTTCTTACAATTTCACATACTGTGTGTCTAATGCTGCGTTCCATTTACATCAGAACTAGGAAGAGGGGAGTGGGAATTACTACAAATCAATCCGAGTTATCAGCATTCCAGTTACAAAGTTGGAAAAAGTTGCCGACCTACTAGGCTATTGTTAGACATTGTTAGCACGCCCTGTGCTGTAGCTCACACATGAAGAATGTAAATAACACCATAGTGGCATTTCCATACATGTACGTCAAACAATACTATGTACACAGCTGATTTTGTGTGATAAACACTAGTCAGAAGTGCTTATAAAGAGACAATTACAGGAGCTTAATACCTGTTTACAACCATGTCAGCCATCCTCAATTGTCAACTCAGGGTGGTGAGGATCCCCCGACTTCCCAGTAGGAAATTCCGACCTCTGGGGGCGTTCCAGTTGAAATATCCCACTCAAAAATTCTGACTTCCCAGCACATCTAGAACGCAGCATAAGGCCTCAGTCTGCTCTATTGAGATTGGTCAGTTCAGCACTGCTTAGAGCCATGTTGTCAATGACTCTGCAATTATTTCATAGCCTTTGCTCTGCACTGGGCTTTCTACTGCAAGCTAGGGGAACAATGGTAACGCATCACACTGGTAGGTCCGTCAGGGGGACTTTGGTGAACATGTTGTTTCTGGCGCTGTTAAGATGAAGAGAAGGAGAAGTCCAGATACTGCAGACTTTTGTCTTGTGCATAAAAATGCTCTGTCAAGCATAGGAGACATATTAAACAGCTAAAAAGCGAAAAGGAAAAAAAATGTCCCTTCATGTGGATTTTGGATATTTTTCCTTTGCATTTGTGCAAGAAGTTGGTTTTCGCTTTTGAGAGTTGTAGCTCTTGCCTCCTCCTGGTGTGTTTGACCACTTAGATCATTTTTTGGTTGTCTAAAATCAAGGAATTTATCTATGTTGAATAAAAAAAGGAACATTTTGTCACTGTATATAGGATCCAGTGCTTTTCCCCTACACTTTAGCAATGCTAAATATTTTCATCAACCCCAGAAAGTAAAAAATGGAGCGTTTTAAGGGGCATAGGATATGTCTCTGTAAATTGAGAGTTTAATCAAAGATTATTATATTATTAAGCAGGACATGGGACCTTTAAAAGATACTGAAGGGACAGTGTCTCTGCAGACCGAGCTCAATTGTCCCAGCTTGGAGCTTAACGAGATGGATCTGCCTGCTTTCAAACATTAAATCAGGCTGATCCAGCTGCACAACAGGATTATAAAAAGACTCAACATCCAAAGAAGCAGAGATTGTGATTATTTAATGGTTTGGCTTTTTTTTCAGCTTCAGGCACCGTAACAGACATCAAAAGAGTCCTGACAAGGGTTACGTTCAAGGTCAAACTTACTCCTACAAAGACCGATAACTGCCTGAGTCCAAATTATCTGAGGAGGTGACGGCTGCCCTGCTTGATTGGTAATGACAAGCTGGTGCCGCCTCCACCCACAGTCAGAGGGTGGCGGCCCGCTGAGTGTCTCCCTGGCAGGGGGAAGATGAACAAGCAACCAGACAGATTAAGATGTCTATATCAGCTTCTCCCTGTAGGCCTCCCCGCCCCAACCCCGAGACACCCCCCCTCCACCACACTACTTATGAAGCAAAGGCGAGGCAGAGAGAAAGAGAGGAGCTGTCCCGAGTATTCAGTCATCACCCAAATGATGCCTCAAGAGGCTGCGGGAAACAAGAGGGGCATTTCTGCTCCTGCGCACTGTCAAGAAGGTGATTTTCAGGGAGTGACATCTGAAGAAAGTGCGTGAGACACTGAGATCCAGCTCCGGATCCTCTCAAGCTTCTCCATCACGCTAACTTTACCCATTTATTTTACCGAAAGAAACAAAGACCCTGAGGACATCTAAGAGGCTACGTGCACCAGAGAGGGGTATAAGATTTTGCTCATCCCCAAGTATCTACTCTTCAGTTTCCAGGTTATTACCTCATCCCTGTGGAAACTTCAAGCTCTTCGAGATGCTTCCAGATCTGCCAAAAAGTCAAATGAATAAAGCCCACTGCATAATGGTGCTTGTTTGGGATAAACAGATCTCAATTAATTATTGAACTGTTTGGAACAATGGCCCAAAATTCAATCCACATAACTGATGCAATTTTCTTTCAATATCTGCATTTCTGTTTTTATGCCTGTCAGTCAGCACTCAGGGGTGAGGAAACTCTTCATTGCCATTTTCTCTCGATATTTGCACTGCTATTTTTATGCCTGTAAGTCAGCACTCAGGGGTGAGGAAACTCCATATTGAAGCCATTTTCTCTCAATATTTACGTTGCTGTTTTTATGCCTGTCAGTCAGCACACAGGGGTGAGGAAACTCCCTATTAAAGTTGTTTTCTCTCAGTATTTGCCCTGCTGTTTTTATGCCTGTCAGTCAGCATGCAGGGGTGAGGAAACTCCTTATTGTTGCCATTATCTCTCAATATTTACACTGCTGTTTTAATGCCTGTCACTCAGCCCACACGGGTGAGGAAACTCCAGCAGCAATGAGCATGAAGGTGATTCAAGGTGATTGCCAAACCTGAAAATCAATCATCTATTCATTATCCATACTGCTTATCCATTTTTGGGGCTGGAGTCCATCCTAGCTGACATTTGGTGAGAGGCAGGGTACACCCTGAACCAGTCGTCAGCTGATCACAGGGCCACATAGAGAGACAGAAGAGTCACCAATCAACCTATGAGCATGATTTTGGTCTGTGGGAGGAAGCCAGAGTGCTTGGATGCCCACACATGCATGGCGAGAACATGCAAACACCGCACAGAAAGGCCACATGCTGCCCAAAAATCAATCACGTTTGAACTCATCAATACGACTATCGAGTCCCGTGGATCCTGTGGCAGAGCATCATTTTATATGTTATAAACCACTGCTATAGATTTACCAGGTTGTTATCTAACTTTAGCCAACATCTGGTTTATCCCTGAAGTCATGCATATATAGTAACTTGGCATGTTAAGCTTAGATCACCTTTATGCTCATTTTTAACGCAGGCATTTACATCTAATTGGACGTTGTTCATGTTTACTCCTGGCAAAGCCTGAAGACAACTTTAAAACTCTGTTTCTACATCAATGAGGATGATATATGAAAACTGAGAAGCTAAGTCATTTATCATTACTCTGTTTTCTTTAAACAAGTGATCTTATTGAGCACCCTCAGAAAAAACACACCAAACTACCGCCCCTGCATACCAACACTCGGGATCCCCACCTCCAGGAAAGTCTCTGCTCTGCCCACAAAGTGAAATCCTCCATCCAAGTGCCCATTAAGTGTCTCTGGAGGGATCATTAAGGTGTAAGATGTCAAACCGTAAAAGTCTCCAACAGCAGAGTGCAGGAATAAAAGAGTGAGGCACGATAAAAGACATTCTCGCATTAGATAGAAAAATTAATGTCAGAAAGAATTTAACTTGATCTTTTCTTTTTCACTAACATGTTGATGAAGAGGGTGAGTGATCCATCAAAGTGGTTTAAATTTGTTAAAATGACATTATCATGCATTTTATAGGTGAAATTACAGTTGAGGACTATCAAGACAACTCTGCTTTGTTTATTGATTAGTGACACGCCCAACATCTGTGCTCTCTGAGTCAGCAAACGGACAGCACAGTGTTGGAAAATCAAAGCCAGGACTCAGTCGATAAGCATGAACAGAAACTGTGCGAGGGAGTTCGTGAAAAGAGGCCTTTGTATGTCGAAAAACATCATTACTGAGAACGGTCAGTCCCAGACTGGGAGTTTAAAATCCCACCAAATCCTGTTTCTAGGCAACAACTCGAAATTTCGAAACTGTTTCTGATGTCTGTTGTTTGCATGTTTCATGCCTCTGCAGGTCGATGTAAAATACTATCCAACCTCTATGGAAACCAGTGGAAGCTGGAGCAGATAAATAATTAACAATTAAAATACATTTATTTTAATGACTCGGTTTGCCCAGAAAACTGTATTTCTTTATGTTTTATTCTCTGCATCTCAAATGTTTCTCATGTGTTTCCAGGGCTGCTGAAACCCAAAACAAAGTCATAGTTTGACCAAACTTTTATTTTCATTGCAGATATTTTCCTCCCCTCTTGCCTGTACCCAGGGTCAAAGTGGGCAAACTTGTTTTACACCCTAGACTAGAGGAATATGAGAGACAACCAGAAGCTGACCTGTTGCAATAACTGTGATGCCAACTTTCTACATCATCTCTGTTTTTAATAAAAGGTGGACGTTTGTTCTTCTCTGAAAGGCTCTGGACACCCACACAGGAGTTAGTGAAAGAGCTCTTGATTAGACCTCTTCTCAGATTGTGTGGGTGTGAAGGGTTTGTTTGCCAGCTCCACAGCCCTGTGAAATTTGGTTGGAGGACTTGTTGACCTGTCATCATTTCCTTTTTTTAAACTCTCTTCGTAGCCCCACCTGTTTTCATGCTCTCCTGGTCTTATCAACCAAAGTGATTAAAAACACTTTATACGCCCTTTAGTGTGTTTAACAGGCCTCCTTCGATGACAGAGTACTTCTCGACATGTCCTCAACTTCTGGATTTATCCATCTCCTGTTTACAGCACCAGTAGCTGCCTGAAATTGCCTGCTAGTATCGTCTGATCCTGAAACATTCTGTAGTGATATCACACTCTTATTTCACCCACTTTTGATAGCTCACAGTTTGCACACTTTCATCAACAAGCAACATGGTTTTCTCTAGTTCTCCAGTTTCCATTGCAGTTTCCTCCATTTTACAGTCAGACCTGTTGACTCTTCATTCACTGAGGTTTTTCCTGTGCGTACTCCACTGCACACAAGTATTCCTAAAACAATCGGCTGAATTGCCCATTTGTCTTGTTTGGTAGTGGTTGTTTCCTCTTGTGGAACCTTCAGACTATGTCTGGACAGCACACTGCTGCTGCTTCTGCTGGTCCGGGTTCGAATCCAGCCTGTGGCCAGTTTGAGTGTCTTCCCCTACTCTCTCGCCCCTTTTCACTTGCCTATCCACTGTCTCTGTCTCCTGTCAATAAAGGCCTAAAATGCCATAAAAAATGATCTTTGAAAAATCATATTTCCTCCTGCAGCTTCAGCTTCTTGGACTCCCAGTGTGAGCCAGGTTGTCTACTTGCTTTAAACTTCTGCTCCACCTCCGACCATCTCTCTGCCCCCTGTGCTCCTCAGATGTGTATGAGTTATTCACTAGAGCTACATCCGTCTTTTCCAGGCACCGCAGATCCATCCAGACTCCAACCAGCTTCTCAAGGCGCTCAGGGACGGCCCAATCTCTGCCTCCATTACGCCCCAGCAATTGATTACTCTCCTCCTCTCTCTCCCTGCCGCCTCGTGGCCATTGTTCAGGAGCCATAATGACCACACATCATCTCATTCACGGCGTAGATGAAGTCTGCACCGTTATATTAACAGAGCTCACCTGGCAAATATAATCATTCTCCACCTCTGCAGTGCACATCGGCCTCTCTGTCAGGCTACCTCAGCACGGCTCTTTCAGACAGACAAAGATAAAACTCTGCTGTTCGCGGCTCTTCTGTTCACTGATGATTTGCTCTGCTCTGCTCTGTGGGGCTGTTACATCAGAGCAGATTACTGTGTTGTTTACTCCACACTCAGGCGGCTGCTATTCATTTATGATTTGACATAACCCGCGCCTATTTCAGCAAATGAATTACATTTCATTTGGTTTTAAACTAGGTAGGAATTCATCTTTATAAATTGCATCCTCCTCCTAAATGATTGGAGATGAGGAATATTTTGGGAGCACAGATTGCTTTTTAATTAGCTAACAGTCGCCTTCTTCCCCTGAGAAAATTAGCAGAGAGGAGGCCGCTCCCAAACGCCAGCTGAGAGGTTAGAGTTGTTAATCATGACAGAAATACTGTTGTTGCTGCCAATCTAATAAACTGAACGTCCTCATCATGAAATGACCTACATATCTGCAAGACAAATCACCTGACAGGATCAGGAGAGTATGGAGTTATTCTTGAGCAAGAAAGTTGAAAAAAAAAAAAAGAAAAAAAAAAAAAGGTGTTCATGAAAAGATAATTGCTCCATATAACTAGAAATATTATTTTGAATCACTCAATCAATCAAACTTTTTTGTATAGCACTTTTCATACAAAGTTACATAATAATGAAAATGGACATAAAAAAAATATAAAATGAAAAAAATAATCAAATAAATAGGTTGAAGATTGAATACAATGAAAATACAAGATCCAACCCACTCTCGCTATCCACATACAGCACACATACAAAGATATTAAGAGGAGATTATAACAAAAACAAAATTAGAGAACTGAGGAAATGCTATCTTGAATTAAAAATAAGGAAACACAGAAGCTAAGACTAAAATCACATAACAACAAAAAAAACAGGATTAGAAATTAGACAAAAAATACTATAGTGAAAAATAAATAAATAAATAAAGTAATATTTAAAATACTAATATGGTAAAATAAGATAGCCAAACACCAAATGCATAGTAAAATCTGCTAAAGTAAGATAATGAAAAAAAATTATTAACAGAGAAAAAAAATCTGAAACAAAAAATCTGAACTGAAATGGAGAAATAAAACTGGTAAAGAGGATTAAAATAAATAAATAAGATGAAATAATAGTAATATAAATATAATCTGCTAAAAGCCAGACTAAAAAGGTAGGTCTTGAGTTTGCTTATCATGAATTATGAACATTATTACAGCAGATTTTTAGATATATTTTAACTGAATATAGTGTTGAGCACAGTAAATGTGTAAGGTTAAATTCCATCTGAGTTTGTTGTTTACAGCTTTGTGTTCACACAGATGTGATAGCACTTATGTTTCACTCAGAGCTTCAAACATTTTGCACCCACACTGGCCTAAGGCTTGAAAATATGACCAAAATATCAAAAATGTTTTTTTTCTCATTGCCGTGACATTATGTAGTGCAGGAATGACTTATAAAACACCAAAGTGAGGGGGCATTTTAGCACTTCCTGTTCCTGTGGCTGAAAGTCTAAAGGATTTTATAAAAGCTTTCCGATAAATGCCTGAAATAAGGACTGTGGTGAACACATGCAAACAAGATTTGGATGTTTCATTTTGCAACATAAAATGCATCTGATGTTCTTCTTCTTTTGTAAGAACTACAGCTATGGTCAGTTCTGATTGTGTTTTGGATGAACAATAATTCATATACCCTGGTCACAGCCATGAGCACCAACTTGATCAGGTCATTTGATTGAGAGGAATCTCTCAAACAAGAAGTTACAACGTGGGCTTCTGTAAGGCTGCCAATGAGGGGAGATAAAGGGGAACACTTTAGGTCAGCAATGAAAATGTCCACTATATTTCAGCCATAACAGTCAAAATAGCTAAAATACCCAACATTAAATACTGAATTAAAAACAGAACTGTCCAATTTCTTTTATTATAAAAAAAAAAAGTTGGACAGCTTTGAAGATCCTCCCTTTCCACTTAAATAGCATGAGCCTGTTTCTTTCCTTTTCTCTGTCAAAAGCTGATCTGAATGACCCACATGAGCCAAAGTAAGCGAGGAGGCAAGCACAGGCACCTGGCTAAAGTGAAAGTGATACCATAATGCCTGCCCAACAGCAGGAAGACATTGGGGGATCTCGTCAGTGAAGGGCATAAGTTCATATTAATCAAACTGATAATGAGGGGCCAATTCCTCCTGCATTTCAGGAGCCCAGCCATTTCTCTGGGTGAAAGTGTGGTAGCTGCTTCAAAGCTGAATCACTCAATAAAAGCTTTTTCCTCTTGCAAGTTATGGATAAACAGAAATAAAATCTCCTCTTTGGTAAAGGCAATCTTGACCTATAAAAGAAAAGGAATACTGTCATTGAAATGAAACTAATAGTCAATTTATGAAACTAACTTTTCTTTTGTGAAGTTTTAAATCCTTTTTGAAAAATAATCTCATATGCATGGCACAAGAAAAATCCTGCAGTGTTGTTTTTTTCCAGTGTCGTTCAGCCTGATGTGGATTCATTATTAGCCTTCTTCTCACCTTGAAGTTCTCTCACAAATCTGCCTGGTTTTGATTTCAGAGACAAACGCTGCACATTCATTTTGTTGATCCTTTCCCCCGTCATAACTGCAGCCCCTCTAAAGGGGCCACAGGCCACACTTTGGGAATCTTTGCTCTAATGACTTCTGATTATCCATTTTGATGTAATTTTTAGACAGGGCTCAGTGCTTTGCTCATAAGTCACCCTGTCAGATGAAAGCTCTTCATCATGATGATCAGGTGAAGAACTCTCACTCTTGATGAATGTTCAGACACCTCCGCCTCCTGAAGCGAGGGTCCCTTACCTCACTGGCTCATTTGTTTCAGCCTGTTTAAACAAAAGTTTGTGCCTTACTCAACAGAAGTGAGTTAAAGTGTTAAGACTTCAGTTTTTAAACTCTATGAGTGTTTTTTTGTGACAGCCCTTTGGTGTTTGTGCAGATGATTCCAGGCAGTAAAATGTTGCATAAACACTGCTGGCATGTTTGAAACAGAGTCCACACTAATACTGAGAGTCAGTGGAGCTTGTAGAAAACAAGAGGCACATTTAACAAGAGGAGCAACATGGGTGAGCCTCAGGAACTGACAGGCTGGAAGAAAACCTCTCAATTTGTTTACTGCTCTGAATTAGTTATTTTACACTGAGAACAAAAACAGCCTCACTCTTCCTCCCTGTCTGAGCCGGAGAGTGCAGAGAGAGGAGGGCAGAAAGAGAACAGAAGACTTCACTGAAACAACAATAAAGCACATCTGTTTTCTGCTCCGCCCAAAGGTGCACTTGTCTACATGCATTCTTAGTTTAGGATAACCTGCCCTGGGCCTGCCGGTGTCCCACATTCAGATTCAGGTTACAGTAGTACTTTGGAAAGTGGATGGAGAGGCTCTCGTGCCCGTCTGATGTTTCCATCCATCATCCTGACTGATCCTCTGCCTCCTAATGCTTCCTTTGTTTATGTGATACCTTCAGGCCACAGGCAGGTTTACCATCAGAGCAGAGGTAGACGACTGTCTGGGGCCTCTTGCTGAAAGGGGCCTCAATATATAGTTATTATAGCTGAGTAACACATTCAAGATAAACCTAAAATATACTTTTAGTGATTGAATTCTGTTTTTTGTACTGCACATCGTCTAAAAAGCACACTGGACGAGGAAGTTACTGTTACAGTATATCAAGTTAGTGTTTTTTCCATGTTTGTTTGTTTAATTTGAGTTTGACAACCTATTTGTGCGATTCAAGCATTGCCCTCATGTGTTAATTAAATAAAATGCAGGTATGCATGCAGTCTTCACTGTGCAAACAAGTCACGAAATATTTGAGCGATTTCATTCTAATATGAGAAATTATTGAAGAAAATTACTTGATCAATGCTCAATGCTCAAAAACGCCAACAATTCTTATTATGTTGCCTTAATTCTACAAATAAGGCTATTTTGAATGAGTTGAAAAAACTGGTAGGGAGCTTTTGCATCTCCCAGTCCAAACATTGCACAACATTGCCAATATAGTTGTGCAATAAAGGTTTCTTCTAATGTGGCAGCTGGACTTGTTTGGGTTTCTTGAATATCTTTCCCTTCTTCTCTGAAAGGCTTCTTCATTTCTTTAAGGTTACTGGGCCTAGAGCTAGAATTTAGGACTTGTATGACGATTGGTATGCAGATGATGTCACATAAGAGCCGTCAGCGAGGGGGTGCAGTCCTGGTCTGAGGATGTGATTTAAGAGGCTCTAACAGTCATGGTCTTTCTTTAAACCAAGGGTCATCTCAAAGACCTGAAGAGGCCTTTCAGAGAAGTAGTGAACCGTCTTCATGAAACCTGACCAAGTCCAGAAGTTACTCGAGAAGACACCTAAGATAAGTATGGTCTGGACGACTGAGAACCTGCACAGACGATTCAGACAATAATATCTCTCAAATGTTGTTATAATATTACATTATAACTATATTAACCTTTAATTAAAAAAAGATATTAATAAGTAAGCGCCTTACCTGATTATGTAACTTATCACTGCTGTCAGTCACAAACCTTTATCTCCAATTTTTATGTTTTTTTGTTTTTTTTTATTAAAAAGTGTTATTGGTCCATGTTGGAGAGGGGGTTTTAGAAACTTTGACTAAATCAAAGTACAAAAACAATAGTTTGTAGTCAAGACAATACAATGTTTATTCATTTACTAGTCCGCTTTTTGTTGTTTTTCCATCATTGTTAAATAACTTTTATTAGTAATTCCTTTTACACTGACTTCATTGCCTAAAAAAGCTGTCAACATTTAACAAGAGGTCAAAACTGTTGAGGAGCAAAGGTTTTTGCTTGTTAGTTTCATCAACTCTGTCAAACCTAGCCAAACACAGCCAAAGTATTGATGCAATTTTGATAATGCTCCCCCTCTGTTGGTTAAAAATACTGCAAAAACAGTTTTGCAACATTTGGACGGATGGAACTGGCAAAGAGAAGGTCTTGTTTGCTCCATCCACTTTACCAAATGTCAGTCTGTTGGTGCAACAAAGGTTGTTTTTTACACTTGCAGCTCAGTTTCTTTGTTCTGATTCTGTTGGAAAAAAAAAAAAAAACGCTACAAATGTGCATATTTCCTTTGGATCATTTCATGTTCACACAGCAGTATTTTGAGACAGGTCAAGTCCAGGCCGAGTCGCACCAGCACTGTTCATAGTCAACTGTACGTCACAGTCATAGTTGCTTTGAATATGAGTCCCTCTTGGGAAAGAGTCCAGCAGACTAAGCTACTCACAAGACAGTGATAGAATAAAAAGAGATAAACGCCCTATGTAAGACTATACAGATGAACATGTTTAGTCATGTGTGACGCCCCTTACAATATGTGATACTAAATGGCAAAGTTTCGGGAGCTGGACCACACCTCTTCTGGGAAATTTATCAACTTAAACCTAATCTTCTCTCATGTTGCTCTCACTTTCTACTCCCCTCCCTCCCCTATCTCCTTCTCTCTCTATCCTTTAATTCCTAGGGCCCTAGGGCCTCATGTGCCGGGAGCTACAGCGGATCCCCAAGAAGATTCCCCAAAATCAATCGGCTTCACAGAAAGTTTAATTCACATGTTCAATTAAATAACTGAATCACATTCTGTCGATGCTGTGGTCCTTGCTTGTGAAGAGTGTAAACACAAAGAAGAGGGGCTTCAAACACCCACTGGTGTCTACAGAAGAAGATCGAGCTGGACTAAATACTGGGAACTACATTTTTCTAATCAGTCGATGTTGCTGAGTCCTGTGATTTTCTGCTTTTTATGGGATGTTGTGCTTGAGAAAGTGACTCCATGGGATCATAAACATCACTATAAAGTTGAACTTTGCCATCAGCCTGGTCACCTCAAAGCCGTGATGCAATTATTATTACTACTGCTGCTGCCTATACTACTACAGTGGTGTGATGAGTTAAGTCGTCACTCTGTTTGTGCCTGATGCTGGGTTGATTGAGTCCTCACTGCAAAAGAACCGCTGCAGGGGCCAGCTGGAAGAGAGCCGAGACCACCTCTTTCAGGTGAGCTTGGCGCAGTTGTTTGTACTGAAACAGGGATCGACTGATGTGCTCATTAATAATCAAATGAACCGTGCTGAACACAGGACGCCCACCTGTGCCAGAACAATTATCCCAAAGTGTGAAAACGACCTTCGCTAGTGCTCCCTCTCTTCTGGTTAAGAAAATGACCAACTGTTTTACTGAAAACCTCTAAAAAAGCCACAAACCAGCTCACACTCCTCGACAGCATTGTTGAGTGTTGAGGGTCTTTGTTCTGTTCTTTGCTCGAACCTCTTAATTACAAAAACCTCTGCTGCTTCAACCAAATTCTTCTTCCTCCTCCACGCCTCACAAACCCAAAAACTGTTCCTCCACTCCCCCGGACCCAATGAACTTTTCTGTCTGATACTTTAATCTATTTTTTGCTCTTCGCCCCCTCCCTCTTCTTTCTGCCTCACTTCTTTCTCCCCATGGCCAGGTCTCATGCAACTTTTACTCCCTCGTCCCTCCTGCTCCGCCGCTCTCTCCTCCATCTGCTCGCCTCCCTCCTCTTCTTCAGCTTGTTTCCTTAAATCCCCCCTCACTGTGTGTTCTTCTCCTCTTTGTTTTTATCATTCTGCATCATGTTTCCCTTTGCTTTCTGTACTCAAAGCAGGAACTGTACTGTTTTTCCTCTGCTCCTCTTACTGTCCCATGCCTTTGTCCTCGGGCGGTGTCTGTTAATGGGGACGGGGGTAACACCTCCACCATATGCCGTGCTGAATGACTCAGGAAAATCCTACCTGGCTGGATGTTCGTGCAGGTCAAGGCAGATCCTTCTGTTATAATTAGCCTGAATTAACAACAATATTTGTTATCATTAGCAGCCCATATGTCATGTCTTCTCCCTGCACCTCCTTCTCTGACCCTCAAACTGTGTTTCCTTCTCCTCCTCTAAAGGGAGCCACTCACAATAATGAACAAAGTGCTTTTTAATAGGCCATATGGTCCGGCTCCTCCCTTTGCAAAGGCTGGAGTGAGCCATATTTGCTGCTAATTAAGGCTTTTGCTGATGAACAAACTTTATCTAAGAATGTGCCGCCACATTCATGTCTTTTTTTTATTGCCCACTGGTGCTTTATTATTCATAAGACATGAGAACCGAAGCAGTGGCCCGTGTGTCCACGTGACGCATGTGTACTTGAAGTGTAAGCAGCCTCTGTGACTCAACCCGCCTGAGGCCTGTGGGCAAGTTTGCCTCGTATCTCGAATCTGAAACAGAAGTTTAACGTCAGCCACTGCAAGGGATGCAGAGATTCAGTAACCCGACCATGCCTCCTGGTGGTGTGAGATAACACTCATCACTTCCTGCAGAGTGCCTCCGTATTCAGACCATTAGAGCCAATTAGAGAGGGGTTTTCTTCAGGAGAAGCTAAGTCGAGAAACATTTAGCAAAAATACTGAAATGGGCATCACCCAGTACCTTTGAAATGTTCACATCAGTGGGTTTAAGAAGGGAGAGGCACTTCCCTTTTCATATTTTTGTTGCACTTCTGCTTGAAAAACACCTTTTGGGACCAGGGGTGGTTTTAGAAAGTTTTAGGCCTCAGGTGAAGGTCAGTCTGTCTACCTGTAATTTGTTTGATACAGTGATATTTTTTATACTTTTTGGGTTACTTAATTAAAAAATACTACAACCACCAGTTTTATTTTAACAATAACAAAAAGAGAAGACCTGCACACCAGAAGCTGATCAATTCAATGAAAATTATCACAACTGTTCAAGACACTGTACGTTTAATGAAGGGTTAGGACCTGAAACATCATAACTGTGGTGAAAGTTACCTCCTGGCGTTTGTTAGTTTGTTTATTTGTTTATAAGGTTGTACACAGTATAATTAAAAAATTATGAATGGATTTCAATGTAATTTTTAGGGAATGACGATGATGGCACACGGAAGAAGTGATACAATTTTTGTGGAGATCTGAATCCATTTGCAGATCCAGGAATTCTTTAAATGATTTGTTAATATTGCAAGACAGGGCAGTTTTCCACATTTACGCTGATAATTCAATAAGCTCAGAACAGACACTGAGTAAATTTACAGGGAGTGTTGGTCATGGAACATGGAGGAAGTGGTATGATATTGATGGTGATCCACATCCGGATGTGGATCAGGATTTTTTTTTTTTTTTAATGATATGTTAACATTGCAAGATGAGGCTTTTTTTCCAAGTTCTCAACAGATTTTAGTGAAATTTTCAGAGAATGTTGGTCATGGCACAAGGAAAAGGTGACCAGATTTTGATTGTGATTTAAATCCAGGTGTGGATCCAGGAATGTTTTCAAGGATTGTTAACAGTGCAAGATAGGGCAGCTTTCTCAATTTTTCTACAATAAATTGATGGAAATGCCCTGGCATAGGTTTGGGCTCTCTGAGCGTTTCTATTTTTCATTCAATTGACTTTGGAGCAGCTTCTGGTGTTCAAATCATTTTTCCCTTTTTACATCCAGAAGATAAGTTTTCTGGGATGTGCATGTTATTTTCTTCATATTTTTAACAGTAAGCAATATTCTGTGCTATCTGCATTGCACAAAAAGGTTGGCAACATTTTGGAAGACAAACCTATTACTTTGCCAAAGGTTGCCAAGTTATGGTTTGTGTACAACAAAATCAGTCTGCAGGAGTTTCCCTGCAGCTTCTGGCAATCAAAAATGACAAATTACCCGGTACTAGGTGTTCAGAATATCTACTTATCTGTTCTTAAACAGTCAAACATTAAATTAATCAGACAACATGCCATTTAACCACACTGTAATCCACTTAGTCATTATTCTAATTTTTTCAAGAGGGACTGCTTTCTAAATTGAATGAAGAGGTTGGAAACTTTTGATAAATGGAGGTTAATGGTGTCAAGCACCACTGCCACACATTTTCTCAGATATCACCAGCGTATTTGTGCCATGTGGACCAGGGCTGCACAATAAATGGTTTTAACATTTGCAGTGTGAGCATGATACTCACATCGCAGGATGTGTACAGTCAGTCAAGTGTCTAAGAGCATATCATGCCGCATATATGTATCTGATGGAAATCAAAACTGCAGCTTTTCTCATTTCCTTTAGTAAGTACAGTGAGAATATCTCAGATATCCCATCAGAGGTCTTTCTCAAAGACCACAGTACATACAAAATCATCATGTCACCGCAACTTAAACTGTACAAGCTACAGACATCACTTATCTAAGATACAGAGGTTTCACAGTTTAAAAAAATGATCATGTCAAAAAGCATTCAACTGATTCTCTTCTTTCTTTTGTCTTCTTTTTTATCATAATTCTAAAAATAGTTAATTTATGTTTTGTAATATCTGAACATAGAGTCATTGATAAGGGCAGGGTTACACATTAACAGACGAGGTATTCATCCAGAAATACTGCAGGAAGAAAAAGAACTTCAATATCACATTTAGCCAATATCGTTCAGACCTAATACAGACGGTGTGCAGGAGTTTTTTTTTTTTAACAATTTTGGATAATCAAAAATGATACATAACCCAATACTTTTTGCACAGGATGTCTTTTTTTAACCTTTTTTTGTAGCACAGTATTTATATTTTAATTTGCATGCCATTACGCCCTACAGAGATAAGCAACACTCTCCTGCACCAGGGGCGATTTTAGTAATTTGGGGGCCCTGGGCTCAAACTAATCAAGGTCCCCCATTTCTATAGTGATCCATTGAACTATAAAATTTTTATAATAAAGACATTTTGAGGCATTTTGATGGGCTCTATTGGCACAGAAAACTAAATGATCTTCAGTCACATGTTGTTTTCAGAAGTGGTTGAAACAGGCTTCTTTGCCAGTTTTACCAATTCTGACACGACCAAACTATTTCTGGATCAAATTTTAAGTATGCAGGAGTTTTCCTGCAAGTCTTGGTGATAAAAACCAATAAAACAATATCATGTAACAAGGAAATTTGTTTGTATCTGTTCTTGTAGCACATAAATCTCTCTTCATTGTATTCATTTTATAGCACATTAACGGTGACACTTTCCCTCACTGGGGGCTTTTTAATGAATTTTGAGACCCTTAAAAATGTCCAATATGAGGCCTCTCCATGTCTATAAGGATCAATTTAACCAGTTACACCCACTTTCCAAGTGTTTCCATGTCTTGCAGCACAGATGGCGGGTTTGTATGACATTTTTAACAATTAAAACAATCAGTTGTAATATTGTGTGTTTAGGACACACATGTTAATGTGTTCCTTTATAGCATTTCATATATTAATATCTAAAAAGCAACGCATTGTCTTACCAGGGGTGGTTTTAGTCAATTTGAGGCCCTGAGCATTAATCAATGCAAGGTCACCTCATATCAATATTGATTTATCTCACTAATATGCTGTCATTGTCGCGTATAAACCTCCTATGTCCATTTTTTGAAATTTCTGTTTAAAGCAGTTTTATTGGTCACCTTTCACGTTGGTCTGTGTTTTATCTATATCTATCTATCTATATATATATATATATATATATATATTTATTTATTTATTTATTTATTTATTTTTTTTTTTTTTTTTTTTTTTTTTTTTTTTTTTTTAACCTAAACAACAAATAAATGTAGGAGGTTTATGCTTGGAAGCGATGATTTGTTTGATTTGAAAGCATAGAGGCTTTTTTAGGGATTTTTTAAGGACAAAAACTAAATAAAGTTGAAGAGTTTGCCTTCACTCCCATTTTAATCTGCTCTTTTGTTGTTGTTGTTGTGTTTAGTCTTGATATTAAGAAATTTGAGGGTTTTTGATGGTCTTGGACCTTTCTGCTCAAGGGTCATGGATCTTTCCTTCAGGGATTTCCTCAGATCAATTAAATCAATTTGAATACTTTTATTATTTCCACTAGCTCCCTTTCTTGTCTACACGTCTCATATCTGATGCTCACTAACAATGACTATGTTCTGGTCCCTTGCACTTGTCTACCTCTGCCTAATGCTGAAGTTGCTCTCACATATTCTCTCAAATTTCCGCATGAATCTCCACTTACGGTAGAAGATGTACTGTGCGTAATTGGACCAGACCCTGTCGTCCGCGTAATGACCGATGGAGGACGCGGTCAGGGACGAGTTGCAGGCCACGATGTGAAAGCCGCTCTCTGACAGCATGTCAAACGCTCTCTCCAGGTGCCTGAACTTGAGGAAAAACCTGCAGGTGTAGCGATCCGGCGGTCTGTCCAGGTCCCTGCTCTCGCTCAGCGCGTCTCCGAAGACTTCTTTCGCCAAGCCGATCCTGCTGCTGATGAAGATCCTCGGTAACTTTTTGGTCTTGGCGTCAATTTGACTTTCTCTTCCTCCTCCGGCGCAGACACCTCTGAAGGCGACCGTGATGTAGCCGTACCTCCTGTCCAGAGAGTAAGGAGGGTAAAACCTCTGGTCACTGCCCTGCGACGCGTCATCGAAATCACTGTAGTACAAGTCATCCGGGAGTAGTTTTGAATCCTCGGCTGACAAAAGTTTGGCCAAATCTGGCAGCTGGAAGTAATCCGCCTCTCGTTTCAACCTTCCTCTCTCGGGGAAGTGATCAGGGAGGACAACTTGCTTGTCTCTAAGGTAATCCAATACATACCGGAACAGAAAGCCGTCTCTGTCGATAAAATAACGTCCTCTGAGGTCCCGGGACAAGTCATTCGAGGACCCCTTCTTGTTAGAAAAAAGCTTCCCGAGCAGGGAATTAGGAAAGCTTGTTAAAGTGGCGATACGAGTGTAGTACACCTGCCCTCCCACGTTCAGCTCAACCACATCTGACGGAGGGTTTTGCGCTAAGCTCTGCTCTTTTGCAGGTTGAGTTTTGCAGTTTTCGCTAAGTGCCATTTTCTCCACAAAAATCTAAGTCTATGAGCGCCAAAATCCCAGAAGTTCAGAGTGTGGGGGGAAGCTGCATGGCGCTCATGCGCTCAGACCTGAAGCACTGTCCTGGTTCAAGCTGCAGCCCTCGCATCCAGAGTCTCATGACAATCCATCCAAAGGTGTGCCCACTACAGAGCCTTTAACCCCATGCGTAAATGTGCCTCTCCAAGGTGCATCCTTTCTGAGCAGAATCGATGATCATAAACAAAGAGCGCATCGTGTTACACTGATCCACATCGAGGGGTCAGTAGGATGACTTCTGGGGAAGATAATCCGTGGTTTAATCAGGGATTTCCCATCAAATAAGAAATGTAGATTTCTTTTTAGCGCGCGTTCTCTTTGGAAATGTTCGCCGTTTTGCGCGTTGCTCCAAGATGAATCACCTTAACCCGAGATTAATTTTTAAAAGTATCCAGTGATTCTTCTACAGAGCGTCCCCTCTGACATCTGGGATGCTTGGAGATGCTCCGAGGTCGCTCTCAGAGAAGAGGAAGGACGCGGGACTCCAGTGCGCACCCATCTCTCCAAACTGCTGAGTGCGGAGACGTTCGGTCCGGCAGAAGCTTTAAAATAATGTTGCTCCAGGCTGTGCAAGACAGAGAGAGAGTTGAGAGAGAGAGTGAGAGAGGGAAAAAGTGGTCCCATGAAGTAGTGTCTTACATCATCTTAAAGGAAAATGACATGTGCAGACGATCGTCACGGAGCGGGCTCCTGTGGCTGCATCTGCGCAGTTTTTCATGAATTTCTGATTTAGCCACGGGCGCTTCTGTGCAGCTGGCGGAGAGAGAGAGAGAGAGAGAGGAGGGATTCAGCTTTTAAACACCACGGCGTTTGCGGATTTTTAATCCCTTCTTCTGAGTCTTCACAGCGGCTTTCGCATTTACATTTAACGCTTTTAGCTGACGCGCTTATCCCGGGAGAAGGGTGAGGGGGTTACGGTCCCAAGCAGAGAGTTGCTCGGGGAGTCATCGGCAGTGACAGCTCCACGTGAACGGCCAATAAATGCGCTTTAACTTCCTGCCTGTGCAGCTGCCAGTGATGGCTCAAATATTTGATGAAATAAACTCAAATCAGAGGGATGATCTCTTAAAGCTTCGGGAGAAAGCAGCACCTCCTTCAGCGGGAGCTCTGTGACTGAGAATGAAAGCTGACCCCTCCTCATCGATTTGACCGAGAGAAGCTTTGATTCAGCACCACGGACAGCTCCCTGATTTCCCCTCATCACCTCACTTTTTCTCATCTGGCTCAATTTTGAGACGAGGAGGCAATAAAAAAAACATTAGGATCAAACATCTGAAATCTGAGTTTGGAGTTGAGGGGATCAGAATTACTAATTCATTTCAAAACCTAATTCCAATGAAGTTGGGACGTTGTGTAAAACAAATAAGAGAACATAATCTTTTGTAAATCTTTTTCAACCTATATCCAATTCAATACACCACAAATACAAGATTTCTAATGCTCAAACTGATTAACCTGATTGCGTTTTGCAAATATTCACTCACTTTGAATTTGATTCCTGCGACATGTTCCAAAAGAGCTGGGACAGGGGCAACAAAAGACTGGGGAAACTGAGGAGCATTTAAAAAAAATCACTTGTGTAAAACATTCCAGGAGTGCACAGGTTTATTTGAAACGGGTGATTGCCATGATCTGGTGTAAAAGAAGCATCCCTGAAAGGTTCAGTCGTTCACAAGCAAGGATGAGGCAAGGTTCCCCACTTTCTGAACAACTGCATGAGAAAATAGTCCAACAGTTTAAGAACAAGGTTTCTCAGAATGAAATTTCAAGAAATTTTTGAGATCTCATCATCTACAGTCAATATCATCAAAAGATTCAAAGAATCTGGAGAAATCTCTGCATGTGAACCAACCCTGAATGCCTGTGACCTCCGATCCCTGAAGCAGCACTGCATTAACCCCTTAAAGCCTGTTATATCATATTTGATACATACTTTTATGATACCTCTATCTAATCAATATGAAGTACAAATTACTTAAAAAAAACATCTGAATACAATCTGATAAAAGATAAAAATGTCCTCAAGTGGATTATCAGTCGCCAAAAACAGCTAATGTATCAAATGACATACAAAAAATATATATGTTAAATTTTATGGAAATTAAGAGGAATTTTTGGGATTTCAGTAGAAAGTGAAATAAACATTTCAGCTCCAAATAATTAGAATTTTCTAGCTACAGTTTGTGTTTTCAGGCTTTAAAGGGTTAAAAACCAGAATCATTCTGTAAAGGATATCACCACGTGGGCTCAGGAACACTTCAGAAAACCATTGTCAGTTAACACAGTTCATCTCTACATCTACAAGGTCAAGGTCAAACTCTACCAGATAAAAACAAAGCTAAATATCAATAACACACAGGAACACTGCCTGCTTCTCTGAGCCCGAGCTCATCTGAGATGGACTGAGGCAAAGTGAAAAAGTCTGCTGTGGTCTGAGTCCACATTTCAGACTGTTTTTGGACATCATGGACGTGGTGTCTTCCAGGCTAAAGAGGAAAAGGGCCATCCAGACTGTTATCAGGGCAAAGGTCAAAAGTCAGCATCTGTGATGGTATGGGTGGAGGGGGGTGGTAGTGCCCATGACATGGGTAACTTGCACATCTGTGAAGGCACCATTAATCCAGATTTTGGATACTGCCATCCAAGGGATGTCTTTTTCAGGGACGCCCCTGCTTATTTCAGCAAGACAATGCAAAGACACATTCTGCATGTGTTACAGCAGCGTGGCTTCATATTTAAGAGTGCAGGTATGAGAGTGACCTGCCTGAACATCAAATATCTTGTCTTTGCAGATTATTACATTGGATATGGGTCAAAAAGGATTTACAAATCATCGTTTTCTGTTTTTTTACACAGTGTGCCAACTTGACTGGAATTGGGGTTGATAAAAGAAATTGCAAATGGCTCACTGATCTACAGCAATGTGTTTATTTGAACTGCAAACGTCCAGCTCTTCACAGCTCATAAACAGTCTCTTATTGTTTCAGTATCACATGCAAAGTCATTAACTGAATCAGCATAATCTGACAGACATGCACGTGCTCGCTATAAATATCTGCTATATGACACACAGTGTTTGTGATGCCTGCCACTGTTCGCTGACTTAAAGGGCACATTCATGCAAATAAAACACTTCTTAAACAAAAACATACACTCACCGGACCCTTTATTAGGAACACCTCACAAGTACCAGGATGGACCCGTTTTTGCCCTCAGAGCTGGTTTAGTTCTCCATGGCATAGATCCAACAAAGTGCTGGAAACTTTCCCCAGAGACTTTGATCCATATTGACATGATCAATCACGTCTGTAGAGGCTAAACCAATGAGGTGTTTCTCCGGGATTGAACTCATTGGCGCGCTGACAGACTTTACCACACCTGATGAAGAGTCCGAGACTCAATAATCTGTGCATTCATTGCTCCAAAGCGTCTTTGTGCTGATATAAGCAATTTTAATCCAACATTCATCCAACACGAACAATCAGTTCAACACGCCAGCTTCTTCAGCGTTCAAAAACTGTTTTTACTTCCAGGGGGAACATCTGCCCGGACAAACATTGGTTCCTGTTTCTATAGTAGCGCTCATTGGCTCCTACAGTTGCACAGCCATGATGCAGCCTCAACACATCCCAGGGTGATCTGTCAGATTAGAATTAGATCTGGTGACTGTAGAGGCCACTGGAATGCAGTAAACTTATTGTTGTGTTCAAGAAACCAGTTTGACATAACTTTGAGATAGCAGTCTTTCTGTTTTTAATGTTTGTTATCAAATTGGTGAACTTAAAAAAATCATTCAATCATTTTCATTTACATGTTTAAATTTTTTCTTTGATTGTATTGAATGTTTTATATACTAACAGAATGAAATTAAGACCTAAACCAAACTAAACTAACTGATGGTTAATTTTGTCATGAGTATCACATTTATCAAAAACAATCAGGAGTCGGGGATAAAAATGAACTTACATAGGTTGTGTTTTGTTTGTTTGTTTATGCAAACTTTTAACAAGGCATACAAAGGAGTGAAGTGCAATATAAACAGTACAAAGAAATAACAAAAAACTGAAAATAAAGGAGAAGATAATAAGGCAGAAACAAGAGACAAAAGCAGAACAAATAAACCAACCAAAAACCGAGAAAGTGATGTTAATAAGAATAAAAAGGCAAACAGGACTAGTAATACCACAGAAATGAGATCGGAGTAGAGGGTATCAGTCACAAGTGTTTGCGTGACACAGAATATTGTTGCTTGAGTGTGTGGGTGAATAAAATTTATGTGGTTTCAGGGGAAAACCTTATATAAAATAATAAAAATAAATAAATAAATAAATAGATAAATACAAAACAAACCAACAAAAAAAAAACTAACTAATAAGCAATTGGGGGGAAAAGAAAATACAAAGAGAAAAAGAAAATAGGTTTAGTTTTGGTTTAGGGCTTTATTTCATCCTTTCATTAAATAAGGCAATCAATACAAACAAAAAATCTCAAACATGTGAATGAAAAGGAGCAGAAAGAAGAAAAAACTTATCGAATCTGCCCCTCTCTCACAAGATATTAATTAAACTCAAAACATAATACAAATTAAAAGGAGCTGCAGGCCAACATGCCTTTTCACATTTCATTATTTCCTATTTTCAAAATAATAATAAACAAACAAAAAAGACCACATGCTGATTTACATTTTGCTACAAAACAAACATAGCAATACTTGGATTAACACATTTCCCTGTATTTAGTCAACAGACTGGCTTTGATACTTCGTTAAAGACAAAGTTTGATTGAGCGTCTTTAGTTTCTTTGTTCAGATTGTTCCATAAACTGATTCCTCTCACTGTAACGCAGCGCTCCTTCAGTTCAAATCGGTTCTGGATATTGATTGGGAAGGTTTTAATAGCAAGAACGCTAATGTTTTAAGGCATTAAATGTAGGGCTCTGAGAAGAGGAGGGGTCCAGGTTGCTTCAAAATAATGAGTTTGGTCTTGGAGAGCAGCTGAGAGCTTTTCCACTGACATATATTCTGTAAGGATATTTAACCAGTGTGTTGTGCTGAGTGTGTGCCGCGTTCTCCAGTTCCTGAGTGTGGTCTTTTTGGCAGTGGTTATGGCTGTAAGTATTGGTCTGGTATTGTTGGGCTCTGGGTTAATTACTGTGAATAAACAGAGTGAGGGGGATAACAGAAGGCTGCATCCAAGGAGATCTGATATCTTTTCAATGACCCCCTCCCATAAAGTTAGTAGTGGGGGGCAAAGCCACATGACATGATGGTAATTGTCTACAGTGTTTAGTGTACATGAAGAGCAAACGTCTGTGTATATGAGCACCATTTTATGTATGCTGAGGTGAGTTCTGTCGATGACTTTATACTGTATTAGTTGTATATTTGTATTTTTTATTATTGTGAAAGTGTTCCAGCAGATTTGCGACCAGTAATCAGCATCAGCGTAAATTTTGACAGCACCTTTTAATTTAGTTATAGTTTAGTTTTAGTCTTTGCCTAAAATAGCTTTTAGTTTAAGTCATAATTTGGTCATCTAAATTGTTTTCATTTTAGTCTAGTTTTAGTTGATGAAGTTTCACAACATTTTAGTCGACCAAATCTACTGTAAATGTAGTCGACTAAAATTTGAAGTGTAAAGTGTAAGGCATTTTTATGCTTCCTTGAATTTCTGAAGTCATGTTTTACACTTGGATAAAATGAAACGTCCAATAACCCTTTATTGAATGCTAGTAAAATTTGAATGTATAAATGAACAGAAACAAATTGAACTTTTGTGTGAAATGCAGTCACCTTTATTTAGGCTACCTGGCAGAGAATCTCAGTTACAATACCAGAACTGACAACAAACAGTGAACCTGCTCTACATGAATATATCAATTCATAAAGAGAGCAGCTCTGATTGGATCACTCCTCAACTTATCCCACCACCATGAAGCTAAGGCAGCTGTGATTGGATGTCCTTCTTAACTCATCCACACAACCAAAGTAGTTGTGATTGGGTATATTCCTAACTTGTCCCTACTTTCTGATTGGCCTGATTGGATTAAGTCTCTGTCAAACATTTTTGTCAAGTTTTTATTTGTTGACGAAAATGTCTGATAATTTAGCTTTAACTTTTGTCCATGTACAGTTGTTTTTGTTAGTTACCTTCTAGTTTTCATCAGGGGAAAAACGGTTGTTGATGAAAACTATGACGAAAATAATTAGTTAACAAAATTAACACTGACTGGCATTATAGGTCATTTTCCCATTTTTGTGTGGGAAGTGATTTGGTTGTATCTTGAACTTACATAGGTTGATATATTTTACATACTATAAGGCTCATGTTCAAGAGGCTATGTATGATGAAAATGAATATGATGTGCCTTAGGATTTTGGCCTTCCTTTAAGTCTGCCTTGACCACTCATAAAAACAATGCTTTGAATTCTAATTTAACTGTTGATCTGATGCAGAGTGAACACACTTTCTGGAGATGAAGTCCTCGGCAGAATCAAAAGGGAATTTTCCCTGTCAGTTTTCCAGCTGTTTTGTGATAAAAGGAAAGTAAAAAAAAAAAAAAACTCTGGACTCATTACTGAGTCATTTCATTCAGGATTATAGCAGCAGGGGGACAGAGGTTTGGGACTAGTGTGTTATTGCTCGGGGCATGCTCAGTGAATTTGTCATAGAGCCATCAGAACACTCCACAGCCGAGCCAAAAACTGGAGGATGGAAAATCCAGTTTGGATGCTGTGAGATGTAAGGCAGAAATTTGGGCTCAACAATGCATGTCTTTCTCTATATTCATGCAGCAGTATATAGGTCAGAGGCTGGTGTTGTATGTAATGTATGTACTAGAGGATGTGTGTGGCTATTATACGCACTGAAAGGTCAATCTTGGAGACTATCTTTACCTGTTTAGTTTTCATGTGAAGTGTCTGGTCTCTGATCTTCACTGCCCACATCACATGGAGCCTGAGCAGCTAATCTGTGTTTCACACCGTTTCCCCTCCCCTGTTTGCTTTTCAGCTTTGTTTTCTGAGTTGTTTTTGAAGCGGTGCAGTACAGAAATCAGAGGCTTTTATTGCTGCGGTGCTGAGAGAAGGCGTTCATGATGGGAGAGCACCCTTGACTTGTGGTTTTGAGGAGGCAGCGGTCACGCTTTTTCCCTGTTAATTCAGAGTATATTGTACTGGAGAGGGGTTGCTAAGCAGCCACGGGGGACTGAGTGGGATTCAAACAGTGGGGATTTAGAAACACACTGAGCATCCCACTGATCTCTTTTCTCTTATGTTGCTTACATTATTCAGAATATTCTGCTGTTATGTGGATTTGGATTTTCTGACCTTTACAGAGAACACACAAATCTAGATAAGCCAAACAAACGGTGATGGTCCTGATTATTAAAATGTGTTTGAAGAATTCATTTAGGTGTTTCTTTTGTCATTATTTTATCAGAAATGTCATGTCAGTCAAGTTTTCTTTTTTTTTGCACATTCATGTCTCACGTCTTGTCTTTCCTGTTTTATTTTGAAGCACTAACCCTTGTCTCTGTATCAGATCCATTTCCTGTTTGTCCTGATTACTTCCCCGCCTGTTTCTCATCACCCCTCATTACCTCTTGTATTTAACCTCTTGTCTCTCACTCTCTCATCGCCAGTTTGTTGTACCTCACAGTCTTCGTCCCAGCATTCTTCTAGTTTGTCTAGCCGTCTATAACCTAGAGATTAGGATTTTTTTTTTTTTTTTTTTTTTTTCAAATGGGACAGTATGCATTAATGAACATTTACATGTAAATGCATGGGATTATAGCCAAGCAGCTAATTTCCATCCCCAGTCCCATTAGCAGGTTGGTGTCAACATATAAAATCAAAACAAACATCTATATTAGGAATAAAACACACAGAGCATATTAAAACACAAGCAACAATACAGATGACATCCAGTGCAAAAATAAAAACAGGATGAGTTGGGGGACCATGGGAATGATACAATGAATTATAAAGTGCTTTAGTGCTAACTAAAGTGCCATTGTGCTAAAGTGCCAAAACACCTTGCCTGTTTTCCTGACCCTGCCTTTTCTGCCTCACTTTTCCTGGATTTTACTGATCTGATTCCCTCTTTGTGTATCGACTCCTGCCTGTTTTTTGCCTTACATTTTTGGACACTGTTGCCTCGCTGACTGCCTACCTGTACCGACCCCTGCCTGTTTATTAATTAAACCTTTTGCCTACTTGGCCCTTGTTTCGTGGTTTCGGTGTAGTGCATTTGTGTCCGATTCATCAGAATCAGAATGCCCTTTATTGTCATCATACAAAATGTACAATGTGATTGAAGAGCTTCTCCACTTTTCAGTGCAATAGATAGTTACATGAAAAAACAAACACAAAGTAAAGAATAAAGAAGTTATGAGACCTATAGGTACAAAATATGTACCAGATAAAATCCTACAGAACAGTGCAATTGAAACTCTATGTACAAATATAGGATAGAAAGGATAAATATTAAGAATACAAATAAATATTTCTATATTTATATGTAAATGTATTGTGCAGGATATAGAAATTTATTGCACAGGACGGCTGAATATCATCTGTGCTATGTTCATGACAAGAAAGGGGGAACTGGAGAGTGTGCTCCAATAATTGGTGTATCATATTACTCAACCTCCAAGGAAAAGTTTAAGGCACTGGAGAGGACGGTCTAACCTTGGATTCAGGAGAAATAAAGCTGATTTTATCCTGGCTATGGGACAGTGCCAGCTCTTTTCCCTTGCAGGGCTTCTCAAAGGAGCATGAGAGTTTGTCTATCCAGTCTAAATGTATTTTATAGACTGAAGAGGGCCTTTGATCAAGTTCCTCTGGGATCTTGTGGGGGTACTGCATGAATATGGGGCACCAGGGCCTTTGTGGAAAGCAATCCCATCCCTGTAAAACCAAAGTGGAAGTTCTTCCAACATCCTTGACACCAAATCTGACATGTTCCTGGTGCATGATGGCGTCCACCAGGGGAGAGCCTTGTCACGAATCTGTTTGATTTTCATGTACATGATGTCTCAAGGCCCAGCTGGAGGAAGGAGGATGTTTGTTTTGAGGCCTCGGGATTCTATCATACTTTTTGCTGATGGTTTCGTTCTGTTGCCTTCTACACAGGGACCTCCAGCAGGCATTGGGGTGGTTCACAAGTGAGTTTTAAGTGGCTGGGACGAGGGTCAGCACCTACAAACCTGAGGTCAAGGCTCAGTGGACTGCCCTTGGATGGAAAGTAAAGCTTGTTTCTGCCTAAGTAGCTCGTATTTGCCTAAAATCTGGTATATATTCATTTTTGAAGACTGCTAATATGGGATCACATTTGTGAAGCTGTGTCCACAATGCCATTGAGACGTCACACAACCAAATGCGGTCCTTTGTGAGGGTCCAGTGTGGTGGATTTTCATCTGGCTGTGCACATCTCAAAAACTTTGACAAACCCAGAGGATGTTAAGGTTGAAACTTTGAAAAGCTGCAGAAGTTAGAAAATATGACCAGCTGTATGCTGCTCAACAATAAGCAATGTGACCACCAGAAAGTAAAAGTGTCCTATTTCCTACTTAAAATGTGCTTCAGCTATTTCTTGCATCGGCCTCACAAGTAAGTTGCACTCCCCCTCATCTTGCCTGTTTTGATTTTGCTGCCATATGGACAACCTACTCTATGGTTTGTGGCAAGGAGAAAGCTGCACACATTGTTCTGTGTGTTCAGTTTGTGTCCCAGTGCAGAAATCATAACCAAGCCCTCAGTCTTTGCCTCAAAATCCAAGGAAGATCAAGTATTTCAGGTCATCTTTAAGAGTGAGGGTAAAGTGGACTTCAAGATCATCATGTGGATCGGTGCATCAGTAGTGCTGCAGGTATATGGAGTAAATGCAGTTGCTTCTAGTCTCCAGGGGACCAATACGGAAATTACTATGATGCACATCAGTTATTTATATGCTGCATTTTTTTCTTGAAATGGCAAAGGGATTTCCACCTTACTCTACTTCTGGTTGGGATGATCACAGTAAACCAGTCAGAGGTAGAGTGGGGCCAGGTCATAGTTTGTCAGTGCAGCCATGAACTAAGGCAGCTTCATGAACAGAGCTGGTGGGGTAACTTCCAATCTGCTTACTCTCCTCTTTATGTAATAAATAATAAACCTTTTTGGATGATAGTTGGTTTGTACAGATACCAAAATTCATGATAACAAGTGACCGGTAGAGGTGTGCAGCACAGCACAAGTCAAACTGGTCGCTCAGAAGGCATCCAGGGCCAGAGAAAAAGATGGAGAGTCTGTAGACTCCCTTGTCAAGTCATTAGCTACACTTGTTCAACTGATGGTTAACACATATACATTTATCTTTACTCACGCCCCAATAGGCTTCAGCAGATGGCTGTTCAGCATGAGTCTGGTTCTGATCAGGATTTCCTGCTGCTGAACAGGTTTGATCTGACCACTTTTCCAATTGTGGCAAAGAGTTGTACACATGGTGGAGTCATGTTGAATCTGGAATAAATAAAATAATAAAACATAAAAATGATGTGAAATAGAATAAAGTAAATGGTATATGAAAAAGAAGTAAAGTATGGCACTGACCTGCTTTTGTGTAAAGTGTCTTGAACATGGAGGCAACTCAGTGCATTTAGGCATGTAGACATGGTCAGGTAGACCTGCTGAAACAGAAAATGGTCCAAAAAAGAGAACATACCCCGTGAGTTGCTCCCTGGACGAAAATGCTTTGTTGATCCTAGAGGTCAGAGGACAACGGCCAGAGTGGTTTGAAGTGATGGAAATGCAACAGTGAATTCAATAAGTACAAATTAAATCTAAGGTATTCAGAGGATTATATCTAAAGGCACAACATGTTTAATCTTGAAGCAGAAGACCACACTGGGTGTCACTCCTGTCAGCTAAGAAAAGGAAACTGGGGCTATGGTTGTTAAAAGGACAACAGAAGATCAGAAAGATGCTGTCTGGTCAGATGAGTCTGATTTCTGGTGGGACAGTCAGAATTTGGTGTAAAAACATGAAAGCATGGATCCATCCTTCCATGCTCAGGCTGGAGGTGGAGGTGTAATTGTGTGGGGGACATTTCTTGGCACACATTGGGACCCTCAGTGCCAAATAAGCATTGTTTAAATGCCACAGCCTTAAAATGTTTTATTCTGTTTTTATTGAGTCCATTTTAACCTTTGCTATGATCTATTGGTTTGGTAACCTCAGCATCTCAAACAAAAATAAGCTGAGGATCCTTGTCAAACTCTGCCAAAAAACTATTGGCATGAGTCTAAATGATTTTGACTCTGTTTCTAAGGCTAGAACCTCTCAGAGGGCAAAGGCCATTCTGGCAAACCCTCTCCATCCTCTTCATGCAGAGTTTCAGCTTCTCTTGTCTAAGAGAAAATATACTTTCACTTGCAAGGCCAAATCAAACAGGTACCTTAAATCCTTTGTCCTAACAGCCCTTGGTTTTTTAAACAAGCTGTAGGTGAGCTTGATGGGAACAAAGCACCAGTGAAACTGTGCTGACTCTGTGTATTTACTTGTGTGTCTGTGGTATCTATTTGTATGCTTTTACTGTGATGAGAGATATTGTAAGAATGTGTGTATTAACTTCTGTTGCAAATCAAATTGCCCTTAAACTTGAGTGTTGTTGCTGCCCATGTCCATCCATAATGACCAAAGCGTGCCCAGCTTCTGATGGCTACTCCCAGCTGGATTTGACGCTAAGCTCAAACTTCTTAAACTGGCCTCTTGAACACAACATTGAGTTCTCTGTATTACAGTGGCCTCCAGTTAACAGATCTCAACCCAGTGGAAGAGTAGTGAAATCTCAGAGGAATGCTCCCATAACGTTGTTGAATTTATCCATCTATTATCTATACCACTTATCCCTTTCAGGATCACAGGGGCTGGAGCCTATCCCAGCTGAAATTGGGCGAGAGGCAGGGTCCAGTCTGAACTGGCTGGACAACGAGACAGATGGACAACCATTTCCACACACTCTCATACATAAGGGCAATTTGGAGTCACCAGTTATAATAATGAACATGTTTTTGCTCTGTGGAAGAAGTGCCCAGAGAGAAAGCATGCATGCACAGGGAGACCATGCAAACTCCACACAGAAAGTCCCTGACCGACACGGGATCAGACCAGCAACCTTCTTGCTGTGAGGCACATGCACTGCCTGCTGAATTCATGTCACAAAGAATAAAAGAAGTTCTGGAGGCAAAAAAGGCCCAACCTGACACGAGCAAGTGTACCTAATAAAGTGGCAGATGAGTGAGTGTTATGAAAATCCAGGTTTGTTATATAAACTTCAGACAAATGGTAACCATTTGTGCTTGAGCCCTCAGGCCCATTCTTCATCTTAGATCTCCTCTTGAAAATTTGTATTCAGGCCTCGACTCTTATCTTCTGAGGATTGAGAGGAGAATCTACAAACATCCTACAAAGCAATAACACTTTATAAAACCATTTAGTCATTCATTTAAATGTGTGAATCCCTGATGTTTGACTTGTATTGCTTGTACTTCTCTCCCTGAACCTTGATCTGGGATGAGTTTCTTCCCATATGCGCAATAAACCCTGTTTCTTATTCTTCTCACTCATCATCCCATTAGAGCCAATTTCACCGCCTCCTGTCTTCGCTTTATTTCCTGTTGGTGCGCTCTCCTCCCAGGTTAGATTCTATCTTTTAGAGACAGGGTTGGATTTCATGCAACTTCAGCATGAATAATGTAATACAATATGGATCCCAGCTGAGCATGAAGTAAGAAAAACTCAATTTGTTCTGACGTTAAATTGACAATTTTCTGTTTCTGAAATGTCTTGTATTACAGCACGCAGAGCCGCCTGGGTGGAAAAACTGAAAAATTATGACACTTTGAGGAAGGTCAGGTTATTTTTAGGTAACGGAAGAGGAGGGTCGGGATGCAGCCTGACTAAGAGGTCTACACGCCATCAATGATGCAGAAACATCTCGACATATTGATCAAATAAACATGCAAAAGAGTTCTAATTTACCGTGAAACTGCTGTGATACTTGCACTCTAATGTGTCTGCTGCACTAAGCAGACACATATTCACAGATATTGTTACAGTACGAGTCTGTGTTTCTTGGTTTATGGTGTTTTTGACAGCGATGCAGACAATAAAGTCTGACAAAAGTGCTGAATCATGCGTCTGCAATGCCTATCATTTATCATAAACTTCACATTGTCCAGCTGTGGTAACTACTAAACAATTCATAACAGGAAGTAAAGCAGGAGGTACAGTGGTGCAGCAGGTGGTGCATGTGCCTCACAACAAGAAGGTTGCAGGTTCGATCCCCATGTTGATCAGGGCCTTTCTGTGTGGAGTTTGCATGTTCTTCCTTTGCATGTGTGGGTTCTCTCCGGGCACTCCAGCTTCCTCCCAATGTGTTCACATGCTCATTAGGTTGATTGGTGGCGCCAAATTGCCTTTCAGTATGAGTGTGAGCATGAATGGTTGTCTGTCTCTCTATGTGGCCCTGTGATTGGCTGGCAACTGATTCAGGATGTATCCACCTCTCACCCAATGACAGCTGGGATAGGCTACAGCCCCCCTCCCCTCTGACCCTGAAAGGGATAAGCGGCATAGATAATGGATGAATGAATGAATGAAAGTAAAACAAACCATAACGTCACTGTTGAGTTGGCAAACAGAGAAGCAGGTGCCCTGATATGGACATATTTATTCAGTGAGTGCTGATTTAACAGACTCAGGATAAACAAATCACCCTCTGGTGATATTATTATTTGTATTTTATTTTATTTCACCTTTATTTAACCAGATAAAAACCCATTGAGATCAAGATGTCTATCACCTGGCTCATCTCTTGACCTGGCCAAGAGATCAACAGCACATGTCACGAAAAAAACACAACTGAAAGATGACAATATACACATTTTTTGTGAGTCCAAGGTGTCTTGCAATAAAGTGCAGAGTATTTAACATAAATAACAATTTAGAAACACAGGCACTGTTTAACGATCTCATGCTGTTTACCCATCAGCATGGAGGGATAGGCCCCAAGCATTAGTCCCACAGTAACTTGTAAACACAATATACTTTAAAGAATGCTCCTTAATTTTAACTGATGCAACAACTTATTCCACTCCATTTTGCTGTATTTTATTATCTTGGGGAAAAAAAAATGCTACAATTTAATGGCACCATATGAACTCTGAAAGGTTTGTGGAAGGCAATCAAAACATAGATGTGATAACTGAAAAAATAAATGACAATATAAGTCCCCCTAGCGTTTCTTTGATTAATCATCCATCCTCTATCTTTACTGCTTTATCCCTTTTGACACCACAGGTGAGTGAGGTTTTGCTGGAGCCTATCCCAGCTGGTACACCCTGGTCACTGGCCAATCACAGAGAAATGATGTACCAAAAATCCCAAGGTAACTTACATCTAAAATTCTGTTTTTTGTGTGTTATTTAGAAGAAAAAACACCAGTGATTTTCCCCAGACTTTGCCTCATTTATGTTGTGCAGCCTTGAAGCAAAACAGTAAACAAGCCAAACTTTTCTGCTGAGTTATTATCCTTTTGCATGTGGAAATAAACTGCCTCACCCTGTTTTCTGCCCTAAACCATCTGCTCTCTTCACTTTTCAGCAGCTCATACTTTTGGATGAAAGAGGCAGGAATGTGAACTGGTATGTCCTCTGGAACAAAATGTATTTTTAAAGTTTTTTTAATGAATCATAAATGAGGTGACACTGCTTTGGTTTTAAGAACTTTAACCTCAGCTATAGTTGACAACACGGAGCTTGCTTTATACATACATCTGTGACACGGAAGCAACCAGAGAGTTAAGAGGACAAAAAAAAAAAAAAAAAATCACCTTTTGCATCTGCTGATTGAATAATCAAAGAGTGGTTTATTGTCACCTCTTCAGCCATTTCCTGGGTATTTGGCCCTCTTGAACTGCTAAAATAGAAAGGTAATCTAGACCAGATGAAAAAAATTGGCCATTAAAAATTGGTTTTATCAAGTTCTTTCCAGAAGGCATGTAATCAGATTACATATCAGGCTTATCATCAGGTCTGAGGATTAAAAGCAGATTACATTGTTTCAGGCCTATATTTTCTCTGAGCAGAAATAAATAAAGAAACTAAATGCCATTGCCCAGCCCTGAGATTTAGTGCTCCATTGTGGATGACTACAATGTCCATTCATAAATTTCCCTCTGTCCTCTACAGCCTCAGATGCTTCTCCCTGACTGTCAAAGACTGCGAGAACAGCTGCAGGACAGAGGAGCCTCCCCGCTGGGCAGCTGTAAGGGAAATCATGTAAGAGGAGCCAAATGCTGACGCTTTGATGAACACCATTTGTTCACTACTAATGTGCTCTTGGAAACAATAGGCCATGATCTCTGTACTATATACCATATCATAATGTTTTTTTCTTTCTATTCTATTTATTTCCAATATCATGTAGCTAGCTAGGCAGATAGATAGAATGTAAATGTGATTGCATTTAAATGTGTATGGCATCGAGGTCAGCACATATGATCATTTCTGATATTTACAGCTGATTTTACAGTCATATGCTGAATATTTTATGTATTGCCTGCAATATCTTTAGTTAACAGAAATGCACCTTATTGTTTCACCTCTATCACTGAACATCTACATTTAAAAATCAACTGTAGCAATGATAAGAGAACCAAATGTTTCTTCTTTCACATTTGTGTCTTTGAAAAATGACTACCATAATAACAGGAGCAGGTCAGTTCTAATTAAGCAGAGACTTTGCACTCTTCACTCCAAACATCTGTTTTAGTATTGGTATTAGTATCAGTTTGGAAATATCAGCTTGAAAATCCATGCTGTCCTGGCAGGGGGCTCTTTCTGTATTTCTGACTGTGTTGGGTGCCTGGCCTGTTTGTTGTGCCTGTTTTTTGTTGGTCTTTGGTTTCCACAGTATATTGAAATTTGATTTAAATTGTGCTCTTTGTGAGTTACAGTGGTTCTTTTGTGAAGAAGCTCTTGTCTTCTGTATGTTCCTGTCTGTTTGTCAAAGCACCTTGGCAAGCTGTTTTCAAAGTGCTGTACAAATAAAGTTACTGTTATTATTATTATCATTCATTCATTCATTCATTTTCTATACTGCTTATCCCTTTCGGGGTCGCAGGGTGCCGGAACCTATCCCAGCTCTCAGTAGGCAAGAGGCAGGGTACACCCTGAATCAGTCACCAGCCGATCACAGGGCCACATAGAGAGACGGATAACCATTCATGCTCACATTCATAGGCGACCTTCCTGCTGTGAGACAAGCGCACTACCTGCTGCGCCACCATGTCTCCCATTGTTATTATTGTTGTTGTTATTATATCTTAATAATTATTAAATACATTTATAATACAATATCAACCAGCTGACCAATAAAATGTATTTTGTGTAGTATTGTGATTAAAAAAAAAAAAATAATGTAACATACAGAAATTTACAAAATCAAAATGAAGACATAAACAAGTTGATACCTATAAATACCAGCTTGAAAATCAGCTAAGGGGATAGAAAAATACACAAACAAAGGGCTGGTAAAACAAGGTAACGAACTATCTCATTATTATTTAACCTTTGTTTAACCAGGAAAAAACCCATTTAGATCAAGATCTCTTTCACAACAGTGACTTAGCCAAGAGGTCAGCAGCACGTCATATGGAGGGATAAGCAAAAATCTGAGATTACAAATGGGACAATGAGACTGTCATAAAACTAAAGCAAGTAAAATAGGAGAGGACACAAAGAATACATTACTAATAAAATGACTTGAAACACAGAATATAATAACATGAAGGCATTTTGTAAAATATACTGTGAAAATTGAACACTTAAAGATTCCTATTATATCAAACAAAGCATTGACACGTAAATCAACAATACAATCAAAGGGGCATCTAAATAGGTGTGTATCACAGTAAGAAGGTCGCTGGTTCGTGTCAGTCAGGTTCTTTCTGTGTGGACTGTGCATGCTCCCCCTGTGCATGGGCAGGTTCCCCCAGGCACTCTGGCTTCCTGCCACAGACCAAAAACATGCCCATTAGGTTGATTGGTGACTCCAATATTGCCCTAGATATGAGTGCGTGAATGGTTGTCAGTCTCTCTATGTGGCCTTGTGATTGGCTGCTGATGGGTTCAGGGTGTACCCCGCCTCCTGCCCAATGTCGGCTGGGATAGGCTCCAGCCCCCGCCACCCTGAAAGGGAGCAGTGGTATAGATTATGGATGGATGGATGGAAAGATATTTCAGAAATGTACTGATACAGTTAAACACTTACAAAATGAGTACACCCCTTCAGGTCTGCCAGAAAACCATTAGTTTCCTTTCAAAATCAACATTTTTATGACATACTATACCACAAAATACTCCCCCAATGTGGGCCATTGATTGAAAACAAGATTTTTTAAGTTGCACACAAGAAAAGTATTTTTCTCAATTTAAAATCAGGATGCAAAAATGAGTACAGCCCAGTCAAAGGAGTGGGGACAAAGTTAAATTTTAGTTATCATATTACCTTTATTTTCATCTGGCAAAAAAAAAATGTTATGTTAATCTCAGCTTTGCCAAAACTTTGAAAACTGTTCTTTTGTTCATTTGATATTGATTAAAACATTACTTTCAATAGGGGTTGTATTCATTTATGCTGGGCACTGTATATATATCAGTAATATAGACAAATGACTGGATGAGTACATGAATAATAATGAATATTCTTTCTTTTGAACCTTTCTTTTTCCATTTCTATTTTGTTTACTAAGACTACATGTGCTCCTTTAATCATGTAAGTAAAAGTCCTCGCTTTGTTTAATTCCCCTCTGTCCTGTCCCGGTGTGAGCTCGAGCTCCAGGTCATAACAAGCTGCAGTGCCCCGCGGTGACCGGCAGGCGGCGCTGCGTGTTGTAAACAGCTCTGCTGCTTCTCGGTTCTCCATTTTGTATGTTTTTCCTGGAGGAGGTTAGCGCCTACTTTCCTAATGGCTAGCTGCGAATCCCCTTAGCCCAGTCAGTTCAACGCACTCTGCATGACAATTTACTGCTGCATCGAGCTGTGAGACCGTCAAGTCGTCTGTATCTACAGAGATTTTCTAATTTACTTGTTTTTTAAAGCCATGTAGCTAAGAGCCGGAGCTGGAGGAGTAACGTTAACAAACACTGAGTCAGTGCTGCGTGTTGTGGACTGCCACTTTCAACCAAAACAATGTTGACAGACGACCTGTGGACACATACCAACAACCAGACATTTCAAGGGTAAATATGCGCTTTTATTATAATTTTATAAGATTGTGTGCCAGAAGGGGGCTTGAATAGTGACGCTGTGTAATAAAATCTGTCAGTATAATGTATCTGGAAGTGCTGTGTTTGTTAGCAGGCTAACGTTACTCGTCTGAAATGTAGGCACGTAGCATTAACTGTTAGCCACATTGCTACGTAGCACTAGCATGCCAACTATTAGCATTAGGCTAATGTTAGCATGCCTTAAAATAACCGATCGTGCGTGAGTTGAGGTATAATTAATGCGGTGGAAGTTTCACTTTAATCACATTACCCCTAAAGGTCCCTTTGTTTGTGTATACAGTCTGGATATTTGGCCACAATGGTGTAGCTAAGGCTGATAGCATACTTTAGCCTGGTTAGCATCAAGGGCGCGCAGGGGGGAACGCTTAGCAACTTTCTCAATCGTGTCCCGAGCTAATGCTTATTACCTCTTTATTCTATCTGCGCAAGCATAATAAAGTCCAAATTCATGTATCGTATAGGGATGGACAGGTAATAGAATCTAATTTTCAAGTGTAGTTTCCCACAGTGATTAAGATAGGATGATCGAGATTAAGGGATTACTGAAAACAGGTCATTTTTGTTTCACTATACACCTATTTCTTTATTTTTATCGTAATTAGAAGTTTCCTGTTGTACCAAGTGTAAACATATTCGGAGTGTTTCAAAACAGTAAGTGCCTCTGGTGAAACACAATTAAAGCAAAGGGCAATCATGTTTAATAATCAGAATTTAAATGTAAATCTAAAGAATACTGATCAAATTTTTTTGCCATAATCAAGCAGCCCTAGTATAATGTGGGACTAATTTCTAACATGGCAAACACTCTCTTTTAAATTGTTTACAATGTGTTCTATGCTCTTTGTAACCTTCTCTATCTTTTTTCGTTTGAAAAGATGGATAAAGGAGGAGTGAAGAAGATCATATACAGAAGAGATGACCATTTAAGCAAATTGGTCTACACTGAAAGCCCTGAGGAGGGAGGTCTGTTGAAAGTGGCTCCCCACAGTGCCATGTCAATCGCCTCTGCCACATCTGTCGTTCTTCCATCCAGCCCGTTGATGCAGCCAGGACAGGTGCCTAACGGCATCAGCGACAGCCCCCTTCCAGAGGAGCTCACCTCCATCACTGCCACCCTTGGCTCATTGTTAGAAGATACCGAGTCTAGGAGCCTGACCAAAGACCAGAAAGCTCTGCTGCAGTTTCAGACACCAACTTCTGCTTCATTTGGGCGTCAAACTTTGAGGGAAACTTTGCCCCAGTTGCAGGCTAGTATAACAGACATTGCACAGTCCTCCATGGATTCACTTATTGGAGGATCAGATCCCAATTTCTTTCACATGAAAACAGAGGATTTCTCAATGGATAAAGGAGATCAGGACCCCATTGACCTTGATCATGCTTTTGATCCCATTGGGAAAGATGTGGATGTGCACCAGAAATTGTTTAGTGACAACACTTTGGACCTGCTCCAAGACTTTGAGCTGACAGGCTCCCCCTCAGATTTTTATGTCGGAGATGATGCTTTCCTGTCCTCCTTGGCAGATGATTCTCTGCTTGGGGATGTTAGCTCAGAGAGGGACATGAAGTCTGCTGCTATTGAGAGCGTTAATGGCAGTGGGGTTGCCTCTGTGGCTCTTAACGGCAGCAACATAAGTCCAGATCAGTCCTGCTCCAGCATATCAACATCTGCCACCTTAACCCCCACAACCACTTTATCTGCTCTAGTGAAGAAGGAGAAAGATGGTGGCTTCATTCAGCTCTGCACCCCGGGTGTGATCAAACAGGAGAAGACATCTGCAGGGCAGAGTTATTGCCAAATGAGTGGCACAGCCTCCACTAACCTGGCCAGCCCCAACCCCATATCCATCTGTGGGGTCAGCACTTCAGGAGGACAGAGCTTCCACTTTGGACTCAGCACCAGTAGCAGTGAAGCTCAGCAGCAGAAGAGTCAGAAGCCAGTGTCCAACTTGTTTGTACCAGTAACAACCATCAGTGCGCCCTGGAACAGAGGCCAGACTGCAGTAGACAACAGGAGCTCTGAGTCCTCCTCAGGCTCCCCTTCCTTCACCATCGGCTTTGTCAAGTAAGAGAAGTACTCAAAACTCAGCTGCTTGATTGACCTTGATTTTTATTTCAGGTTTCTCAACTCAAATAAGCAAAAGAATCCATCCTCTGTAGTATCAACTTACAGCTTTACAGCTATTTCCACCAATCAGAGGCACTGATCTTTGACACAGCTGTTGTATAAAATCTTAAAATATGCCAGGTCATGTCTAATAAATGTCCGGTCTGATTCAACAATGACAAGTCTTTTTTTATCAACAAGTGAATAAGCAGAATAGCAATCTGTGACTGTTTGAACAACAATCTATATAACTGTTTGATGCAAATTTCTGTGCTTGAAATAAAGATATCACACATCATTTTTTATTGAAACAGACTAGAGAGCTGAAAAGCACTATACAAAGAAAATAAGGCCCAAATCAGCGTTTTCTTGGGTAACTTTAATCGGTAGTTCTCAATCTGTTTTTTATCAGGACCTGAAGCCACGCTTGTCTGTTTTTGCCCAAATTACTCAGCTGTTTTCAAGAATTCTGTTTACTTATTATCATTACCTAACATATTCTTTGAAAAACCATGTATGACTAATAGCCTACATCTAGCAGCAATGAAATATTTTTTTATTAGAAAGTCAGTAGTCTATCATATAAAAAATAGTGAACTAATGAAACTGTGCAAATGCACAGCAACACTTAGATTAAACCACCTCCACAGCAGGGGTGTGAATCTCCATTTGATTCAGCACTGTTTCTGAGGTTCACATTCAATTCCAAAAGCGATTTTTGATCCAAAGCCGTACATACAATATATCCCCTATTTCTCCATTTGTCATTACGAAGGTGCTTATTGCAGGACCTGCCTGTGTCTGTTGTGTACTGAGAGGCTTGAAAATGCGATTCAACTTAAAATAGGACAATAAAATATGTTCAAAATGAACAAGTAATGTTTTTGTAAATTTTATCCCTATGTTAGCAGCAGAGCTAATGTTTGTAGCAGTGCACATTTTGCTCCAGAAACATCACAGCTGCTCAGCATTGAAGGAGAGAGAAGACAGAAAGAGGCAGTGCAGCGGTAAACGGCAGCAGATTTGCTGTGCTGAGCTTCTGGAAAAATTTAGTTAGTTTAGAAAAAGGTCCACATGGACGATTTGAGTTTATACAGAATTTTATCTTGGAATTGAATTCCATTTGATTGAGGAGCAGCTTTTTCCAGCACCTCTACCGCATTGCAATTAAATATTTAATTCTGCATGAATTATTTTAGATGAAACCATTAAGTTATTTGTGATCTCCAGAAATGGTAATCAATAAATCTTGTGATGATATTTGAATCTTAACCATTTTATGGAGCCCTTGGAAAATCAGTCCAATTGTACTGGGAAACCAGCACTATCCCTCCAAGGAACATGATAAATTAGCTGAGATTTAGCAGAACAACCGTTATGTATAAGTTAGAATTTGATATTCATTAAATTTTAAAAATCTGTTTGTCCCAGAGGGTGAATCCAATGGCACTTAAAACAGTGTCAAGCAATAGTTATCATAACAACAACCACAACAATAAAAATAAAGACTTTTCAAATGAACTTCAAGTATTTTTTAATTGATACTATAATATGTAAAATGCAGAGAGTAGATTATAAATATAAGTATCAAGTGATCTGATTAGCAGTGCAAAATAAAATGGAATTGGACCTAAACTAAAAGAGACCAATTCTGAATGATAAAAGTGTTTATAGTACAAATAATGAAAGAACCCAAATAGAAAGTAAACATTTTAGCAATGCTATATGAAGCTTAAGGAAATCAGACTGATACTGAATGAAAGGGAAGACAACATCACTGAAAGATAGAGAAAGAAATGGAAAATATATATTCTTATTGATATAATGTTAGACAAATACTTTTATTTTCTAGGCACAAATTAAAAACCCAAGAAAGCAGCAACATAAGTCATTTTTGGTCCTGATCCACCAGCTGAGAAATCTGAAATTTTGTTTTTTGTTGTTTCATGTGTGTGATTTTACCCTCTTATGTTGATTTGCTGTCAGTGTGTGGAGGAGTGTCCTTGTGGTTCCAGACTGACACAGCCCTTCCTTTCCTCATCTGCAGTCTGAACACACACTGATGTGAAAATTAAGATTTTGTGGGCCCCATAACAAGGGGAACAGTTCGCCTGAGAAATGTCACTAGAAAATGTCAAACCGAAGAGGTGTGTGGCTCACTCTTGCTCCACAACAGGGTGGATATCATTAATTGAAACTGAAGGCTGCTTATTGTTTGTTTACTCTGCTTTATGGCTCCCCTGTTTATTGCCTTGTGTGGTAGGAAGCCGTTTTTGTATTGCCATGAGGCGTGGTTGACAGTTTTTGTTACCTGAGTGGTAAAACAAAGGTGCAGAAAGAGGGCGGCTTTATAACTGCGACTAAAACCAGTCTGTTCCTACAAAGTGTTGATCTGCCTCTGAATTCAAAGCTGCTTGGGCTTACGTTACACATGAGCAGCATCTTTCTCATCATGGAAAGATTTATGAGTCAGTGCTAAAAAATGTTCTTGTAATGCTGCTTTTGTTGATTATAATTTTACTTAGTCATACCATATCTGTTTCCCAAATCAAGATTGTGGATAATGGCTTTCATACAGGTGGTTATCAGCTGGTGGAGTTACATGGAAATTTCCAGTGTGTGATGTTATTGTACTTTGAATTTGACATAGATTATGTTTGGCAGTACTGAACAATTAGTCACGTTTTGATTTTAATATCAATTTTAGGGTCCCTAAGGTAATCAAAAAAAGATAATTTAGTTTAAACAATAACTATGATGTCTGCCATGCTGCTTATGTTTTGTCATGTGATAAATGGAGTGCAACATCCCATCATGTTCAGTAGTATGTGCTTTGCCCCTCCCACCAAAAGGCTTTCAGTTTGATTTAAGTGAGGAGCAGAGGGAGCTTCAGCATGTAAACCAGTTATTTGAAACATTTTGGAGCCAAACATGATGACAGAAAGGCACTTATTAAAGATGTCATATGCTTTTTTAGTTTTATGTGCGTCTTCTGCATGCTAGAACACCTCTATGCACAAGCCAACAAAGTCCATAACATTATGGCTTATTCCCCTCTCTCTATGAACAATGCCAGTTTCTGCCTTAAATGGCTGATTCCCCCAGCCCCCTCGAATAGATTGACCACTGTGACACATTGAGGCTGTAGAAAGAATACAGGGCCGTTGAAAACATGGCACTGAACTGCGCTAAGGCTGACCAAACACCGAAGAGTAGACAGGTCAACCAGTCAGAACAGACTGGGCCCACATGGAAAAGGGGGCCTTAAAGTAACAGGAGCGCCAATAGAGTGTCCTGGGCAGGGTGAGAGTGGAGGTGGATCAGGGGTACTCCACATGTGAAAACTGGCAGCTTTTTTGTGAAATTACAAAGTATTTTACACTAGTGGCTACTTCTTAGAGCTAGGCAATCTTAAATTAAAATTACTGCCTTCCACAATTTAGACAATAGATTAATTGAAATCAAACTAGCACCATGCCACATTTCATGCACTTTTTTGCCCTTTATAGCATTATTTTTAGGTATTTGTATTTTTACAAGTATATTTCAATGCATTTCCTGTTCTTTAATGTTAAAAATTATAGTGTCAAAAGCATCAACATTCAGTGAAAGCATGGTGAGTAACCATGTTTCATAATTGTGATCTCAGTGTCCATTAAATGATCATGATAATGATTATTGCCATAATCCAAAAGCCCTAATACTTAAGAAAACACAAGATATGTATGAAGCTTTTAAACAATTCATGCATTAAGTAATCAGTAATCATGAAAATTGATATCAACTTAAATAACTGTGATACTGAAACTTGCCCAGTTTACAGCTGAAATAAACAAATGTACAGCCTGGTTCAAGGACAGATTGTGGTCTTTCTTCAGGTCTTTGTTGGCAGCCATCGTGAAGCTGTTTGTCAGGTTTAAGGCCTGCCCTAGACCTTTGGGATGGTAGTTAGTTTTGAAACTGTGATTTCAAGGTTGTGACTGCCACAGATTTACTTCAAAAGATGACTCCAGTAACAAAATACTTGATGTCACACAGATCAAGAAGCACAAACTTGCACACTTGGTAAAGTTGCAATAACACATTTGGCTCTTTGGAGTCTTCTAAGTCAAACTTTTTAGGCTGTGATTCCCACAGTGAGAGTGCCAGAGACTGGCAACCCCGACTGTCCCTGGTGGTCATTAAAACCTTTATATATGTTGTGCACAGCTGCACACACAAACATTTAAGTAATTTCTAAAACATGACTTTTCTTCATCATCAGTATTACCATTTGACACTGGTATAACTTTAAATTGAGCACATTTAATGAACATACTTTTTACAAATATAAGTAGAATTTAATCAGAATTTATAAAATTAGCATGTTTTTGACAGTATCTCCCAACCCCCCCTCTCAGTGTGTTGTGACCCCTAATCCTGAATTCTGACAACACTTTTGATTTCACTGAAAGAAAAATATCTCTGTCTTTTACAATGAAAACAAAATACTCAGCTCTGTTAACATTTTAACACCAGTGTGGTATTTGAGTCATTTTCTGGAATCACACAGGAGTGGTCACTCTGTTTTCTTCTCCACAAGTTGAAGGATGAGGAGGTGGACATGTTATATGTTTTGATAAGCCAGAACAAAAACTGCTTCTTGCAGGTTTGGTCTGCGGTGTTCAGTTTCCAGGACAACGAGGCTCGGTTTTGAAAGTGAGCCGTCGCACTGAGACCAAAAAATGGTTGGTTTAACCCCTGAGTTGGTTTGTTAACCCTGTAATCCTGCTTTGCAAGGGAGGCTCAGGACTGTGCAGGACGTGGCTGCAGATATAAGTACATAGATCCTGAGAAAGGATGTTTTGTTACAAAGCCGGGGAATTCCACATAAATACAAGTCAGACATTCAGCCTTTTTCCTTCATCCCAACAAGCATGCACTTTTTAATCTCAGTATCTTTTTTACTTTGAAGTCTTTTAGCCGGCTGCTTGTTTCGATAAGCCTCCTCACGTAAATATCCTCAGCAGGGGGAGTTCATTAGGTCACTTTGGTCAGCTCTCTAATCCTCAAGTTTTATCATGCCTAAAATAAATCTGGGGGTACTCTGTGTTCACTTAAAGCAGATTTGTCCCCAGGGGGCCAGAAAGGCACTTAATTCAACCAGGGATGAATGTATTATAGTCTTTACAGGTGAAATGTGAGAGATCCTCATTCTGGTAACTCTGTAATTTTGCTGAATCTTAATATACGCTGTGATTTACTTCTCATACGTTTATGTTCAGATAACTAGAGTATCAAGCCGCAGTATTTCACCTCCACACAGGCCCATAGAGTGTCTTTTGTGCCATTATTGCTTTGCTGCTCAGTTCAGTTTTATGGCCTCAGCTGTGAACGTGGCCTGGGATCCAGTCATGAAACAGCTCAATGGAAATTCTCCAGTAACGGCAGTGCGACAGGGTCACATGCCACAGAGGCTTTTTGTTTGTGTGTCCTCCACATTCACACTTGTCTGATTCACACTATCTGACAAGGGAGGGATCGGCTCAAAGTGCGTCACTTCAATGAGGGAACTGATGTGTGTTTTTATTCTTTTTGAGGCTTAGTACCTTCTTCACGACTGTCTAACCGCTGTGCTCGTGTTTGTTGACGGGGAACAGATGGAAAGAGATATGCAACACACCTCACTTTCATTGCACATGTGGTTTTAATTGCTTTGTCTTTGTGCTTCCTCAGAGGTGTGTCTGAGCACATGATTATGTTTGTGCATGTGGTATGTGCACCAATGATGTTGTGTGGGTTTGTGGCTGCTCAGTGATTGCCTAATAGGTGTCTAAACATAGCTTTTCTGCGTGTGCGGCTCTGTAGTGAGTGGGAGTTTGCTGTTGTTCAGAGCCTGCTAGCTTTAACCTGTGTGACATTTAGCAACTCACCTAATGCTGGGCTTCAGCATCTCGGTGCCTGTCAGCTGGGTTTGCATCAGGTCACCATTATTTTCAGCGTCTCACGCGATGGGGCTGCTGCTGCTGCTGCTGCTGCTTCCTGCTGAGGCTCCAAGGACCTCACATGGCTCAGAGTATCTGACCTGCTGTAGCCCTGAAGTTTGCTGCTCTGCTCTTCGCAGGTTCTCCAGCATCCTAATAATGGATATGCACTTAATTAAGGAAAATGTAAATAGTTCAAAAAACATTCACATATGCAGAAAAAAAACCCAAACATCCTGAGTGTACCTTGCTGAGCAGCATTTGTGAATGCAAAAAGACACAGGTTTCAATCAGACTTTGCCCTGAAACTATCCTGCTGGTCACTAGGGGTGGGGGAAGAACATTTATACACCACAATATTGCGCTATTTGGCATGTCAGTAGCATATTGTATCAAGTATCAATATATTTTAATGAATAATTTCCAACATTTAATAAAGCCTTTGGTTCTACAGATACATCATCATTGGCTGTTTAAGTCCACATGATGGTCCTGTTGGGCCAGCTGCAGGTGAGTTCGGCAGGGGTTACATTCACTGTGCAGGAGAGTTAGTAAACAAACATGGCAGCAAAGGAGAGACAGAAGGAACGCACCGTTTGCATTCAACGTGTTGTACAAGGCCCGTTATATACAACCTGCTCTGCTGTGCTCAGCCTTTTTTAAACTTTTAGCTTCACGCAGTGTTAAGTATTTCAATACTCAGCAACAAGATCCCATCAGGCCTGAAGTATTGTGATAATATTGTATTATGGAGCCACTTGTGATTCCCACCCCCACTGGTCACGTAGTATTTCTCCCTTTTAAACCTCCATCTGAAAGAGAAAAATGTAAAAAGAATTTGAAGAATTTTCCCGAGGAGGTTAACCCAAATTTTATTAAGAAATGTTCAGGTTGCATAAGTTAAGCGCTTAAAAGTAGACATAGCTGTATATCTGTGATTCTTAGCCTGATGCTAACACAAAATAAACATTGCTATGAAATGGCCTCTTAATTAAGCATTGCTCCCAGCTGATTTTCATTTATGAAAAAAATCAACTGCCCTTGACACAGCAAAGTAAAGTACTGTTGTCTTTAGATGTCAGTCAGCAACCAGATACCAGATGCAATAGCAAATATCTTGCGGTAGTATCACATTTCAAACAGGCACTTGGAAAACATATTGGAGACAATGTTAAACTTCAAATTAAAGGTCATATTTACATAAAATCTAGTGTTTCTCCTGGTTTATCATATAGGGTGGTGGCCTACCAACAAGAATGTACAGTCATGCAGTCAAACAGAGTCTGTCCAAAGCACAATGTGGTCAATGTCTGTCTCTGCACACCGTCTTCAGTAACCAGAGGAGCCTGTTCAGCTCGAGGCTGCTCCATCCCAAGTTCAGGACCAACAGACTGAAAAATTCTTTTGTCCCTCAGGCCATCAGACTGTACAACTCCTCACTCAGGGGGAGGAGGAGTAGCAGGAAGACTGAAGATGGGAAGGAGCAGTAGCCAGCCAGTAGCCATATTTTTTTTTTCGCAAGGGGTTAATAAAGTTCTATCTAATCTAATCTAATCTAATCTGAAATTCAAATATATTTTGTATTGACAGAGGGATTCACAAATTTAGAATTTTTGTGTGTAGGGTGGTAATGTCAGGTCCTGATTGCCAACAAATTACATAAACTTTATCCCTATAGTTTTTCCTGCTCTTTATTAAGGAGTGAAACTGAAATCTTCAGTTTTTTGATAAGTATCTAAAAATCACTGGTCATCCTTAACCTGGATTGAAGAGATCATATTATGCTTTTTTAAATTCATATCTTCCCTTTAGTGTGTTTAGCATGTCTCTTCCACGTGATGGAGCTCCTCTGTGAACAAAACCAAAGGTCTGCAGCATTAAGGAATCCCCCTCTTCCCCTATTTGCAGTGCCAGCAGCTGCCTAAAAAATCATTTTACCCCCAGCCCCCCAAAATAGACCTACGACTGTGATGTCATACCATTCTTTTAGCTGAAGCCCACTGCAGAACGAAGACGTCAGAATAAATGCAGAGTTATTGACATTGCACAGAACTGTCCAATCACCACAGAGTAGACCTGTAAATCAATCCAGGCAGACTGGGCCCAAATGGAGAAGGGGGCCTTAAAGGGGCAGAAGCTCTCACAGAGCTTCTCAGACAAATATAAAATAAGCTCTATAGGGGATTTCCTTTAATGCAAATTAGACAGTTTTTTTTAACATCAGTGATTGTGAAAATACCCTGACAGTGATCAGAAATGAATATATATGAACCTGATTACAAGCAAAACATGACCTTTTTAAAAGAACCTGTAGTATAATGAGTAAGATAAGAACCATGCAGTGTGTCATACGTTCTCGTTTTTTAAAGAATAAAAATCAGAAAGGAAAAACTGGCTTGATTTTTATTTATCATCTGCCTTGATTTTCACAATTGGTGCATATCTGTCAGGGTTGGATTGACACAGCCTGATGTAGGTGTCTTTATTCAGTGCTGGGTGGGGTTGGGAATCAAAAAGCTGTAACTGTTGAGAACAGATACTATCTAGTTTGAGGCATTGATATTGTGTGCCTTTAGGCTTAACAAAGACCTAACCATTGCTGTAAGTACCCTTAGATCTGTATGCCATGCAATACAATGACGTCACATTTTCACAAGAGGCAGTTGGCATGAACAACAACAAAGGAGTTGAGGAAGAAATCGTGATAGGAAAGAGACAGGAGTGTTTCAATGTGCAGTACAATTTTACACAAATTACACAAACAGCACAACATGACATGTCAGCTGTCGTGTAAATGAAAGGGTGAAAACACCAACAGCGTGTTGAAATTTTGTGGACACACACTTATGTCATAATAAAACATGACATAAGTGTGTCATTATTACAGAAAATAAAGTAAGTCTGCTTTTTCCCACACAGAAAGTTAAAAAGAAATAAGGGACTCAATTTAGATGGGCATCTTGAAGCAGAGTAGTTAGTTGATTTGGGAACAATAAAATTGCATCAGTTCTCAACTCTAGTCCTTGGTCACATATGCAGAAAAATTAAAGTAACATAAACAGGTGTTTTTGACAGAAAAAATGAGTAAATCACAGGTTAGCTTGTTCAACGTTGACACAGAGCCACTTAGCCAGGTCACCGACCACAGGGCCTGGCCTCCTCCCTGAGTCAGAGCAAGTGTCAAAGGTTACAGAGCAGGAAAGACTTGACTCAGGGTCACCTGAGCCCAGGGCAGGTAGGATTTTACGTCACCATTTCAAGGATTTTCCCTGCTAAAGATGTGTTTGTGCTGGTGTCTCGGTTGTCATGTCCAGTGAGATAAAGACGCAGATCGAGGCTCTGATGTGTGGGGATGAGAGTGAATCTAAATACCATTACTCTTAACACTGTTAAAATCATCGTACTGTTGTTCTGCTGAAGTTGAGTTAATTTGATTGTAAACATGTAACTTGTATTTTTGTGGCTCTGATGGGAAATGTGGAATAGATTCGTCATACTCAAGTTTTTTTTGCCACCTGTTTTGGCATCTTTAGCAAAAAGCCTCATTCTGCAACTCATTCAAGACTTGAATGAATTTATTTCCAATGTACAATAAAAATCGATTCTAGTGTGCACACAATTCATCAATAGCACTGTTTGCACCATAGTTAATTTCTAAATATCCATCATCTTACAATAGGAAAAGAAATACCTTCTGCATAGATCATAGTCATAAATAACATTTGCAATATCATCTAACAGGCATAAGTCACATTTATAATCAATAGACAAAATAAATTTTCAATTCATGTGACTTAATTGCCTAAGGAAGGTGCTTAACCAAGTTAACCTGATCCTTGGAGGAAATAAATGCTTTTTGGCTTAAAGGCCCTTAAAAAGCCATAACACAAATAATTAGAGCAATGTAATTTTATGGAATTATTTTAAGGACACTTCGCCTTTCATGTCATCTCATTCACAAGTAAAATGTTAAGGAAACGGGCATGTTATTTGTCAAACAAACAGGCTAACCGCGTCCATTTAAATGAATGGAGACGGCTAGGCTAACGTTAGCTCAAACAACGATTGACTCACCAGTCCTCAGTTTGTACTTCACACAACTCGTTCTTCTTGGTTTCGGCCGCGGTAGGAGGCTCCTGTAAGTTAATATGTACAAAGCACTTAGTGTCATTCATTATTTAAGCGGAAAACGAGGCAGAAATAAGTTTAAAACCGACCTGTAGCTCATGCGATCTTCCCTCTGCTACAAATCAAACTGACCCGCTGTGGCGTAATTACTGCACCCGATTGGCCTCGCTGACCCACGTGACAACAGACGTCACCACATATGGTCGTCCCGCGAGGTCAACGGGAAATACCGCGAGATTTTGAGACGGGAGTTAAATAGGGGCAGAAATAGTATCTGTCACCTGGGTTACATTATCTTCATTGAATGTCCTTTCTTCATGCATCAAAAGTGCCTCTAATTAACGGATAAAGTGTTTTTTCTTGCTTCACATTTGTTTCTTGTACAAATAGACACACCATGAAAGAAAAGGGTCAATAATAGTAAAGTGGGATCTTTACTGTAAAAAAAATATCAGAATTAGCAAGAATGAGTTCAGAAATATTGGGTTCTCAGATATCTGCAAAAATCCAATAGTGTACATCGCTAAAGACAAAAAAGAAAAAAGCAGCAGCCACATTGGCAGGTCATTGCCAACCCTGTCCTCTGATAACCTGAATCACAGACATCCCACACAATGAAGAACACAACACTCCATTTTTAGAGAAAACACACACATTATTTGTTGACAGTTGATTTGACGTGTCATGACCTCAGTAACAGTGAGTTGCATTAAGAGAGATAAACATACCAAATGAAGGGAAAATACTAAAACATTAATCCCCTAATAGATAATCTCACTGCTCAATTTGTAGGACTGTGTTATGTAACTGTTTTTTTTAGCGTGGCATTTCCTTCTCTGCCTGGGATTGGATGAGCCCATGGAAGTCAGTTCAATTTGTGGGTCATTCGTAATGACTTGGCCATACATCCTGCTGCTGACTTAAGCCTGTGCCCTATTGCAGTCCCCTTGGCTCCTTGACTATTATATCTTTAAAACAAGTTTATAACACACACTGTAGGTTACAGGAATTTCTTGGGGGCTCTTGACTCCATTGTGTGTAATGGAGGAGCGTTGTTTACATGGCTTACGCAGCTGTCTGACTGAATAGAGCTGTTCACAAGTCTCTCATTCAGACAAAGACGTGGTCTGTTGCTTTACTGTCTCGTGTTTCTTTTATGTGGCTGTTTGTGAGTAACATAAGGTTCAAAGTTTTATACTATTAGAAGTTCATTCATACAAGATTTCACTGGAGTCATTTGAGTGGTTCATTCAAGAGTTTCAAGGGTTTTTGTAATCAACTAGATGTGAACTTTGACTCTCTTTGTTGTATAGGTGGATAGATAAAAAGTAGATAAATGAAATATATTTATTGGTCCCAAAGGACCAAAGGAAACTTAAAATAGAGTCTAAGGCTGTCAGAGACAAAGCCTTTGACTGACTAGTTGATTGGCATATATTAATTACCAGTAACTCTTTTTATTTGTAACAAATATAAAAGAACTCCACCTTCTTAGTAGGATTTGTAATTGTTTGTGCTGTAGTTAAAGAACTTAAATTTTGCCTTAACTCAGGTTCATATGTTAAATTTGGATGGCTGCTAGAGAATGCTCACAATTGCTAAATCTCGCTCTGATTGGTATATTTTGTTCTAATGGTACACTTGACACAGTTGTTACATTTTTGTGTTCAAATGAAGTCCAAAAGTGCAAGAAAAGTAGGATGAATCAAGAATTAGATCAAAAACATACTTGCCAATGTAGTTTAATTTTTTCTTTTGTTATTTGAATGAACTCTTTTCAGCCCTTGGTTGAAAAATCTGATCCTAGATTTGTTTTGTAAGCTTAAATATTTTTATATCATTGAATGGAAAATGTATAGTATTGTATTGTTTTGAAAATACGCGATTGAAAATGTATCAAAGTATTGTTTTTATTTTTATTTTTTCCCCATCTTAGTCAGTCGCAACTAGGGTTGCAATGGGGCAGAAAATGTCTGGTAAATTTCCAGAAACTTCCCATGGGAACTTAAGATGGGGAATTTTGGAAATATTCTAAACTGGAAACTTCCCATGGATATTATTTGGATTGTGGTTATTAACTTGAAATTGGTAGTAATTTAAATTAATTCTATATTATCAAAATCGTTTGTTTTGTTAATAGCAGATCTCCATTCAAAATAATACAGTTTACAGACATTATATGACAACTTTATTAAGTTTTAATTATGTCATTGAATAATCTGTTTCAGCTTCACTTTATATAGTTCACAGGCTTAGATGTGTGGCCCCAGTAGTCCAGGGTTTAGAAATCATCTGTGCATGTGATAAGGACTGACATCCCCACCTACCCAAATGTGACAAAATGCTGAAGGCCCCTGTAGAAGCGACAAGTTTGCATGTTATTTACCTCTTTAAAAAACAGCTCAGTGAAAAGAGTCACACTGCCTACAACCCCAGAGTGTCAAAGCGACATCTCTGAAGTGCAGTGTTAGCATCAACAGTTCCATCAATGAAGCACAGTCTTTGCAGATGGTGTTTCCTCTGTTTATCAAAGGAAACATAAATTCCTCTAAATGACTAAAATAATCCAGGGATAACCAGAAAAAGGACAAAGATGGGCCTTCTTCAGAGAGTGAGAGTCATGGCAAAAATTGGTGCGAGCCCCCTGGCTATTCAGCTGAAACACCCACAGATCCTCTCCCTTATCTTCCTGCCTTTTGCACAGAAGCAGAATTGCAGCTGTAGGAAGTAAATCATCATCACTAGCTTTGTGTTTTATTTATCTTTATACTTTTTGGCTTTAGTGATATAGAAACACAGTGGATAGACATTCAAAGAGGGATGAGTGAGTGGGCGGATGGCACTCGGGAACAGGCTGTAAGCTGGACTTGAACCCTTGTTGCCTCCTACAAAGTAAGAGCCTCAAAAATGGAGTGCACGGACATAAAGCACAAGACCATCAGCACCCTGAGCTTTCCCCATTTGTATGGTCCTCTACGAGTAGATGCAGTTACAGGGTAGGTTTGAAATGCGGTAATGGAAACTTAAGCATAGAGAGTCATTACTGTGGAAATTGTCTCTCGAGCTGCAGTGGTGTGAACTTCTTTAGTCTGAACTGGGCTTTACGGTTGTAGAAAACATAACTGTGAGTCAGTTTCAGTGGTTAGACATTGACGATGTGGTTAGGTCTGACAATTTATAAAGAGGGGCTTTAAAATGGTCTTTAAACTGTGAAATTAGCTTAAGCATAGCCATACACTTAAATGAAGTCTTTCTTTGGTTGACTGTGGTCGTTGAATTTCACGTCTTTGTGTCCAGGTATATAGATGTAGATTAAATTTGTTCACCAGTACTTAAAATTCATATATATGGCTGGGCTATATTGACCAAAATCTCAATCTCTATATTTTTGAGCTGAATGGCAGTCTTAAATATTTATCTAGATTTTTCTCTAGAGAAATTATTTTAAAAATCACAGGTCAATGAAGCCTAAAGTTGAATTGTTTTGATGCTGTGGGACTACAAAAGCTTGCGGTTTGGGACCACAGCTCACCCTTTTACATAGTCGTCACATTGCACTTTGTGGAGCTTATGTGAAATTTCTTAGTAAATGAATTGGCTTTCTGAGATCATTCATTTAACAATCCAGCCCTCTCCCCTTTAGTTGCGTTACTTGTGTCTATCTTTCACTTCATGTTGGTAAACAATACTGTCTAAACTTAATATCTTGTTTGATATATTGATATTTTTTGAAAACTCGATATATCTCCCTGCCCATCATAGACATTGTTTTTAAGCTAAAAGTGATTTGGTAAATTATTTTGTCTTCATTGATAGATTGGCAGAAACTGATCAGCAGTGGCTTGGAGCCTGCTGCAGCTAGACTTCTGCTGAATGAAGCAGTGCCCGGGCAAGCTGAAAGCATGTCTGACGGTGTCTCCACTACAGGGGCAAAACTCTGGAGAAACTCACTTATGGGAATATTGAGTCAGCTTTGGAAAATAGTCCTGAATCACTGATGAATAAAGCTCAGCAGAAGAAACATGAAACAAATTAAGAAAATTAAGATTGAGCAATTTAATGGTGTTTTTTTTTTCAGTTCACATAGCTCCACATAACAGCTATCTGTGTTAACATCTTTGGCATGGCTCTTTTTTTCCCCGCAGTTGATGAAATGTAGATATGAATCCTTCGCTCGAGGCTGCGTTTGACAGCTGTGTTGTCTGCTGGACTTTGTAACTGCTTATTAAATGTGAGTTTCCTCATGAATGTGTAATTCAGGGATGGGCAAGTTTGGTGACCTCTATCACCACATTAATGCTGTTCAGATTGTTCTAAATGAGAATACAATCGATAAAACAATAAAATGCCTGTAATTAAAAAAACAATAAACGTCTTGCTTTCATCAGAGTTTGTATTGTCAAGCTTAAACCCATAAAGCTAAATTTAATGAGCTAAGCAAGATGTTAAGGCTGAGTAAAGGTACTGTATCAACACAACTAGGCATGGGAATGGAAAACCAATTCCAGTTGAGAATCATTAACAGCTCCCACAAGGAACTGATATCTTTAGCCTAAATGATTTTGCATGCTGTGGTCACGCTCTCATTAGAGGCAGGCAGTAGGAATGACAATAAAGAAGTCAAAGTTGTATTCATGGTACACATGGAGCAGAAGTGCTCAAAGTAAAGCTGACAACACAATGTTAAGTGGATGGAAACACCAGCAACTTGCTGAAGCATGGCATTAAATATGAGGAGTGACATGTTTGACAATGTTGACATTGAAGACGAGTGTGGGCCAACTCACACGGTAAAACCAACAGGGGAATCAAAGAATTAGATGAATTAGTGGGATCAATAATGGCATAGGTATCAATAAAATCATATCAATTCACATCTCAAAACACAACAGACTAGTATGAAGTGTTTGTTTAAATTCATTCATTTTATCTTTATTTTGCTTGTCAGTGCAATAGAAAGTAAACAATACTTTCACACAAGTGGTGTAGGAGGCAGTTAAAAAGTATTGGGTTTGTGGTAGGGCTGAACGGTTTTAGGAAAAGATCTGATTGCCATTTTTCTGGCAGATATTGTGGTTTCAATCCGCTTCATGTTTTTCTTTAAATCAAGCTACAGTGTAATATTCACAGTACAGTTTACAGTACAGACAACAGTAAAGAAATCAATGATCAAAAGCACATGACACATTATTCATCATCTTATATTGATGATAAATAATCTGTTATTATTTAGGGATACTCCAACTTCTGCTTCTAAACAGAGGCTTTGTGTTGTTGACCTGCTTACCAGCACTTTCGTGGTGGAGATATAACGTTTGTGAACGAGGCGACTCTTTTGAACTGCTCTTGAGAACCGTTTCACAGTTAGGAGTAAACCGTTCATTTGTGAGCCAATCTTAAATGCAAATTGCCAGCAAATTTGTAAAATTGTTGACACAACAGATCCTGGATCAGGGTTATTTAAGTGTATTTGACTTCCTTTTTACCAAAATACAAATAATGTTTCGTTAAAGAAATATACATAAATCAATATTGGAAATGATATCTACTAATAACGTGTAAAGAATTGAATAAAATTAGTTATTAACGACTATGATAAACCTGTTTTCCATCTTAAATGCTGCAACACATTTTGTCCGTGTACATGGTGCCAAAGTGGTGAATCAGACTAAAATACTTCCTGGCAGATATATTTAATCTTTATGGTTAAAATATTTGGAAATAGACTGGAGGGCCACATTGAGTGAGGGAGAAAGGCTGCTTGTGGTCCCAGGCTGCCACCTGCCCATTACTAGTGTATTTTCATGGGGATTGACCAATGATAACTCCCTGCTTTGCTTTGAGTTTTACTGTACTCGGCCTTTACTTGGGGGCTCAAACCAAAGTGAGACCAGTGATTAAACATTTGCTAATGAAGTGGACATGGTGTTGGTCACAGCTGTCCGAGGTCTCAGCTGTGGGTTGCTGCCTGGTTTGATACACGAGTAGTTGTATATGTATAGCTCTATTTATTTATATCAAACTTATATTTAGTGTACGAACAGTTGTAGCTCTCAGCCTGTGATTTGGGACTTAACCCTTGGTCAGAGTTGATGTTCAGTCTTTCTCTGACACACCCCTCACCTCTCTCTCTCTCTCTGTATCTCTGTATCTCTCTCTCTCGCTCTCTCTCTGCGTCCTGTTTTGCCTTCTTCAACCGAGGGCACGGACCTTGACTGTCAGCAGAAGCTTTCCGCAGCTGTAAATCACCTTTATGATATTGCCAGTGTGTGTGACGTGGACATGCATTTTCTCTGTGTATTATTCATGATTGTGTAGGTATGCACATGTGTGTGTACGTGTGTGTGGGTGTGTCATAAGTGCTCTGGCAGGCCGGACCACAGAGCGCTGCTGTGGAGCTCTCACTCTCCTGACCTACTTTCCCTCCTGCCTCTCCACAGCTGGCGCCGAGTGAACACACCAGATCAGATGCCAGCCATTCCAGCCGATTTCACATTATTACCGCATTCCCTTGTAACCACAGTTTTGCCTTTTCTTTATTTAGATTTTGTTGTGTTTTGACAGCAAATAGGCTTACAGAAATTCCCCATTACCCCCTTTGAGGTTAAAAGGATACAGCTAAGTCTCTTCTGTGTTGTCGCCCCTCCTCTTACTTTAGTGTGCAGTTGTCCAGTCAGCAGAGCCCAAACTTTGGGAGTGGGTTCCTCCCACATTTACTGTATGAAGCTAAAGGAATTATCGTTATGCACACAGTAGCAGCAGCAGAGAGCTTTCTATTTATTTAACTGGCAGGAAGTCACCTCCTACCTACACACAGGTCATTAACAGCTCTTATTATGGAAACTAATATGGAAACGCAAACCTTCAGGGTTATAGTTTGACTCTTTGCTGTGACTCAGGTTTACTCTCCCTTGTGTTTGAAGCTAAGCCCTGCACAAGAAAACATGGCTATTATTAAAGGAAGTATGTCTCAGTTTTAATTTTGACAGCTGTTTTTGTTTATATCAGCCTTAAGACAGAAATGCTTATTAATTTTTCACACTTTCAGACTTAAATGATTAGTTAGGATTTTTCAGTTGAAGCTTGTCAACACTTAAGTTCAGTTCTGGTCAGTAAAAAGTTCACATTTTAGTTTTTACTCTTAAGTCTGGATGTTTTCTCAGTTTCATTTCATGTAACAAGCCAAGCTGAGTCATTAATATTATCAGATTTTACTGTAATAGTGTGCTTTCGATACTTAAATTAGTTTAGAAAAAATGCTGTAATACCTTAAGACCTTTCATGTGTAGTGCAGCAAAGGGGATCACTGATACATATATTGATATCTTTATTGATTCTCCTCAGAGGTACCCCAATTGATTTGGAGCCAATCATTGTCAGTCAATTTTCATTTTAAATGCATTACCTGTTGATTGGAATTAATGCTTGAAGTCACCAATCCGATTGCTTGTCATTAAGTACCATGTCTGTTGCAAATTGAATGAAATACAGCATCGTCGGTCAGCTTTAGAAAGGCTTGTCAGCTTGTCTTCTGCTGATACTGCGGCTTGATCATCACTTCAAGCAGCAGTTTTAAACCCCTCTTTATTTTACCTCCTCCAAGGATTTTATGTTTTTGTTACCGTTTGACTGTTTGCAAGTCAACTCAAAGTGGATTTTGATGAAATTTTCAGGGAATGTTGGTCACGGCACAAGGAAGAAATGACTTTAGTGGTGATCTGAATACAGATGTGGATCAAGGAATTTTTTTAAGGATTTGTTGACATTGTGAGATGGGGCAGTTTTCCACATCTTCACTGATAACTTGGCTGATAATGTCAGGTATGCCTTGATAGAGGGTTGTGCTCTATTATCACTTCTAGTTTATAGTCCCATTGATCACTTAGTTAATGAGGCAGCGTTACATTACATTATGATGAGTCTAGCTGATGAGTAATAACATGGCTGCACAAAACTACTTTGTCATAGGCTGTGTCTGAAATCACTCCCTATTCACTATTAGTGCACTATAAAGTGAAAACATAGTTTTAGACTGGTGTCTAAAATCTGAGTGAGCAGGAAATATTGCACTCATGGTATCACACATTTCAATAATAGTGATCAAGTAATGGTTATTCAAACCAGCTCAATAAACCATCATGCATTGCCAATCAAAGCTTTAATGAGTGCGTGACGTTCAGCTGCCCTAAGACACACAAGAGTTGCAACCAGCAACATATGGAACAACAATATTATGCTTTTCATACTCCTGTTGGATACCCTGGTCTTATTATGGCAATAGTCTTGACTACTCTGAGGTCAAAAGTGTTTCCATGTCATGTTTAGGTCTTGGCTTACGTCGTTAAGAACCTCACTCAAGCTGTTACTGTTAATTGTGCCAGGTACTGGATGTGGTCCCTAAAACAGGGTTCCCACATGTCCTGAAAAACCTGGAAAATGATTGACCAATTTTCCAGTCGTGGAAAACATATGGAAAATGATGAAAAAAGTCAAATGTCCTGGAAAAGCTGGAATTGCCCTGGAAAATTATTTATCTTTCTTCTACCGTGTTAGTGAACAGAAATCAAACATAGGAAATGAAGTATAAATGTACTTGGTAACTAATGCACAATTAGCCATGAAATATGAGTAGATAAAATAATACATGTTAAGGAATAAAATATAAAAATTCAAAACAATGGTGACAAATAGAAATAATAAAAACTGGCAAAATACAATTTAGGCTACTTAAACAGTTAATCAACAAAATATATTTTTAAAAAGCAGAGTAAATAAACATAAAAAAATAAGTATAAACCATAAAGTTATAATGGTAAAACACTACATAAAAGCCAGACTAAAAAGATAGCTAGCAGACAATGTTCATGCCCGAAAGTTAGAAATAAATACATTTTAAGGGGCGGGTGAAAACGTCTTGGAAAAGTCCTGGAAAATGATTTCTAGAAAAGAGTGGGAACCCTGTAAAAGAAACCAAAGTAACAAAATGAAGTAAAGTTGAGTCAAGCTGATATCAAATAGTGGAAATGCCAACTTGCTGATACCTTCAAGGTCATGTCAGTATACTAACAGTTAAATCTGATCCGTAGCATTGACTCCAAGCTCATCGATAATGAAAATACTAATATGTTATTTGGATGTAGATAGATTTATCGAGTCATTGTTCAGAGATAAAAGTGTGTTTTTACTCCAAACAGCTGACAATTGAGGGTCTTCATCAAAAGATGTTTTTCTTTCATATGACCTTTAACACATTAAAATGCTGTTTTGTTCACTGTTGCCTGGTTGTCATGATACTGAGTTGACCTTGAACGTATCACAAAGTTACTTTAAGTCACCTTGTCACTTTGGCTAATAAGCTTTTAACATGGCAATTTTACTTTGGATCTCCATATTGGATTAGTGTTTTGAAGTAATGTTGTGAGAGGATGAGGAGGATATCTGTCTTACAGGAGCAGCCAATATCATGTGTCTGCACACCTCTCACAGCAGCAGCTACAGTTGACAGAATTAAAAATAAAATAAAAAACATGCAAAGGAGCTGCGTTTTAGTTGGTTTGTTTCCTGGAAATTTAGATATTTTTAAAAGCTAAGATACTTATCTCTTATATTTAAGCCCTGCCTTGTTCACAAGAATGTATTATGCTTTTGTCATAGTTTTTACCATCAACAATCTATTGTTGGATGTAATTGTCTCGTCCTAATCATGAATGCCAGTGAAGAACACTCCTTGTCACATTTTCCATTGACGAATTTCCTCTAGTTTGACTGTACAGTATGAAGGAAGAGACAGCTGCTCCCTGTTGGCACTGACACAGGGCGTCTTCACAATAAAGTCCCTTGTTATCTACAAAAATATGGACATTAAATTCCCTGTTTTCTTTGCACTACTCCATTTCCCTACATTTTTTGTAACAGCATCACATTTGCTTACTCAAGATGATGTTGCACAAAAGTCAAGAGCTCATAAAGCCATACTGTCTGTTTTTACTTGAGGGCAAGTGAGATAGATATTTTAGCAGAGTCTAGCCCGGTCTTTAGCGAAAATAACTCAGTCCTTCCACTCCTTAACAGAAGCTGTGTTGTTGTTCTGCATGCAAGAATGATTCAGAGCGTGCAGACCAGTTCCCCTTTCTATTTTGGTTGCTCTCAACCTCGGGGAAGGAGCACTTCCTTCTGCTCCTCTTCTGCTCTCCTCTTCACGCTCACTTGAGTTTTGATGAAGATTGGGGGATGTTCGATGTTAGGTTGGATCAGTATTAGTGCAGAGAATCCAGGTTTTTAGCCCTCAGGTCTTGGTGAAGATGAGTCTTGCGATTTTATAACTTTTATTAAGGCAGTGACCTCTGAGATAAACAGTTAAGCTGAATGATTGTTCCTTTTTTTATCTGAGATGACTCATGCACTGGGCAGGGCCCAAAGTGGGTCAAGTAAATGATTAATCAGAGGCATACATGCACAAAATGATAAATTGCTCCTAAACAAGAAGGCTTGTCATTTGAACAGATAGGGTTGTCAACATTTTCAATACTTTTGTGACACCACATGCTTTAAACAATACATCACGCTTTGTTTTTATGTAAAATTCATGAATGTAAAACAGATACATTAATATTTTGAACCTAAAACTGCAGTGAGTGGAGAGAAAAAGAATACACAGAGCCTTAGTACAGAGAGGGAACACCAGTATAGCAAACAATAAGGTGATACAGTGATAAAAGAGGTCATTTTTGTAATGTAGTTGTCACTTTTTGAAAAATTTGGATGCATGTCTACAAAAACAAATAGGAAAGTGCAGGATTCTGATTGATTGTTTGCCGCTGAGGTCGGCTTCTTCCTTCCCGTTGTTTATGTTTCCATACTGCAGTCCTCAGCAACAGACAGAAAAAATACATTTTTTAGTTCCTTCAGCAACTCAGTGAAATGCACACACTAAAGTTAGTTTCTGTTGCATGCTAACAGGAAGAAAAGGAGAAAGATAGCAATGTTACCTGGTTCCTTAAAGTACGTTACAATGTCCCTGCCTGCAGAATAATCCCATATATTGTCTTTAACCTCAGAAAAATATACAAATGCACCATAATGCTCCACCTTATGAGGTTACATTTTAAATAAGGCTGGGAAATATAGACGAAAATTCATTCACTCAATAATTCTTCCCCGGAAAGGTGATATGTAATATTTATCTAGATTTTTTTTCCAGATAAATATTTTTAAAAACAGGTTAATGAAGCTTAAAGTCTGATTGTTTTGATGCAGATGTCTACAAAAGCTGGGGTTTTGCAGCTCACCAATTTTCGTAGTCATCATATTGAATTTTTTGGAGCTTATGTGAAATTTGGAAAATATTCATCTTGCTCAAGCTTTTCTGCCACCTTTTTAGGCATTTTGCAGCAAAAACCATCATTTTGCTGCTCGTCTGAGGCACTATTTTTGATTTTATCCTCTCTAGTTGTGTTACTCCTGTCAGGACTGTTGTTGTGAGAGAGCAGGGGATGGGGTTTGCTGTTATGTTTTTTTATTTTGGTAGAGGGGAAGAAAGGCAGGGTCAAACACACTCAAGAGAATCACTCAAAATGGTGACTAGATTAATGCTGTTTTAGAGCATCGACCAGCTCCTGCCTCTTCCTGCTTTAAAGGATGCTTACTTGGCAGAGCCTCTGCAGGCCGAGCTCAGTCGTTGTGGCTGAGAGCTTTGCAAGATAGATCTGTTTGATTACAAACAATGAATCAGAAGGATCCAGCTGCACTGCAAGGTTAAGCTGTCGTGATCAGTAAAAAAAAGTTTGGAATTTGGAATTGACTGGTGGGCCGACTTTAGTTAAGGAGAGGGCTGGGTGTGGCCCTGGGCTGCCTGTTGCCCGCCTTAGATCTAGTTAATGACTTATTAAGATTGCATAGACTCAAGGGCTGGGTGATATGGCCTAAAAATGAAATCCTAGATTTTTTTTCCATAACACTCAGTTCACGATTTTAGTCGGTTTTCTCCCCTCTCACAAAAAAACTGAAAAAAACTCCAAGTTAAACAAAAATGACATGAATCAAGTTTTGCCTTTATTTTATCAAAATATCTTCCCAAACCAAACAGAATTTCCCTCTTATAGTTTAAGTGTGTGTCATGAAATGTTGATTATATAGTTTAAAGGTAGGGATGGGAATTGACATTTTATCGATACCAGTGCTATTAACAATCCTGCTAATTGATCCAATTCTTTAACGATTCCCTTATTTATTCCTGCAGACTTTCCGTGTGGGTAAATGTTGGCCTGTAGATTTTCAGTGGCAACAATGTCAAACACACATGTCACAGCATAGAAAACTACTTCTGCAAGTTGTTGGTGTTTCCGCTCACTTAAGGTTGTGCAGTAGGCGCCTTTTGTAAAAAAATAAGCCACAATTCTGACTGCTTCTGAACCCTGTCAGTGGAAGGAATTGATAAGGGAATTGATTAGCAAAATGACTCATGATATCGATACCTTATAGGAACTGTTAACGATTCTCAACTGGAATTGGTTTTCAATTCCCATCCCTATTTAAATGTGGGCAGGTTTGTCTACATAGACATTGAAAGCTGAGCTATGCACAGCATATTAACATGAAACTCTGATCGATATTTAATCTCTTTTTAAAAACAAATATAAGCCTAAACATGTGCTGGTGCAAAACCTGACAGGGCCTTTCTTCATAATAACTGTAAATTATCAGTATTTATATTTCAAACATTGCAACAACTTATAATTGGAGTGAGTCAAGGAAAAAATCTCCATTTTTAATTTTTAGATCATCTGCAGAAAATAATTTGAATTAATTGATTGAGGTGATATATTGCCCAGCCCTATTAGACACACATGACGGGTAAATCCTCTTAAGTAGTTTGGACTTTTTTTGAGGGAGAAATAGCTTGGTGTAGCATTTCATTTAGTCATTGTGTAAACAGGTGTCAGTTGGCTTCCTTGTTGGCTGTGTTTGTCTTAGTGTAGTTTCTCTCGCTGTCATTTCTGTTTGCCATGGTAACAAAAGTGTTTAATTAAAATGTTGAGTTCTGATATATTGACAACCCTCATGACATCAGTCCTGATTTCTGCTGGTCTAAACTGACACTGCCTCAAGTTTGCAGATCTGCAAAGCTACTCGTGACACTCACAGCTGAAAGGGGATTATAAATTGTTAAGCAGGGCACTGGGCCACTGGCATTACCGTAAGTGCTCGAAGTGGCTTGCCTCATTAAAACCCGAGCTGACTGATCACACTCCTGCAGACGCACAGTTCACATCCCCGGTGTTGCTGTTGTTGACGTCGAGGCCTGTTTCAGGGTGTCTCTGCCTCAGCGTTGTGGCTTCGCTCTGACCGACAGTAAACTCTGGGGGAATGCGAACACTTCCTGTTGATGGCAAGCATTTACTTCGGCAGATGGTTTGAGAGAGGAAATTCGGTTGCTCTGCAGCTTTGATTGTTTTGTGTCTGACAATCCACAAAAACATAATTGTTACTTTTCTTATGGCTCAGCTGAATTTCATCAACTGCACTAATTGAGTTTCTATAAAAGGCAGTGAAGCAGAGACAAAACTTGAGGCTGAATTTACTTTTCTTCAAAGCATATAGCAGCCACAGTAATTGGATTTGACCCAGTGGCCTAAAGCTCCCTAGTAAAGCTGTCCTGCTGACACCGTCTCAGTGGGCCAGAGAAGGACAAACCAGTCCACACCCTCTGACATCATCATCGCCATCACCCTGGACTCATTATCCACCCCCGCCCACCCAGTTAGACACCACACCCACCCGTTAAAGCCTTTTGTTTGTGTGTGTATGCTGCACACGTGTGCTGAGGAAATCCCACATAGATCTGTGTTTGTGTGACAGATGGTATACTGGTTACATCAGCACAGCCGCTGAGCTCTTATATGAATTGAATTTACCGTGTGTACATCACTGACTACTGTGTTAGCAGGAGGAGTGATGGATGTGATCAGCCGATATCAGACATGTTTATTCTGACTTCATTTGTTAAATGATCATAAACAGAGATGAGGATCAGGGGTGGGACAAAAAATCTCTATGGCGATTACGTTGTTCCTCCCGTGATAGATCTATGATACATCTCAGCTCCAAATTTCGTTTTAGTTTTTCCCGTATTCCTTTTTTTTTTTTTTCGGTTTTAATTTTTTGAGAATCCAGTTTTTAGTATTTTATCCAAATTTAACCCGAGACACTGTATAAAGTAATGAAGTATAGACACTCACTCTTCAGTTTTCCTCACACGTATCTGTACAGGTCCAGTCAACAGTATGTTGACAAAATCTGCAGAACATTTGATCCCCTGACACATAATAATTGTTGGAAAACTGCTGTGCCCTGTTCTCTGGAGTTAGCTGGGCTAGTTTTGTTGCTTCTTTGCTTACTTAGTTGGTGTCTCAGGGGCCTCTTCGACATGTTTGCATTGTAAGTGAGGGGAAAAGGAGGGGGAGGGGAAGTGAAGCGTGCATTGTCACCAGCCTTAGTGACCCCCTCAAAACATTTTCCCGAGAGATACGTTCCTTTTTTTTTCTAAAAAAATAGCTTTTAAGTAAAATGTCAGCCATTTCTGTGGCATTCCTCATTTATATTGAATTCCACTTTTAGTGTCCAATTCGGTCATTCTGTCCATGATCATGGATTTATATCCTTGAGACGCTTCTCCATGACTCCTTAAGGGGGCGCTCCACCACTTGAATGAGTGAAACTCAAAGTCGAACAAGAGAAAGTTTACAGAGCGTAAATGTCAGACTGAGACCCCCTGGAGCCCTGAAAACCAAGACCCTATGTGGAAAAATTACCACTTTTTCCTTGTTACACTTGTACAAATCATGATGGTATCATTTTACATTCAGTCTGTCGTCGTGTTTTCTGTACTGGCTTTGAACATCTTATGATCTCACATAAATAACACCACCCAGTCTGCCTACTTCCACCAACATCAACACTCACCCCCCACAGTGCCTCCATTCTTGTTCACAGCCTCGTCACCTCCCTTATAACTCACTGTAACTCGCTCCTCTTTGACCTCCCCCAAAAGTCCTTCCAAAAACTCCAACCGGTCCAGAACTCAGCTGTCTGCATCATCACCAAGACCCCTTCACATCATCACATCACCCCCATCCTACAGCACCTCCACTGACTCCCGGTCAAGCATAGAATAGAATTCAAACTCGTCCTGTACACCTTTAAGGCCATCCACAACCTCGCCTCTTCCTCCACATTGCCACCAGCCCGCTCCCTCAGATCCTCCTCCTTCATCCACCTAACTGTACCCTCAGCGCTATGGGGAACTCAGAGAACTTGACCTCTCTATCCCTCTTCAAATCCCGACTTATAATTCATCTGTTCAGGACTGCATTCTCCATTTCACAATAAGCTGCCACTTACATCCTCATACCTGACATTGTCTGTTGTGTTTTGCTGATTTTATTGTTACATCCGCCAAAGAGGTTATGTTTTCGCCATGATATATCTGTTTGTCTGTAAGCAAGATTAGGCAAAATCTGCTGAATGGAGTTACATGAAATTTTTACCAGAGGTGTGGTTTGGTCCAAGGAAGAAGCCATTACATTTTGGTGCTGATCCGATCCAAATTAACGTCACAAAAAAACACTTAAGTTTATAATGGCAGGTCCCATTCATGTCTCCTCAGCTGCTGTGAGGGTTTTGCCCCCTGTACGTCATTATGGGAATTGTAGTTTATTTGCAAACTGACGTCAATGTTTTTTAAGCCTATATCACTACATTTCCCAGCTTCCCTTGCAATGCCAGCGCAGGAGTTCTCCACATGGACAGACATGAGCGGAGACTCGGCCGTCCAATCGGAGCGGAAAAGCCACTGCCGTGACTGAGCTGCTTTTCTAGTTTTATTGTGTCATGAAAGGTGCTTTTAAATAAAATGTATTATTGTTATTATTAGTGTAACTATATTTATGTGCATTGAAGTTATTAAAGGACTTCGAGCCTACTGATTTTTCAGATTTTCTACATTGGATTAACATGGATCAGCAGTGGATTTAGTCCAGAAGGACTTATTTGGGTGGACTTTTAAGGCCTCATATTCAGATAAAGAAGGTTAAGTCTTCTGTGGCAGTAATTAAGCAAATGTTTTTAGTCTGACTGGTACACCACATCAGAGAATTGCATTTTGGTTTAATTTGATGCAGAGAACTGATGTGCTTTCTGACTTCATGTTTATTCCCCTGTGATATGGCTTAAAAACACTTTGCCACAGGCTCCACAGGCTCCACAGGCTCCAGGGCTGTGAAGCTCAGACTGTATTGATTTGGGCTTTGAAAAGTACAGATTTAAATCTCCATCCCTGTTTTAAAAAGTCACTTTATTTGTATGGAATTATGTGTTTAATTCAAACTAAGAGCACGCATATGCAGACATGAGAAGTTAATCACAGCTTGGTTATCTTCTTACAGTGTTATTGACGGCTAGTGAAGCATTCTTACAAAATTGTTTGCCCAATAATCAAACTAAAGTGGCCTTAATTGTCTTTTTAGCAACTCAAGGTCAATGGATCAAGCTGTAAACACAAAACTGACCTATTAACACCTCATAAAATTGTGAAAGCAATCTACAGTCACATTTTTGGCCTTGTGGGACCTGTCTGTGTGGACGTGGCGTTATTTTTTCTCAACTTTCCATCTACAGTCTTAAGTCATGCAGTGTGAAGGGGTACTGATGGCCTAGTTGTTAGGTCACGCCCCATTTAGAGGCTGTGGTTCTCCTAGCAGTCCAATTCTGAGGTGTGGCCTTCTCCATATGTCTCTTCCTGCTCTCTTTTTCATGTTTCCTCCTCAATCCACTGTCCTATCTCGACTAAAGCAAAAAGCCTTAACACGACGTAAATGACTTGTGTTAAAATGGGTAGTTGTCTGCATCCCTTGACTGAATTAAGACGTTTGCCCTGCTGCTCACAGACGGTCTCCTGCAGTCTCTGAACCTACCAAAGGAAATGAGGTGTGCCGTCCTTGAAACAACTTTTTTTCACTCTACCTCCGCTGTTGCAGGATTTTCTGTGTCGGCTCTGAGTTGGCAAAATGCACCAAATACTCCACTTTTTCCCATCCAGAATTACTAGAAACATATTTCTCATGGCCTCCTCCCCCTCACAGTCAAACCAGCGCCAGGCAGAGAGAGCACCAGATGAAAACCTCAGATTTCCATTCAGTCAGTAATGTAACATCCTGGTTAGCGTCAGTCTGTTTGAATGGCAAACAGGGATTAGTTGCTGAGTGAGACATACTCAAATTCAATTTTTAAGAGCATTTGAGACTGCGTTACTTTGTATGATGTGTCAGAGCTTGATGAAGTGCCATGCTTTGACCATCTTGAGTGATGAGTCACATGGCTGACATGCAGAGGTCAGCCCCGGCCTGAAGCTCCTGAGGGGAATACCTGTCTCCTGCTGCTGAATGATTCACTCTGTTCACCTGATGGTTACTCACTGTGTCTGTCAACCTAATGGGGTTGAGTAGTGCTGTACAACTGTATGTTTTACCACTGCTGCTGCTTTGGGTAATACTGAGAGGGAGAAGATCCCAACAGATAAATTTAAGACTGGGTGCTCAAAAGTGCTTCAGTTTTCAACTGAATTTTCTCATTAAAAATATAAATATAAGACCAAATGGCTCACACAAGAAGGCTGGATAGAGAAACAGAATAAGTCCCAGATTTTCACTCTAAATGTTTTAAAGCTCTGTGTAAGCTTCACCTGTCCCCCTAAGTCTGTGTGACTTACACCTTTCAGTCTCTTGATATGTGAGCACATTATGGCAAAAATCATAATCACAATTATTTTCATGGATGTTGAGATCACGACACTTGCACTCATTGAATGTATATGCTTTTGACACTCTAAAAGAATGGACAGTACATAGAAATATACTTGTAAAAATGAAAATACTGCAAAATAAAAATGCTCTGACTGTGATGTGGCACATAATCTTTTAATGATGAAACCCAATTATCATAATTGTGGAAGGCAGTAATTGTAATCTGGATTAAGATTTGGTAAATTACTCATCTCCAGTGAGCCAGCTCTCTGACATGTTTTCACATGTCGGAGAGGCTCTTTACACCCTTTACATACATGCAATTGTAATATTTCCTAAAAAATATCTGGGTAACCTACTCAAGTCCTTCCTGGACCTTCTCATTCACACTTGACCTTCACAGCAGGAGGTCTCCCTGCAGTTTGCATGTCAGTCAATGGGGGCGTGAAGGAAGGAGAAAATACTGGGGGAGCATAAGGTCATTTTCAGGGTAATTCCAGAAAGAAAAACCCTACTGTCTGCGTTCACATGCGCAGCTTGACTTCGTAGTGTCAGGGTAACCAACGGACTTGAAGGTTGCCTCACTCTGCCATGAGTTCTTCCCTGAAATAGATCATTTCTACAAATGTGATACCGGTGCATGCAGGCAAAGTTTAGCTCTCTGAATTCACTGATAGCCCGAAAGGGTCTCACGAAGCATTACGGGTCTGAGGAATTTAAAAGTTACGGCATAATTTTACCAACAAAGATACATCATGGTTACTAAAACTGTCATCTTCACTCATCTCACGATTCTATTCCAGTTATTAGGATTAATGAAACAATATCACAATGCATCTCAATGAAACGCAGTGAGTAGTGTCCATGATTTTCCATATTACTGCACCAGGCTACGTGTTAGATAAAAGAAAAACCAAGCAGTCAGATAACTATGAACTCTTTTTATTGATTAGAAATGGCTTTTTAGATAAACTGCAGCGAAAATGTCTTTTCATTGTAAACCAAAATAGATGAATTTCATAGGTCTCTACCTCCTTAACATGTTTATTTCTTCCTCAAAAACTAAACCGATCAATGATAGGGTGTAAAATTTAAAATAGTAGATTAAATTACTTGGGTATTACTTGAGGTTATCTGGACCACCATCAAAATCTTATCATTTTTAAGTTGGGCCATTACCAACATCGCCTGAAAATTTCAGCAAAATCCGTTGAGTAGTTTTTGTGTAATCTTGCTAACAAACAAACATACGCAAGAACAGAACCTCCTTGGCAGAGGTAATGAGTTGGTTGACATAAGCTGACTGTGACAAAAAGCTGTTGAAGTACAACCATCCAACCCACACCTTTTGAATAAAGGAGATTAAAGTTTCATGATTCCTGTGGTTTCTGAAGAACATGTTGAGGATTGTCATTTTAATTAAAAAAAATTCTTCCTATTTGCAAAGTCTAAAAGGAGAAAAACCGACCTATTTGAATACTTGATAGACCCAGCAGCGATTCTTTCCCGTTGTGTTATATAAAAACAGAACTTTGATTTGTCTCTAGCTGTAAATATTTAGAATAATGTTCCTTCTGCGGAGGCTATTTGTGTCAAACTATGATAAATCCTGCACACAGTTCGGAGGATGATTTTTATTGCATCTTTATGATACATCTCAGCTGCATCTCTGTCACGCTGAAATAGGATCATTTTTCTTATTGAAACTTTTTAAGAATTCTGAGCATGCAAAGTTCTTGCAAAGAAGGCTAGACAGCAATATATATATGAAAATGCTGGTTCTGCTGGAGTTTCTGCTTCTTGTTTTTTAATCAATCCTGCAGATCAGAGGGGAGCCAAACAGGGAGCATCCTATTTTGTTTTTGACCTAAAGACTCAACGTGGACTCTTAAGGGTTTAAATTTCAGTCATAAATCTGAAGTGAAGGCAGAGATACTCAGGAAATAAAAGCCCACAGCCTATCAGCACACATTTGAGTTTAATTGAAACCATAAGAGGTAAATGGACAGACTTATCGACCTCACTATGTTGTTCGCAGTACTCAGAAAGCTCTCAGCTCTGTCATGGCTAGACATCCCGCTCCGAGGTCGCTCCCTGATCTTTTTATTTTTTTATCTGGCTGCTGAGCGCCTCTGGGCTCGACGCTTTGATGTTCCTCTCAGGTTTTCTCGTCCCGCTACACCCACTGACTACTGGGGCCTGGCCTGCTTTCGTGCTAATACCCTGGTGTTGTGTAACTAAGGGTGAACTTGGCTCCCTGGCTCAAATCTGCATACGTGTGCGAGAGAGTGCAGCGACAGCTCGGAGCAGCCCTTATCAAACAAAGCTGTTGGTTTTTGTGGAGGTGGCAGCGGCAGACCTGCAGACACATGGACAGGCTCGGTTTCCTCTCTGTATGGGTGTTGTTGCTGTTGCCACTGGGTAAGAAAGGGGGTGTGGACCTGTGGTGCAGAAATTAAACAAAGCCTGACGCCCCCTAGTGGCTGTTTTGGGAAAGTGCTTCCTCTCCATCTGCCCATCACTGGGTCTGGAAACGTTTGTGGTTCGATCAAAGCAGAAAGAAGGTCTGTTTTTATGACAACCACTGGATTTAGGTTGTGACCATAGATATTTAGATAATTTAGGCTTTAAAGGTCCCCAAAAAAGTACGATGGCTTTACTTATCTCCTCTCATGATGTCAGGAGCTTAGGAAGTGTCAAGCATAAGGGACACATTGACTCTGAAGGAGTAGCTGTATGTATGTGAAGTTTGTTTATTTAAAGTTCGAGTGCTGGGCTGTAAATCTGAACTGCAGCTGAACTCCAAACTCAGGGCTTGCTTTCAGCAGTAGGCGTAACAAGTGCACATCGCAGACTGTAAACATACTGTATTTCTCTTACATAGATAAGAGTCACATGGTTGTGATAAAGGTTTTATTTTTATTTTGGGTGACTTGAAATCAATTTATAATAAACCGTAATGGATAGATTACACTTTTTTTTTAATTTATTATTTTGGATCCTTATTAGCTACTGCCGAAGCAGCGGCTACTCTTCCTGGGGTACACACACTAAAACACAATCCACAAAATACATCAGTGACATTCAATATACTCTAGAAATTGAAACAGGAAATAAAAGACAGTTAAAACAGCAACCATCTGACAGTCATAGTAATAGTCTCTTAGATGCCCAAAGATCAGTGTGTATGTACATCAATTAAAAAATTATAATTTAAAACAATTCTACAATGAGTGATCCCACTTAAGACAGTGCATTTGGACAGAACTACAGTTTAAATATTGCTATAAGATAATTGCAAGATTCTGCATGTCACTTTAAGTTATACACACTAATTTTCTAATCAGTGTTTGGTGGGTTATTTACACTTACTATTCTTCAGTTTTCAAAGTCCTGAAATTAAGCAGTTAATTAAGCCCAAATATGAACTAAATAGACATTTATGAACTATATTGTTTTGGAATTAAAAAATGCAAAGTAATTTCTACAGATATCAGATATGTAGATGTTTTTGAAGAAATTGTATTCAGTTTAGTGATGCACAAATAAAGTCCTTGAAATGTGGCAAAAATCGTAATTTGGGTTAATGGATACTGATATTGCAATTATTTAACTATAAGAAGTCATTTATTTTACAACATTGGTATCTCATGTGTAGGGATGGGAATCAAAAACCAATTCCAAATGAGAATTGATAACAACTCCCTCGAGGAATCAATATCATTAGTCTTTTTGATAATCAATTTTCCTATCAGTTCCTTCCACTTTCTTCCGTATGCTTTGCAAGTCAAAGACATCCCACTCTGATTCAAGGCCGTCAGCAGAGATGATAACAACGATGAATGAAAAATGGCCGACGGGGCAGATGTGGTCAAAATTGTGGCTTCATTTTCAACAAAAAGACGCTCACTGCATGACTGTCATTAAGTGCTAACACCAAACACTTGCAGAAGCATTTATCTTTGTGACACAAAATTAAATATAAGGAGTGTTTAAAAGCTTCTTTAGACAAACTTTTGCCCACATGGAAAATCCACAGGAATCTATAAGGGAATCGTTGAAGAGTCGGATTGATAAGCAGAATCATTAATGGTATTATATCACTAAAGTCTTAGCAATTCTTATCCTCACTCATCTGTTTATTGAGCTTAAACGCTTGTAACTGTCTGACAACCTAAGAAAAAACAAACAGTTAATGTAATTTTTAGAGTTGTTCAAAAAAGGGTTTTGCCTTCAAATCAGATCTTATTTTTTAAAAGATTCACAATTGATTCAAAACATCCATGAATTGTTTTTTTTTACACCTTTTAAGCACGTAATACTGCAGTATATCTAAACTGTTGTAAATAAGCTGGTACAAACATTAAAAAGACGTGACCTGTATATCTTGTTCTTTTTTTAATCAGATAATATTATCCACCATCTTCGTGCGCTGCAGGCAGAAGCAGATGCTTCAATAAACACCCTTTTTAACAAACAGGGAGTGTGTTGTGAATCATGAAGCAATTTGTAAGAAAATCTCTCTTGAATCAGATCGTGACCCCTAAATTGGTATTGGATCAATTCATACCAATTAATAGGAAAGGGAAATACATCATTTTACACAATGCCAAAGGCACAATTAAGGTATCAATGTATTATAGTCTTAAAAGTTAATTGTCTGTAGTGGTATTTACAGCAGATGTAGGGGGCCATGTACACCGCATTTGTCGACAGAATGCTTCACTGTAACATCACTTTATGTCTAACAGTTAAAAATCAACAATATAATTTATCAGAGATTTTTTTCAAAGATCTTTCATAAATTGATTGTCACAATGAAATGAAAAGGTTGATTTTATCTGGCTCTTGATAAAACAAAAAATATATGGGCGTTGTTATAGGCAATCGTATTGAGTTCAGAAGTATTGGCCAGTATTCAGCCATATATATCTCATATGTTGGCAATAATATCATCAAAGTACACAAATGTATCATATTACTTCACCTCATCATTACTGCATGGGTACATTTAAAAAGCAAGTCATTAATTTTTTAGGAGTTAAATGTTGTTTTCCTTATTTTACATCTGTTCCTCACACAAATGGACTCTCACATTGGAGACAGTCCAGACAGTCAAAGAGCCTAAAATAACAAAAACAGATTCCTTATAAGTGCAAAAACATAACTTGTGGTTTTAAGACCTAAAATACAGTTTGCTTAAACTGTTTTTACAACCAGTAAGGGCAAACAAAAATCACCTGAGATTAGTCTGTAAAGCTCCTTCAACTCAACATTTAGTCATAGATGGTGAAGCATTATGGTGCATTTGTATATTCATCACACATACTTAAATCTTTATATTTGCCAACACTGATATAACATTATTAATACACATCCTGATCATTAAAGGGATTTTTCAGAGGTATTAAGTCAGATTCTATCAGGTAATTATCAACACTAAGTTGTACAGTCTGAAGAAAAGCTCAGTGCTGTGATTGTTTTAGTGTGCGTGTTATAAATTCAATGTTGTTTTTACTTGTTTTTCATTGAAATTAACAGAAAGTCTCTGTTTGAAACAAATTTCCAATGTGACAAATACCTGCAGGCTGTGTTTTACCAGTGATGCACTGATCATCTGATCAGGTCTATTGGCTGTAAAAAGAGAAAAAAACTGATGTGACTAAACCTTAAAAAGTTAACAAATTACCCAGAGTCTCTCACCTTTTCTTCGCAGGTCTATAACAAAGCCCTTTATTTCCCAACCTTTAAGCCTATCAGAGGTGGTTAAAGCATAAAATAAAGCAACATTTTATGCTTAAAAACACATTGTTTTCATTTTATCATATTCTTTTGTATTTGCCAAATATAATGTGTAATTAAGCTGATTTAATGTGTACAGTTTGACAAAATTTGGTTAATTTAGTCTAAAGTCATTTGAAATCTTCTGTACTTCATGGAGAGCATCTTGTGGCCTCCACTCTGGTGTCCTGCAACCCTCAGAGGCTCCCAACCTGCATCTAAGGCCCCGTTTACACGACAACAGAAACGGAAAAGTTTTAACTTTGCCTTTTCAAAAGCGCTCTGCGTTCACACAGAGATGGTGTGAAAACCATGTGCGTTCACATGGGTCTGCGAGAGCGACTGAAAACTTGGTAGTGTGCATGCCAGGCCAGTAGCTGGCGATGTAAGTTTGTGGTGAAACAGCTGTGTTACAACACGCATCTGTGCACCAACACTTTCTGATGAAGACAAACTTTTCAGTTATATTTGGCGAATATAATAAATGCGTCTCCGCTGGTCAGAGTATTGACACAGAAAACTCACATTTTGTCGGAGGAGCGAAAACAAACCAAGTACAGTTAGCAGCACACGTGTTGCTCGGTAGTCGGCCATAGCTGCTGCTGTTGTTGTTGTTGTTGTTGTTGTTGTTGTTGTTGTTCTTAGGTGCACACACTACCTTTATCTGACAGAGTACTGCGCATGCGCTGATTCCTGTTTAGATGGAGACGGAAATGAAAACGTTTTCAAAACTTTTCACTCTGGACTCAGGTTTCACTTATGTAAAACGTATGTTCTTATGTAAACAGAAGGCACAAATGCAACGAAAACTCTCCATTTTTGGCCAAATTCATGTAAACAGCCCCTGAGGAGCCACTGTCTAGGTTTTTTTCCAGTGCACTTTTGACAGGAGCAGAGCTACCTAGATCTTTTGTAGCTAACATACCTACTATTGACATTGACCTCAGACAGCTCCACTTCACAGCTACAGAAATATCCTTTTACAATTTTTCAAAAAGCAGTGATTGCATTTCCATTCTTTTAATCCCTTACGATTAAAAATTCTTATCAAATCCTGCAAACTTAAATCCATGTTTACCTACAAGAAGCTCTTCACTGCCATCATCTGTGAAAATGCAGAGGAGTGCAGCGTTACAGGCAGAAATGTCAGTGTTAAAGAAAAACAAAACACTGACCCACTCTTTAAAAGAAGCTCCAGAGACACTAGAGAACAAAAACTCCTCAGGGAACCTTTTTAGAGACACTGAATTTCTCTGACATTTATCTTCCTCTCTACCTCCAGACAAGAAGCCGGCACGGCTCCACCCCCAGCACAGGCAAAGAGCGGGGCCCATAAAATCTGCCTGGTGTGCTCAGACGAGGCTTCAGGCTGCCACTATGGCGTTCTCACCTGTGGCAGCTGCAAGGTCTTCTTCAAGAGAGCAGTGGAAGGTACAACAACATCATTATTCTCTCACTGTTGAATCCACTGCCCGGGATCAACACTGATTGCTAATTTGTGTCACAAACACTGGAATGATTCTGATCATGAGTTGAGGGTGTGATCACAATAAATAAAGTAAATGACTGATGCATCTAATTAGATTTTCCCCCTGGAGTGTTTGTCGCAGCAGTGAAGGTAAATAACAGATTAATCTTTCTTTTCTGTATTCACAGGGCAGCATAATTACCTGTGTGCCGGGAGGAATGACTGCATAATAGACAAGATCAGGAGGAAGAACTGTCCAGCCTGCCGCTTCCGCAAGTGTCTGATGGCCGGCATGAACCTGGAGGGTAAAGATTAAACGCTAAGACCATGACACACCGTTCACTAGGGATGCACGATATTGGATTTTTGCTGATATTCAATATGCCGATATTTTCTTCATTCATTGCTGCAGATACTGATACCGATATTTCTGGTCAAGAGCACAAGTTCTGTACTTAATGAAAATGGACTTTTTTCTTTCAGTGTTACAGTAAAAAAACGTTTATAAACAAGTATATGGAAGAGGAAGTGTGTTATCTATGAGAGTGATGGGGGAAATAAATCAATAAATAAATCATAAAAATTACTGTGTTGAAATTGATTAGTGTTTGCTATATAGTGCAAGGATATTATATTTATATGGATATTTCCATAATATGTATATACATGCTAGTATGTATGTGTGTATAGGTACAAATTATATTTATATAGATGTTTATGTAGTATATGTATGTTGTGTCTATATTGATACTTATATATTACATATGTCTATATATATTTTTATTATATGTTATATATTTTGTAGTGTATGTGTAACCTATTTATATGGATTATATATTTTGTAGTGTACATATGCATAATATATTTGCAAAGATGTCACAGCAGAATAAATTTTTATATGACCCATGAGAAACAGTAATAAGGGGTAGGAATTCAAAAAGTATTGACTTCTTCCTACTCCTTTTCAAACGTGTATAAATACTTTATTTTGTTTTTCTTTGTATGTGAATGATATTTCTTTATTTTTATTTCTTTGTATACATGTTCGAAATAAATTCAAAAGTTCAAATTCAGAAATATTTTTGGGAGGAACAGTTGTAAAACAAGAAAAAAAACATTTATCTCTTGCAAAATTGAAACCTTTGATTTTTAAATGTACCCATGCAGCAATGAGAAGGTGCATCAATATTGTACATTTGTGTAATTTGCCGGTATTCCAACCGATGTGTGGCCGATATATCGTCTGTGAATATCTGCAAAAATTTCAATCGTGGCCTATACTGATACTTTACTTTTTAGGCCGATACCGATATCAAAGCTATAATATCGTACATCCCTACAGTTCACCCTGAGTTTGACTTGTTGCTCTGGTCTCTCCGTCTCTCTTACACTCATCTGTGTTTTCTCTCCTCGCAGCTCGCAAAACAAAGAAGCTGAACCGCTTAAAGGGTGTCCAGCAGAGCAACCCGCCCGAGCTGATTCCGTCTCCACCAATCGAGGCTCACTCGCTCGTCCCCAAGCGCATGCCCCAGCTCGTCCCCACCATGCTGTCTCTGCTGAAGGCCATCGAGCCAGACACCATCTACGCCGGCTACGACAGCACCCTGCCAGACACCTCCACCCGCCTCATGACCACCCTCAACAGGCTTGGCGGACGGCAGGTCATCTCCGCCGTGAAGTGGGCCAAGGCTCTGCCAGGTGGGTGAGGACGGTGCAGCAGGTGGAGAGTGTGGACTGTGAGATAAAGGTGTTTGTACAGCGACCCTGCAGAGTGATGGATGTGTCACACTGAGCTGTTGCAACATGATTTAAAAGAAGGACTCTGCACAGAGACGGTTTTATAGTGTGAGCCGTTCTTCTGGTTTTGGTGTGCTCAAAACAAATGTGCAGCCAGCATGTTTCATCACATTTTATAAGAGCAGCACATCTGATTATGGAGATCTGAAGTTTAACTGAAGGCAGGTCATATTGTTAGAAATCAGAAAGAAGTGAAAACAGGTGTCACCTGTTTTTCAAACAAGGAATGATATTATTATACATGTGGAGCTGCGACTGGGTCCGAGATGACACGTCGGCAAATGGGGTCAGTCCAGTGCTGCCAGATTTTTCTACTGAAAGAAGCAACCAGGTCGATAAAAACAAGCCCAAAACAAAGAACCTTCAGCTATTTTTTTCTAATGTAATATTTATATCTACTTTTTTTTTCTTACAGAGAAATCAACATAAAGCGTGTTTTGACTGTCACCTACATTACATTTTAATCTCACTGACATTTTTCCTTATTTGGCTCTGAATTTACTTATTCACCATCTTTTCTTTACACAGGAGTGAAAAGATGGGCTACTGCTGTTTATAACTCTATTATCACAGTCTGTCTAACCTTGATTTTTGTAACCAAACAGACATAGTCAGGCTTTTATCTAAGTTTTATGTTGATCCTCTGCAGCTTTATTATGGTGAAAACAGTAATAGCTACATAAGAATGGAATTTAATTCTAACTATCAGGATTTCTTTTTGGTGGAAACATCATTTTTGCCTCCCTTTTTACAGTAATATCTACATTTGTGTTTGGAGTAGGACAAAATAGTTTGTGTAACTTCTGAACTGAGATTATTTTGGTAGTAGAGCGTGCATCAGATCCCTCCTGGGTTTAGGGGCACAACAAGCCCAAATGAGCAACTGCACTTTTGGAACAAATAAAAGAAAATGCAACTTGCAACTGCCAATATTTACAAGCAACTTTTCCAAAAAAGAAGCCCAAAGTCACTTATATACCAAAATTTCTCGATTACAACATGCATTTTTTTCTCTGAACTAAGCTCTAATTTTTCAGGTGCGTATTACACAAGAGTACAAGCAAAATACTTACCATATTTTGTCTCGCCAACATCGCGATTGCAACACATCTGATAAAAAAAGCCGAAATATTCTCTGCAAAAACACAGGCAAACACAGAGTGCTGCCATCTTGTGAGCAAGAGGACGCAAAATCTGTGTCCAGTATTTTTTGTGAAAATACTGAAATTTCTTTGATTAAAACTTTGAATAAAGGTCATTTTTGAGTTGTCTGACTGAGTAAGGTTTGGGCAGATTTTGGGCACGTGTTATATTGGAGTACAGTGTTTTTCCAGGCAAAAATCGTGAAAATATGGGGTGCATGTTCTCATCGAGGGCGTCTAACAATACAACATTTATCCTGATACAGAGGTCATGATATGATATCCTGGGGGTAAATTGTGGACATTAATCAACATCATTCCTCCAGATTATATTCATTATTGGATTGAGCTCTCTATCCATGGTTGTATTGATTATACACCCATAGTGATAACTACAGTATCTTTACAACCATATATATCTTTTGTCAATCATTTTTTGTCTCAAGGTAAAGCATTTTGAGCTGCAGCTTAATTTGTATGAACTGTGCTTTTTTAAATGAAGTTTGATTGATTGATTGAGACACTTCTTAGTGTGACCAAAGTTTCTGACACTATGTTATGATTTTCTCATGACACTGTCTCCATGTGCTTCCCTTCAGGTTTCAGAAATCTGCACCTGGACGACCAGATGACTCTGCTGCAGTGCTCCTGGCTCTTCCTCATGTCCTTCGGTCTGGGCTGGAGGTCTTACCAGCAGTGCAACGGCAACATGCTCTGCTTTGCACCAGATCTTGTCATTAACGAGTATGTCCTAATCAGTTTTCACACTGTAAATGAGTCTGACTAAAGCTGTTTCACCAGAGTTTGTAATGCTATGGTCTGGATAAAAAGACTGGTTATTTTGAGCATTAGTGCGTCAACTCAAACATCTGTGGGTTTATGAGGATCACTGCTGCTCTCTGAGATGTCATGTGTGATCAGTGTTTGATCCCCGTTATAGACCTGATGACTCCGTTTGTAAACAGCCGTCTCAATGTCGTGAGCCGTCAGCACTGCCTCCACGCTTCAGGCAGCAAGCGGCCTTTCACTGTTTTCCTTTTTTCCATCCTCATGAGCTGATAGCTGATGTGATCATAATTAATATCTGATGATGTTGTGCTCTCTGTTTGTCAGTTGTGCACAAGAATCTATTTTCATCTACAGCCTGTTTTGGTCCTTTATCATAATTTTATTTGGTGAAGGCAGTCGCTGAACAATCTTTCACATTTCAGTTTAGATCTTTTGTAAATCAAAGATTGTTTCATGAATAATGGAGAAAGAGGCGGTTCTGTTTTGTCCATTTTCAATCTCTTTTTTTATTGTTTACTTGAATCACTTGGGAAAAAAAAGCATCCCTTCCGCATTAATTTAAAGTTTTTTGCAAGTTTGTCCCTACTTTCCACAACAACAACACTTCATCACTGAGGTGACACACACTCGTCTTCTTAACGTTCTGCTCCAACAAGCTAATAGACTGAAACTCATTTCTGGAAGAGTGATTTAAAACTGGATCCACAAGCTAGACCTTGAACGTTTAATCTGCAGAGATGTTACTGAGAGCTTCTTCATCTCCCTGATAGAGACTGCACCAGCGGACGTATAAATCAACGCTGACTTAAGGTGAAAGCAGGATAAGATGTAACTATTTCTCTCTTACTCCACCAGGGAGCGGATGAAGCTGCCCTACATGGCCGACCAGTGCGAGCAGATGCTGAAGATTTCCAGCGAGTTTGTCCGGCTGCAGGTTTCCCACGATGAGTACTTGTGCATGAAGGTCCTGCTGCTGCTCAGCACAGGTACGACAGACCCCACTTTCTTAAAGCATCAAAAGAGGTGTTTCCTTCAGACTGTTCTGTTCGGGGCTTTGGCCTCGTCCTTCAATAAAACAGATTTACGCGTGTTCAAGTTGAAATACTAAAAGCTGGTGGGTGAACAAAAGCTGTTTTGGTATTTCTTTAAAAACTAGAAAAGCACTCAGGGAGCACAGACCTCCGTCAGGCAGCTCAGTTCCAGCAGTGGCTTTTCCACAACCCCTGTAGGAGATACAATTCTGGATCACCAGATCCAGAATAGAGCCAGGACCTGGACCAAACTCAGCTCATACATGGAGGTTGTTATCCTGGATGAACACAACAAGTTTTGGGAACATCACTTAATAATTTGATTTTATATGAATTGTTGAATGTCGTCAATGGGATTTCCCATTGTAAAGTTTGATGGGGTTTTGTGATGTCAATCTGGATCAGATCTAGATGAAAATTATCCCGATGATAGAGACATGGACCCCATATTATCCTGTAAAATTGGAAGTGAATCCGTTAAAAAATGGCAGAGATATGATTTTTTTTAAAATTCCACTCAATGTTAACTTTGGGGATTTTTTGAAAATTTGGGGGAATTTTTTGCATCCAGACAAATATACGTATCACCACCAAAATTTACTGGCTTCTTCCTTGGGCCAATCACGTCACTAGAAACTGTGTCAGAAAAACCATTACCCTATGTGACAGAGGTCAGCTGATTTCCTCCGCTGCTGCCCAGCAGGGTTTACCAGCATCATTAAACACACATGAGAGTCATGGTGCTTGTTTGCGTCACTTTAAGCCAAAGCAGATGCAAATTAAGATGGAAACAGGCAAAGACACAAGTTTTAGTGAGTGTTGACTGTAGTTTTGTTTTTGGTTATATAATGATAATTCGTTCTGACTGAAAACGGTGAGGCTTTCCCTGCCTCTCCCTCTGGTTTTATTCTCTTCAGGGCGTTTTTGGTGTGCTTGAACCTTGAGTGAAGAATAAAATTGTTTAACAGCAACAAAGGAAACACTTCAAATGTAAAGGCAACTTTTAAAATCAAATTGGGTGACACCTTCACTCTTGAGATAAGAAAGCCCGACAAATTCACAAAGAAATTAAAATCAACAACTTTTGTCAAATTTCCTACAACCTACTTTACACGCTACTTACGGCCAAATCTCCACAGCCTCCAGTTTCAGCTACTCTTTTGCAGAAGTAAAAGCTGCTTTCTGAAGCAAAATGCTGTCAGGATCTCATGATGCGGTTTCAGATTAACAGTCTTTTGCATGTATGCTCAGGCCGTTAAAGGCTCTTTGTACATGCTATTTGGTTTTTGTACTGAGCTTTGACCCAGAGGTTTATCAGCATAGATGTCATGCGGGGCTCCTATGAGTCTTTGTGACCTTCTAAAACAATTTAAATATGATTCCTGAAATTCATAGCCATTAAAATTGGATTAATAAGACAAGAGAGAACATTAGTTTTGATTTGGATTTGTGTGAATATATATGATCGGCTGATTGATTGAAAAAGTGCATGAGTGAGAGGTCTTTACTTTTTCATTGTATTTTGACAAACGCTGATGTCGGACTGACTGATCCTATTGTCTGTTTTACGATGGGTCTATGTGTTAGATAAGACAATCATAGAGCAACTAAATCCAGTCATGACTTGACTGAAAGACAGTAGACTGTTGTTATCAAGGCTACTTTAGAAAACTGTGGTAACTAAATTCTATATTTTTATTTACTTATTGTCATTATATATGTAGCAAAGCCATATGGACTGGGTTAATAGTCTCCTCTGGTTGAGGTGGATGGGGTTGTTGTTGGTAAATGTTTGTTGTACAATTTTTTATATGGACTTATATATTGTAAACAGAAAATAATAAAAATGTCAGTCAAAAAAATAAAAAAGAAAAAAGTGTGGTAACACGGCACTGAAACAGTAAGCATTAAAGCCCTCTGTCCATCTGCATGCCTACACCCTCTCATGTTTTGATCCTTTTTTTCACTCTGTGGAGGGCAATGCTCTCTGATATCATATTTTCACATTAAAATTTAGCTTCCTGGCTTTTTCACTGAATCAAATGAGTCCCATATCAACAAATAGGCATTTTATAACATAAAGAAAAATACATAGAGAAACATTTACCTCATATATGTTTCGCATCCTGTGTTCTGCAGTCTAAAAACTGTTTTTTCTCAGTTTGGCCCAAAAATGTCTTTTAAAATATTGAGTTTGATTTTAAAAGATTGTGGAAAACGTGGCCAAGTGTGTGATTGTGTAATATTAATGATGTTCCCTCTTGTGGACCCCATGATAAGGTTTGTGCTCTGAATACTGAAGATTAATATTGGACAGTTCAGAGAGCAGGAAACGCAGAAAATACCTAGGATCTATGGCTCTGATCTGTTGTGAGTGGTGTCTAAATCAAGCAGCTAATTCTGTGTTATCATGCAGCCTGGTGTGAACCTAACATGTTGGCACTTGTTTATTAGTTGTTGGGGATTTCCACACCTGTCCCTCGTAAAACGCGGTGCTGTTTACCTGAAGTCAAGACCGCAGCCGTTACTCCAATCCAGTCCAGTTCAGGAACACTCAAAGATAATGTTGATGCATGCTGAGAACATGGGGGTGCATCACAGCACTTTTCAGGCTCATTAGCTGCCGTTCAAAGATCATCAGCAAGTATTGAGTCCTCACAAGCCCGTCTTGTTTAATACAGAAAAATTCATGCTCACTTCACAGCTCAGAGTATGATTAACCAGGCTTACACAACAACACCTCTCTTTGTCTCCTAAACTTAATTTAGATAATTAAAAATGTAAACAAAGACTCAATAATTGTTCTCTGATTAAAAACGTGTTCAGAACTTTAATTACTGGGAGTTTAAACACTGCTAAGACTCCAATCAGCATTCCTCAGGTTGTCTGCTTGGTGCTGTGAGCTTGAATCTCAGTGCTGTGAAAGTTTGCAGCCATAATTAAAAAGAGTTGAGACTGGACTCCTCCTTTGTAATTAAAAGCTTGAAGCATTTACCCATAAATCCCATCATCTGTAGTATGCTGCATGTTTCTCTCCCTGATGTCCACCTTTTGTTTCCTCTCCTCTGCAGTGCCAAAGGACGGCCTGAAGAGCCAGGCGGTGTTCGATGATATCAGGATGTCGTACATTAAGGAGCTGGGGAAAGCCATCGTGAAGCGTGAAGAGAACTCCAGTCAGAACTGGCAGCGTTTCTATCAGCTCACCAAACTGCTCGACTCAATGCATGAGGTAACCCCACCCCACCCCTACATCAGCAGCTTTTCACACATCATTAGTGCGTGGTTAATGACCAGCTTTGACCTTAACCAGAGAATCACTGCAAAGGATCAGCTTTATTTGTCTCTACACTAACCTGGCATGAATGAGGGATGTTCCCAGCAAATCAGGTGCAGTGCAAGTGCAACTGCATTTGGTCGACATTTCTCAAGTTAATTAAACTCTAAGAAAACATCAAAAATCGCACTCCATCTATTGAATCTAACATCACAGCTGCAGAAAGTAAATAACGTAAAACCGATATGGGTACAGAGCGGCTCAGGTTTTTACATGCTTCCACTTGGGGCCTGTTTACACCAGTGTTCATTTTGTCGACTTCATCATAGTTTCCGTCAACAACCCTTTTTTTTCCCTGACAAAAAATAGACTATAACTAAAACAAAACAAGTGCACATGGACAAAGACTAAAACTTAATTAACTGACATTTTTGTCAACAGATAAAAACTAGACTAAAATGTTTGACAGAAGCTTAATCCAATCAGACCAAATTTGGTCATGTAGAAGGAGGGGCACGTTGGGAACATATCCAATCACAGCTACTTTGGTTGTGTGGAAAGGTTGGATGAGTTAAGACGGACATCCAATCACAACTGCCTTAGCTTCATGGTGGCAGAATCCAAGTGTAAAACATGACTTCAGAAATTCAGAGAAACATAAAAATGCCTTACACTTAACACTTCATATTTTAGACATCTAAATCTACAGTAGATTTCGTCGACTAAAATGTTGTGAATTTAATCAACTAAAACTAGAGTAAAATTAAAACAATTTAGATGACTAAATTATGACTGAAACTAAAAGATACTTTAGGCAAAAGACTAAAACTAAATTAAAAAGTTTTGTCAAAATTAACACTGGTTTACACAGCAACGATGCATTGCGTTTGCCCCTTCTGTTTACACGAGAACGGTGCCCGGAGTTAGTGCTCCTGGCTTTAGTTATTTTCTCCGTGTAAACAGGGAACGCCGTTGTTAGGGAACTTGGGGACACGAAGCGCATGTGCAGTACTCTTTCAGAGAAAGGTTGCGTGCACACCTATGAACAACAACAACAGCCATGGCCAACCGGGCATCATGTGTACTGCTAACTGCGCTGGGTTTGTTATCGGTAGTTCTTGTGAATAAAGTCTGATTTAAATTTCTGCATAATTACAGCTACACATTAGCCTACATTCCTGGTTTGCACATCCTTTAATTGACTCAGAGGGTTACACTCATAGCCTGACTTGCACCTCTTCAAAAACATCAGTACTAGTCATTTTATTTGTCATTTTGGTTTTTTTATTGTTTATTTTTTTTACACAGGCAGCATGTAACTAAATGTAATTGCACCAGAATAGGCTAAAAGTTGCTTCTGTTGTCTTTGAGCAGGAAAACAGTTTATACATAGCAGGAGATACTTGATATAAAATAACAGAGTACGAGAAAAGTTCATTTGCATGAAAATAACTAGAAACCACATCAGAGAACGCAAACCTCTGCCAAGGTAGCTCACATATTGCTGTTACATCTATAAGCAATAGTTCCATGATAAAGTTTCCATCATGATGTGATCCCTTGACCCTGAAAACCCACACCTAGCACTCAGAATCATGTTGATATCATTTTTAGTTAGACAGTTGTTGAGCAAAAACGATTGTTCGCTAATAACGGTTATCTGGATCACCGCCAAAATCTAATCATTATTTAGTTGGGTCATTACCAACATCCCCTAAAAATTTCAACAAAGTCCGTCCAGAAGTTTTTGTGTAATCTTGCTAACAAACAAACAAACACCGGCAAAAGCATAACCTCCTTGGTGGAGGTAACAACTCCTAAGACATGAAAATGAATCCATTTATACAAACACGTACACCATATAAAACAGCATAATTCAATGAAAACATCATTAATATAAAGAGTACGCCAGTATGTGCACTCTCAGCTGATTTTTTTCCACATCTTCAGCTCGGTTTTAAACACTGCAAAGCTTCCTAAGTCTAATGTTTGTAGTTTTGGAGCTCCACTTCTCTAGCTCTCTAATCAAAGGCAGATTGACGTATTGTGGTCTTTCTGTGCTGAAGGACTCAGTTACCCGTGTTTCAAAGATGCAGTGGGTCTGCTGCCCAGCACGAGTGCACTCTGAGTCTGACAGTACGCCTGTATGTGCTATAATGACATGGAATGGCTACAGAAGACAAACCAACACATGAAACATACTTGTGAATTTAACAAGTTTATTTCCTCATTCATGTCTGATTCAGAGGCAAAACAAGCCCTCAAATCCCCGTCTCAAATGATTCAGCAGTCCTACATTTCAACTCAAAAATCAGGCAAAACCTGTTGAACTGTTTCTGCTCTGGATGCTATCTGCCTGTTGCCCTTTGTTTAATTATATGATATTTATTTTTAATGTTCTGTTCCTCATTTTTTATCTTTGAATTGTGTTTTACTGTCTTTCTTTTACTAATTTTATTTCTGTACTGCTATTAATGTCATATAGTCATTGTTTTTAACTCTTTAAAGCACTATGAATTGCTTTATGTATTAATGCTGCTCTGTGAATAACGTTACCTTGCCTTTGTTTGCCTTCAGCTTATAGAGAATTAAGGCATCAGCCACTAACTAAAGGTATTTTGGCTGCTAGTGGCAGGTGAATTAGATTTTTAAGTGCTCTAATTGCACATATCCTTATTTTTCCCATAGTGCAAAGTAATTTTGATTTACGATGTTTGATAATGATGCATGTGATCATGGCCACTCGTGACCTTTTCCTCACGTGTTATAAAACAAGTGGCGGGCAGATGAAGCCACATGAGGTGTTGGGGATTTTCCTTCTTTCCAAGCAGCCTTGAAACTTAAGTCTCTACTTAAGTTATGCTTTTAGGAGTAGGTCATCTGTTATGTGTTTATTTATGAATTACAGTGATAAAACAAGTTTTTTATCTCTCAACTCAAAGTGCTTCACAGGAACAGAAACAAAGACATTTTGACAGGAAGAGCATTAAAGGGACATTTCAGTATTTTTAAACCTGGGTTTAAAAAGTCAGTGAAGTGGCTGAAAGGGCTCTCAGGAGCGCTGCACCTTTACTCCATTGAAGATGAGTGATCAAACTATATCAGGTCAAATGGATGATTGAGCAAAACATTTCAGAGAGCTTTATTTTCCTCCTGGAAGTCTCTGTGTTTGGCACTATTTTTACGGTGCAGCAAATGGCCTTGTGTTCTTCCACCTGTGAGCGTTGATTACGTCCGCTCCGAGGAAGATACTACTGAACCAAATATGTTACTGTGGATGGATGGGGTTACCTTTATGAACTGGAGTAAACAGAAGAAGAAATTCTTCAGATGGAGATTCAGCAGGTGGAAAAACACAGAGCCATTTGCTGCATCGTAAAATAGTGCCAAACACAAAGACAAGGAAAAATAAAGTGCTCTGTCATTTTTCACCCAATCGTACATTCAACCCAACATAGTTTCATGGCTCATTTTTATTTTTATTGCACAAAATAACTGTATCCCGTAACAGTGTACTTTACTGGTAGTCTGAGCTCACTCTCTTTAAAGTTTCAGCTCTGCTGGGAGCCTTTCAGCCACTTCACTGACTGTTGTCTTGTACCTGATACGACCAAAGTTCAAAAACACTGGCACCATCAGGTGCTTGTTTGGCAGAGTGGTAAGCAACCAAACACGACCCATATGCATGCTTCTGCCGGCCCGAGTTCAAATTCAGCCTGTGACCTGTTTGCAGAGTGTTTTCCCACTACTCTCTTTGTCTCTCTCCTGTTAATAAAGGCACAAAAATGCCCAAAAAATAGTCTTTAAAGAAAAAAAGAATTATCCAAAGACAAAAAATAGCAAAAAGAAAAAAAAAGAAGAAGAATTTTAAGAATTAAAGGAGAAATACGAGATAACAAATAAATCCTCCTTCAGTGAATGTAGACGTGGTTAATGTTAGAGAAGCTGTAAATTTTAATTAAAAACCACTTTATGTTGCGCCGTATATATTGCAAATGTTGGATTGAGTAGGGCCCTGTAAAATCTGTTTAACTTTTTCCCAACTTCCGTTTTTTTTATTTTCTAATTTTTTTTTTTATTATTATTTTGGCTTTAATGTTGTGAGAATTCAGTTTTTAGTATTTTAGGCAAATTTAACCCAGAGACACAGTATAAAGTAATGGAATATAATCACTCACTCTTCAGGTGATCCGCACAAATAAAATTCACACAGAATTTGCAGAACATTTGATCGCCTGACTCATAATAATCGTCTCAGGCCGCCGCTTCGACGTGTTTGTATTGTTAATGAGGGGAGGAGGACGGGGAGGGGAAGTGAACCGTGCATTGTCCCCAGCCTTAGTGACCCCCTCAGGGCGTTTTCCCCAAGAGATATGTTCCTTTTTATTCCAAAAAAAAGCTTTTACGGCCATTTCAGTGATATTCTGCGTTTAGATTAACCTCCGTTTTTAATGTCCAGTACCATGATTCCCTTTATGGGGCCCTGATCGAGGGCTTGAAAACACTCTTCGTCTTGGTGATGTCTGATCCAGATGTTCCTGTTAGTCCCATACCAACATGTTCTTCTCCTGCGTGGTTTCAGATGGTGGGTGGACTGCTGAACTTCTGCTTCTACACCTTTGTGAATAAATCCCTGAGCGTGGAGTTCCCGGAGATGCTGGCCGAGATCATCAGCAACCAGTTACCAAAATTCAAGGCCGGGAGCGTCAAACCCCTCCTCTTCCACCAGAGATGACTTTACCCCAAAACAGACACATTGCCTTAAAAAAAAAAAAAAAAAAAGATCCCACCACATCACCTCACCACCAGCCCCTCCACCCCTCCCCCAGTCCTCCCTGCACCCCACCTTTCCCCCCACCCCCCACTCCAGGAGCAACGATGAGCGCACTGAGGACCCGAGGCGAGGAGTCAGTGATGTTTGTTGGGAGCGAGTATGCAACTTTCTGAGTAAAGACTGGAGGAGTTTTTCGTCGAGAGGAGCGAGAGAGCACAGAGGTTTTTTGTGGAGCAGTCGTAGTTTGTAACAAGTAGGGAATGTTTGTATGATAAGAAAATGAATAATCACGAAGAGAAGTAGGCTAACATCCACGTCGTCTCAGGTTTTCTACCTTCAAACACAGAACAATATCTCGAATAGATAAACAAATATCTATGTACAGGTTCTGATAGAATTTTCTACATTTTCAAATCTCAACAGTTTATACACTTTTACAGGTCGTTGTTACCCGGAGAGGTAACTGAGTTTAATTAATTACATGCTTTTAAGTAGGCTTTCTGACTGTATGTTTCTCTTTTAGTTTTAATGAGCAGATAGTCACATGGGAAAAACTGTCATTTAAATCTTGTATTTTCATCGCTCGGACTGACACACAAATATAAAAAACAACCGTCAGTCGAAGCGCGTCATCCGGTGGATTATTTCTCCCACACGCCAACCTCTTCCAGGTTTACACACGTCTATTATAAAAGGGAAAAAAATGTGCCTTTTTTGCTTCATATATCATTAAGTCATTTTCTTCCTACGTGTCCAAGGCTTCTCTTGAACCCGTCACGGTCTACCTTCATCGTATGTTGATTGTACTTTTTATGTTACATGCAGTTTTTCCTTTTTCTCTCGATGGCTGTGTTTATCTTTTAGAAGTGGCAGCTCGGTCCATCCTCTCTGTGTGTCGAAATCATCAAAGCCTGCTTCCTTTCTCACGATTTCCCTGCGCACCCTTCTCCTCCAGTGCGATGTGAGCACTTTGTACCCTGCTTAAAGGCTTTAAGAGACTGTGAAGAAAGACTGTTAAACTGTACCAGGCTGTAATGTATGACTTTAGATGGAAGGTAGTGTCATTTTTCTAGTATAAAAGCCCACTCTGGTGTTTATTTTAGCCCCCCGGTCCTGCCCCGATAGTCTAATAATGGAATGTGATAGATAACCTGCGTCTACCAATCATAGAGAGGGCATGTTTAATTGTGTTTAAAAAGGTTATGTCATTTTTTTTAATTAATCAGGACAACTAATTTCTGTGTTTCTAACGTGGCTCAGACTGGTTGGAGAATAGCCGTCCTTTTGAATACTTTTTACGGTCTGTTTTATAATCCTGACAAACATGTAGTCATGAATCTGCCACTGATGATCCTTCTTAAACAGTATAACCACACACTCTGTAAGCTTCTGATGTGGATAATTAATCATCGGAAAATGTCGCATTAATGCTTCGCTGCACTTGTTCAAGGAATAGTTCAACATTTTGGGGAAACTCCCATTATCTGTCTTTCTGGTTGGATGTGAAGATTCATACTCAGAGCAAGTACCGTGAAGTCCAGGGTATAAGTCACACTTTAAACGCCTACTTGTCGTCTAAAATGGTGGCCTCTGAGGCAAGTTTAAAATCCTGAAACATGCTGTCTTGGCTGAGAGTGAAGCTGATGTTATTGTTTGGTGCTTCCTCACTGCTCAAAATGTGCAGGGGAAACACTGGGATATAGAACTGGCACAGGTTAGCACCACTTTTTAACAGCTTTTCTCCCACGTAAGGTCTTAATTAGGGGTGCACGTCAATGGATTTTTGCTGATATCTCATATGCAGAGTTTCCAAACTAGCTGCAGCTGATATTAACATACTGTAGCTGATTAATAGCAGATAATGCCCTAATCTCAGGTTTTTAAATTAATATTTAGATTGTAATTCAGAAATACAAATGCCTAACGCTAACAACAATTGTGGAAATAAGTGAAAAATAAGTACTTCTTAAAAAAAAACATAAAAATGATAAATGACCAACAAAAAAAGGTATAAAAGCTAAATACAATAAATATAGTACAATAACAAACTCTTATTTTTTGACCACAAATGACTAAATGAGTGCAACCAAGCCTTGCTTTGTTATTTTTAAGCTCAGTAATTTTTTTTTTTTTTTTTCACTTTAGGAACCAAGGATTATAATTATACATAAATTTGATTATTTGTCCAGCCCAAAAATATTTACATATATTTATTAATTTCACCAAGTTTATTTTAGTAGAATTGAAGGTTCTTTTTTAGTTAAAACAGGTATGAAACCAGGAAAACACCTGATTTTATAATAATTATTACTGTCTTCCATTAAATACAGACATCAAGTGAGGATAAGCTGAAGATTAATAGTACATACTGCTAATTTTATGACTTATTTATGCAATTTATTTATTCGGGGTGTACCCAAAGAACTTTTTCACCTCCAATACAATACCGATATCGCAGCCTTGAGTTTTGGCCAAACCGATATCGATCCGATACGATATCAGCAGGAATCATACACACTTTTATGACTTATTTTGTAGTATGGACTGTAAGAAAAGGCTTGATCAAGTGAGATTACTCAAACAGAGAACAGTAGTCAGCAATCGTAGGAATGAGAAAAACTGACCCATCTGTTATTAACCAATGGGTTAAATAAAGTTTAACCTTTAACATAAAAATATACTACAATTAAATTAAGAAAATAAAAATAAATTAGAAGTTCCTGAAAAGTAACCTCAATAAATCCAATAAAAACAAAAAGTTATTTTTAAATTGCAAAATAACCACTGTGTTTAACTTAAAGATAAGCATATTCTACACCTGAATTAAATAAATAAAAATAATTTAGAATAGACTGCTTGTGTCAGAGTGCTTATATCGGAGATTTTAGATGCAGGCCTTTTATTTATAGCAGATACTTTATGTACGGCTCAAATATCCTCTCCTAATCTGATAAGATGATACGATTTGTTTAACACACTGCCGGGCTAATTCAGTTAAATGCACTTGAATATATGCATGGAGCACAAAAACGTAGTTAATATATTTGGCTGGTGAAAAATACGCTTTGCTTGTGAATTTTAATTTCTACCTACAAATTTGGCTGGTAAGTCAAAAAGTTAATTTTTATCCTGAATGCTAATAACACATGCACCTCTAGTCATAACATGTAAACCATGTAGTGCTGATACATCTGGAGGGTCCTCAGTTAAAACTTGTCTTTGCTGTACAGCTCTCACAGGCTGAGGGCTCAATTACCGTAATGTAGCTAATAGAAGCACAAACTCCTCCTGGGGAAAACAAGAAGTACCCAAACAGCATCACAGGCTTCACATGACAGAATGTAAACCATCGTGCAGGAAGACAGCTGAAACCCCTTTTCCTCTGGGTGAAAACAGACTTCTGCTTGCATTTGTGTGACCTATAGTCTGGATTTTACGGTATTTTAAGTTGTCACAGGAATAAACGAGTTGTTGTGAACTTTACATGAAGACTGGAGACAAGTATAAACTGCTGGCCTGTCCAAAGGAAACAAAGCCTCTTGCAGCTCTGTAGCATGTGTCATATTCATCATCTTTTAATTTTTACAAACCTCACTTCACCTTTTCAGCAGAGTCTCCTCTGGTTGCTCTCAAAATGCTGAATTGTTGCTTTTCTTCTTCTTTTATTCATGAAATAAACCAAATGCAATAGTACTGAAAAGCTGTAGAGGTGTGAGCATGCAGATTTTATATTTTTAGACTTCACAGGTTTAGATTTTTGCTTGTTTCCGGTCTTTCTGCTAAACTGCTCTAAAAGTGGCTTCATCTTCTCGATTCAATCCAAGAGGAGAAAGCAGATAAACATGTCCCCTGAAATGTAAAACTATTCCAAACAGTTTGTATAATAGACAGCTTGTGTATGCAGCACTTTGGATCAGGTTGAGGCAGACTCTGTTTGCTTGTAAACCTCTCACCATGCTGTTTTTAACCCTTCTGCTTCTTCAGCGCCCTGTAGGCACCTTGTCTTAATGTCTGTGTATCTGTATCATCTGCACATTTATTCGTCTGACTGCTATTTAGTCGAACCCCAATGTTTGAAAGCACTTAGCATCGGTCACTTCGTGGCGTCGTGTCACAGTAAAATTGTCGTGTCACTGACTCTGAAAGCGGGCACAATGGCTCCTTTTTTCTCCAGGAACTACTTCAGTGCCAAACTCATGGTTTTGTCTGTTTTCAGTGATGCTGAAAGTTCGTCAGTGTTTGAATCAGGAGAAGAAACACGTCCCAGTATTGAAGCTTCGTCCACAGCTGAAAAAAGGCCTCAATAACCTGAGCATGAGGTTGATATGAATAAGAGATAACTGTATTTTTAACATCAGGCACTTAGGCAGAGCCGTGCAGGGCCGATCCTGTGTGCCGCTCAGAAGCTGCAGCATTTTCAGCTCAGGCTGGCCACACACCGAGATTTTATGAACGATTTTGGACCCTGAACGCCCCTCTCAACAAACAGAAATCATAAACTGATTGAAGGATTGCACTATTTATTCCTTTAAATTGACCAGATCCAATCACTCTGCTGGTTTTTTCCTGATCTCTTCATAAATATCGAGGTCATTCTGCCGGTGACTGGACACACTGATGAGAACATGAGAGATAGGGATGGGAGTTTATACTGTTTTAAAGATACCAGAGCCATTTTTATTTCTTCTTACCTGTCCAGCCCTAAATTAATTATCTTATTGATTCCTGAGGATATTTTGTGTTGCAAAATTAGGCCCTCACAGGTTTTTTGAGTCAAATGTCAACACGGCGCTCCTGACATTTTAGAGCCTTTGTCCACAGAGAGCTCTCAGCCTGGTTACAAGAGTTGACTTTCATGACTCTCTGTAACAAATCCTTCATGTGCGTCATATTTTCTTTAATTTATTGAAATATCACCCAGGAAACACAGACGCAAAGTGGGGGTGCACGATATTATCAGTTTGATACTGGTATCAGACGATATCAGCCTAAAAAGTTAAGTATTAGTATCAGCCGCAAATCGGCTGGAATATCAGCAAATTACACAAATGTACAATATTGATGCACCTTCTCAACTCTGCATGGGCTTCTGTTTTATTTTTCCTGTTTAACATCTGATCCTCTCAAAACTCTACTGTAACACTGAAAGAAACAAGGCCATTTTTGTTAAGTAAAGAGCTTGTGCTCTTGACCAGAAATATCAGCATCAGCGATAATGAATTAAAAAATATCGGCACATCAGATATCGGCAAAAATCCAATATGGTGCATCCCTAACACTAAACCAAGATGTCATGTCCTAATGCCTGTTAACTCTGAACACAGGGAGGAACTTCCCTTGTAGATACGAGGGAACTGCATTTTCATCTCCAACATTGTTGTTTACAAAGCAAGCACAAGAAGCCCCGCCCCTTCTTGGTTTTGATTGGCCAGTGAGGGTGAAGTCAGATTGACCAGCACGGTGCTGTCTCAAAAGTTGAACTGTTATCAACTAGGAAAGCAGCAATAAAATGATCTGATGCTGGTTTTTGGTGCATCGTTCTGAACTGATAACGTGCGCTGCCAGCCCAAACACACTGCTGGACACCGACTGGAGTTTACCAGTGCGACCCCCAGTAGATCCAGCAGTGTTTTGACTCGTTACATGTTTGTGGAGGCTCACGTCAGGCTCTGCGTGCAGCCCTGGGGTTTTGTTCATGATTAGGTTGCCCAACAGCATCAGTCAGGACATACTGTGTCTGATTTACCTCCGAACTGGGATGTTGGAGCAGGTAAATGCATCACATCCCTGTAAACGGGGTACTTGAAGTTTGTCAGAAATTCCAACTTGTGGGGGCGTTACCAGTGATGTATCTCACTGCAACTGACCTTTTGACCTCCAAGATCAAATAAAACGCACAAATAGACCAGAGGGAAGTAATAATCAGGCCCAAGTTTGTCATCATGAGCATCAAGACTTTCATAATTTGTATCATTTGTTGTACAAATTTATTCAAGTATTGATACTCGCGACCCTGAAAGAGAAGCAGATTGAGACGTTTCGACTGATAAAAGAGGTTTGATTCCCTGCCAAATTAGAGAAATTGAGTAAACATGCCAAAGAGAAGTGGCTGTGAAGAGTTTGATGGTGGATAAAATAAGGAAAATTCTCCTTTTCCACCAAACAAATCCTGTCTCATGAATGTTTAGATCATCTCCTGCTCAGGTTATTGACGTCTAAATCCCACCTAATGTCCAAGATCATGCCGGCACTTAAAGAACCAAGAGTTTAGCTTGACAGCATATATGTGTGTTTGTTTGTTTTGTGTGTTTTGTCAGGCGTAAAGTTCAGATTTAGTCGAGGAATGTGCTGCCATCGTCGCCGTTCACACTCAGAAAAGTCAACACTTGTCTTTATCTTTATTAATCAACATAGTTTATAAATCAGCTTCATTAACTGCTTAGGGGTTACTCATGGGTTACTTTCACATTCAGTAAATCCAAATCTCTGCTGCTGCTGCTGTTCATTCAAACGGCTCAAATATATATATATATATATATAATAATAAACCGCACACTTGCCTCTTCTTGCTCAAAAATGTATCCTAGCTGACTTTCTTGTACATTTTTGAGAAGGACATCTGAATATGCAATAGAAACAACAAATAATCTATCACCGTCACATTACAACAATGTGGTTGCCTCATGTTTTTTTCCAGGATAAGCTATTTGCATACAGGAGATTCACATTTTAACTCTGCAGGACAGACTTTTCAGGAAGACAAACCCTTTTCCAGCGATCAGTCTACCACGGCCGATCACTCACAGAAAAAAAAAACAAAACTATTTGATGTTCAAGGTGACCAAAGCAAGCACAGGCTAACACAACTCGTCAGTGTAAACTACGTAGAAGACAAAATGTACAGTTTGTTTTTCTGTTTTTAGACACATTTTTTACTCTAAAGTTCAAGGCTTTGGTCAAATTGTGTAATACTGTGAATAGGATAGGAGTCAGTCTTTTTCACTCACACAAAAACTGTTTGTGAAAGTAATCAACCAGCTTGAATCGAAAAAGGATTTGCACTACCCAAATATTGTTTGAAAATCTATTTTGTATAAAACATATGCAGACATTTTGAGAATTATCAAGGGCAGATCATGTTTCACTGGTATATGCTTTCTCTAAAATAAAAATAAGAAAAAAACATTTGTTTAGCTTGAAGAATTTGAATATGTACATATAATCCATGTAAAGAAAATGTGGTGTATTCGTCTCCAAATAACAGTTTTCTATACCTTCCCTCTGTATAATTTCTCCTCCGTAGTAGTAGTGTGGCTCCAGTTGATCTTTTCCTCCATTGATTAAAGGTCGAACTGTGTCTCTGTGTGGTACTTCTCCAAACAATGAACTGTATGCTGATGTTTGCCATCATATTAACTCTGATTCTGAACAGTGGAAACGGTAAGCTCAATGTAAGACACTTTTCATGATCACACCAAGCACTTGTTCATCAAATAAATGCGCTTTTCCATTCTGACTCCGGCTTTGTTTGCTGTTGACTGATCATATTCACTCCTGTTCTGGGTCGAGTTCATCAGAGGCAGCCTCGCTCACGTGGTCGGGATGGACTGGTGTGCCTCAGGATTTTGAGCAAGTGTGAGTTAAAACAAAAGTAAAACAATGATAAGTTTTAATAACTACAAATATTTTAGGTGCATGTAGTTCCATAAACAACTATAAATTTAGTAACTTTGGCAGAACAGTTTATTTTTTGACAGAATTACACGCCTCTGGACGTGCAGTCTGAGTAAAGACTCATTTGTGTGTTTAACAAATCAAAACTTTTTTTTTTATTCCTGTCTGTCCACAGTAAAATCTGCTCAGTATCACAGTTGGTTAACTTCCTCAGAGAACAGACCACGATTCCTGCAGAGTTTCAAATAAAGTTTGGACTTTGTGTTAAACTTTAATAAAGCAGAATAAAATGATTTGCAGTCCTTTTCAACCTAAATTTAATTGATAAGATACAACATATTGAATGCTGAGACGAATATATTTTTTTTTTTTTTGCAAATATTCTCTCATTATGAATTTGATGCCTGCAACACACTGCAAAAAGCTGGGTAAGGGGCATATTTACCATTTTGACCTTTCTTTTTAACAACACTAAGTAAGCGTTTGGGAACTGATGACAATTATTGAAGTGTTGATGATTGAATCCCTTCTTATTAAATGACATATGACGTTGGTTCCTCAACAGTCTGGGGTCTCCATTGTCTTATTTTGTGCTTCATAATGTCATAATGCCACACATTTCAATAGGAAACAGGTCAGGACTGCAGCAGGTCAGTCTGGTACCTGCACTCTTTAATTGCAGGGGCGTCGGTGCAATCTGATCGCTTATCGGAGGGTTGCAGCCCAGCTCCGGCTGTCACATGAAGATGTGTCCTTGGGCAAGACACTTAACCCCAAGTTGCTCCCACTGCTGTATCAGTGGCATGAATTGGTTTGAAAGGGTGTGGATGTGTTAGATGATACTGATGGATAACTAACACAGAAATTCCAACCATCAGTGGGTGAATGTGAGAGCGAATGGGTGTGAATGGGTAGGTGTGACCTGCGGTGTAAAGCTGCTTTGAGTAGTCAAAGACTAGAAAAGCACCACATAAGCTCAAGTCCATTTAATAATGAAGTCGCGCTGTTTTAACATGAGAAGAGTGTATCTTGGCATCATCTTGCTGAAATAAGCAGGGACATCCCTGAAAAAGATGGCAGCATATTTTGCTCCAAACCCTGAACGTATCTTTAACTTTAGGTCCCTCCACAGATGTCCAGGTTACCCATGCCATGGGCACTAGCACACCCACTCCCCCATACCATCACAGATGCTGGCCTTTGACCTTTGCTCTGATAGCAGTCTGGATGGTCCTTTTCCTCTTTTCCACTTTGCCTCAGTCCATCTCAGATGAGCTCAGCCCAGAGAAGCCGGTGGTGTTTCTGTGTGTTGTTGATAAATGGTTTTGTCTTTGCATGGTAGAGTTTGACCTTGACCTTGTAGATGGAGAGATGAACTGCGCTAACTTACGATGGTTTTCTGAAGTGTTCCTGAGCCCACGTGGTGATATCCTTTACAGAATGATGTCGGTGTTTGATGCAGTGCGACTTGAGGGATCGAAGGTCACGGGCATTCAATGTTGGTTTTTGGCTTTGCCACTTCCACACAGAAATTTCTCCAGATTCAGTGAATCTATTGATGACATTATGGACTGTAGATTAAATCCTGTACGTTGAGAAACATTGTCCTTAATCTGCTGGACTTCCTTGTTTATGAATGACTGAGCCTTTCAGTGATGCTTCTTTTATTCCAGTAGTTACACTGGGAACAGGTGAACTGCAACAAATTAAAAACGGGTTTGCGATTTACCAATGTAGTTTGTCAGTCTGAACATTGTTTATAAAGGTCTAAAAGGATTTGCAAATCATTGTGTTCTCTATATATTTGCCTTTCACACAAAGTCCCAACTTCATTTGAATTGGGGTTTGTGAAAATGAATCCACATGATCAAGCTAAATCTGATTTCACATCAAAAACATTTGGTGGTGATCACTTGATGTTGGTCGTGCACGCGCATCCCGGCGCCTGCCTGATCCCTGCTCGTCCACGCGCATGTAAACACCTGACCACTGCAGGGGGACCGCCCGACAGACTCGACCATCCTGATCTAGACCCCCCTCCTCTGTGTAAACCTGCTGCGGACCCCCCTGCTGGTCTCCGGAGCAGGATGACGGACGTGCAGACGTTTGTGTCCGAGGATCAAGCAGCGGACGGCGGCCTGCGGCGGGACTTCAGGCGGCGGACTCGGCTCTACTGCATGAATGGCGGACATCACCTCCAGATCCTGCCCGACGGGACGGTGCAGGGCCAGAGGGAGGAGGAGGACGACCACGGTGAGTCTGCAGCTCTGCGGTGATGCGTTCACTTCCCTCTGCTGAAAAAGGTGTGTCAGCTTCACATACACATGGTGCAATAATCCAGGAAGAGAGGGATGAATAATTAAAGGAGGGCTCTGCCACAGAGACATTAGCAACTCAGGGCAATCAGCTGTTACCAAAACAAGTGGAGGCTTTGGATAGACAGATAAAGCTGGGCAATAATGTCAGATCAAGAAAACAGCTTAAATGTTTTAATATGGTGCTGATTAACAAACTTATTTATCACTTTTAATTTATTGTATGTAGAGAATCAACTGCATTGCAATGAAACAAGTAAATCGCAGGAAACTTGATAATAAAACATTAGGATGTATTCCTACCTGTTCTCAGCAAAAACTCAACTGCACCTGTCACTTTAAAGAGCGGGAAAATAAAACAGAATTCCAATGTTGGGACGTTGGGTAAATTGTAAATAAAAACAGAACACAATGATTCGCAAATCCTATCCTTTACACAAGAATTAAAAGATATTAATGTTCAAACTGATAAAGTCTATTATTACTTTTGCAAATATTCACTCATGTTGAACTTAAAGGGATACGCCTACTCTTTTTTTCTTTTCGTGTCTTGCCTCACTCCTGAGTGCAGGACAAGTAGATACACAGACAGGCAGAGCTCATCCACTGCTAATTAGCTTAGCTCAAACACTGGGAGTCAATGGGTAGTGTTAGCCTGCCTCTGCCAACAGTCACCAGATAAACTCTTCAGCAACTCTGTGCTTGTTTCAACTCGTTTTTTCTTACCAAGTTATGTTACATTATCTACTTTTTAGACTAAGATGAGCAATTTATGTAATTTCAAAAGAAATACATGGGAAAACAAACCACACTGGGCATGCACAAACCACCGCGGACATGTTTTGGTTTGTTGACCTACTTACAAGCACGTCTGTGGGGGTTTGCGCATGTGCCCTGCAGTTTAGTTTTATATGCATTTCTTTCGAAAATGACATAAAGTGCTAATCTTAGTCTAAAAATAGATAACGTAACAAAACGCGGTTAAAAAAAACAAGTCACAACAAGCACACAGGACCATTTAGAGTTGCTGAAGAGTTTGTCTGATGACTGCAGGCAGAGGCATGCTAACACTACCCTAAGACTCCCAGTGTTCAAGCTAAGCTAATTCGCGGAGGGTGAGCTCTGCCCGTATCTTCCTTGTGACTGCACGCACAGCTGAAAGAATGGTGTCTATCTGCTTGTCATGGACTCAGGAGTGAGGCAGACACGAAAACAAAAAAAAAGTTGCCGTATCCCTTTAATTAATATCTGTTGAAAAGTTAACTATGAAGGACTGAATCAAAACATCTCTGTCTTATTTTTATGTGCTCGCGGAGCTGGATTTAAAGGCTTTGGTTTCTGTTTGTAGCTGAACTCAGATGTTTCGTGTTTCAGTTGTCCTGAAGCTCACAGCTGTGGACGTCGGTGTGGTGATCATCCAAGGAACGGAGGCGGGACGATATCTGGCCATGAACGATGAGGGTCGACTGTACAGCTCAGTGAGTATCACCTGATGATCTGTGAGGCCCTACATCAGAGCACTACACTTAAAGGTGCAGTGATCCGTCATGTGTGTTCGAGATGACGGATCACTCACCGTAACAGAGTCTTGATCTAAACTTTTAACCCCAATCTGTCCTCTGAAGTGCTGACAGCTGTCCGTGCCCCTCTCTCTGTCTCAGCCCACCGTGACTGATGAGTGCTACTTCCTGGAGAAGCTGGAGGAGAATCACTACAACACATATCGATCTCAGAAGTATGAGGAGGAGAACTGGTACGTGGCTCTGAAGAAGAACGGGAAACCTAAAGCAGGGCCGAGGACTCACATCGGACAGAAGGCCATCTTCTTCCTGCCCCGACAGCTGAGCGAATGAAGACACACAGACCTCAAAGAAACATGGAGGAGATGCTGCTACAGGATGGATTTATTTATTACAGAACACGCCTTAATGTTATATTTAAGCTCTTAGAGTAAAAAACAACAAACATGAGTATGATATATAAATGTCTGATAGAATGTAGAGCTGTAGGGCAAAGACCAGCTGCTGTGTTGTGCAAATATTAGACTTTAACCAAAGAACAATAGATTGTGCATGCTGTCTGACTAACACTCACTAACACAGTGTTTCATGTAGAGAGAGAAACATTCAGCTGAGGTTATGAGGGGCAGTAAGAACCAAAAATCATGTCTTAAACACTATACTGCCAAAAGTATTCACTCACCCAGACAAAATCATTGAATTCAGGTGTTCCAGTCACTGCCATGGCCACAGGTGTATAAAATCAAGCACCTCAGCATGCAGACTGATTGTACAAACATTCGTGAAAGAATGGGTCGCTCTCAGGAGCTCAGTGAATTCCAGTGTGGTACCGTGATCGGAGGCCACCTGAGCCCAGTCGTGAAATTTCCACAATACTTAATATTCCACAGTCGACTGTTAGTGGTGTGCACAAAGTGGAAGAGATTGCAACAACAGCCATGAAGCGTTAGGCCACGTAAAATCACAGAGCGGGGTCAGTGGATGCTGAGGGTCATAGGTCACAGAGGTCGCCAACCTCCCGAAGAGTCAGCAGTTACAGACCTCCAGACTTCATGTGGCCTTTAGATTAGCTAAAGAACAGTGAGTAGAGAGCTTCCATGGCCGAGCAGCTGCATCCAAGCCTCACATCACCAAGTGCAATGTTTGGTGGAGGCAGATTATGGTGTGGGGGTGTTGTTCAGGAGTTGGGCTCAGCCCCTTTGTTCCAGTGAAAGGAACTCATTTTGGTCATTTCATGCTCCAAACTTTGTGGGAACAGTTTGGGCAGAAGGCTGCGGCAGCAGGAGACCACACTGGGTGCACCTCCTGTCAGCTAAGAACAGGAAACTGAGGCAACGATTAGCAAAGGCTCAACAAAATGTAACAATGGTAGATTGACCAATTTCTGCTGCAGCTTTCAGATGGCAGGGTCAGAATTTGCATAAGCAACATTAAAGCAGGGCGGCACAGTGGCGCAGCAGGTGGTGGACGTGCCTCACAGCAAGAAGGTCGTCAGTTCGATCGACTGGCGATCGTTCAGGGTGTAACCCGCCTCTCGCCCGTTGACAGCTAGGATAGGCTCCAGCCCCCCCTGCGACCCTTAAAGGGATAAGTGGTATAGAGAATGAATGAATGAATGAACATGAAAGCATGGATCAGTCCTGACTTGTATCAACAGTTCAGGCTGCTGGTGGTGTCATGGTGTGGGAGGCATTTTCTTGGCACACTTTTGGCCCCCTTGGTACCAACTGGGCAACTTTTATACACCACAGCATACTGAAGTGACATTGCTGACCATGTCCATCTCTTCAGGACCGCAGTCCCATCTTCTAATGGCCACTTCCAACAGGATAACGCTCCACGCCACAAAGCTGAGATCATCTCAAACTGGTTTCGTGAACATGGCAATGAGTTCGCTGTACTGTACTGGCCTCCACAGCAACCAGATCTCAATCCAGTAGACCCCCTTTAGGATGTGGTGGAACTGAAGATGTTCCCATGCTAATATGGAGGAAACTCTGAAGAATGTTTCCAGCTTCTTGTTGAATTTATGCCACAAAGATTTAAGGCAGTTCTTACGGCAAACGAGGGTTCAACATGGTGCTCGCAAGGTGTACCTAATGAAGTGGTAACTGGGACTGAGTGTTGAACTAGGATGAGCTTCACAGGATTGCGCAGGATTTGCTTAACTTCACTGTAAGCTAAAGTAAGAAAAGTGTTTTAAGTGCCTGAACCTTCTGAACTAACATGACTAACACATGTAACCCTTTAATGCAGGGGTGGGCAACAGGGGGACCCGGGGGCCACATGCGGCCTTCCAACTCCCTTAATGCGGCCGCCAGTCAGTTTGGAATACCAAAAAATTGCATTTCCACTATAAAAAACCTGACAAGGTCTGCCATGATAGCATTAAAATGTATACCAGAGAAAACAGAGCTATTACAGGCTGTAATTATCTCCACCAAGGAGGTTATGTTTTTGACGGCGTATTTTTGTTTGTTAGGAAGATTACACAAAAACTACTGGACGGATTTTGCTGAAATTTTCAGGAGATGTTGGTTATGGCCCGCCTTAAAAATGATTGGATTTTGGTGATGATCCTAATCACTGCCATTAGCAAACGATAGTTTTTGCTCAATCACTGTCTAACTAATAATGATATCAACATGATTCTGAGTGCTAGGTGTGGGTTTTCAGGGTCAAGGAATCATACACTGCCCGGCCAAAAAAAAGTCACCACCAAAAAGCAGGGTCACACACTCTAATATTTCATTGAACTGCCTTCAGCTTTGATTATAGCACAAATTTGCTGTGGCATTGTTTCAATAAGCTTCTGCAATGTCACAGCAAATTTGTCACAGATCACAGCACTGCCCCCACAGGCTTGGACAGTATGGCATGATGGGTGCATCACTACACCTGCCTCTCTTCTTACCCTGATGCTCCCATCACTCTGGAACAGGGTCGATCTGGACTCATCAGACCACATGACCTTCTTCCAGTCCTCCAGAGTCCAATCTTTATGCTCCCTAGCAAACTGAAGCCTTTTTTTTGAGTTAGCCTTAATGATTAGTGGTTTTCTTAAGGCTACACAGCTGTTCAGTCCCAATCCCTTGAGTTCCCTTCACATTGTGTGTGTGGAAATGCTCTTACTTTCACTATTAAACATACCCCTGAGTTCAACTGCTGTTGTTCTTCTATTTGATTTGGTCAAACGTTTAAGTGATCACCAATCACGATCATGCAGGATTTTTTTCGACCACATTTCTCTCTTGAAGACGATGCTTCCCCACTATCCTTCCGATTTTAATAATGCGTTGGAGAGTTCTTAACCCAAGTTTAGTAGTTTCTGCAATCTCCTAAGATGTTTTTTTCTGCTTGATGCATACCAATGATTTGACCCTTCTTAAACAGACTAACATCTTTTCCACGACCACAGGATGTGTCTTTCCACATGGTTGTTTAAGAAATGAGAAGCTACTCATTGCATCAGCTGGGGTTAAATAACTTGTTGCCAGCTGAAAGATAATCACACGTGACGTAATTATCCAACAGGAGGCTCATACCTATTTGCTTAGTTAAATCCAGGTGGTGACTTTTTTTTTTTTCGGCCAGGCAGTGTATTATGATGGTAACTTCACCATGGAGCTATTGATTATAGATGTACCAGCAATATGTGAACTACCTTGGCGGAGGTTTGCGCCCTCTGAGTGTTTTCTAGTTAATTCTGTGAAATACCATTTTGTGCATTTGACCAACTAGGAATTCAAAAAGTAAAGTGAAACACTTTGATAACCAGTAAATGATTTGTTACTTAGATCCAAAAAGATGCTGAAACTGGCTTGATTTCTGTAATTAGATCAATAGATTAATTTTAGTTTATCTACACCCATCAGGCAAAACTCTCTGACGGGTGAAGTGAATAACACTGATTCTCTTCATCGTGGCTCCTATTAGTGGGGGGGATACAGTATATCAGGCAACAAGTGAACGTTTTGTCCTCAAAGTTGATGTTAGAAGTGGGAAAAATGGGAAAGTGTAAGGATTTGAGTTTGACGAGGACCAAAGTGTGACAGCTAGATGACATTGCAGTATGTTGTGAAGAAGCAAAAAGGGGGACCAACACAACATTTAGCAGGTGGTCATGATGTTATGGCTGATCGGTGTATACCAATATTGATAAAGTAACTTCTTTTGACAGCTATTTAAATATTCATCCACTCTATTGCCTCTCAAATTGCAAAAATCTGGCCCTCTGGTAGGAAAGAGAACTACAATGTGGCCCCCTTGGTAACTAAAGTGACCCGTCCCTGCTTTAATGGATGATTCTGCCGGTCTCGAGTTCGTCCATGGTCTTAGATTCTTCTGCAGTTTCAACTGTCTGTGTTGTGTGCTTTGCTCTGGTGAAGTGGTGCTATGAACAGCTTGTGTCCTGTAGGAGAGCCGTGTGATATTTTGCATTTACGACTCAACTGTTACACTCTGCAGCCACATGGTGCCACCAATGTGGCAAACTGAAGGATTGTTCAACTCCGTTTTCATGTCAGGCCTTTCCTCCCACTGTCTGAACACCCAGATGACTTTGTTTTTAATTCCACCAGCTTTTAATAATCCAGACGACTCTGAAATGAGGCATTAAAAGTGACATTTATTTAACACTAAACGTTTTCTGTACAGTTCATTTCAACAAAACCCCAGGGTTGCAGTTCTACATCACACAGAGAGCAGAATGAGAGTGTTGGAGCCATGGCAGATGTATGGAGTAACTGATAAGGCAAACAGCTCAGTTTGCAGGACCAGATTAAATCCTTCCATTGACGACAGAAACTTCAGGTTATTGAAACAGAAACAAAACCCTACACTGCTGCATCATTCTGTCCACATCGAGGACTCCTGACGGGAACGCCCTCTGGGTTTTTATTGGTTATGTCTCTAAAAGTGCACCTGCATACAAAACATTCTTTGATATAGATTTATGACCCACAAACAGCTAACGTCTTACACCTTATTAATCATGATCCCTAAAGAAAAAACAGATTTCCCTTCCCCCTACTGCTGATTAAATCTTAAGGCAAAGAATCCCCCCTGAAATCAGAATTTGGGTTATCTTTATGCTCTTAGATAAGTTGATCCGAACGTCAGAGGGAGATCATTAACGGCTGAAACCAGACGAGCGGAGACGCTCTCCTCTCTAATCACAGAGAGGATGAGACTCCACTGACTCACGGCAGAGTCACAGAGAGGTCAGGCTCTTACATCTACATGAGCGCTGGGAGTTTATGAACCAGAAAATGTGCTCATATGTGCAGAAGAAACATCATCTCGATTGTTGTCAGTGTCCCAAACTCGGGCGTCGCTCCTCTGTGGGCCGACCTGCTCCGAGGGTTTCTGTCCTGACATTTAGAGCCGTCTGGTTTCTGGTTTTAGAGCTCGCGTCAGATCGCTGGAGACAGTGGTTCTCAACTGGTGAAGCTTCAGGGGCTAAAACCAGCTCCTTCAAGACACATCAAGACCTGATTTTAGGAAACAAAAGTGTTCCCTTTCAGTTCATTTAAAGGAAAATGATGTTTTGGACCTCAAATGAAACACAAAATACGGCCCGCTCCAAACATACAGGTCTAATCACAGACTACAGAAGCCCTGGACATAGTTACATGCATTTTATTCTAATTCTCTCCTGCAATAACATGAAAGTTGTGGGTTTTGAAATGGTTTCAACAAACATACGCTGTTTCAGTAAAGGAGTCTTTTCAGCCCTCTTCATTATCAAACAGAATGACTCATAATTTCGCCAAAAAACAACAACAGTTGGCTCACAGAGGGCATCAATAATCCCCCAAACCCGTCTCTTACTTTGTCTGATTTGGCTAAAAGTGACACAAACAAGCACTCCGACTCAGCATCTTATGAGCACAAGTTCAACATGTTTCAACTTTCATGTAAAACTCAAAATATGTTTGGAAAACCACGTCACAAAGTGGAGGAGAAAAATATCTGGCAGGCTCACCGTTATGGAGGAATACAATGAATTTACTGGTGATTCCTGGTCAGCAAAGCATCCCTGTGTGATCACCCCGTACACTTAAACAATTAACCATGTGAGTTCAGCAGAATAACGAAAACATGCAGTCAGATCCTGAAACGACAGCTGGCCTCTCACATATTAATACCTACCCATAATTTAGAGTCAAATTAAGTAATTACTCAAACAGGTTGTGTGATAATGATATCTGCAGTCTAATAATCTTTATCATCTGTGTTTTCTTTGTATAAGCAGCTGACATCAGCATTCTCGCATTTGACTCACGGTAGTTTTTCAAAATTGCTGCCTACCCTATCTTAACCTTGGAGTGACTTTGTGAACTTAAATGTGTGAATTTGATATGAAATAAAATCCAGTATCCTGCCTGTAAGTTAAGTAACAAGTGTGATGTTACGATCCAGAAAGGTTTACACTGAGGATCTTGATGCTCTGGAAAACTCTCAGGTAATAATTAAAAATGTCAACACCTTCCAGACGTTTTTAAGCCGTCAGCCTAAACAAAAACTGCTCCTGACCAGGTATTGAGTTTGGAGTGAGCTACCACGGTGGTCTTTCCTGTTAGAGAGCGAGCTCCATGGCACAGAAAGCTCTGACCGTAGACTAAACACACACGGCCTGCCCTTTAATCCGTCTTCGTGGTGCACCCTCCTGGTGTTGTGAATGCTGTTTCCTGTTCAATCTTGTAGTCTCTCTGTTTAAGGTTGTAAAGCACTTTGCTTTGTTGCACTAGAAGTGCCACAAATAAAGTTTTTAAAGCTATAAAATGCATAAAAGTATGTCCAGTTGGGGCTCCCATACATCATGAACGTCTTTTCTCCGGGCTCAGCGTCATGGCTCACTGAAAACAGCTCTGTGACTGTTGTAGGACTTGATAAACCAGTTGAGAACCGCTGATCTAAGACCATATAATAACCCAAAGCTCTGTTTCCAGGATGGATAATTACCTGATTTAAAGTAGAAAAAAACATTTAACAGGCAGCAATCATACCTCCTGACACACTGATGTCACTCTAGGGTGCTCCACTGACACTGTCTTTAAATCACAAGCATGTTCATATCATTTTAACGATGCCCTTAATGAAGAAACAGCTTCGCAGACAACACTGCCCCCTCCTGGATGAAAACAAGAGCAACACTACTTAAAGCCAACAGGTGAGAGAAATAACTGAATGTCTGAAAACCAGCATTTACAGCCTGAAGAAAGCTTGCATTCTGAGAGTATGTAGTTTCTAAAAACAGCCTTTAAATACTCACAATAAAACCATGAAGTGAGAAAAGTGCAGATTACTAAGAGTGTCGCATGCTACGGCGAGTCTACCGAGTGTTTTGTGGTTAAAACCTGTCGGCTTCAAGAGTCACCAACACGATAACCTCCCTGTTTAATGATCTTAAGGGCTGACGCATGCTTGTACGCTACCACCAAATGATATAAGGCATTACTTATACGTTACAGACAGAGATGTAAATAGCACTTAACATTCGCCACTAATGAGTACATTAAGGGACTATTACCGTTTTTCCATTTAGAAAGATCCAAAACAATAAAATAAAACAAGTGATATAGTTCCTGAATATTTTATGTCTTCATCTAGAACACGCCGGCTGATTTGATGTTTAGTGTCTTCATGTTACGATTGAAACTCTGTGAAGAGCTGCTGCACGTGTTGTCCAGTTCTTCATCATCCAAGGTCCTGAATGAAAGTGAAGAGAAGACTTACAATCAGATCAGAGGGCTGGTTTAATATTTAACTGTGTGTGGTGTGATCCTCACGGGATAAAGCTGGGTAAGTTTAACAGCAAATTAAAGAATGAGAAGCACCCCAACAACAACTATAATACGCATGTTCACTCATTCACTATAAAAAGCTTCGTAGTGATTAAATCAATTAATTTGAATTATTTTCTTCAGAAGATTTAGCAATGAAAAATCTAGATTTTTTTTCTCAAATTAGTCCAGTCCTAAGTTGTTGCAATGTTTGAAAAAAAAAAAAAACTATTGAAAACATAGTTTTCATGATGATAGGCCTTGTCAGGTTTTGCACAAACACATGTTTAGGCTTTTAGTTGTTTCTTAAATGAAATTAAAAGTTGATTAGATGTTTTTATACTGTGAAAATAGATCATCCTTCAGTGTTTCTGTAGACAGGCCTCCCTACATTTGAACTACATCATCAAAAGTTTATGACAAAATTACAGCACTTTAACTAGAAGAGAGGAATTCTGTTTAGTTTTGCAATATGTTTCGATAACATATGGGAAAACTTGATTCATGTCATTTTTGAGTCACTTGCAGGTTTTTTCCTAAGAGGAAAAAACTGATTAAAATTGTAGATCAAGTTTTGTCGGAAAAAAAAAACGGATTTAATTTTTTTGGTCATATCTCCCAGCCCTACCTGCAAGACATATAGCATATAGGATTTATGGATAATGATAAACACATTCATACTTGAAAACAATCTGAGACAGCCTCAATGTGAGACCATATACTGATGTAACGCCTCCTGGTGGGCACAATCCCTCTCTGTCCATTATGAAAAAGTTTTCAGTCTTAGCTGCTAACTTTGTGTGTTTAAATGGATACACCAACTTTTTCTGTTTTCAGGTCTTGCTTTACTCCTGAGTCCATGAAAAGCAGATGGACACCTTTCTTTCGACTGTGCGTGCAGTAACAAGGTAGAGACGGGCAGAGCTCGCCCACTGTTAATTAGCTTAGCTCAAACACTGGGAGTCAGTGGGTAGTGTTAGCCTGCCTCTGCCTACAGTCTTCAGACAAACTCTTCAGCAACTCTAAAGACTGTCTAAAAAGTGTCAGTGTGCTACAAACTCTACTGCATGAGCTCTTCTTCTTCTGCTGCTTTCTTCTTCTGCTGCACGTGTCCTGCAGTTTAGTTTTAGTATGTGTTTCTTTCAAAATGATATAAAGCGCTAATCTTAGTCTAAAAATAGAAAACATAACACAACGTAGAAAAAAAACGTGTCAAAACAAGCACACAGGACCATTTAGAGTTGCTGAAGAGTTTATCTGATGACTGTAGGCAGAGGCAGGCTAACACTACACATTGACTCCCAGTGTTTAAGCTACGCTAATTAGCGGTGGGCTAGCTCTGCCCATCTCTTCCTTGATGCTGCACGCACAGTCAAAAGAATGGTGTATATCTGCTTGTCATGGACTCAGGAGTGAGGCAAGACACGAAAACAAAAAAAAATATGTTGGTGTATCCCTTTAACTCCGGTTTATAACCCTTTAACTCAGTGGGATCGCTGGAGCCCCCAAGCAGCTACACTTCCACTTTTTACTGATATCTCTGGAACCATAAAGCAGATCAGCTGTTTGAAAGCTCACTCTTTTGTCGATCTATGAGGGTCTCCAGCTTATATATATATATATTTTTTTATCCCAGTCATGAAGGACAGTGTTCTCTTCAGAAATGCTGCATTTATACATCCACAGTAATAAATTGTTAACTAGGGACTTTCCATCACATTTTCTCCCCATGTCAGTCTGTAGACCTATTATGTGTGCCCTATTTCTTCCTCTCTTGTTTTCCTGATGGAGTGTCAAATCAACACCAGCCAAAGGTCAACAAGAGAGAAAAGATGAATAAACAGAAAGTAATGTAATCTGACATTTTGTAACTTAACAGAAACTGCCACCAAGACTGGCATAAAGAGCTATATCAAGGAAAACACATCTAGAGGTATAAGAGCTAATGTGTAAATATTTTTGCCTCAGTTTTGTGTTGTGCTTTTATTTTTTTCTCCTCATGATAAGGGCTGATTATTCAAATGTGAAACTGTTTTTTCATTGTTGATCTGTGTGTGATTTAGATATACTTCAGTGAGATTTAAATATCGCTTTGATTTTATGTTTCATTTCCATGGCCATAAAACTTTAAGTACATCAATCTGACATCATTACAGCATGAATATTCTGGTAGCCCAGGTTGTCCTGGAAAAGAAGATGTCTTTAGCCTGTCTGTGGTTGAAGGGTTTTAGGCTCTACATGCATTATTGAAAAAAAAAAAAAAACCCAGGTAGACTAAAAATAGAAGACAACGGCCTGGAGTTACAAGAATTAAATAAAAGACAGCTGTTTAAAAATTGTATGCTCTAACCTATGAGGAGACAGCCTGCTTTTGCTTCTCCAAATGCCTTCAGAGAGTGAAAACCCAGAGGGGCGTAAAAAGTTGATTAATGCTTTTATGTGCCAAACAGATTTGATCAGTGAGAGCTGATATTAAACTCAATGCTATCGTTAAATTATGTTAATAAGCTTATGTTAGCGCAATGGTAATCACCAATCACCCTAATAATGAATAATTTTTGATTCATATTGATTTTGAATGTCACTCGTGTTTTAATATTTTTAATTGAAAGTCTGAACATAAATATAAATAAAGAATATATTAAATATCATCAGGAAACCCTAACAGATTAAAACAACTGCAATGAGTAGAGTATTTATTTTTTAAAACAGTTTCTTACATGTATAAAACATCTCAAATGACTGGTTTGTTTTTTAAATGTGAGATCCTCTGTAGGCACAACCCACCTCTAATAGATGAAGAGTACTCTTGTTCGGGGCAGAGTGGCGTAGGTGGGATCAGCCAGTTTACGCACTCTGGAGTAGTTAACGAAGCCTCTGACGAACAACATGAAGCCTGGAGGTAAAAGAAAAACACATTCAATTTCTACCAAAAATAATCAGCAAAATGTAATCAAAGAGATTTTTTATTAGCAGTGGATATTTTCAGACTTACCCAGAGCCAGGAACACCCACCACAGCCAGTACTGCCCGTCAAAGTACCCGGGGAAGTAGGTGGAAAACTGGTGGAGATGAGAGACGGTGAAGGTAGGACAGAAGAACAACAGTTTCCTTCACATGAAAGCCAGAGATCCAGCACCTTCAAACTTGTCTGTTAGGGCTGATTATTCATTACACAGCTCTTACCCGAACAATAAGAACCCATTTGATGAGGGACAGGCCGAAGCCGGAGATGGCTCCATACCGGCCCGCTGCTGATGTGGTCAAACAGAAAGACAAGAAGAAGCCGATCCAGTTGAAGAGGAATGCCACTGGAAAAAGAAATCAATAATTAATGAAGACCAATGATTTGTAACAACACTACAGAGATGGACTGGATCATGAAATCATCAATGTGTTAATTCTGTTGACTAATTATTTTTGTCATAGTTTTCGTCAATAACCATTTTTCCCCTGACAAAAACTAGACAGTTACTATAAAAACAAGCACACATGGACAAAAACTCAAACTAAATTAACTGACATTTTCATCAACAGATAAAAACTAGACTAAAATGTTTGACAGAGACTGAATCCAATCAGACCTAATTGTGTCATGTAGACTGTAGGGACAAGTTAGGAATATATCCAATCACTGCTACTTTGGTTGTGTGGAAAGGCTGGATGAGTTAAGAGAGACATCCAATCACAGCTGCCTTAGCTTCATGGTGGTTGGATAAGTTGGGGAGTGATCCAATCTTTGCTACTCTCTTTATGAATTGATATATTCATGTAGAGCAGGTTCATTGTTTGTTGTCAGTTCTGGTATTGTAACTGAAATGCTCTGCCAGGTAGCCTAAATAAAGGTGATTTCATTTCACACAAAAGTTCAATTTGTTTCTGTTAATTTATACGTTCAAACTTTACTAGCATTTAATTAAGGGTTATTAGATGTTTCATTTTATCCAAGTGTAAAACATGACTTCAGAAATTCAAGGAAACATAAAAAATGCCTTACCCTTTACACTTCATATTTCAATTTACAGTAGATATCATCAACTAAAACTACACTAACATTAAATTAAGATGGCTAAATTATGACTAAAACTAAAAGATATTTTAGGCAAAAGACTATAATAAAACTAAATTAAAAAGTGCTGTCAAAATGAACACATGCCTGTCTTTCTGCGTTCAACTCATAGAATAACATGAATGAGGACAAAGACGACCAGGCTACTGTATCTCTTCTGCTTTTGTCAATTAAAAAAAAAAAGATTCAGACTTTGGTGCCGTCTTTAAGAACTTAGACAAAACACCTCATGGACACATTCCAGTTTTTATCCCCTCAGTCTTGAGACAGGAGATATCATATCTTACAAAAAAGCTTGTTCACTCATTCTTTGTCCGTCATCAGACAAATCTATCTTGAAAAGCTTCAAGCTGATACACGTCTTGACAACTATTTAAAATTTACCAGGCTGTTTGGCGTCCTTTGGCTACAAGCACAGTTATTCCCTAAATGAATGTGATTTATTCAATTATTTTAAATGATTCTGCTTGTCCCAAACAACAAATGTGAAATGCTGCTATCATGACCATAATTAAATCTCTGTGATGCATAAATAAGGATGGGAATTGGTAAGACTTCATCGATACCAATGCCATGATCTCTTTACAGTTGCTGTGAATTTTTTTGTATGGACAAAATTAATCACATCCTTTACTTGTTAATTATTGCTGCTGACTGCCTGATGAGAGCCTGCAGATCAACAAGGCCTGCAGAATGATGTGGGAGGAACTGATAAGGGAATTGTTACGACAATGATAATGAAATTGATTCCTTGAGCCTCTCCATCCCCTCGTTTCTCTGAAATCTTTTAATCAACTGAATTTTTTCAGTGAAATAAAGCCTTGTTTTTATTTCAAATATTTGTGAGGCATTCCTTTAAAATATTTTTGGCCCCTTTTTAATGAGGCCATGCATATATTTAAAGAAGCCTTAACATATTTGGGGGCTCACCCAAAACAAATTTGCTTTTCACATCAGTAACATACTAATGTGTTTGTCCATATGGCAGTTTTCCACCATAAAGTAAATAAAGTTGACTGAATCACTGATGACTGATCACTCCTCATTTTCTAAAACAAGTCAGCTCTGTGCTTTAGCACTGATATGAACTGGAGAAAATGATCAATCAAAGTCTTGTTTAGAATTTCCAATCAAGTTCTTACTGAAGAAAGTGAGCATGAAGATGCCGTCATTTCCTATCCGCAGCTGATCAGCATCTTCGAAGTCATCTCTGGCCACAAAGTCGTCCTCCTGAAACAAAGGAAACAATCAGTATTTACCTTTCTTTAATTTAACTCATCCTTTGCTGGAATATAAAGAAATAATCTGAGTGATAAAAATGTTTCTCATTGTTTGTGTAGAAATTAAATTGGTGTACCGTGACTCTTCCAGTAACCAGAGGGACGGCCGCCTCTTCTTTGCTTCTCTCGGCCTCGTCGTAGGAGGGCAGAGTGGTGGCGACGCTGTAGGAGGGAGGGTTTGGGAATCTGCTTCCATCTTCTTTGTATTCAAAGAAAGCTGCAGAGACAACAGGCAGAGCTGAGCATCTACGTGCAGACATCTATTCTGAGAATACACATTTCAAATCATTATAAACTATGCACACAGAAGGTTTGGTTAATAACTAAGCCCAAACCAAAGTTTACAACCCTCCAGACTCAATCTGTTTCCTCTTAATTGCAGCAATAAGCAAAGTTTAATAAACAATATTTATTTAAGCAACAGGTTATCATCTTGTCAGGAGATCACAACAAGATTAATATGGAAAAGCTTTCTCACTTATTACAGAAGGATAAAACAGTCTTACAATAAAACTCCCAACAGAAAGTGATGCATTAACCCAGATCGCTATGTTTATGCCCGTTCCGCCCCAGAGGTCTGATTTACAAGATATGCAGTCCATGGCTGTAACAAATCTATGAAATATCAGACATTCTCTGACATTCTTAGAAATTATGACAAATGTATCATAGAATAGCACAATGACGCCCACAGACAAAACCAACTGAAGGTACAATATAGGTATGGGCAGGTTAATCAGGCCTTCTAAAAAACAAGATTAAAAGTTGATGACCAACATCTCTAGCTAGCTCCACCGAATCATGTTGAACTTAAAATCAATTTATGTCTAACTCTCGGGCATGAACATTGTCTGCTAGCTATTTTTTAGTCTGGCTTTTATGTAGTGTCTTACTATTATACATTTATGGTTTATACTTTTTTTTAATCTTTATTTACTCTGCTTTTCATAAATAGATATAGTTGATATGCTGTTTAAGTAGCATACATTTTATTTTGCCATTTTTTATTATTTCTTTTTGTCACCATTGTTTTGAGTTTTTATATTTTATTCCTTAACTTGCATTATTTTATCTACTCATATTTCACAGCTCAGTGTGCAGTAGTTACCAAGTACTTTTTTACTTCATTTCCTGTGTTTGATTTTTGTTCACTAACAAAGTAGAAGGAAGATAAATAATTTTCCAGAACAATTCAAGCTTTTCCAGGACATTTTACTTTTTTCCACATTTTCCATATGTTTTCCATGACTGGAAAATTGGTCAATCATTTTCCAGGTTTTCCAGGACATGTGGGAACCCTGATTAATGGCCGCTCTCTTCTTAAATGTACATTAATGACAGGTTGACTGGGCACTCCTACAAAACTTGACAAATCTACCTATAGGCTCCTACATTAATCTGAAACTTCCTCTTCTGGAGTTCATAAATAGTTTTGGATTAGAAGGTCACTTTTGTTGAGAGAGAAGAGGCAGCTGTGGGTTATTTGGATGCAATTAAAAACTTTATGAGTGATGAATAGATGAAGAAATCTGCAGCTTTATTACGAAGAGGCCACACTGGAGCAGGACTGAGCACTAAGACAGTAACACTGCATCCTGGAGTCTGCAGAGCCCGGGGCGTTTTCACCTTAATTATCTTCATATCATGACAGAAAATAAGCTGTCTGATGTGTGCGTGTCAATATTAGAGGTGTGTCTGTTCCCAGTAGCTCCTCTGCCTAAGTTCAGTATTATTAAAGCGATGCCAGAATTCATCTTCACAGAGATAAACCACAATAAAGTTTAAGCAGCCAAACTAGAAAGACACCCGTCAGTTTGACCTGGGGCTGAGAGATATGGCCTGAAAATAAAATCCATAATTTTTTTTTTATGATTTAAATAAAAAAAAAAACCTCAAGTGACACAGAAATGACATAAATCAAGTTTATGTTATCAAATCTATACCAAAACTAAACAGACTTTTCCTCTTATAGTCAAATGCATGCTGTATTTTGTCATAAATTATTGATTAATAGTTTGAACGTAGGCAGGCTTGTCTACATAAACACTGAAAGCTGAGCTACTTTCACAGTAAATCATCATGGAGCACTCTGATCAATGTTAAATCTCATTTAAGAAACAAAAGCCTGAACATGTGTTTATGCAAAATCTGACAAGGCCTACCATCATAAAAATGTTAATTTTTAGTGTTCACATTTTTAAACATTGCAACAACTTATGATTGCAGTTAGCAGAGAAAAAAATCCAGACTTTATTTCATATAACATACCTGGACAATAAAGCAGATTCTGGTTCTATATTACCCATTAAAACAATTCAAATTGGTGTTTATTTGGCGCTGTATTATTTTTTTATTGTGTGGGTCCTGGGGGTTTTGACTCTCCTTGGGTACAAAAATTCATATAATTTTAAACAATATTTTTAACATTTATTTCTATTTATTTATTATTATTATTAAGATTATTATTTTTTTAATATGTAAGTTGTATTTACTTTTTTAATTTTGATATCCTGTGTTCTTTTTAACCTGTCTACTACTGTTCAATGCCACTGGAATCTTAATTTCTCTGAGGGAGTCTTTCCCAGGGGATTAATAAAGTTCTATCTAGTTAATCTAATTTAATTTAATCTAACAAGGGGGTCTCAGAGGGGAAAATGTCAGGAACCTCTGATTTAAAGGAAAAGTTTTATCCTCTTTGAAGCAGAAGAAACACAAACTAAAATACTGTGTTTAATCAGCTGATGGTGAGACTCCACATCTGGACAACAGGAAACTCATAAACAGTGATAAACATAAACTTCTGCAGTATTATAAAGCTCCTCTGGGCTTTGGGATATGAATGTTAACATAAGGGCTGTGTGGTCTGCTCTATGTTATGGTTTGGAACAGACTTTTCCTCTTATAGTTATATGCATGCTGTATTCTGTCATAAATTATTGATTAACAGTTTGAACGTAGGCAGGCTTGTCTACATAAACACTGAAAGCTGAGCTACTTTCACAGTAAATCATCACAGAAAACTCTGATCAATATTAAATCTCATTTAAGAAACAAAAGCCTAAACATGCGTGTATGCAAAATCTGACATGTTAATTTTTAGTATTTCTATTTTTAAACATTGTAAACGCTTCTGATTAGAGTATGTAAAGAAAAACAATCTTGATTTTTAATTTTTAAATCTTCTTCAGAAAAATTAATCGATTTAACTGACATATTGCCCAGCCCTGGTTTGATCCCTGTTCAACAGATGAGCCAATAAAAAGACGGGATGACAGATTACTGCAGTCTTCTCTAATATTTTAAAAGGCCAGCAGACAATATTAGTTTGTTTTTGGTATGAAATTAGATGCAGCCTGTTAGCATCAGCATATAGGAAGGCCTGAACGCTGACAAACAAAAATCTCCTTTCACTTCCTTATCCTGAAGAGCATCAGCAGAGACGATAACTCCGACCATTGAGGGGCGAGCTACAGCAGGAGGACATTAGTAGTATGTATGTCCATTACGTTAATGTTCTGTCCAATAGCAGCTCAGACTGTTATCTGGGTCATTTGGCAGCTCTCCGGAGAGTTCCTTTGTGCTGTCCAAACACAAACTGCATTCAAGCAGATCAATGGCCTCTCCCTGAAGAGCTCAGGCCAACACCCATTTATGCAATGATTGACCTCTGCCCTCATAAGAGGTGAGATTAGAAACATCAGGCCTCTCTGAAAGGCTGCGCTAAAGCCATTAACTCCTGAATTAATCATTCATCAGCTTACACTGTAGGACAATCAGAGCAGATGATTGACAGAACATGAAAAACACTATTCAATCATGTTTCCAAACATCAACCAACGAGGCATTTTCATATACTGGGCTGGATTTCAGAGGTAAGGATTTTTCTTATTACACATTTCAACCATCTGTTTGGTTGTTAAAGTTACTCTTTGAAATATTTTACACGTAAACAACTTCACCCCATCTGAAACTTCCAGGCTGAATTATTCCTCCTACCTGTGTTCATCTTGAGTGGTCTTCAATCAATCAATCAATCTTTATTTGTATAGCACCAGTTCATAACAGCGATAGCACTGTACAATAGAGCAGACTGAAGGCATACTCTTTATTTTATAGATATACATATATGCAGATATACATCATATACATACACACATTCAGAGATGGATCCATCCAGGCAGAGACAAAGGAACTAAAACCACATTTGTCTCTGCTGAATATAGACTCAATCAATCAACCTTTATTTGCATAGCACCATATTTGCGGAATATAAATTTATTAAAGGTAAGCCCTTTAAGGCATCTCATTTTTAACAGGGACCTCATGTCTCTTTGGTTTTAAAGATAGTTAGGATAGAGAGATCAACCTATTACTAATATGAATACCTATGATGCGTGAAGCTGTGAAGATTTCTCACCTGCATTTGCTGCGGAGATGCTGCTGTAGGGTGGGGGTGCATCCTGGGCAGGACCCTCCTGGGATGTCTGAGCCGGCTCCTCCTCGTTCACCAGCTGAAGGAATGTAAACAAACAACACAAGTTGTGTCAAACTTTAGATGAATCATTCAGGAAAACCCTGCAGGCTGAGATAAATAGAGGAATGCAACATTAGGATAAGAAAATTAGAAAGTTTTATTACTTAATTAAACTCCAAATAGTGTTAGCTGTGGGTTAATCTGAGAAAACTAGAGTCTGGCCTGTAGCTAATTCAGAACTATTTCATTTAGATGGGCCAAAATAGATAACTTTTCAGCTCTTTGAGCAAGACAAAACAGTTCTATCAAACTGAAGAGTTTCCCTGATAAAACAGTAAGACTTCCCGGTAAGTTTTAATATTACCCTTTACACACATTACAACAGTCAGAAATAACTGAGCGAAGGTTAAAGCAAACTAAAGCTAACTAAGGCAGAGCCAAGTGCATATTTGAACTCTTAAGTGGAGTCCTGTGTATTAATGCCTGTGCTTTCACATCCATTTGTTGCATCAGGATGAAAATCAAGCGATCAGCTACTCACAGATACAACCCTCTCAATTTGGTGGCAATAAAAGTTTTGTACTTAATGTAGATGCAAGACTAGAAAAGCACCCAGAGAGTGCAACCACAACCCCTGTAAAAGATACAAGTCTGGATCACCAGATCCAGAAAAGGGCCAGGATCTGGACCAAACTCAGCGCAAACATAGAGGTCGTTAGGCTGCATGAGCACAACAAGTTATGGGAACATCACTTAATATTTTGATTTTATATGAAATACTGAATGTCATCAATGGGATTTCCCGTTATAAAGTTCAATGTTTTTTGTGATGTCAATCTGGACCAGATCCAGATGAAATTTACCTTGATGATAGAGACATGGACCCCATGTTATTCTGTGAAATTGGAAGTGAATCTGTTAAAAAATGGCAGAGATATGATTTTTTTTTATTCTGTCAGAAGTTAACTTATGGGGAATTTTTTGCATCCAGACCAATATCCGTATCACCACCAAAACCAATGGCTTTTTCCTTGAACCAAACCACACCTCTGGTAAAATTTTCACATAAATCCATCTAGTAGTTTTTCTGCAATCTTGCTAACAAACAAACATATGCCGGCAAAAACATAACTTCTTTGGTGGAGTTAAAAAACATGTAGCTACAGCTTAAGATTTATAGATTGCTTAATACAAGCCTGTTTCAATACTTTTAACTGTTATTTCAACACTCAGTAATGTTACTTTTCCCACTAATCATACAGGCCAAGCATAAACTTTAAGTATGAAATATTTTAAACCATGACCGTATGATTCAAATATTATTTCCCCTTCATAAACACACTTCTATTTGGACAGCTCTCTGTATTTTTCAAACTTCTTGACAAATTGCACAGAAGAAATTATACCACAAAACCATTTTCTCCAAAACTACTCAGCCCTGTAAGTCAAACATTTCCTTCTGCAAACAAAGACACTTGTTTAATCAGTAAACACCACATCATTTGAATTTCTTGTTGATCACACAACTATTTTTAGACGGTGCAGATTAAAGTAACAAGAGGCTGTTATCCCAACTCTACCTCGATACACCTCTGAGTTCACTGGTGAAAAGCTGCTCAAGCTGCAAGTACAATATGGCCATACCAAAAATAAAGTCTAATACAGAACGATTCTGCACAATGTTTACATGCTGCTACTCTACTTGAAAATCATTTGTACATGTGAATACCACCCTGTAGTATATATTGTCCACTTCTCTTGATTATTCTTAAATTTTCTGCTATTTTTTAACTCTTTACCTTTAGTTATTGCTCTATGTATACACTGTTATTTTACTGTCCGCTGTTTTGGAAGCAGAGCTCCAAAGATGTTGTTTTGCTGAGGTGCAATGACATTAAAAAGCTAATCTATGCTATTCTATTGTTGATTACCATATTCACAAGTTTGACATTTCTGCCAATAACACAAAAAAGATCAGTAAAATGTTAAGTCTGCACACATTATGTCCTTTGTCTCCACCCTCTGCAGAAATGTCTTTATTGTGTGTGTGTTCACCGCTGCTCTGCCCAGAAAACAATCTGTAAAGGACATTTTATGTGCCGAGTATTTTGTTTTTCAGCGAGTTTTTGTGCACCTGAGGAGTTTTAATTGCTGAGAGTGCTCTTTCTATTCTTCTTAACGTTTTATCAGCAATGCATCTTGGCAGGGTGTACAAAAATGCATAACGTCTGTGGAGTTTTCAGTCAAACTTTCTGTGGTTTAAATGGGAAAAACTATCTTCACTGGAAAGTATGTTTTCATGTTAAGGGATTGTGTGTCAGCAGCTTGTTCTAGTAGCTCTGAAAAAGGAAATGAAGCTTGGTTTAGCCGTCACGTTTTCATTCATGTGTCTATATTTGTAAAGGAACACATTTATTACATATTGTAGATGCAGATGTTTGTTTTGCTTCATGATCTGTGAAAAAATAAAGACTGTCCTGATAAGAGAAAAACATGTTCCAGGTAAACTCTTGTACGGGAAAGACTTGGCTACAACAAAGGCATTCATATCACCTCAGCGAAAATATTTTAGTAATTATCTGAACTTTGGAAATCAGCTGCCACTATAACATCCTATCCCTTTAAAAACTTGTATCCTGCCAAACTCTACATGAGATCACTGAGTAGCCCATGAACACGACTGTAACATCATCACTGTGCAACAAGTGTTCATCGCAGACATGTCTGTTGCCATTTCCTTTTCCAAATAGGTTTGATTACCTGCACAGGTGATTACATTAAAGTCATGGCAATTATCATATTACATAACCAGGTAATGCTAACAGAAAACAAGGCTTGAATAAGTTTCACACAATAATTAATAAGGAAACTATACTTTAACAGCAGAATTCTTCTAAAAATGTTGTGTACATTACTGCCTGGCTTTAGTCGTTGCACATAAAGGAGAAATCTCTGTCTGTAAAGCATCTCTACTAAAAAGTATAACTGCTCAGGCTGGAAAAAAAACAGACTAACATCCATTTCATTTTAAATGGGCATTTAATTCAGGGTTTGTTCCTCTTTTTAAATGTCAACTGAAAGGAGTTTTCATGCATTTCAAATGTGCATTTCAAGCTTTGCCTGCACCTTGCAGCTGTGGAGAGAAGCATCCTAAACAGGACACTCTTACCTTGACATAATTTTACTACCTCGTCATATTAAAACTAGTGTTATGCAACAACAAAAATGTGCTTCGTCAGTGCAATCTATAAAAGCCTGACAACCTACATCAGTGGTTTTTAAGTGTTTTAGTCCAGGGCACACCCAAGATCAAGCCATAATGGTACATATTCATATCTATGTAAAAAGGCCTTCAGAAAATGTTTTACTGTATCTTTTCAGTCTAGCTACTAATGCTTTGAAAAAAAGTCAACCAACTGAATTACAGTTGAAATATTTACACCTGATTTCAGTTTTCACTAAAATGTTTCTATTTTCTTGTGACGTTGCATTTAAACACATCATAATGAAAATGTCGTCAAATTCACAAAGTAGTGTGACCTTGAACATATAATCTGGTTACCATGTGTCAGCATGTTAAGCAAGAAAACTGATTTATCCTGTCAGTTAAACAGAAATTCAACATTGGGATAGCACTTTAATTAATAGCACCAACAATGTTGCCTGAGGTTTATCAAGTTGACAGTCCAAAGGTATGGTATTTTGGTTTGATTTAAAGCTCAATGTTCATCCTATTTATAGCAAAGTCCTTGATGGTAAATGAATGACTATTTAATTTCAATATAATTAATTAGTTGATATAATGTGTAATCATTAATGTATGGCTACAACAATTCCAAAGCACACCTTGACTTGCCTTAAGGCACACAATTTGAGAACCACTGCCTTACATCATTTCAGAAAATTAGATTGTAATGACCCACATGAAAAAGAGTTAGAAACCTGAGTGTATCTGGTAAACTCTTCTAAATTATGAAAATGGTAAAATGGGGTTATTGTAGCATGATTATGTCCACAAATTAAAAGGTACAATACTCTGTTTTATCACAATAAATGAAGTATGGTAGTCTTTTAATGATTATCTATCAAATGAGCAAATTTGTCGAGGACTAGATCATTTTAAAGGATATAAAAATATTTTAAGCACTTTAACAACTATAAAATGGATTTTTTTTTAGCATTTTAAAGATTTTAAGGCACCTGTATGAATCTGTTAAAGAAATCAGGTCACATGGGCTTTAAAGTTAGATAACAGATTATCGTCATGTGTTTGACTTGACATGATAGTCAAGTAAATTTGGTTTATACTTGCACCATCTCCTCTAAACACGGACCCGCCCGTAAACAAACCTCCTGTTTTCTCACTGACAGGCTAATGTTGACTGCAGCTAGCTCACGGTGCTAGCGGCTGATGCTAGCTCTTAGCTTCGTTCTCCCGTCACAAAAAACTGTCTCTTACCTCCTGATATCTGACGTTGCTGTTTTGTTCTGCCATTTTGGAAGAGGATCGAAGTGTTCAATACGTCCTCTTCCCCTTTAAAGTCTTGAATTCGTGTGTTTTCGAATCAGTTTAGCCGCAGGAGTAGCAAAGACAGCGCTGCCTACTTGTCGGCCATCTCCTTCCTTCTCCTCCTTCTGACAGGATCTGATGCTGCGTTCAAGTGCCGGCGGAAAATATCAGTAACGGCTGTTTCCATTACGAACGGAGAAATGAAGAGTGCCATAATGTAAGCGAAAAAATAATCATGAAAAATAAATATAAAATCAACCCCTCCCCCATTAATCTGGCTTAATTAATTTCTCATATATAATGAAAACACCACATTATATTTTTATATATCACATCTTCTATTATCATGCATGCCTTAAGGAGCTGTGTTACTGTGTATTATTCGGACCAGTTTTTGTTGATTTCTGTATCCTATTCATGAATATCAACATAATGGTTAACTCTTACACTCACATACCCTAGCTCTCAATTTAGAAAGTTCTCCTCAAAAAGGATTTTATTGAAAAAGATGCTGACTGAAGTCAATCAATACTAATACACATATTTGATAGTAAAGTTATGGTCTAAATGAACTCTCTTCACTCACTTTCTCATTCCTTATATTTGACAAACACTCCATGTATATGGTAGCCCTTGGATGACACATCAACGAATATGAAAACAAAACAATCACCAGAAAATACACACACACACACAAACAACAAATCACAAAACACAACAATAAACCAAGAAACACAACGAATCAGAATACACAACAATAAATTAAAAAAAAACAGCAATCAAAATCTAAAAAACAAATTAACTGAACACAAAAAATCATCAAACACAACAACAAAACAAGTACTAAAAAACTAAACTAAACAACTAAAGAAAATCATAAGAAATAACAATATTTCAAAAAACACAACAAATTAACTCCACAATAAACATGAATAAACAACAAATCCAAAAACAAAACAATATATTATATATTGTATATATATATATTTTGAACACAAAAGCAATCAGAAAATTCAACATTTTTTTATTAACAAGCAAAAAACCACAACAAATTAAAAAACCTAAATCCTAAAATACAGCAAAGAAATAAAGAAAACACAACTAATTTAAACAGTAACTAATCAGAAATCACTGCAATTAGAAAAACCAAACAAGATATAAAGGAAAAAATTATTTGTTGTTTTCTTGTTTGTTATTGCATTTTAAATATGTTGTTTGTAGTTTCTGGCTGTTTTGTTTCTTGTTGTGTTTAATTTTGTCAGATATTTTTGTTGTTGTGTTTGTTTTTATGTTCTATTGTTGTTGATTCTTGTGTATTAATTTGTTTTGCACAAGCGCATTCTCTTTAAATGGAAAGGCCCTCATAAAAAGTAAACACAAGACCCATCTCTTTAGTCTGACTTTTAGCTGATTTTTGATTCTTTCATTCTGCTTGATGCGTTTTTTTACTCTATTTTAGCTGAAGTGTCATTGTTTTGTGTTTCATTAACTCTTATTTGTATTGGTTGTTTTTGTAACCTGTTTTAACACAATTTATGTGCTTTATTTTCTTTAATAATTCTTATCATGGTTTTATTGGCTTATTCTGAGCTCCTGTGTCCTCACCTTTAATAAAATAGTGTTTTCTCAGTCATCTGTGGCTGTTTGAAGATTCCCCACTTAGTGTCCTTGTGTGTATGTGTGTGTGTTGACTGGTGGTGGGGGGGTGGCTTGGGTTTTGTATTTTATTTTGTATCCTCTTACACTTATCTGCTTGTGTATTTGTACGTACTTGCAGTTTGTACTACATTGTTTTGTATGAAAAGTGTTTAACAAGTAAAGTTTGATTGATGGATAAGATGTCCTCCACTGGAGATTTCATTGATTTGAAAGAAAGGTAACCAGCATGAAATTCAAAGTAAAAGTGTTCATTTCAATTTCAAGTTAAATTTATGCCTTTGGGTGTCCCTAGAAATCAACAATAGGGTCACTGTTGTGATTTAATTAGTTGTAGTAGTGGTTGAATCAACAGGGCATCATCTAAAATACTTGTTTATACTGTACATTTAAATATACTCTAGTGCAGTTCACAATTAAAGTATCAAGTTTTTATTATAGTTATGCAGTTAAGAAAAGATAAGCATGGAGTGATTCCCACCAGCTGTCAGGAAATTAAGAGGGCAAGAGTTTTTTGTGCTTCTGGAGGTAAAGTAGAAGATATTAAGCTTTAGGGAAGGCTGTGCGTACCTGTTAATTAAACTTTATGTTGACTCTTTCTAAAATATCATCAGATAAACTCCATATCAAGAAAAAAAACTCTGCCTTCATTTTCTTAAATCCTAAAGGTAATATGATTTATTAAAAGAAGGGGTCATCAAATCCAGCAGAAACCTGAAATTAGAAACTTCCAAGGATCACTTGAAGGCAGCACGGGTTGTTCTGTGTTGTCATGTGACTGGAGGAACAGAGTGTATCCTCAGCACTATTCCCCTCACACTCACACAAACACACTGACACAGACAGGGAGAGGAATACAAATCAAATGAACTTTATTACAAAGACCATATGAGGAGCAAAGCTGTAAAAACATTCACATGAAAATCTGTAAAGCCTGAAGCACCTGATTATGACGATGAGAATCAGTTGACACCAAGCACTGCTCGATGCCTCTATTCAATCTCCATCTGAGGATAAAGGACTCACTGGAGTGTTCATTAAAAACATTAATCTGATGTTAAAAAAGGTCTCCTCAGTTCTACTTCTGCAGTGAGGGAGGTGGCTCCACCAGCTTGTTGTGCACGTGCATCATCCCTGAGAAAAGAACAAGAATCAGCATGTTTCTCCTCAGTCATGGCTCTTAAGCAAATATTCATCTGACTTAATAAGAAGTGAGACATTGAAGCTCTGCATTGCTCTGATTTTCTCTCACCTTTGAAGTACTTTACAGTTTTGACACGCAGTTCTAAGGTGGCGTCTTCATCACAGACAAAAACTGTCTGTGGGTGCTGCTGAAACGCTGAGACCGTCCACATGTGGTTCACACCGTCCTCTATTGCTTTGTACAAAGCAAACGCCTTGTGTGCTCCAGTGATGAGGATCATGACCTGAGAAGAAATGGAAAATGTGACCTGTGGGCTGAGTGAGCATAATTGATGATTGGTGCTTTCTGTCGAGTCAGGGAGATAAAAGCTTTGAGTTATGCATGTTCAGATGCTCAAGGCAAAGTTTGAGAAGAAACTCGACTCACTTTATCAATAAGGCTACTTTAAGACACGAGAACATGCAGCCAAAAGTGCTTCAGATAAATGGACAGACGAGGCCTGCACAAATAAAACAGCTGTAATAAAATAGCTTAAAATCATTTAATATTATAATTAAAATATAAAAATACAAACTAATTCATCCTGACGTGGCATATTTGAAATAAGCAGACTGAAGCAACAGAAAAAGAAAAAAAAAAAAAAAAATTGGTTCCTTAAAAGCAAAACAAATTTCTCATTGCTCAGCAGAAACAGATCATGTAGACCAGTGGTTCCTATTTTTTTTCTTGTGCCTTTGAAGAGTGAAAATGTAATACTTTGTGTTGCAAAATAAGCAATAAATGAGGATAAAATGGGTATAAATTCACATTATGGTGCACAATTCCTTGAAAATAATATGTAAAAAAATAAAAAACCTACTTTTCACATTTTTTAAAGTTTAAACATAATCTGCAAGAGCAAATGAAACAATCACATGGCTGTTTGACTCAGAAGCAGATGCAATATTTCCAATGTGTATTGCCTTGTTGTGACCTCTTGTTTCAGAAATCCATTGTGATTGAAAGACCTGATCAAGTTGGTCCTCTTGACTGTGGTAGCAGTGTATGAATTATTGTTTATTAAAAACAATTAGAAAAGCTTGCAGTTGAGTCCACAGCTATGTTTGTAGTACTTATTAGCTGTTTGTTAGCACTCGGTTTAAACACACAACCGTTTAGGATTCAAAAGCAGGCAACATCAGATGCATTTTATTAAAATCTTGTGTGCGTGTGTTCACCACAAACCTTATAGTAGGCATTTACCTAAAACTGGTATTCTAAATCACATAATAGTTTCAAGCTTGGGGATCAGGAAATGTTAAATGCTACCTCACTGCACCATTTTTTGGACTCATTCCTGCATCACTCTATGATATTGACTGTCTTTTTTTGTTGGACAACAGTAACTGTCTTTGCAGGAATACCACTGCCTCCTTAGTGTGTTTAATATGTCTCCCCTGTGTGATCAAGCATTAGACCTATCAGTACCATCATTTCATCTGCAGCCCATTGGCCCAGGGTGCAAGCCCAGAGTAGATCAGAGGGGTTGGAATGAATGCAGAGTTGTTGACAACATGGTGTAGAGCAGCGATGCACTGACCAGTTATCACAAAGTTGACCTGCCAACCAATCAGAGCAGACTGGGCCCTGATGAGGAGGGAAGTCTTAAAGAGGCTTGAGCTCTAACAGAGCATCTCTGACAGACTGAGAATACAACTGGATCAAGGATACTCTGTATATGAATATTAGAGTATTTTTTAATGTTAGTGAACATACTCTAGCAGTCATCAAGAATTAATAGAAACACCTGAGTTAAGGCAAAATATGGGCTCTTTAAAACCACTGCTCCACAGTACGGGTTACCACGCTTTTGAAAATCAGATTTGAGACTCTAAAAGATATCTTTAAGACCCAAACTGAGAAATAAAAAACATTTTTACCTGTAGAACAAGAGGCAATCAACATGTGCATAAAATCTGTGATTATTTTTCCATTAAGAGTTTAAATACTGATTTTTTTTTTTTAAGATTATCTTTTGGGCATTTTGTGCCTCTATTGATAGCGGAGTGACAGTGGATGGGTTTGTGAGAGAGTAGGTGAGGACACTCTGCAAACTGGCCACAGGCTGGATTCGAACCAAGGCCGGTAGAAGCACATATATAAGTCGTGCCTGGTTGCTTACCACCAAATCAACACCCCTTAATACTGATTTTCTATAGTGAGGCTGTTAAGGAAAGAAAGGTAGACATGGGAAAGTGTGTGTATGTTTATGGAGAAACAGCCTCACAAAGGCTGAACATGCATCACATCACTGTGATTGATTGATTAATAAATTGATTGATTGATTGATTGACTGATCACTGTCAGTTTTTCTCAGCGTTTTCTGTAGCTGCTCTAAAAAAGTCCAAACTAATTTGATAAAAGTCAGTCTTAGTCAGTGTGCCATCTAAATATAAGACACAGGTACAAATAAGACCTTTTAAGAATCTTTACAGGGTTTCATTTAAAAAATCAAATTCAAGACTTTCTAAGACATTACAACAGAACCTTGTGAGAAATGATTAATTCTGAAAGTCCTCTGGAAAAACCCTTAGATTTAAAAAGTACTTTTAGTTTCTCTGCTGTGTTCAAATGATAAACTTTGTTAGTAACTTTGGGTCAGTTCAAAACTATGATTTAAAATATTTTTCATGTGTGTGATTGTTTAACAATGTTTGCAACATGTTGTATTTTTACATTGTACAATGAGTGGCTAAATAAACTAATAAATGTTTGGATTTTGTGTTTGGATCTATTCTACATGGAACTGTTAAGACACTTCAGAAGCCAAATATTGTATGATCCGACCAACATCCCACAGCACATTACCAAAAGGAGTGCACTAATAAGTGCAGATAGACCACAAGACAGAAAGTTAGAAGGTAATGTGGTAAATCAATAAATAAGTTACATTTATATAACTAACATATCTAAATAAACTCTGTTGTGCTATTATATTGTTTGATTGCACTTAAAATTGGATTGAAAATGAGCACGTTATCAGTGATTCTAAAGATTTAATGAATAATTTAATGACAGCGGCAACAGACACAAACACAGGACAGTCGGCTGATACCTCTTTTGCGTCCATGACGGTGCCCACTCCCACAGTCAGGGCCATGGTGGGCACCTTAGAGAGATCCCCGTCAAAGAATCTGGCGTTGGCCATGATGGTGTCCTTCGCCAGGGTCTTCACTCTCGTTCTGGACACCAGACTTGACCCAGGCTCATTAAAGGCAATGTGACCATCTGGTCCAATACCTACATGGACAGGGGGGTTTTGTGAATAAAGCTGTCACTTTAACAGTGAGAATGTTAACATGCACACAACCAAACCAATCGTTATCGAACTTCAAGACGTATCCATTCACTCATGCAGTGTGAACAACATAAAGCTTTAACCAACAGGCCATAATTAGATCATTTAACACTGGATACACTTTGCTTGCCCAAAAGTCTGTTTTATACAGAGTATGTAAACTCAACCATGCTTTTCCTTCTCCCACACCTGCTCGTGAGTAAAACACATCAAGAAGACAAAGACATTTTTGAGTGAAGCTAAAATAAATTTAATTTTCATTGAAACAAAGGATATGGAAATCCTTTGTCTCTTTGAAAGAAGGAACAAAGAATAGAGGAAAATGCGAGAGAGCATATGATAACAGCCAAGGGTGGGTTTACAGGAAGCATGGAGTAGAACTGCTGGTGCTGAAACAGTTCAGCTGCTTTGTTCTGATTCAGCTGAAAAACCCAACAAATTTGTGTATTTCCTTTGGATCGTTTCATGTTCACACTGCAGTGTTTTGAAGTGAGATAAAAATGGTTAAATCACATAAGAAGGTAGGGCTGGCTTTTTGTCATGATGTCACAGCCAACACTGCTCTGGATATGTGTTATGTGTCACACTCCACATTATGAGAAGGAAATTAGCAGGCAAAGCTAACAACAAATGAGCCATTTAATGGGAGGTCAAAGATCTAATGAACGATTATACAGACGAACATAATCATCAATGTGTGTTGCACCTTACGACGTAAATGTGCTTTGTTTTGTTAACCTACTTACAAGCACTTACGCGGTGGTTTGAACATGTGCCCTGTGGCTTAGTTTTCGTATATATTTCTTTAAAAAATTACACAAAGTGTCAATCTAAATCTAAAAATAGATAACATAACGCAGTTAAAAACTAGTCACAACAAGCACAATGGACTGTTTAGAGTTGCTGAAGAGTTTATCTGATGACTGTAGGCAGAGGCAGGCTAACGCTACCCATTGACTCCCAGTGTTTGAGCTAAGCTAATTAGCGGTGGGCGAGCTCTGCCCATCTCTTCCTTGTTACTGCACGCACAGGCGAAATAATGGTGTCTATCTGCAAGGCAAGACACGAAAAGAAAAAAATGTTGGCGTATCCCTTTAACACTGACAAGACATCAATTCACTCAACACAAAGCAAAATGTTTTTATTCTGATTAAATCTTTGAAGCATGAACACAAACACTGTGATCGGATTGTGCCCATGCAAACAGGAAATCTAGAAAATTCTGATCGGAATGATATCAACCCATCTGAGGAAAAATCACACATGTAAACACAGCTAATGAGAGCGTAATGAGTCAGGAGCCACAGACCTCCCTGCATCAGAGTGCTGATGCAGCAGATGAAAAGTCTGCAGCGGTCGTGCTGATTAACATGAAATGAAATCCAACTTTTGACAGAATCACATAAAAAGGTTTATTTTTCTGCCTGTTACATGCTGACTGAGGTGCATGTGAAAGCATCAGATCAGATCATCATTTCTGTCTGATTAGTTATCAGATCAATGTGATCATGTAAAGAAACTCAGTACCATTCAGTTAATAACAGGAACAATGTAGACACAAATAAAAAATGTGTTGTTAAAGGCAGTGAGATCTGATACCTCCGACAAAGAGCTCGATCCCTCCTGCTGCAGTGATCTGCTCCTCAAAGGCCTCACACTCTGCTTGCAGGTCTGCAGCGTTCCCGTCCAGGATGTGGGTATTCTCTGCTTTTATGTCTATGTGCTTGAAGAAGTTGTTCCACATGAAGGAGTGGTAGCTCTCTGGATGATCTCTGGGGAGCCCTAAACAAGATTTTATGACAACGTCTGGTGCAAGTCCAAAGATTTCAACAATTCCTCAATGTTTAACTTTTTTATGTGAGGGGAGAAGAGTGATGAAGACTCACCTACATATTCATCCATGTTAAATGTTTTTACATACTGGAATGAGATTTCTCCATTCTTGTGGTACTCAATCAGTTTCTTGTAACATCCCAGGGGAGTGCTTCCTGTAGACAAGAAAATGATCACAAATTACCCTTATCATTATTGAAAAAAACAAAAAAGAATCTATTGGTGCACCTTTAGCTCCACTAAATTAATGTCAAAGCTGTACACTGATGTTTTTACACTGATATCAAGTTTGAGTACTTGTACTAATGAAACCTTTTAGATGCTGCACTGAATACGATTTTACAGAATGATGAAAGCCTCACATTATTTGACCAGGCAGGTGAAGTTGTAGCCATGCCTGCAGCTTGAATTTACATAAATATTTATATTCTCAAAGACATTTCTGGAGCATTTTTTGGCCTTTATTGGCAGAGGAAAGGCTGTGGATAGACTCAGAAAGGGCCAGAGAGAGTTTTGAAGACTTGTAGTAAATGGGTTTCGGGCAGGAATTGAACCCAGGCATCCCAAATAAGGCAAGAGCCTTTACATGTGGCACATGCTTGGCTGCTTCCCACTATGCCAGACCAAATTTTTACATACATCAGAATGATAAAAGCAGATCAAACCTCAAGCCGCAGACAGCTAAATTACAAAGAGAAACGGTTAGGAATATCTTATCATAATAAAGTACACCTTCAAAAGGCTTTCAGGGATAAAGTGGCCGATCCATCCAAAATTAAAGCTGCTGCAAGCTAAACAGGGGGGTCAAAGTGATGATGTGCACTCCATATAGGCTATTATATCGCACCAATATTCTGTTTATCTATCATAACGCTGCATATACATACAGTCATTTACATTAAATAACGTTACTTAACGAAACACGAGAATATGCCTATTTTCACCCCAAAATGTGCAGTTAATAGAAAATGTCCTCACTGTGCTCACCCCACTCCAAATTCTAGCAAAAGCACACCACGGCTGCACAGGTGAAATAAATTAACTGATCACGCCACCAAAAACCACACCCACTAATCAGAGCTCAAAACAAAACCCCCCTACACCCAAAGGCATCTCCAAAACTTACATGTTTAGCTCGAACAAGGGACTTTAATGGTACTAGGGGTGTCAAAAATAAATTTTTAATGGATGCATTGTCATGTGAATGTGGATGAAGATGCACTGATGCAGACACAGTCAATAATCATTTCATCTTGCAGAAGCTGCTACTACACTGCAGGATCAGTTTTGTTCCTGAGACAAGAAAAACAAGACAGGAGAGACATATGACATTTTTTTATTTGGTTTACAATGAAAAGATATTTTTGCTGCAGTTCATCTCAAAAGCAATTTCTGATTATTAAAAAGAGTTCATATTTATCTGACTGCTTGTATTTTTTATCTAAAAAGAAGCCTGGTGCAGTAATATGAAAAATCAAGTATACTACTCACACCATTGCATCATGGTGCTTCACAGTGTAACGTGATATTGAATCAAACTGAACCATTCACTTAATATTTGTAATCAAATCGCTAGACACTAGTAGGGATGTGCAGCTCTACTAAGTAAGTAAGTATTAACTAAGTAAGTTAATATTTGTGCTACTAAATACAAATACTCTTACATGTATTTAACCTGAAATAAAAAGTTTACCCCTGCATGCTCCATGCAAACATGTCTTAATATTAGATTAGATTAGACAGAACTTTATTAATCCCTTGGGAAGACTCTCTCAGGGAAATTAAGATTCCAGCAGCAGCATTATATAGCAGAAAAAAAGATATATAAATAAGATAGATACAAATATAAATAAAAATATGGCTACTGGCTGGCTACTGCTCCTTCCCGTCCTCAGTCTTCCTGTTACTCCCCCTCCTGACTGAGGAGTTGTACAGTCTGATGGCCTGAGGGACAGAAGAGTCCCTTTTTATGATGTGAAGTTCACTTTGACCTCCAGTCTCATAAAACAGAAAATAAACACAGCAGACATTTTAGAGAATGTCTGTAGTTTTTCATACACAAGTATTTTGACCCTCTGTGGGTACAAATTGATAACCTTGCACAGCAGCTGGATCTGCCTTATTAAGATTGAATCAAGCAGATCATCTTGCCGAGCTCAAGTCTGCAGCGATTGTGAGTGGCCTAAAGCAGGACAGCCCAATCGGAGTCCTTTAGAGAGGGACGAGGACGACAGCAGGAACTGACTGCATGTACAGAGATTAGCATAGATGCTAACAGCTTCAGTCACAATTTTATCACTGCAAACTTCTCTATAGTAAAGATATTTTTGCTACACTTCTGACATGTTTCGATGAGAGTTTGTTTTATGAAGTGGCTCACGTTCTGTACTGCAGCTCCTGCCTACAACATAATCCCGTCCTGAATGGTGATTGATGGGATGATCGTCCAATCACCTGCTGAATATGTTTCTGAAGGTTCAGTCCTACCCAAACACTTTGTATGGGCTGTTTCCATGATGGATTAGTGAAATATATTGAACGGTCCCATGGTGTTCCAGGTTAACAAATGAAGCCTTTATATTACAAAACAATGTTTAAAGGTTTACTTGTGCACTTTAGAGGAGCGCAGCAACTTTTCTGAAGATGTTCACCCATTACATTTACTTAATAAGAAATGATGAAGCTTGGACCTTAGATTGAATAAAAACTATATCTGAGGTGGGACTAAGAAATCAGACTTAAAAGCAGCATCATAACCGTGTAGTCTTCTTTAAACCAGTACTTTCACTTTTCCTTGAGTCTGTTTTCACTTTGTATTGTTCTTTGTTATATTTGTCATAGTAGCTGAGCACTGAGAGTGAAAGTAAAACTAATCTAAGTTTTTTGCAATTTGTGTTGTCACAATACCAACAATTTACCTTAAAACTGAAGCAGAGGTAGGTGTACCAATATTCCAAAACAGTATTTACTATTTACTTAACTAGTTTGATATTTATACTGTATGAAACAGAGAGAACATGCTCACAAGGGTCTGTAAACTCAGTAAATACATCCTTGGGAAAAAAAAACAAAACAATGATAACAACATAAAGGACAAAATCAAAAACAAGAGGAAGGCATTTGTAGGTGAGTAAATAAACAAGACTTAAAAAGAGGAAAAGACACAATTGATCTCAGTGAATCAGGACGGTTATTCCAATCAGATGGAGCTTTGTCTTTGTATGCACGATGACCAGTTTCTTTGGTGAGTCTGGGGGAAAACCAGATTGCTAGTGTGTCTAAGGCTATATTGTGCTTTATTGCTTTCCTCCAGTGAAGCTAATGTGATGCTGTTTGATGATTAACCTGCATGTGTGTACTTTATTTTTCTCAGTTATTAATCATCAATATTGACAGATTATTTCAAAGCCTTCGTGCATATAAAACAGGCTTCCATTCTGCAGATCTTATGCCATGATTTTGTGACCCACTAAAAAAGCTTCATGACCCACCAGTTAGAAACTTTATTTTTCCATTACAGGAGTGAAGGACCCTGCTCCCCCTCTGAATCAGCACATTCAGAGAGGAATCTGCTGACTGAATGAGACTGTCTCCTGACTGTGGTCCATTATCTAAACACTGAGTTTCACAACTATAATTAACACATTTGTGCAGTCTGTGCTCACCTGTGGGGAGCCCTAAGGTGAAGTACCTGTCCGGACCAGGTCTGAACAGTAAAATCTTGTTCCTGATGTACTTTGCAGCCCACTCACTCGCCTCGTCGTAGTCATTGAGGATGATCAGCTTCATCGTCCTGCAGAAATACGACACACAGCCTGTCAAGGAAGCTTAGACCAGAAGTAAAGTCAAAACACACCTAAATTAGACTTTACACTCATCAGAGGAAATATTTCACAACAGTGACATGGCTCTACTGTACAGGCGTTTGAGCTGATCACAAAGCCACAGCGATAACTTTGACTTAAACACGCAGTTTGATCAGAACTTTACCTGAATGAGTCTCCTAGAAAAAACAAAAAGAAAGTAGAAGTGTCTCAGGTCCTTCACCCTGGAGTGTGTGCAGCTTTTACTCTCAGCACAGGAGCTGATGGATCATGTGATCCTGCAGGATGATGCTGCCTCAAAAGAGGCGTTCACGGACCCTCTGTGGCGCCCGTTAGCGTTAGCATTAGCATTCAAGCTAACGGAGCTAACTAGTAAAGACTGAACCCACAGAGCCGGTTCGTGTGCATATTAACGTCCAAATAAGGTCTTTAAACATATTAAAACAGCATTCACTCTAAGTAATATAATATATAAGTGTGTCAACTATTATCTACGGACGAGCTTCAGGCAAATGTAAAAGAAAAACAGTCTTTAATGTAGATTTCTGCCTTGGACCTCTGGTTTAGAGGAAATCCTAGCAGTTGTTTTTGGAAAAGAGAACCATAGGCAAAATTATTTATTTCCACAAGTCAAGCTCTACAAAAATAAAAATAAAATAAAATATAATTTTAAAAAATCATATAATGTACCACCTGCTGTTTATTTTTGTTTTCCACCTCAATATTTTTACTTATAACTAATTTACTTCACTTATTAGTACAACTAAATGTTTTTGACTCACAAAGCGTCAAAATTTTGATCAAATCAAGTATTATATTATTATTATTATTATTATTTTTAGATTTTTTTTCACAAAATGTTTTGTTATTAAAAGGCTATTTGTACTTTACAAAATTATTTTGTATTTCATGTAGTTTTATCAAGTTTTAAAATACTGGCTTAAATTAAGCATCTTTGTTCTGTTTAATGACATTTTCAGGTGTCTTAAATGCTATAAAGTGTTGTGTCATTGAATTAATTTTTAAAAAATATTTCTGCATTCCGTCATTTCAGAAAGTGTTTTGTTGTCATTTGTACTACACCGGTTGTGTTTAAATAATTATTTTAGCCAATATTGGTACCAGTGTTTTTCTAATGAACTGTTCTGGCAGAATTTTCCGACAATGCCAATATTTTCTCTCCTGTTTAATCATAACAGATCACAATTTGTTCAACTGGTGAACTTTAATGCCATATGAAAAATATTCTCAATCAGCAGTTACATGTCATATATGGTGGCATTAAATTGGTATGACACAACAAATAAACATCTGAAACTGACATTTGTTACCCCACATTTATTTGCAGATGGACGATATTTGAATAAAAAGGCTGATATTGATGTTAAACAATATCAATGTGCATCCTGGTTGTCATGACTTATATTTGTACTTTACAAGAGATTTTAAGGTTTTACAAAATGTTTTTGTCTCACATAACCGCTCTCTATTTTCTAGAATGCCTTTGCATATTACAATATTTTAAATACATTATTGTGTTCAACAACTTTTTGAGGGGGTGCCAACTTTTAATGCATTAATAAACACCTTGTTTTGAGCATTAAATAGTGCTTAGTACTGATATGCCCCTTACAGCACCATCATGTAAGGTTAATATGGAATCAATAGTTGAGCAGCATGAATCTGTCCTTTAAGTATTACATACAATGTTAAAAACAAATGCTTCTCTAGCATTAAGCACCTCTTATTTTAGCTTTTGACTTAAAAAATGTCATCATAAATAAAGCCATATCAGCTAAATGAGTGATGTTGTGAGAAGCACCTTCACTGGTGCCTTGCTCCTGTTATCTGGGGCAACATTGGTCACCTGTATGAACCAAAGCAATGAAGGTGGAACATGCAAGTTTCAATAACTTTATTAAAACCATATTGTGACACAGACCAGAACACATACAGAGCACACAACAGAAATAAATACCATCATGTGTACAGCGCTCATTGTCAAACAGGCTTATTGCGGCTGGCATTTTGATTTATGTCATCCAGAAAGAGAGAGGGCATGCTATGTCATCAGAGAGATCAGGAGCTGAGCTCAGTGTGCTAATCACCCTGCCTGCTTTTTGACTGTGGAGTGCACTTCCTGAAACACTTTACTGCTCTGATATACACCCAGGCTGCACCTCATTCTCAAGACACCAGCTCCTTTAGCTTTGCTTGGGGAGGTGTGAGGAGGCTGCTTTAATCAAGGTCCATTTCAGGCTTGTTGTCTGTGGTTTCTGAGCTGGGGTTGCCTGTGTTCTCATTTGTTCCCTTGTCTGCGTTTTCTTCTTGGGGCTTTTCCTGTCCATTGACGGGTCCGTTCTGCTCTGCAGGTGTTTCCTCCTTTGGGAGCTCTACCTTGGGCTTGGGTTTGGTCACAATGGGGTTACAAGAAGAGAACAGCTCCTGGAAATGTACACAAAGAACAAAACATGTAATAGTGCCCTATTAAAGCTGTAGAGGAGATCCAGCAATATGCCTCCTCCCTATAAATAAATGAAAAAAAAAACAGGGTGCAGGAAGAAAATTAACTTCAGTGTTTTATGTCTCAGTTGGAAGTTTCATGGTATTTTTATTTCAACTCCCAAATGCATTTTGGGAGTTGGGAGATTAAATGTCAATGTTTATATTTCAAAGTTTAAAAAGGAAGTTGGATTAGGTTAACTTCTCAAAAAAGCCTAAAATGGTAACTGCTTTAAAAGCAAGTTTTAACATGTTTTAATGGACTCAACCAAGTTAGAAAGCATGAAAATAAAGTATACAGGAAAAATATATAATGTATTTTGTTTTCCTTCAATAGACTGTCATTATGTCCATCAGTTTATAAGAAACATAATACCATCTGGTATGATATGTTAAAAAAAGAGAACTTGTCCATTTAAGTGTCAATTTATTTGAGTAAATTCACAATTTACATAAGTGGAAAGGCTCTAAAACATTGAAAGTGCTTGAAAAGTGCTTAAATTTGACATTTGAAAAACTGTACAAACCCTGTAAAAACACCAGGTCTCTTCTGTGGAAGACTTTATCAGTCACTATAATAACAGCTTATTACCTCCAAAAAGGAGGTTTATTTTTGGCAGCATTTGTCTGTTTGTTTGTCTTTCCGCCCATCTGTGAGCAAAATAACTCGATAACTTCTCAAAAGATTGTGCAAAAAATGTTCAGGGAAGGTTGGTCATACCACAAGGAAAAGGTGATTAGAGTTGGGAGGCAATCCAAATATGGATGTGAAATAAAGGCTTTTTTCAAACTGATTTGTTAACATTGGGCAATAGGGCAGTTTTCCTCATTTTTAATAAAACTCCATTTACAATGTCAGAAATGACTGTAACTTAAAATGTGTTCTTTTTCAGTTATACTTCAGAGATTTTTCTAAAAGTGACTGACCCCCCTCCCAAAAACACACCCACAATATTCTTAATTTAAACATATCATTATGATTCTAATTATTACCATCATTATTATAAATAACAATATTATAATATCATGCTGTAGTTCAGACCTATGACTTCTCTCCTTAAAACATGCTTTAAAGTAAAAACACAGCTCGGTCAAGTCTGTTGGTTTCCCTTAAAAACCTCTTCTACATAAAATCACTTTATGAGGGAAAACATCACGGTACATTCTGTTTAAAGACTGACTGCAGATACGGATAATAAACATCTGAAGTTGCAATCTGCTGATATCAATAATATATGCCAATATTCTTGTGCATCCCTTATATACCTTTATGATATTGTCAATTTATTAGGCTCCCCAACATTTAGACCTAAAAAATTCACACCACAGTTTTTGGATTCAGTTCATCAGCTAATCCAGACACATAAAGCAATATAAACCTTCATTATGTGAAGCAGAGATCTATTTTAAGTTATCTGTATTCTTATCATAGACTTGACATGAATTTATGTAAGGACGTCAACACTTACCCTTGTTTTTGCTTGAATATCTTTTACTTTAACGGAAGGATCCTGCGTCAAGCTCTGTTTACTTTGCTGGTTCATGGCGCTGTTCATCCACATCATGACCTCACTGGCCAGTTTGTCCACTTTGCTGACGTCTGCCTCCTCTAGATGGTCATACTGCTCCTCCTTGAATCATAAAGAGAAATATCAGACATGTTTCTTATTCACACATGTCGTATTACTAGTTTATAATGCAGGGTTGGCGAAACTTTAAGATTTAGCTGAATTACAGACACTTGTAGTTATGTTAGGATCAAGAAGCAGAGTATAACCTATTAAATCTTTAGACTGTGGTGGACCCACTTATGAGAGACATTCACCAAAGAGGACTTTTGCCTTTAGGAGCGGGAGTGAGCTTACTGTTTCCGTTTCCGGGTCAAGGGGGTATTCAGTTTTACTGGTACGCAGCATGAATACAGTAGTGTCTGTATGCTCTGTAAAGTGGAGAGAAATAACTAAACTGCCTCGACTCACTCACGTCCCTGTCTCGTTGTTTCTACTCTACAAGACAGTGTTTTGTTTTAAGACTTTATTTGTTCAATGTTTGAGAAATATTGAAGGAAATCTAATCCATAAAACTGTGGACTCTCTTTCAGAATGGCTTTAAATTTGTTTGAATGTATTTTGGTAAAAAATGTAGAGACAGTCATACTTCATTCTGCCATCTGTGCTCTGAATGAACATTCCAGGGTGCTACTGGCACCATCAACATGGAGAGAGGGAGAAGGAAAAGTCCTGATGCCACAGACTTTTTGTCATGTGCATCGAGGTTCTCCATCACATCGAGTAGACATGAAAACACACTAAAGGTCCCAAATTACAGAGCTGCAGACCAGTGCTGGGCAGTAGGTCAGTTGGTACAAAAAGAATGAACTTAATGACCATTTGTTAAATAACAGGGACCGAAGGGTGTTTTATTTTAAAAGGATGACTGAATCCTTGTAAATCAGCCCGTGTAGCCTTACCCCGTGCTCTGGATGTAGTTGTAAACATATCTGACTCATCTGTGTCACTGGAGGACAGTTGAGACATGAGAGCGCTCAGAAGAATTAAATTCAGAGGTAAGAACTCATAAATGACTGATCAATAATCAATAAAACCATCAGATCAGCTCAGACTTACAACCAATGAATAAAACACACAACATCAGCTTCATATACACACTTGTTTTTACAGCATTTTCCTCCAGGCTCTCCAGCTTCAATGTCTTGGATGATAAATTAACTTTTGTGAGATTGACTGAGAGACAATTAAACAATTATTCTGTATTTGCCCTGTGCCGTCCAAGTTTTGGAGGGATTTTGAAAAATATAGCTATGAAAAAATGCCATCACATTTGGTCTGAAGGATATCATAATAATAAGCCTTTGTCCTTTGTAATCAAGCTTATGTTGCTAATTGGCAAATTTTACCTGCACAAAATGAGAATCTCCAAATCCTTGCGTAATTTTCAAATATTTCTGGTAGAATTTAATTTGTTCACAAATACTTTGGAACTAACACATAATAAGATAAGTGACTACACACCTTGGTGACTTATCATTAATAGACCTCAGATAAGTTTACTGTGCCTGATACCCTTTTACATCTCTTTCTTTGTTTGTTTTTGTTTTTATTGACAAGACTTGATATATTCTACGTCATATTGATGTGTTCTGTTGTGTGCCAATTGTCTGCATTTATATGCTTGTTTAATTTTTTTTATGTCTGAATCTCAAATAAAGACTCTTAGCCAACTTAAGCAGCTGATAAAAGAGCGAGTGCCAGTGAATATCTCTGTATTTGGGGGTTGAAAGCAAGCCCATGGCTCCCTCTGATCCTGCATTATAGTGAGACATGCTCTGCACTACATGAGGAGGTACACAAACATTGGGGACCACTGCAGTAAACGGCATAAAAAAACCTCAAGAAAGCACAATATGGCCTCTTTAATGGGATTCATCAAGATTGATGGACACACACATTAAATGATACCCAAAAACATGGTTATGTGGTGCAAATCGTTATCTTGGGGAACATTAATAGTAAAAACGTCACATTTGACAAGCCTTTGTTTTTACCTTCATTTTGTAGGCCTCCACAAATTTCATGTACTGCTGGATTTGTTTCCCCAATTCCTCAAATGCTTTAGGTCTCTCCTCAGCCTCTGTAAACCTCTCCTGGATGGGCTGGCCGAGTTTCTACAGCAAACACACAAACATGGTTAAAAATATAGATGTGTAAAGAAAACAATGGATAAAGAGAAGAACACAGCTGACGCAGCATTAACAACCTTTAGCTCTGCCAGTTTGTCGATGTACACTTGTTTGGGTTGGTCCTCTCCATCCTCATAAAGCCAGTTTTCAGTGTCCTCGAGCTTTAATGACAAAGCGTCTCGGTCCTGCAAATAAATAAAACAATTTCACAATGTGAGTATGGAAAGCCAGACGAGTAGTGAAATAAAAATCAGGTGCTGATGTTGGTTGAAGAGGCCGTTTACTCACAGATTCACTGACAAACTTCTCCAGCATCCCATGGAGTTTATCCCTCATGTCGTACACGTACTCCTCCACATTATTCTTAGCGTCGTTCCTCTCCTTCTCCAGCTTGTCCTGCATGATCATCTTACCCTGAACAGAAGCCAAACAGCAACTGTAACCACTCAACACTTTAAAATAGATAGAGTAATTACAGATGACGGATGGGTGGATTAAGGGGTGTGTGTCATGGCTGAAAGGTTGGTTACCTCATTTTCTACAAAAAGGTTCAGCATGTCGTCTGCTAGCTGCCACTGTGGACTGTTTTCGATGGGGAGCTCTAGTACTTTTGTTTTGACTTTGGGCTTTTTGGCTTGTGGAGGTTGGTCCGACTTCTTCTCGCCTTTGCCCTCCTCTGTGGAAGTCTGAGTGGAAAGAGGAAATGCATTAAAAATCAAAGTTAGGTGTATGTTCACCTTGAAAAATCAGATCTATTAAACATGAAGTGTTCATCCAACCATTCATTTGAGGGGGTTGCTTGACGACTAGTAAACAATTAGACCAGGGGAGTGATTCCCAACCTTTTTTGTCTTGTGTACCCCCTGAGTCTTTTTCTCATATCATGAGTACCCCCTCACTCATACGTGTTCATGATTCTTCAAAAGTGTAACGTAATTATCCTGATTTATATGAATTCTATGTCTGTGGACTCACCGCAGCCTCAGTGCTTCTTTTGCGGTGAAGTCCTGTTAAATAACTCAATGAAACCAGAACATATACAGCAACACCAGAGCACCAAACATGGGAAGTGTCTGTAAAAGACAATAACCAGTGCCACAGGCTATTGTCTCCCCAGGGTAAATAGTAGTAGTATTTACCATTTTATTGACAGGCTTATCTCAGTACTTCCAAGTTGGAAATAAATTATTAAATGTTTCCGTGTAGCCCCTGCAATGTGCTTGCGTTCCCATACCCCTGGTTGGGAATCAGTGGACTAGGGGATTGTGCTACCTCTCGTCTTTTACTTTAGTGTTTTTAAAGTGCCATTCACGCTGCCAATTCAAGCCATATCATCATATATTACTTCTAGTGTGAACATCAGAGACAAAATAGGCTAGGGTTGACACTTTTATGTTGCATCTCCAGAGGCAGAATCAGAGGTGCAGTATTAGTGAGAGGGCAGCACATGGACCCAGTGGGGGAGCACAGTGCTTCAAGTGTTTGTGAATGTGAGATGCGTGACATGTCACTCTCTCTCAAAACCACATTGTACAGACTTTTCATAAATATCATGTCCTTGTGAAATCTATTAAACTGTCTGGAAACATTATAACAGCGCAGCTTTGTTGCAGAACTTTCACATAAATAGTATGAAATGGGCTGAAGATTTTCTTGTTACTGTGAAACCAGTGAATATGCCTCTCTGAAGAGGCAGCATCCATCACTATGGTTGAGATCAAGGGTATCCAAACTATGGCTTCGGGGCAGACGACAGCCCACAGTCCCTGCTTTGTTGATCTGCTGCAAATTCCAAAGATAAATTGAACTATGACCCACATTAGAACATGAGTTTGTGCCTGAATAAAGACAAATGGGTTATTGCAGGTAATAACACAAACAGTACTCATCTGCTCCAGTTTCTGCTCTGTCCTGAAGTCTGATCATCATATTTTACCTATCATCCTCGTGCTGTAATGGTGTGTCCATTTACCTCCATCTCCTCGTTCTCACGTGGTGTTTTCTCCTCCGTCTCTTTCTGTGCGTCCCCCTGATTCTGCTGCTCGTCCTGATCGGTCTGCATCTTGCTCTGAAAGGAGTAATTGAAATCTTTTTAGCCTGGAGCTAACGCACAACAAACTTGTTCAGTTCTTACTGCCAAAGGAACATTAAGGATTAAATATACGTTTTTGTACCTCTCCATCCTTGTCATTTGTCTGCTCTGTTTCCATGGGCTCCTCCGTCTCATCTGACTTCTGCACTTCAACCAGAGAGGCGCTCGACACGCTGAAGATACCGTGGATGTTCACCCGCACCTTGACCTTCACCTTGGAGCTCTCACCAGATGCCTGAGGGACAACCTTCTGGATCATGAACTGACCTGTAAAAGGGAACAAAAGCAACTTAAATAAAATAAACCACAACTTAAACAGGCAGGCAGTTGTGTGACTGGTGTCAGACTGTTTGGTCAATATTTGGTATTTATAAACCTGATATTGCTCAGGAGTTTGTGGACAACACAAATGCAAACAGGAGAGTAATTGTTAGAGAGCAGTATGGTGAATTTACTCTGTGCCTGCAGGATGTTAAAGTCTTTCATTCCCCTCAGCCTAAAATAAATCTAATCTGATTATGGCCACCAGGCAGGGTCAACTTTGTTAAGATCTGTTCAAAAAAAGAGCCTGTGTCATGATTTAATTTGGTGGACTCAAATCCTCAGAACATCATTCATAACTGATAAGCAGGAAAAGAAAGCCTGTGATGACTCCTCCACTTTTGAGTTGAAGCGTCCTGTGTTGCATGCACGTCAGTTTTCAGAGGTGGAAATTAACAAGCAACAGGTACATGCCATTCTGTGTGACGGCGCAATAAACATGACAAAGCAACAGACAATATGGGGGTTCAAAATGAAGGGTGCACAGCACACTCGCTCCAACTGGCTGTACACGTAGGCCTGTTGTCACAACACAGCATCACAGACACACTTGGAAGATTGAGGGCAGAGTTAAGCCCTCACAGCAGGTCTACTCATGACTAGACGATAACCAGAATGATATTATTGACATTGACCAGTGACATATACCATTCTGGGTATAATTTATTTATGAGTTTTACAATAATGTTAGTTGAACTTAGTTAAATGGAATAAAATGAGGGAATCTTGTTACTTTTTTACATTATTGGGCAAACAAGCAAACACAAAAAAAGAGTGTGCAGCTGTTTTGTTTGGGCAAATGTAAATTTCAGATTAGGACTCACAATCAGGAGATACTCTTTTAAAAAAATCAGATCGGGCGTTGGGAAAATGGTCTATATTTAGCCAATGAAAAAAGATCTGTGCTAAGTGATGTAGTGTGTGTAATGTTACATAATGTGTGACTGCATGTATGTTTGTTAATGGATGTATTTGGAGATGTACATGTGCATGTGCTTTATGCACTGGCATGTATTGCAGCACAACTTTCAGCATAATAACCCACACAAAGTGGACTTTTCTCTGCTTAAGGCAAAGCTCACTTCAAAACCTCCTGGACAAGGGTCCTTGTTATTCTTGTTCATTTTAATTTTGTTTATTATTAATATTATATTTTTGTTTCTATTTTTAAATGATAAAAGCTGGAGCCAAAACTACTGATTGTGACATCCCTAATAACAACACTTTTAAATTTTGCATGGAAAAATGCGACTGAAAAGAAAACTAATGATTGATTTATTTCTGTTGATACACTAATACAGAATCTCTAAGCCTCAAAGATGAATTAAATCTTAATGAAAGAACGCATGGAGTATCCTAAAGGCTGACTAAAATAAAGTTGTCCCCATAAAGATTTGTTTTATCATTCCACAGATATAAGTAAAAATGTAAGTGTTGCTGTCTGGGGATGCCTACGACGTTTGAGGTGGTTAAAATGAAAAGGGATCAGGTATATAAATGCAGTGTAAATACTCCAATCACCATCTTCTCCTAAAAGAAGCCTGCATTTGTCTGTGCATAAAATCCCAGAAAGATGCTGTCACCAGTCTGTGCAAGACCAGCTATCACTGTTGATGTCACAACAAGCACACATTTGTGGTTCATTTTCCTCCTGAGGTGAGTTCGGCTGCTCTTGAAAACATGTCATTTGCCACTTTGTAACTCAAGTTGTCCAGATGAGTAACCTCAAAAACACTTCCTGGCACTGAGGCCCCATGGATAGTCTTTTGAGTCTTTTTAGTCCCCCAAGCAAGTCCTAATACTCCTTTCAGTATGTCATTCCCCATTATCTCTTCCTCTCTTTGTACTCCACATTAAGTTTCCCCTTCAAGATAATTCTGAGTCTGTGTAAATTTCCAGTTGCTTACCAATGGTGGGATCAGGGTAGGGCAGCTCGTTGGGACTGTTGTAGTATGCCTCCAAAGAAAAGGGCTCTTTCCTGAAGAAGGTCAGCACTTTGGAGAAAGGTGCTGCATGGTTCTTGGGGAACACTTCACAATCGCTGGAACGAGAAAATGTTTTACAGAAATGATCAGCTTCAGTGATGAAGACAGGGTAAGAACTATAAGATTAAAAAAGAACAACTTTTGTCTACCTCAAGCCCTCCTCCGCAGCAGAATGCCACTTCAGGGAGATGGGATAGGGAGCGACGTCTGTGATGGAGAATTCACGCACTTTGAAGGCAGGTGACAGGATTGCACACTGTGGAGACGCAAACAGAAATAATTGAGACTTAAATCTAAAATCAACTTTGTCACAGTGTTTAATCAAACTGAACACAAAGCAGAGTGGAGGATATGATGTGTTTTTCCACCATAACTGTGACACACAATCTTAGTCACACTCTTGTCTTGTCTGATAGAAACCAAAACTGCCAGTTATCTCATTTTTATGACCAATAATCAATGGGAGTCTGGCTATCAGTCTCATTAGAGGGGGAACAGGACATTTGCATGCAGTCTGTGTGCCTCCTGTATGCACTGTCAGGCTGCTTACAACTGCTGTCCCATTCTCAGACGCACCACCATGACTCTTGAGGCAGTCGTGCAAGTGTTTTCCTGATGTCAGCAGCACCTTATCCTTCTGCTTGTCAATGCTCTCAGATAAAACTACTGACATGTTACTCTATTTATTTCACAACTTTGAGTGCACACGGATGTTTGTGAGAGTCAGTCAGCTCAAAACTGTGAGCTTTCCTTTTATTTCAAGCTACAATCATGTCAACTGAACCCAACTTTTATCATTCTTAGAAATGATAAATGAAGTCACACAATGACGAGTAGCAAGTTTACTTGTTACGTTAACCCTGTACAGGAGCATGTTGTTTGAGCAGTATCCCGAATAAGATGGAATATAATTATTTGCTTGAAAATTTGACAAATGTATAAATAAACAAAAACTACATTATTAGGTATCCATTGTTAAACACAGTGCATTACATGACTGTACCGGTGTGTTCTATTGACAGTTTTATTCCAATATCAATCCGTCATAATGCACTTTTTTTTTTTATTCATATGAAGGCATGACAAGTTTTATTTTATTTAGTGTCCAAAAGCTGTAATTATGGAACAAAGTGTATCAGGTCTGAGAGCCCAGGAGATCATTTTCTTCATCACTTGTTTGAGAGACTGTCGCTCTGAAGTCTCTCCAGTAATGCATGTGCAGGCATGTATGTTTTTATCAGTGTGTAAAACTGATTAAAAAAGTTTGGAATTCTCCATGTGACACATAACACTTAACAGATACTGACAACATATGTTAAGGCTATGAATTATGAACATGGACTGTCATCAGATTTCTGCTCGGTTTTAGTTGTTCCTTGGGCAAATTAAGTTACAAAACCACTGTTTAAAAACATCTACACGTTCTTGGGCAGCCCTGTAGTGTAGGCTTCACAATCGTTTTCCAGGAAATAACAATGACTAACCTGCAGAGCACATCCTCTGGCCACAGCTTCGTCAGCATTCAGCGTGGTGCTCAACTCTTTTCCGAAGAATTTGCTGATTCTCTCTTTGACGGCTGGGATCCTGGAAGCTCCGCCCACTATCTCTACTGCATAGATGTCTTCTTTTTTCAGCTCTGATGGAGCAAAACGTCTTTGATTACAACAGGATCTGGTAAACTTGGACAGTGATGTTCTCTGAAAGAATACAAAAGCATTTAAATAAAGCAGACTCTGTACTCACTGGTTTGTTCCAGCAGACTCTGCAGAGGAGCCTCAACACGAGCCAAAATATCAGCACACATCTCTTCAAACTGACCCCTTGAGGAAGACAAAAGGTGATCACGACTTGAGCTCAAACAAAGTAGAGGAACAAATGAGTCATGGATACTTAATACAGCTGTGATGGTTCTTAAAAGGATCTACCGGTTCAGTTTTGAGGTGACATCAATGTCGTTCATGAAGCATTCGATGTTGAGCGGCAGGTCGGAGGAGTTGGCGCTCATTAGTTTCTTCAGTTTTTCACACTCCTGGTAGAGCCTGACCAGAGCGCGCGGCTTTGACTTAACATCCAGCTTGTACTTCTTAGCGAATTCCTCACAGAAGTACATCACCAGTTTCTCATCAAAGTCCTTCCCCCCCAGCTCTGGATCGCACGCTGTGGACAGGATCTGAAACAGAGAGGAGAGTGAAGGTTGCACACTGAGCCTTTTGTTGATAGATGAAGGGAAGTGATGGAAATTGGTAAGATTTAGATCTAGATTTTATTTGAGGGAGAAAATAGACTACAAAGTGTTTGTGTGTCAACAACGTCAAATACACGTCACTCCCTGTAAGCTCTTCTGTTGGTATCATCTTGTATAAATCTAAGCCATGCTCTAGGCCAGTCTTCTCTGACCTTTTTTCTCCCAATCAACCCCTTTATGAAAAGAGATAATACACCCTATTATTTCATATTTTAAGGGGGAAAGGAAGGGAGGAGGAGGAAAGGGGGGGAAGAGAAAAAAAAACTAAAACAATTTAAACCCCATTTAATACGACTTGGCTTCTCCAACCCCTCCTCCTCCATCATCCTCCTGCTAGTATTATCACTATTATTATTATTATTATTATTATTACAATTAAAAAAGTGTTAAGTTGGCACTGTCAATTACTCATATATATATATATATATATTCATATATATACACACACACGAGTTTACTACTTTGGCATAATCTGAGTTGGTCTTACGTCGAGCATGGGGACTAAAATTCAAGAGAACACAAAGTTTTTCAGGATTAGCCCCAACTGGTATCCCATAAACTCAATTTAGAGAGCCTTAGCAAGTCAAAACCACAAAAGTCGTTACTGTACAGTATGTTGATCAGTCTTCACACCTTGAGTTTGCCTTTGTTAAAGGCACACACTGATGTCTGGTAACCAGAGTGGCCCAGGTCCACAAACACCACATTCCTGGCCTTTTCCTCAGGAGCAGGGAGATCCTGTTTGTAGATCCCATACGCCAAAGCCACTATAGGGACAATGAGATAATGAACAGTCACTGGAATGTTTGAAAAAGTGTTTTATATCGTCAAAGTTGGCAAGACTGGCAGCCAGAAACATTCAAAACAGGCAAATAATTGTTCAAGCCCCACCCAGGAGACATGTGTACAGACCTGCAGTTGTTTCATTCATGAGCCTGAGGCAGTTAAGACCGGCAATCTGAGCAGCATCTACCACGGATCTCCTCTCAGCATCAGTGTAATAGCAGGGAACCTGGAGACAGCAAAAGAGTGTTTGGATTAAATATTCAAGCCTTATTTTTCCTAATCGACTTGCTTGATGAGGGCTGCAAGCTAATCATGTGCAATAACATCTTCAGAAAGTCATGTGTTAAACTTACAGACACAACACAATCTGCCACTGGCTTCTTTAGGGCGTTCTCCGCCGTCTCCTTCAGCTTAGTCAGCAGCATGGCGGTGACCTGTTCAATGCTGAACACCTTCTCTTCCTCCATGTACATCACCTGTTGGACAGTCACAATTTTCAGACAAGAAGAGATTAATTATTACATTGCTTTTAGGGATGTAGAAGAATTTGGATTTTGTAATCATCTCAACATAGTTATTGCAACTATGATTGTTACCTCAATCGCAATAAACTCAAGGAATGCAACAACAGACTTAGCCCACAGTTTAAGACAAACCTTGGTTTGGGTTGGTTTGGTTTACCCATGCAATAGCATTGTCTGTTTAAGATGATTAATTTCTTATAGGTGGTTTTCACACCTATAGCTCAGATGCAGCTGGAAAAAAGAATCACTACAATTTTGCATATTTTCTTTGATTGTTTCATGTTCGCATGGCCAAGTGGTCAGACCGAGGCACAGCCAGCGCTCCTACGAGTACAAGTCACAATCTGCATTTTGGGAAGAGAGCCGGCAGGTTAAGCTACCCACAAAACTATGATATAATAATGATAAAAGTGAATATTAAACATGCTATATAAGATTATACAGATAAACATACTTATCAATGTAGGACACGCCTTATGATATAACTGTATGATTACCATTTGTGTTATTATATTATTACTATTGGCTTTATTTTGTTTGTGTGTGATTATTATTATTATCATAAATATTTGGAAGTGGCTTAATTATTGACTACTTGTAAGGTAAAGGGGTTGGACCAGATAAGTTTCAGCTTCCTTGTACTCCTTATGAACATACAAATTTATTTTGCCCTTTCGTTGTCGTTGTTTTAATTTTTGTTCTGTTTATTTGTTCTGTTCAAAATAAAAAAGACAAAGAAAGAAAGAAAGAAAAACTGCAGAAACAAGAGGAGCTTTTAACACTCGCCTGCGTACCATAGTGGACACCAGATAGCATGGAAACTTATTACACTATAACCCTGCATTCACATCATAAGCGACAAAATTGCTTGTTGACACTCTGGTCACTCACCTCACACCGCCTGTCAGTTGAAAACACACAGCAGCACACAGGCAGGGGACATGATGTGAGCGACCGAAGGGGCGGGGCTTTCAAGCTGCGGTGCAGATGTGCTCTGCATGACCATATACTGTCATTCTTGTTTTCACGCTTATATATCTACATGCTATATAAAGATTGCACTAAAATTACACAAATAAACAGACACAAGCACAAGCTTGTGACCTTTCAACAGTAGCCTACTTGATTGTTATGACTTTAACACCCTTTCTATGGAATGTTCACACAAAGCTGGAGGTTATTTGGGGGGTTAGAAAGTGTTTATATGATGCACACGGGACTTAGGTTCCCTCTTTCACCATGGATCACACTTGGGAAGCTGGAGACAGCAATGATAAGATTTTCCTCTGTTGTTTTCTCGTCCTCGCTCTCGAAATCTTCCGCATGGGAATCCAGATCGCCCTTTAATTGGCTGTCACCTCGGTTGCGCTGCTGCTCATTTGCATAAAGTTGAGCTTCTCCCAACTTCAAATCGTCGCTTTCAACGCTTGTATCGCACCACTCCACATTGCTCGTGACGCTCGCATCGGGCTGCTCGTCACCGCCGAGCAGCCCCATCATTGAAAATGAATGGCAGCTGAATGCCGGGGACGCTCAGATCGCTTCTGCTGTGAATGTACCATAACACTTGAAGAGGTGTTCAGAAAGTTACTGTCGGCAACGCAGGAAAAGCAGGATGCAGCTTTAAAGACATACACCAACATTTTTGTCCATGACAAGCAGATAGACACCATTCTTTTGACTGTGAGTGCAGTAACAAGGCAGAGACAAGCAGAGCTTGCCCACTGCTAATTAGCTTAGCTCAAACACTGGGAGTCAATGGGTAGTGTTAGCTTGCCTCTGCCTACAGTCAGCAGATGAACTCTTCAGCAACTCTAAACAGTCCGCAGGGAACATGTGCAAACCACCATGGATGTGCTTTGTTTTGCTGACCTAATTACCAAGCGTATCTCTTCAAAAAGAATAAATTCTCCTGCTTGAACAAGTTTTTGTTGAGTTAATGTCTGACTGGAAACCAGGACCACCTACTTCAGGTGATTTCAGCATGGTTATTTGTGCTGAAAGAGGGACTGACTGCCATGTACATATTATACATATATAATTTATATATATGTATATATATACAAACCAACTATGCTGAGTATGGACTGCCCTCTTGTATCAGATCAACTCTCCCAAAAGGTCTTGGTGTTAAGACAACCTTAATAATTTCTTCTTTTGCAGCTCTAAATTTGTATTCTGCAGATCAAGAGTTGGACAATCAGATAGTTCTCACATTTTCTAACATTCACAATCTGACTCATCGACGTTACTCAGCACTGTCCGTTACTTTTAAGCACATTTTCTCCCTCGTGTTATTAAACTGGTTCCACTTTACTTTCACTGGATCATCGAGGCTGGCCTTCATTCGTCAGCTCAGGCCAGCTTGTGATGACACACGTCTTTCACAACACGTAGGAGCAAACATGTGCTGCATCACAGGTGCCATAAAAGAGTTGCTCATCTACAGGCTTTGAGGACCGGCTGGTTTTTGAGCTCAGTCAGAGAAAACTCACCAGTCTGACTCAACAGGAAACAGAAAATAAACCAGGACAGAAACTCATTTAAACTACAGAACAAAGTGAGATATTCAGCTCCAGTAAGAAAAAACAGATTTAGCCATTTAGGAAAAAATCAATGCATCTGCCTGTTTTTGTAAAATTATTTGAAGTTACTGCCGTTCCCTGGTTTCCGCTTCTGGCAGAGTGATATTTGCTTTTGAGAGCACTATCTCCATAAATCATCAGGTGTAATGAGTTTCCTTTCATTTGCTCACCCGGATGAGTCACTTGCATTTTTGTCCAACACAGCTTGTTCGAGGAAAGTAATTGGCCTTTCAGTTATGTATTAAAAGTACAGAAAAAGAGCTTGAGACAGTACGGGATGGGGCAGTGATTGTTCATGCAGCTTATGCAGCAACAGAGCAGAACTGACATCTTTCTGAATTAAGAAAGACAGGACAGAGCTCTGTGGTCTCATGTGACTGATCTTTTGCTTCCTAAACATTGAAGTATTTTCTTTAGTAAAGCACCATGACAGCAACTGTTTGGCTCAGAATGAAAGAAAGAGCAAACAAATGTTAATTTAAAGGATTATTGCCAAATCACAGCATTAAATAGGTATAATCATGTGTTCTTATCAGAGTAAGTCAATCATCTAATTGTATTTTCATCAGTGTGATTGGATGTTTTTTTTTTTCCTTTAGAATAAACGGACAGTGCATGATGCTACCTCCTCCTGTTTATAAAAACGTGGTCATTATTTCCAAATGTTTTGCCCAAGGTACACGGGGCACACCGTGCAATTTCAACACGATTTGGACACAAATTTTGAACTGCACAACTGCCTTTGGAGTCGGGGTGGATTTCAGCAGATACCTGTGATATGTAGAAGTAATAGTAGTTTATTCTGAACATGTAAGAAATAAATCTTATATATTATGTACACGTATACAAATGTAGCAAAACAATATTACAAACGTATGCAACCAAAATCACCTTAAAAGAAAACAACAGTTGATTTCATTGCTATGCTTGAAAAGGAGTCGGAAGAAATACAAACTTATTAAATCCCATCCCATCTCTATCAGGTATAAAAAGTAAATTATTCCATTTCCTGATTGATATATATCCAATCACTAAATCTCATAAAATAATCAACAATCATATTTGCCTAATGAAAAAACACAATTATACATATATCTTTCCCTCCAAATTTTAATAAATTAAAAATTTATATCAAAAGCACATTTATGATTCTTTTGAAACCATACAGACAGAAAATAAATAACAAAACAAATAAAACACTGAACATCTGGTGAAAGCCACACCTTATTCCTCCCTGTGCCTTATGAAAATAAGTTCTTTCAACCCTTTTTTGAATTGACTGATGTTTGGACTTTCCTGAAGCTCCACATTCTGATTATTCTACAGTTTCACACCACAGACAGAAATGCAGAAACCTTTTCTTGTTGAATGCACCCATGTGACTTAAAAATCAAATGTACCCCTTAAATTGTAGTGGTTTGTTTTTAGCTTTATGTAAGATTTGTGCTGTCTGAAATTCCACGAGGTCTTTAAATTTTAATAACGTTGCTGCTTTGGAGGGTCTATCATTTAGACTTATAAACAGAACAGAATACTACAATTTGAAGTGGGAATGATATCTGTTTAGTATTAATGATGCAAACAGACATTTGGTAACCCCTTCCCCCGGGGTCTATACAGAAGAGAAATTTATTTACCTTGCATCATGTCATGCTGGTGTGTCCATTGTTGCCAAGCTTTGATTTTAACCTTTGTAAAATTATTTATTGTTTTGTTACTTTTCCCTTTTTGTTTATCCAAGCCTTGTTTTTTCTTTCACAGATTTTCTTTTATATATATTTCATTTCTTTTATTTGGTATACAAGTACTAATTAACTGATAAAATAATTGTACTTAATGTAATAGAACTTCAATAAAATGTTCATCATAAAACAAAATTAAAAACGCTGACTGCATGTCAAAGTGACAATACATCATTGAGCAGATGAGACTCTATAGCTGTATTGAAAAGCTCAGACGTGATCATTTAAGATTTTTTTTAAATACAGAGCAGCGCCCCCTTTGAGTACAGATGGATTAAATAAAGAATTATTCACAAGTTTCTGTCAAGCTATAACGATGATGCATCGATGAGTCCCTGAAGCTTCTCCCTTAGGGGTTGTGGCCTTGCACTTATACTGTAACGCGGCATAAGCAGCATCACTTAAAAAGTAAAAATGGTCATCAAGTTGGGATGCTTTCATTGAGCGCTTGCATAGTTAGACTTTTTGCACATATAAGGAGCAATTTCAGTCCCAGAATGCAAAAAATGTATAGAAATTCAGTGAAGTATTTTGTGCCGGTGGGAGGTTGTGTTTAAATGATGGGTCACCGCTACCTACCAAGAATGGTAGGGGAAACTCTGATTATGGTGCCTGTGGTGAAGTCTGGTGGTACGTGCTCCCAACAATTGGAAAGTTGAGGGTTTAAGCGCAGCTCACATGCTGTCACATGTCAACATGTCCTTGGGCAAGACACTTTACCCGGAGTTGCTCCCACTGCTGCATCAGTTGTGTGAAAATGGGTATGAAAGGACGTGCATGTGTTAGCTAATACTGCTGGAAAACTGACAGAGAAACTCAGAACTATAAGTACGTGAATGTGAGAGCAAATAGGTGTGAATGGGTGGATGAGACCTGCAGCCTCTGAGCAGTCAGAAAGACTAGAAAAGCGCTGTATGAGCACATTCATTAGTTCTGAAGGCACACCAGGACTTGGCACACCACTTTTGTTTGGCATTGGTCTAAATAGCTGTACACAGACCTAAGTTAACAAACAGCAACGACATTTGAGTAAATATTTTGCTAGATTTTTCCTCTTAGATAAAATCAAACTCTGATTATATGTTTACTCAACTTGTTTTTGTTATCTGCTCATTCGCTTTGTCTCTGAGGAGGGAGTCAAGTCTCAAAACCGTACAGTCTTTGTTTGAAGATAGAAACAAACTGAAAAAGTTAATTAAACTCTTCATCACCGAGACAGGCATTAAAAAGACAACTAGGCTCTCCAATAATGGGAAATATATTCGAGAAGCCAGGGGAAAATGTAGACAAAATCAGATTCTTAACAGATATTATTACACTCCTACAAGATGACATAATATGGGATTAAATAAGATGGTTTGTGTTGGAAGTGTAAAACAGAATGTGGCACTTATATTCATGTGTTATGGGATCTTCTGATGGTTTTCCTGTTATGGAAATGTGTTCTGGATCTTATGAAGGATTGGTTAAAATGTTGTTTGCCTACATCGCCACAGTTATGTCTCCTTGGTAATAAAACAGTTGTACTGAACTTAAGCACATGCACATTTACAGTATTGATGACTGGTTTGATTATATGTGCTGGGTTAATCCTGCAGTTCTGGAAGGAGCCGAAAATTCTGACACTGAAAATTTGGAAAGAAGACGTGATTGCAATAGCTGCTTGTAAAAAGATGCTTGAAAAACTAAACAAGAAAACTAATTTATCTAAAGAGCAATGGGGTGATTTTGGTCGTTATATTTTGAAAGTAAGAACTTGATCTTGCCAAGAAATGGACGGACTGTATAAGTCCATTAGTGTAATGGTACTGATCTTTCATCAATGATGCTTCTTCATTACTGTATCAAATGTGCTGTATTCTTATCAATGTCTGTTCTGTTTCCTGTCTGTTTTGTTTGTGTGTACATTTATTAAACATGTTTTTTTGATTATTCTCTGTATTTGTTATTATGATAAAAGCAAATAAAATTTTGATTATAAAAAGACTATCATGTGTCTATGAACATGCTTCACTGTATGGTTGCTTTGGTGGCTTGCTGATTGTCTGAGGAGCTGGGAGGGTTGATCATGTAAATTTAACATTACTACTTGTCTATTAGGGTTAACATCTTCACAAAAGCCTAAGCATACTAACAAGAGAGTCTGGGCTGTGTTAGCACACATGACAAATTAAGAAACCTTGTAAATCAATAAAACACAACAGCTTCTCATTGTCACCTTACCTTGATGCCAGTAGTTCCTGATGGCATTTGTGCAATGTCATAGACCAAACTGTTTTTGAGGCGCTGAACAAAGGGGTCTGAAAAAGCCCTGCCATGAAACCTCTTGAACCCCTGGACTGTGTTCTTGCAGTTTGTGACGACCTTTAAAAAAAAAAAAAGAGAACAATGAACACTTGAGAAAACTGGAGAGCCAAGACGTGAGGGGTTGTTCTTTGTGTGGGATGAGTTTGATGTGTGCTGCACCCATGCCAAGAGCTGGTCATGCTCACACTGCATGCTCCACTGGAACACTTGTGCCTCTCTTGTCTACTGAAAGATGCCAATGGAAACATACCTGGCTTTTTGCAGCTGCACCAATAGATCGATTCCTGGGTCCAAAAGAAACACATGCTCTAGAGACAAACGAGAGATCGAATTAGAGATGCAGCATCATACGGCATTATGATTAGAGCTGGGCGACATATCCAGTTTTAAGATGTAAAATAAACAAGGGGTAAAACAGAATTGTTTATGTTGGTATAGTTCATATTTTGAGAGTGATTCACAAAAAAATGTTTAACAGTTGGCTTAAAGATTTCCTTACAGTAAGAACCACAAGCAATAATGTTTTTTGACCACAGAATCATGTATTAAACATGTCTATAGTCTAGCAGTGGCACCAAATAGTCCCATTTCCTTTATGCTTAACTGTCATTAACTGATGGCCAATCTGTTCGCTGGATGCTTATGAAATAAAGATTGTTCTATGACAGCTATATGAGAGTACTCAAGGTACTGAGTACCTTGAGTAATCATAGACTTGAAAATATGAAGGCTCGCGGCCTGCCTTGCTGGTAATTTTAACAATTAATGCTAGGACTGGCCAATATATCAATTAAATTGATTAATTTAAATGATTTTTTACAGTAAATTTGAAAATGAGAGATCTAGATTTTTTTTCTTCACTCAAAATACAAATACTGAAAATTTACAGTTTACATGACGGTCGGCCCTGACAGGTTTTGAATAAACACTTTTATAGGCTTGTATTTTCCTTTTAAATTAGATTATACATTGATCAGAGTTTCATGTTAATATGCTGTGAAAATACCTCAGCCTTCAGTGTTTATGTAGACAAACCTGCCTAGGTTTAACCTACATAATCAACATTTTTTGACACAAACTTTAACTTTAAGAGGAAATTTTGTTTGTTTTGGGAATATGTTTCGACACATAAAAGGCAAAACTTGATTCATGTAATTTTTGTGTCACTGGCAGGGTTTTATTTTAGAGGGAAATAATTATTAAAATTGTAAATCAAGTGTTTTGAGAAAAAATGGGGATGTTATTTTTAGGCCATATCACCCAGCCCTAATTAATACTAACAATGCAATTCTAATGATAAATAGTGTTACCTGAATCAATCTTTGCAACATAAGACCCTGTAGTTCAACTAATCTGATAAACTCATTCTAGCCCTTTTCACACAAGCAACACTGGGTTTCCCTGTATTTTCTGTTATTTATAATTTAAAATTATACAAAAGGCCACTGTGCTTTTTATTCTATATACTGCAAATGCTGCTCTGCACTTTGTGGTAAAACAATAATACAACATAAAAACTGCTTTATATAATGTAAAAAACCATCACTGAGTGAATGAGTGGGAATGTATAAGTGTAACCTGCAGTGGAACATGTGCTTTCGAACTAGAAAAACACTTTATAACCTCAAGTCCTTTCACTATATACCAAGTTTATTTATGTCAGCCCTGTGATTGGCTGGAAGGGAATACCCGGCCCATACTCAATGTCAGTTGGGAAAGGCTCCAGCTCCTGTGGCCCCATTAGGCAGGGGTCATCAACTGCATTCATACCAGGGCCAGTTTTTACCTTGACATATGCCATGGGGGACAGTTTAAAAAACAACTGAAGTAATATGAACATTTTGGTATAATTAACATAATTTTTATTTTACCTAATCTTCATCTATGTCTTAGCCCATAACAGTGCTATCAGTCCGTATTGCTCATGCTGCTGACAGTCAGTTGGGGCAGTTGTGATATCTCGACTGTTCCTCTCTGGGGCTGTCATGTTTCCTGTCTCTGGGTTTTCCTCCAATAAACTTGCTTTCTGGTGACTGTTGGCTGAAAATGACTGATGGGTGGATTTCTGCAAAGCAGATCAAACATGGAGTCACTCCTGCTAAAACTGATTCAAACCCAGCTGTTTGATTCGAGACTTGTTTTTTTTTTTGTCATTCAAACAACTTACCAACAGTACTTGTTAGAATGAAATATAAATATAAAAATAGTATGAAAACTAACTAAAACAACAATTAAAAAGGGAGTGTTTAAATTATTCAAGTAAAAGCAATCAAGCTTCGGTGCAAGTAGGGCAGTACAATGCAGACTATAATAGAGGATAATTTCAAAAAACAGTCAGTGCAGGTCATTGAGGATTTCATTGATCAATGTGGGCTTAATGAATAAAAAAAATACCTTAAAACCACAACAAGATTTCCCCATCTCATTCTCTGAATTTGATAATACTCTTGGGGCCAGATGGGAAGCTGTGGGCCCCCAGGCAGCCAGTTCATAGATAGAAAGACACTTTATTGATACCCTCAGAGAAATTAAGGTGGTTTATGGATAATATTCAATCACTGGTTCCCGACTTTTGTGCCCCCAGTTGTGCCTAAAAGGAGTTGCTGACCCACTTACATTGCATTGCTGTGCAAGATAAACAATTATTTTAATTATTTTTGTGGAGATGAATTAAGATAAAATAGAATTGCACACACATTCTAGTGCAAAGGCTTTTAAGGAAAGTATTCTCTCCGTGTATAATTTTTATTTTAGATAGTACATGTGACAGGCTCAAAGCTGAAGGAGCCTCAAGTCCTCCGTGACCCACTTGCTCCCCACCGAGAGGGCCCGGACCCCAGATTAGGGACCAGGGCCATAAGCAGAAGGCTGTATGGTTAATGGATGAATGTACATGTAGACTGACCTTTGGGTGGGCTTTGTTTTTTTGGTTATAGACCAAAGTGAGACATACTGTTTATAATAAATTTTAACCATTTTTGTCTATTTAACCCAGCCCTATGATAGTTAGAGATCTGAAGTGTCATCATCTTCCATAAAGAGAGACTCAGTACATACCCTTAAGTAGAAAAACATGACTTGAGGAATCTAAATTTGATCTAATGATATATTGTTTAACTTGCAAACAACAAAGAAGGATAGACAACATGGTCTTGATCACATAGTTCATTACTGACGGTGTTTTACAAAAAGGGAATCAGATGCCAGACCTGATGCTCAGTAATAAAAAAGGTCTTCAGTTAGAATCACTAATGGGACAATACTCATCGGCCACAAGATGATCTATTTAAACTGTCTGGTTTCGTTTATCTTATTTCTTTAAGGGGCACTGTTATGTAATACAATTTTATAGAAATTGATCATATCATTTTCACACATACATGCCCTTGTGGGTCTGCATAAGAACTTTTTTGATATTTCTTTTAATTATATAATATATACTGAAAGAAACGGTTAAATAAAATAATATAAATACAGATATATCATCCATAATCATTCTGTCAATATACAAATATATTTTAAGTATTGTTTGTTGCCATACAGCTTAACTTGTCTGTGTATTGTGTGTGGCCTTTTCGCTCACGAGTATCTAGATATTTTTGGTCTATATAACACTGACCTAAGAAGATCTAGCGTTACAGTACCTCTGATTATTGAACAGATCTATTCTAAACTAATCAATTGTTTCCATCGGTTGGTCTAAATTAAAGGTACAATGAACTGACAGAACCGTTTGACAGCCACAGTCCGGCCTCCTCCCATCCAGCGCTCATTCACGCCTGCAGTAAAAAAAAAATCACCTGACCTTGTGGATAAATTATTAATCTTGAGATCATTTTGTCCATATATTTGAATTTAGGACCACCGAATTAGATTTCAACCCTGATGGGTGGTCCGGAGCTTCATTTATACTCACAATGATTTAGCTTCAGCTAGCTTTAGCCATCACATGCTGTTTCCTGTTGTGAAATCTGCTAGCATGCTAACTAGCTACTCGGCTAGCTTAGCCTCAGTCACAATCATTATCAACAAAAGAGGCTCTATCCACAGAGGCTAACCGCTAACAGGACAGGTAACAAAACCCATATAAGACAGAATTCTGTGTGTGGCTGTACTCACGGTGTACTTCGATCGCTGTATTCATTGGCGACAGTTTCAATCCCTCCGGCTCTGGCTACCGCTACATAGCAGTTCAAGAAGCCGACGTCAAATCCGACTACTGACATTTTCACTAGCTGAGTGAGTTTACAGGGCGGTTATGTCACGGAAGAACAGAAATACAGCTCAGTGCTAACGGTGACGGCGGCAGCTACAGTGGGTCTCGGTCAGCGGACGGTGATACACCCTGGGTCTTGTTCCATGAAGCTGGGTAGCAGCATGCGGTGAGCCGGCTGATGCGTGAGAGCGTTCAGGAATCTTCTGTCCCAGCGACCAATGGCATCACACCGCGGAGAGCTGGAGGCTGCGGCCCTGCGCCCCCCGCCGGCGGAGAAAGGGTACTGCAGCAAATAAATGCCGCCATTTCAATACAGGGCCTTTTTCTTCACCACTTTGAAATAAGGTAATTTAATATTTAGGGCAGTGTTCTCAACTGGTATGGCTTCAGGACTCAACATCACCCCTAAACGACGAGCTGCGACCCAAATCAAGGAACATTTTCATCCTCTCAAACTTATTTAATGGACAGATTAGGGTGACCATATTCTAAAAACCCCAAAACAGGACCCTGAGCAGCACGTGTTGCGTCATGACGCATGCAGCATGCACGCTCAATATCTTAACAGGTACATTGCAGCGCTTAATTTTATATAATTTTACTACACTGAATATTAATGGTCAGGTGGTCTTTTTTTTTGCCTTTTTTTTCAACAAATGTGTCAAAAAAAATGCCCTTTACGTAAACTATTTTGCACCTTTTTCATGTAAAAATAAAACATTCTAGCCAGTATGTCATTATTAAGTTGTAAATGTTTAAAACAGTGTGTAATTACGAGAAGAAAAAAAAAGAATTTCAACAGGGTCCTCTTTATAAACAATTCTAAATAAGCATGTACAACACTTTTGAGAAGACAAAACAGAAACTAAACCTATTTTATATAATTTATTATTATAATTATTTTATATTATTGAACTATTTATGAATTCCATAAAACACCAACTATGATGAAAAAGACAATGACAAAAAGATGAAGTCAGTGAAATGTATCGCAAGAAGACACTCCAGAATGATACTAATGCCATTATTTACAACATTTTTACATTATTTACACAGATAATACTGATAAACCACTGATAAATTACTATTTCGGAATCCTCTCTCTGTTTTTTAGCTCAGTCAGCTCACTTCCCATACCTCCCCTCACCTTACCATAATGTATAGATTTCAGAATCTGTTGGAATTATTTGGATAGCGTGGATAGTTGAAGAGTTATGATAGTTTGAATCATACATGTCTTTTTCTGGTGCTGGCAACAGACTCGTCCGTAGAACAAGCTGAGCAAAACCCGGACTTTTAGGGTATTTTACAAAATCCCCCCAAATACCATTTTAAGACCAAAAAGGAGGACATGTCCATATGGTCACCCTAAAATAGATACTGCACTTTGAACCTGAGATAGTACAGAATATCACAGTTGGCCAACACAAAAAAATTCTAATGAGAAACCAAAATGACCTGCAGGTGGCAATGCTAGAGAGGGAACTATTCCCGTTAACTTTGATTACGTTCATTTTAATTGCAACCAAAAAGAGCATCTTAGGACACAAGAATTCAAATCTAACTGTAGCTGTGATAACCCTGTAGCAGTGGATTCATAATTAATTCATATTAATAATATTCAATCAGCAGCACTATATATCACAGATATCACATTAAAAAAGCCACAGATATACCAGTGCAGCGATCACAGACCTTTTTCAAACAAAATCCCCTATTATTAGTAAATAAAATTAATTGGTACAGGCGTTTTCACCCTTAAATTCCCTTCAGAACATCATTTTTTTGTATTTCAGGTAGGTCAACGTATTGTTAAGACATATAACACATTCGTTATTATTATATCAACATGATTTTTAAAGCAGGACCTGTCACACACGCCACCTTCACATTGCATCATGGCCACTTAGTCTAAAGTAAGTTGGATAAGTTCCTCTCACAAAAACTAGTCAAAAGGCCTTGAAACCCATTATATCTCTTTAGAAACTACCCAGCTTTTGTGTAACTCCCATTAAATTTGTTTTGCTTGCTAAAATAAACTAAGAGCTGTGCAATTTATTATATATTTTTTGTCATATTAAAAGGATGTTGTTGGAAACTGACCATTTGTTTTTTTATTGTAGGGTGGCAAGGATTAAACTTAGCCCTTCAGACAAAAGGGTCTAAAATCACCAATGCTTGTGAATTTTGATTTACTTGTTTGCGGTCATCCTTAAATGATTTGCCACTGTAACACTGTTGGCAAATGTTGCGCTGCATAATTCTGATGATAAAGGCTGAAAAAAAAAATCACCTTTCTAGTAAACACTTCATGAATTAAGTTTGCATTGTTCGTGTTAATGCCTGTTAACACAGCCCAAAAACATCACAGTCGCTGTCAACTACATAACTGCTGGTGGTATAATATTACATTTGCTTAAGACTTTATCATTTTTTATAACAATTGTTAGCGTTCTAACCTGTATACATATATTGAATCTTCAGTGCAGTTAGCAATATTGTTAGCTCACTGTTATCTAATGAGCTGAACAGAATACAAGACAGTTTCAGCTATTTCTTTTGAATCAAGTAACAGGCCATTTACTGTTTTTTCACATACATTTCAGTTACACCTTTCATTTAGTTTAATAAAAACATGAGAGATTTTCAAAGAAATAACTACGCAAAACCATAGCTCTACTTCCTTGGAAATGTTGCAATCTTCAATGGTCACAGCAGATTTTGTTCAATTTCCTTTTTTGATATTTTGAACCCACTGGGGGGCTGCATTAAAGCAGAAGGTCTGCATTTATCTCCAGCTGCTAACCCCTATCTCGACTAATACAAGAAAAATAGGCTTGAAATCAATCTTTGATTTGTTTGATGGATCTAGAACATTAGAGTTTCACCTTTTGAATAAACTTTCAAAGATAAAGAAAAGCCACCAACGTCATCTAATCCACTGATTGACAACTTACCTGATTAACTCCAGTTACAGGATTCATCTCAGTCAGCCTATTTTAATGCTTTATCTATTATCCCCATAAAATATAAAATATCCCTGGTCCAACTGTTTTTAATAGTCACCTCACTACAGTTTAAGCAACAATCCAAAATTAAGCCATGACTTTAAATTACACAAAATAAACACACATTAATCTGTCAATCAAAATCTTACAGCTACAAACAGTTTGGACCGTGAAATTATTTAGGAGATATTTGCTTAATTTTATCTGCAAATCTGATACATACCAATGTTAACCTTGATTTGTATGACGACTCTGGTTTGAAACCCATTACATGAGCACTGCCAAGACCATATATACTACCTGAATCAAGGCAACAAACACGGACTTCACATAAATATTTTCATCTTTATTGGTGAAACATACAGAGAGGACAGCTTTCAGGAAGGTGGCGGGTGCTCATTCATCGTTCTCGAAGTCAGCAGGGTTCTTCCTTTTGCCCTGCTGATGGACGCTGTTGCCCCAGCTGTATGTCAGGTACATGAGTGTCATGGCTGCAAAGAGAATATAACGAGACAATTTAGCATGAGGACCGTCAGCAAAATAAGATACAACATGCTATAATTTATTAGTCTATTATGTAAATGATGTTAAGGGCCGTTATTTTGTTTCAATTCAAACCCTCTGTCCTGAACTTTGACATGACAGTAGATTGACAGGACTGATTTTTCTTACAATTTTATCAGTGACATTTAAAAAAAAAAATGTAACTAAATGATAGAAGACGAACAAAATAAGGAAAGACAGGCACACAGCTTGATCATGAGGTTGTGCATTTGTCGTTTAACCATTTTAGACTGCATGTTAATTGAAACCAAGCGTTGGCCAAAGTAGGGCTGCTTCATTACAGCAGAAAATCATAATCACGGTTGTTTTGATTGGTATTGGGATCATAGTGATTAAACAACTACTTTTTGGTATTACAACTTCAACAGTCTAACAAAGTTTCACACTTAACTTTAACATCATGAACACTTTGATGATAAGCACTCAGTGGAATGAAATAAGTAAAAAATTATGATAACTTTTCTCTATATGTGTGATAATTTTGATAAAACTAAAGTGTAAATGCTTTGGAGGTATTACTGAAGTATTCTTGTGTAACCTGTATCTAACAACAAACACTTAAACATTTAAACACATAGCAAAACCCTGGAAATAAACGAGTAGCAAAAGGCATAAGGTACAGTAATTGATTAATCTTAATTATCTTGTTGTGACGATCAATGGAGGACAAATCAGAATTGATTCCCATTTCATTGCCAAACACCAGTTCAAAGCAGGACAGGCTTACTGTGTGTAGGAGTACCAGCCCAACTGATTTGTCATTATCTATATATACAGTTAGCTCAACAGGAACATCAAATTGAGTCTTTAATATGCTCTTACACCTGTAGTCTTGGTTAAAATGTGAGCTACATAATGGTTTAGAAGCTCTGTCTACCACCTAAAATGATATCAAAAATTAATGCCCCTTCACTATAAACTACAGTGTTTCCACAGCATACCACACTATAAATCAAAGGTCATATTTTCAGTCTATGCTGTGCCTTTTTCATACTTTGGCTTATCAGACTTAATTATTTCTTTATCAGGCATGTTTGACTTCAACACTTCTTCCCTGTTTTTTGTATCTTCAAATGCATTACTGAAAATGAATCAAAAAGCTATCAAACTAAAATGACTTGTAACTGCTCCAAATATGAACAAAGATGTAATCTGGTGACAGTGAAACACTCACGGGGGGCAACTTTGAAGAAAGAGGCTGTGAATCGTCTCCAAATGTTGGGGATTCCCTTGGAGAAGTAGTTGGGGAAAGCCTTCTGCTCAAAGGGGGAAATACTGTATGTGATCACATGTCTGACCTTGGCCAAGTCTCCGAAGTGGCGACCCATGTTCACCAGAGAGCTGATCTGAGGAAAAGAATATGAGACAAATGTGTTCAGTAGCAGATAGGTGCATGTCTGAAGAGTTTGGCATGATATATATATATATATATATATATATATAAAAAAAAAACACTAGTCCATATCATGAGCACTTTTAAATGTAGTCATGGCCATATCTGTGTTTGGTTACACTTCTTGAGCTCTGAGTTTTTAAAAAGAAAAAGAAAAAAAAAACAGTGTGACTTCACAGAAAAGAAATATGAAATTATAAAATAAACACCATTTATTCATTGAAGAACTATAAATGCTGCTGAAATCAGAGACGCTCAACTGGTCTAACCTTGAGACCCATCACGGACTCCTTAATGTTTGGCAGCAACACAATTTCAAAGCATTTTAACCATTAACATTATTACAACAGTAAATTGTAGCTTTGACTAGAGCTGGGAAGTTCATTCAGTTTTAATTTCAAGTACTGCCTTCCACCATTAAAAGAACTGAGTACTCCAGATGAGAGACTACTGTGCCACAGGACATGTACTTTGTTTTTACATTACTTTGGGGTATTTGTATATATACATATACTAAGAATTGCAATTTCTTTTTCAATATGATAGGGTCAAAAGCATGAACTATATTTCTAAACTCACTTTTGCCAATACAGATAATGACACTGATATTTTCTGTCAAGAGCTCAAAGTCTCTACTTGACTAATTTGTCCACTTTCTTCCATGTTTACAGCCTGTGTTAAAAAAGCAACATTTTATTCTTTGTTAAGTGACGATTTGGATTCATAAATGTGGACATTGCTTGGTGAGGTAAACTATCACGATACATTGTAAATTTTGTCAATATTACAGCCAATGCGTGGGATTTTTAAGGCCAATACGTATGGTCAAAATATCTGATTTAATATCGACAAAAAATTTTCACATTTGCCAATATTGGTTCAATAATATTGTGCATCAATAGCATACACAATGAATAAAACATGTGATGGGTTGTAAATAACCAAGTAATCTTGTAAAATAAGCCTGATCACCAGATCTATCATATCGATCTAAAGAGTCCTTGTTTTGGCCAAGATTTAAAATATATAAAATACATAATACGGGATATAAGTATGCCTCTGAAAAAACACATATAGGCCCTTGGAGGGTGTTTTAACAAAGATTTAGCTCACATGATTATGATAAAACGCATATATTGCTAGTCTTAAGAACACTTAAAAGACAAGCATTTATAATAAGAACCAGGAATGGCATTCTTTATGAATAAATGGGTTTGTATCTAGAGAGACACGAAATTGGACTATCATGGCTGAACAGAAAATAATAGTATTACATGTATGTACCAACAGAACACAGTGAAATAAGATTATCACCACTTTGAAGTCATGACCCATCGGTTAAGAGACACAACATAAAACATACACAATCTGGTTTACTACTTTAAATTCTAGAGAAAGGGGGAATCTTGTATTTTTGGTCCCATTGTAGTATTCATGACTAACCGTGCATTGCGCAACCACATTTCGTAAAGCTAAATGTTATTTTTCCAGTGTCATTTCTCAATATTGGCTAAAAGTCCTAAACCTGAAATATCCTTATCGTCTTAACAAGATGGTGCCTCATAATTAATCATTAACCCAAACTGAGGTTGGATTGATCTGATCTGATTAGCCCAGTAGCTAAAGGTTAGCATTCTTGGCTAGTGCTAGGAAGCTAACCATAGGCTAACTAGGTGCGAGGGTACAAACAGTCCTTGAAACATTCCCTCATCTGCGCAGTTACACGATGGTTTGACTAAATTACATAAAACCAAAGCATCTATAGCCGTCAGACAGCATGTTTGAGTCGTGGATTTACGTAATGTAGCCAAAGTTAAGAAAAAAATCAAAGTAAGAATTATGACATTGAAGCTTACCGTGCTGCTGCTCAACAGTGTTTGCGGAAGGATTTCCGGTGTCCTTCGTTTTGTTCAATCGGCGGTTTGCTGCCGTCACAGCGGACGGTACCGCCCCCTACCGGCCTGAGCTGGAGACACATGGGCAGGAAAACTGCACATGTAAGTTTTTTCTTTCTTCAGGGGTCTTCAATAAAAACCAAATAGAAACCAATAGAGCCCGGATGGGCTCTTATTAAATAATAATAATACACTGGCTCGGACTTAAAATCAATTAGCAGCTGTTTAAGAATGCTAAAACCTAACACCACCAGAACAGTTTCTACCCCACTGTGGTTAGCAAGCCCTACCCCCAATCTCCATAAAACACTTTTAACCAGCCAATACTTACAAATTATTTGGCCACATATATATTCTCAAAGTGGGAAAAAAATCATCAAATTCTGAGACCGGTAAAGTTGTTCAATTAACAGGTTGGGTTACTGTGGTAGAATCAGGATACTGTTCCATGTCTTGTATATCAGGGAACCTTTAAAGATTTGTTCAGAATTCATCCTTTAAGTATGATTTCTTTTAGAATTTGAATGCTAGATTCAAAACAAACATTTCACATGAAATGTTATTCAGTTTAATAATGAACAGCCACAAAGGGCCTGTATATTATGCCTTTGTGATGAGATAATAATGAGCCATTGATACAAGTAAAAACCGATGCAGTTTTGGATTGTTGTAATCAGATTGTATATATCTACAATGACAGCAATACATAAACATTACTTCTGTCAATTTCTGTTTCTAGTACTTATATATACATGTAATCTGTTTTACGGCCTTCGTGTCTTTTTGCATAGCAACGGCTTGGACAATTTTAATTTGTAGACTGGAACTATAGTGAGGGAAAGGGGATCTGAGAAATCCATAAGATGTATGATTGGCTGGTTATTTCATAGAATGGAGTCTTTGAATTTGCTTGTGTATGGTTGGAGGGGTTTCTGATTTTGAAAATGTTTATAATATCCCAAATAATAGATTACAGATGCAACATGTGCACACATGCCAGAGGTTCTCTTTCCAGCAGGACAGAGACAATAATATGCCTTCACAGGATCATCTGATGCATTCTTGTCAAATTGAATCCAAACATTGTATTTTATATATATATATACCATCTTTTTTTTTTTTCAAAATATCTGCAATTGTATGATAATATCTTGACAGTATAGCTTGGGAAAGATTAGTAAGCATGGTCATTTGATTCCATGAAAGGTTTGAAAAATAAAACACAAATATGTCACGTAGAGCTCGTAGTGAATGGCAGAAGCTTGAAGCATCTGATATTTCGTTCCCTCATGTGGATCTGGAATACCTTGAGACCATAACATGCGGTACATACCAAATCAAACAGTCCCCTGGCTACATTGCTGAGCATCAAAAAAATGATGGTGACTATGAGATTTGGGTTTACCAGCATGATGCTGATCTCATTAGGGGACAGATTCATTCTCGTCACAGATCTCAAATAAAATACAATGTTTGGATTCAATTTGACAAGAATGCATCAGATGATCCTGTGAAGGCATATTATTGTCTCTGTCCTGCTGGAAAGAGAACCTCTGGCATGTGTGCACATGTTGCATCTGTAATCTATTATTTGGGATATTATAAACATTTTCAAAATCAGAAACCCCTCCAACCATACACAAGCAAATTCAAAGACTCCATTCTATGAAATAACCAGCCAATCATACATCTTATGGATTTCTCAGATCCCCTTTCCCTCACTATAGTTCCAGTCTACAAATTAAAATTGTCCAAGCCGTTGTTATGCAAAAAGACACGAAGGCCATAAAACAGATTACATGTATATATAAGTACTAGAAACAGAAATTGACAGAAGTAATGTTTATGTATTGCTGTCATTGTAGATATATACAATCTGATTACAACAATCCAAAACTGCACCGGTTTTTACTTGTATCAATGGCTCATTATTATCTCATCACAAAGGCATAATATACAGGCCCTTTGTGGCTGTTCAATATTAAAATGAATAACATTTCATGTGAAATGTTTGTTTTGAATCTAGCATTCAAATTCTAAAAGAAATCATACTTAAAGGATGAATTCTGAACAAATCTGTAAAGGTTCCCTGATATACAAGATATGGAACAGTATCCTGATTCTTCCACAGTAACCCAACCTGTTAATTGAACAACTTTACCGGTCTCAGAATTTGATGATTTTTTTCCCACTTTGAGAATATATATGTGGCCAAATAATTTGTAAGTATTTTAGGTGTACAGCAACTGTAAGTTGGTCAGACACATCTCCAAAGAATTGAATTTGTTGAAAAAATCATAAAAAAAACCCTACTTTTTTTCCAGTTTATATCTTATACACATTCACACCGTATCTATATCTATATTTATATCATATTTATACTGTTAAAAAGTTAAATGCTCATCTGTATTTATTTATGTATTTATACCTCTTGTATTTATTATTGGGTTGTGTTTTTTTTTGTTCCCTTTTGTATATTGTGTATAGTTTGTACATTTTTGACATATGCCCAAGTCAATTTTGTCACTACTTTCCACCTATTTTTATACTTTATTTTCCTCCTGACCCTTATTTTTATTCTAATTATATGTTGATTTTTTTTGCACCAATTTACCAAGTCAGATTCCTTGTATGTACAAATTTACTTGTCAATAAATACCAATTTTGTTCCTGATTCCGATTCTAATGGGGCCCTTGAAGAATACCAGGATGACACTTTTGCCCAGGTGTGTCCAAACTATGGCTCAGGAGCCAATTGTGACCCTTGGACCACTTTTAATAGGCCCACAGCAAATTACAAAATTTATCATTAGATATGGCCCGCATCAAGCATGAAGCTTTGCTTGTTTGATGAATAAATACAAATTTCTCACGGCAGCAAATCTCACAAATCACACTTACGTCTTCTTCATATCAAGATTTACAAAACATGTTGTGAAAATAATTTTTAACATGTTAAAGCATCAACACACATACAAAGTTTGGCAGCTTGGCACAGTTTGCTCTTGCTTTATTTTAATGTATAGTTGGGCTCTCATGGTTTTCTGTTTTATGGAGCATCTTTCTTATCCTTATCTGTTGGTCACCAGCACCATCTGCAGTCACTGGAAATCTACCTGGCCACCCTTAAAGGGATAGTTCAGTTTTTTTGAAGTGGGGTTATATGAGCTCCATATGGCCACTGAGTGCATTAGATGCAGTAGAAAGTTCTCTCCTCTCCCTCGGTAAGCCACAATTTGTAAAAGTTTGTGACGGAGAACCAGCTGCAAACAGGGAAGTATTGTACCAAATGCAAAGGGTATTTTCGCCGCCTACAAGAACTCCTATCAAAAAATAATACCACAGTTTAATGTATGAGAAATGTATGAGAAATTATTCTTCCTATTCTTAGTTTCAGATAAACTTTATTTTTCTCCCCACCAGCCTGAGCTGTTGATACAAGGCAGGATGGATCCATGGATTCCTGATATACTGTATATGCCAAACTCTGACCCTACCATGTGAATGTCACACCAGAAATCAGACTCATTAGACCACAACCAGATGGTTGTGCATGAAAATCCATGTAAATCAGCAGTTTGTGAAACACTCAGACCAGCCTTTCTGACACCAATGATCAGTCACTTAAATCACCGTTACTTCCCATTCTGATGCACAGTCACAACTTCAGCAGGTTATCTTGACCATGTTTACTTGCCTTAGTGCATTATATTCCTGCCATGTGACTGACTGATTAGCTATATACAGTTGTGTTCAAAATAATAGCAGTCCCACATCACTAGCAAGATAAATCACTGTTTTTGTTAGAATTTCAACTTCTACACTGCAAGTAAGTTTCTAGAAGGTTTAGTAAAGGTATAGAAAACCAACAGACCCAACAGGCATGACGTGCATGCTGCTGATTCTGTGAAACTGAATCATTAACTGAAAGGGGCGTGTTCAAAAAAATAGCAGTGCTAAGTTTAATTAGTGAGGTAATTGATTGTGTGAAAATAATAGGTGTTAAACAGGTGGCCCTTATTTAAGGATCAAGACAACTGACGCTGCATATGCTGGCTGTGCATTTGTCTTTGAAAAACAGAGTAAAATGGGTCATTGTTCAGAAGAAGAGCGTTCTTTGATTAAGAAGTTAATAAAAGAGGGGAAAACATATAAAAAAGTTCAGAAAATGATAGGCTGTTCAGCTAAAATGATATCAAATGCTTTAAAGTGGCAGCCAAAACCAGAAAGGCGCGGAAGACAAAGAAAAATGACTATTCGAATGGATCGAAGAATAACCAAAATGGCAAAGGCTCAGCCAATGATCAGCTCCAGGAGGTCAGAGAAGATCTAAGGTTGCCTGTGAGTACTGTAACAATCAGACCACGTCTATGTGAAGCCAAGCTACCAGCAAGAAGCCCCCGCAAAGTCCCATTGTTGAAAAAAGACATGTGCTGAAGCGGTTACAATTTGCCAAAGAACACATTGACTGGCCTAAAAAGAAATGGCGCAATACTTTGTGGACTGATGAGAGTAAGATTGTTCTTTTTGGGTCTAAGGGCCACAGACAGTTTGTCAGACGACCTGAAAACACTGAATTCAAGCCACAGTACACAGTGAAGACAGTGAAGCATGGGGGTGCAAGCATCATGATATGGGGATGTTTCTCGTACTATGGTGTTGGTCCTATTTATCGCATACCAGGGATCATGGATCAGTTTGAGTTCATCAGAATACTGGAAGAAGTCATGTTGCCGTATGCTGAAGAGGAAATGCCCTTGAAATGGGTGTTCTAACAAGACAATGACCCCAAACACACCAGCAAGTGAGCAAAATCATGGTTCCAGACAAACAAAATTCAAGTAATGGAGTGGTCAGCACAATCCCCGGACCTTAATCCCATAGAAAACTTGTGGGCTGACATAAAAAATGCTGTTCATGAGGCAAAACCAAGAAATGCAGAACAATTATGGAACGTAGTACAATTGTCCTGGGCTTCAATACCTGTTGACCGGTGCCAGAAGTTGGTAGGCTCCAAGCACCACTGATGTTATTATTTTATAATTGTCTTTTTTATTGATTTTCATGTTTCCACCACTTTATATTTCTTGACTTCCTGTAAAATATTATCAAATTCAATTACTTTTTCCAATTTCCTTGCTCTGAAATAGAATGTGCAGCGTCCCCAATGCATTTGTGTGCATTAAAACAAAATTTATTTGAAGAATTTTGAGGTTTACTCACCTTTTTAAATACACTGCTATTATTATGAACATAACTGTACATTAACCAGCAGTGAAGCGGGTGTTCCATTAAAAACATATAACATTTATATATTGTAGCTGGTGAGTGAATTTTGCAATGCAAAATTTAATTTTTCTTCTTTTGCGCAAAGCCTTTAAATCAGTGTAAAACAGCGATGATGCATATCATTTCTTCTTTTATTTTTTACTTTTACTGAGAAATAATCTACACATTTTCATTCTTTTGACTATCTCTAATCTTGGCACAGACACACAGTGAATTCATTCATTGTACATAAATAGATATGGCACAAATTAAGTCACATTCAACCTTTACAGATTAACAGGTATATTTTCAGTTCATTTGTATGTGGTCACTCTGTGACCAGAAGTAATAAATACACACTGAACCTTGACGACTTTCCCTCTGGACATTATGAAGACAGTATGACACTAACACATCTGCCTGTAATCCCAGGAATAAAACATTATGTAAAAGGTTTGCTAAGACTTGCTGACTAATCTTTCATTTCTGCTCCAGAACAGGGTTACTTAAAACATGGCAGTTATGTTAAAGTAAAGAATAATGAGGAGACCACCCACCCAAAATAAATTAACCAAAAATAACTTAAAAAGAAATTGCAAAATTAAACAATATATATTTTCTTCAAGTGCATCAGATTCAACACTTGGTAGTCGAAAGAACAGGAAGCACCAGCACCCTCTCTTGTCATTCAATAACAAAAACAAATTTCATTTCATTTCATTTTCATTAGGATAAAACTTTTTTTGTTAACACGTTGGATTAAGTAAATGCGCCTGCTCGAGAACAAAATTTTGTCATTTATGATTTTCCTGAAATCACTGAGCCTGGTCTAAGAATCTGGTCCACCTGTGACCGCTGCAGAGGGGGTTTGTGTCGATGTTTGTACAGCCTTTAAAAAGATAGAAAAGTGAGAGGACATGTTTGCAGAAGGTTTAGCGACATGTGCACCTGGTGGCCACCATGTCTTTTATCTCCTTGTAGACGTAAGAGCCGTCCTTCTCGAAGATCATCACACTCAGGGGGCTGTAGTGGGAGGGGACACACGAGGGTCGGGGCACAGAGGAGTCCAGTTTCTCATAGATGAGGTTCTGCACCACCGTGTGGAGAGGCGAACCATAGATGAAGCCCACAGTATTGGGGCAGATGCCACTGCAGTACCTGGGGTTGTACTTTGGTGGATAAACAATCCACTGATCGAGTTTGAGCTGGCTGAATCTCACCCTGAAATCATACAAGGCACAGTCGCTGGTGGGGAATTCAGAGCTTGGAAGGAGCTCAGGCAGGTGAAAATCCACACCTTTATCGCCTCGCTTGCTTTTTGGAGACTCCCTCTTCCATCTCCGTTTGCGTCTGATCTTCTGCTCTGCTTTATAAAGCCTCTGCTTGTGGAAGGCGGTAGCTGCTGCGGCTGGCTTTTGACCCGATTTGGAACCAACCGGTGACCTTTGGTGGGCGATGTTGCTCGTGTCATTGAGATAGAGAAGCAGAAGAGGAGACTTTAGGGTGAAATGTTGCAGACCTTTGCTCTGTACACTAATTACTCCATGTTCATCCGGGCAGGTGATGTTGATGAGCAGGTGTATGATTTTTCTCTGAAACTGCAATAGAGGGTGGAGAAACGAAGTGACATCCACCTCCACCCACTTCCTCCTGGTCCTGCTGTTGGTGCTCGTTGTGAAGTTTACAATGTGCTGAGCCACGGGACACAGCGGGCACTGGTTGGACAGCTCCTGCTCCTTGACACTCAGGTTACAGTTGACCGGTGATGCGTGGTCCTGGTCCAAATTGTAGAGCAGGGTCGACTTCAGGAGCTGCTCTTTTCTTCTGACTTGATCAAGACTGTAGGACAGATCCTGCATGAAACTCTCTGTGGGATAAAAGAAGAAAAGAAAAAGGTTCAGGGTTTGTGAATCTTATCACTGAATCAGAATAAACACATACGAGGTGTGTCAGAAAAGTTCCAGGACTGGTGTCACAAAAGATTTATTTCAAACCCAAACTTCTACTAAGAGTTTTCCCTTCAAAGTAATCCCTGCATGTCTACAAAGAGATACTGCAGCGTTTGCTTCGTTCAGTGTGAGGCGAGAGTTGTGGCAGGACAAGTCGTGGCTGCTTCACCATGACAACGCGCCTGCTCACAATGCCCTGAGCATCTGACAGTTCCTGACCGAGAAGAACATCGCCGTGCTGGAGCAACCTTCCTACTCACCTGACCTGGCTCTGTGAGATTTTTTCCTCTTCCCCAAGCTCGAAGGGTCATCAAGAGGACCAATTTTGAAGACGTGGACAACATTAAAAAGGCCGTGACGACAAAGCTGCGGAGGATCCCGGAAGAATCCTTCCAGGAGTGCATGAAAGCGTGGCAGAGAAGGATGGGAAAGTGCATTAGACTCCAGGGGTTACTCCGAAGGGGAAAACTTGTAGTTTGGATTCTAAATAAATCTTTTGTGACACCAGTCCTGGAACTTTTCTGACACACCTCGTAGTCCAAACATCTCAGAGCATCAAGTCCTTCATCATGGTTGCACTAATATCTGTGCTGATACCAAGTCACGTCGGAAGTTTTGGGATATTTTTAACAAACATAAGCTGTCAAAGAAGAGAAACTGCAGATTATAGATGCTAAATTATCAACAGGAGGCCATGAACATTTGATGAGAGTCAAATGGACTTTCTTATTAACCTTCAGAACTGTGATTGTTTTAAGAGTTATTCATATTTGTACCTTTAATAGGGAGTTGTTTTATTGGCAAGTATCCACATGTCAGGGCTCGTACGTGATCTGAAAAAAGTAATAGTCGTGTGTTCCTTTCACTTTAACAATAATAATAAAAGTAACATCTGTATTTATTTAGCACTTATCTTGACAAAATTACAAAGTGCATTACAAAAGCATGGAATCAAATAAAAAAAAGGATAAAACGTGGTCAGTAAAAGAGACATGGTAAAATATGGTTGGATTCAAAGTTATAAGCAAAAGCAGGTGAATTTAAATAATACAAAACAAAATCCAATTAAATTAGGAAGCGCATCTCCAGAAATTAGTTGCTAAAAATGACTTCTCTGTCATATTTTCTGAATTTTTAAGCCAGACACCACATTTCAAATAGCCAGTTTTATTTGACTTTTTGTCCATGCTACTGATTAACAAAAACAAGCCTACATCTACAAGTGATAGAATAATACATGCCCATATTTAGAGAGGTGTTTTGCTACCTGTGGCTTTTCTCAAGGTCGGTTCTGACTGAGCTGAATGTCTGCCTTTGTGGCTGACTGCTGATATTGCACATTGCAGTCACCAGGGAATCAGAACTAGGCGAGGTCAAGAATCAGAAGACGTGCTTGCGATACAAATGATTACATAGCGTGATGTCTCCAGCCAGGATCCCTAAAAGGATCTCTGCAACTGTAATTCGGGGCTCTTTCTGATGCTACACTTCCTGTGTGAGGTGGATAAGCGACCTCAGCTGAGCAACTTTATTTGTGATCTGATTTATTCAATAAATGGACTGATTAATGCCTATGTCCAAATTTAACTAACTTGCCATTGTCCTTCCTGTTCCATTATATTTCAAACACACCTGCCTTCTAACAAAACTATGCCACAAAAGTAACTGAATTTCTTTCTTGAAGCCAAAGTGCAAGCTTCAGTCAGTAATTTGGCTGTTGGTACACTTGTCTACATCAACAATGAAAGCTGCAGTGTTTTCACAAAATCCTGCAATGTAACATAGTACATGTAGCATCGAATGGTTTGCAGTCACACAAAACCCAAAAACAGTGTGTTACCATCCAAAGGATTACATTATCTAAACTTCAATACATAAAAGGCAAAGGACAAAAACAAAACAAAAAGGACAAAAATACATAAATAAGTAAAACCCAACTCATCCCTATTTGTCATCCATCCAACCATCAACATTCCTGTTGTTATTCTCAGGAAAATTACAGAAAATTTTCCATATTTTCCAAAACTTGTCAAGTTTGTTCTTGGTTGTGTAGTTTATCCTCTCTAAAGCAAAATAAATGGTCATTCCCCAAAACCATTGCTGTGACTCAAGGTGTGTCTGACTTCCATGTGCAAGCAATTGTTCTAAAAAAAAAAAAAAAGAAATATTCTGTTAAGACTTTACTTGTTGGATAGTAATGAAGCCCTCTGGGTAGACATTTAATTTATATAATTTGGGATCAGATGAACTTGCACACCAGTGATTTGGCTAACCAGGTCCAACACTCTCCAAAATGAAAATATCTGTGGACATTCCTACATACAATGAAACAAAGTACCTTTGTGGACTTTACATTAGAGGTAAGTATCTGGTATATTAGGATTAAAGAGATGTAGTTTAGCTGGAGTTATATATATTCTAGTTAGCCTTTAAACTGCAGTACTTTGGACTTGACTGTGTTTTTGCCAATGCAGGTCTTTTTTGCCAAAGGCTTGATCACTGATTGTTGTGTGTATTAGTCAATGTACATGAAAAGTATCAAGCAGGTGTGGTTGTTGCTCACCTTTATGACTCTGTGCCAGACACTCTTCCTGCGGTTTTATCAGTCGGACTGTGTTGTAGACCTGGTTCCCCTCCAGACTCCTCTGCACTCTGGGAGACTTGTTGTAGACCTCCGTCAGATATTTAATGTACTTGTACTCAGGCTTCATCTTCTTCCTCAGGTCAGGGCTCCACCTCGACCCTCCGTGCTCTGACAGGGCTTTGAACAGCGGGGAGAAGATGCTCCCGTACCGGTGCTCCAGCTCCCCCAGCTTCTGCACCTTACCGGAGGTCCCCACCAGCGGGGGGCTGCAGGTAACCAGCAGGAGCAACACCACCGTGCGGATATAACGAAGGACGGATGGCATCAACATTTGTTTATCTGTTATAAATGGACGGAACAGGTGAGAACTGCCTCCCCTCTGAGAGCTCGAGGTCAACAGAGCCACGCACGTGCCGCTGCTGATCAACACACCCAGGTGTTTCCAATCAACTTCATCAGCCATTTTACTTGGTCAGGTAAAACATGAAGCTTTACGCCATTTTAGGCGTCACAGTATCAATTTACAGACAAAGAAAAGGTCGATCTCCAAAGGTGAGAGAAGCTTTTGGTGTACTTTAATGCTTCGTCTTAAAATAATGTTATTTCCGGATGTGTGTGAAATAAATTTGCAATTTTAATTTACAAGTCGTGACTGACAACATCCGGTGTAACGGTTCACAAAGTGACGAGGCGACGTTAGGGCACGTCTGCGGTTTACGAGTGAAAGTGTATAAAGGAATGCTTCTTTTATTATTATTATTGTTATTATTATTATTATTATTATTGTTGTTGTTGTTGTTGTTGTTCAATCTTAATGTCAGATATTTATCTAAGGTGTCTTCAGTGGAAAACAAAGAGTTCAGAGGACATTTAACGACTTCAACATATTTGTAACTACGACATCCAGACGTATTCCGCCAAAAGTCCTCAATTTACTTAGTCACACTCAAAACATCAGCATGATTTTATTTTTCCCCCCCAAAGTCGTCTAAATTTACCAACGTAAACTAGCATAAAATATCTCTATCTCACATAAAATGTCTCCGTGTTCTTTGGATGATGGTAAAAAGATGCATGTTAACAAAAAGGTAATTAAAGTTGCACTAAAATAACCAGTAGGGGAGAGTGGGGTAAACTGAGTCAGTGGGTAAGTTGACCCACCCCCTGTTTCTGGGAAACAGTTGTCATGTGGCCCTGACTTCAGGAAGCCCTTATCATTTCTCCCTGCCTCTGTTGAAGTGGAGCACATGGCATAAAGGGTTGGTACGTTATAACACAAAAAACACTTTTTCGTGTGTCAAATAAATTTTCTGCATGTCAGGTATATTGAGCTTTGAATCAAATCCAATTTATCCAGGTCTAAAATGGTGTAGCCTATTATACATACATGTAATTTACCAATGTATGAAACTATGACTCATTTGGCTAAAGATTAGCCTGAATAACAAAGCTAGCAACATTTTTTCCAAAGTGTTGGCTATGGGGCAAAGTGAGCCATATGTTGTGGGCTAAATTGAGCCATTGGTTTCTTTTATACCACCAAAAGTTTGAAAAGTTATATCAATGTACTGAATCATAAAATACTATTTAATGTTATGTCAACCAACTGACTTGTCTGATCAAATGTTAAACATAGTAGAAAATCATGCCAAGAGTGTACAAGAGGAAAACCAACTGGGGCTCAACACCCCTTGCTGAGATGGAGAAAGCAATGAAGGAAGTCATGGGTGGAAAGTCGATCAGATCCGTTGCAAAGAAGTGAAACATTGACAGGTCAACCCTGCGGAGGTATATGAAGAGGAGGGATGTTCAAACTTGCTTGTTTTAGCAAGTCTGAACTTGTAAAAACTTTAAAGCATACGAGTAAATGTAGCTTTTGTAGGAGGAATAATATTTTTTTTTTTTCTGCCAAGTGCTGATTTTGTTTCTGTTTGTTGTTCAAAGCTTTGCTGGCTCTCATTTTACTTCATCTGAGTATCTAATATTCCCAAAAAGTTGCAAAATGTGTCCATTAATGGCATTAAAAATTAGGAATTACTGATTTTTTTCTAGGTTGTTTAAGTTAGGTTTAAGAAAATAAATAAGACTATTTTTATAGTGAACAATCTCTTGTGAAATGACTCTCTCAACATACATTATTTTATAAAAATACTCAGATTTAAAGTTATTGAGTCACATGGTCAACTTCCCCCCAGACTTGACTTGACTTACCCCTAACCTGGGGCAAGTTGAGCCACAGGAGCACTTTATTTTGAAAGGCCACAGTTTCCAGGCTCTTGGTCATTGATACATCCTTACAATTTCAGTTGATTGCAAACATTCTTAAATAACAGTATTGGCTCTAATTTCCTGGCGCAACTCAGGGAGGCGCAGGGTAGTGCAACCTGGCGCACCCCGCGCAGTGGTAATTTTGTCCGGCGCACCACCGTGCGCAGCCAATTTGACAATTTGGTAGGCCGACTGGGCCAAGATGGGTGTGACCGCGCACCAGGGGGAGGTGTCGACAGATTGAGCTTGGCGCACTGACAATTTCGTGCCAAAAAAACGCACGGAAGGTGCGCTGAAAGCTCGCCAGCTCCAACCTGGTCTATTCTCGGTGCAGGCGAGGCGCACCCGGGGCAGTGGTAATTTGGCTGACAAGCACACAGTGCGCACACATCACCAAAACCTCACAGGCAGGTGTCCACAGTGTCAGGCACATTTCATTGCAATAAGCAATCACAGCAACCACTATTTATTTTAACCGTCTGAACCAACACATACATTTGTATCTATATTAATTGTCCCGTCACATCTGATGTCCGATCAGAGACGTTTGTCATAATGGAAACTCAACCTGACGGCAGCTTGAAGAGTGACACAAACTAACGAGTTCACATCTCTCAGCCAACCAGATCATCTGATACGGAGTATCCGGCTTCTCTCATCTCATGAAATTCAAAAGAAAAGAAAAAAGAGAGAGACGCTCGCTGAATAAATAACTCGGTGTCTAAAGGATTTACCTGTGATTGCCCATATTTCTCTGTTTTAATCTTTGTTCTTAACGTGATCTAAAAAGATGAAGAACATTATTGCAAGGAGGATGAGTAGGAGATATCGGGGGGAATATTTCACCAAAGGTTCTGCTATTTGGCGATGACAGACCAGGAATGCAGGTGGATCACAAGCATGATGAATGGATTAGCCTGCTGCTGTGTTCAAATGTGATAATCACTTAACATACTCCTATTTATGAGACAGGAACAGATGACATCTGTCCCACGAGGTGGTCCACACGGTGTCGCGCATGGTGGCCTCCCATGCGCGGCCCAATGGCCCCTGTGCTCTCCCAGTTGCTGTAAAAGTGACAGCGGCTCTGACCTTCTTCGCCACCGAGGTGCAATTGTCACTGCACCTCGCCCAAGGTGCATTTAAAGGCGAGGAGAGGTGTTAATTTGATTGGTGAAGATTACGCTCGGCTGTGTTAAACCCACTCACGCCTTCTCTCCTCCCTCTCTGCTACTTGCGCCAGTGGGAATGACAGAGGCCTGGGTGCATCTGCCTGCGCCTACCTGCACCGTGCACGAAACTTGCAAAATGCCCTGGACACACCCCGTTGGCGCGGCGCAGGCACGGCGCAGGGCAGGTGCGCCCCGCCTGCGCCTGGTCTATGAAATTAGAGCCCTATATGTTTTCATTTTATCTCTGTTGTATTTTTCCTTGCCTCAGTGACAACAAAAGTAAAAAATGTCTCATCTTACCCTACTTTCCCCTAATTGTTTTGAATAGGGATGGGCAACTGGCATCCTTGGGGCTATATACGGCCACCTTAATCCCTCAGCGCAGCCAGCTAGGCATCTCAGAATATCAAAATAAATTTATTTATTTACAAAGACATAAAAATACAGAATGTCTGCTTTTAAAAAAGTAAAAAAGAAGCATTTTTTCAAGAAAATGGAGCTAACTGGCTGTAGCTATATGTCTTCTAAACTATTTTTATGCATTACTATGATCATTTGTAATAAGAGTATAAATTAATATAGATTATAACATAAGTGTTAATGCTCTACAACTTCCTTTGAAAATGGTTGTGTTGAATCTTGTTTGATCATCAAATTAAGTTTTACTAGTGGCATGGATTTTAAATATATCAGGGTTAATATGATGACTTCTTAGCTTTCATTTGTGCCCCATGTTGAATTGTAAGTATAGTTAAGCTGATAGTTTCTTGCACTGCAAAAATATGTGGTCCTCATCATGGTAAGCAAAGTTGTCCATCCCTAGAGTAGAAGCTAGCTAGCTTAAGGGTAAGGTGGGGTTTACTAGAGTGCGACTTAATCCATTATCATTATAACCAGAATTTGACTGAGTGCCTACTTTTTAAGTTTTTAAAGCTCACCAAAGTAATGTGTAAAACATTTAAAGAGAAAGGCTGCTCTAAGTTGTCTAAATCCAGTGTCAACCATGATATGCTAATTCTCAGAAACAAAATTTGGCATTGGTTATCATATGCGGTCTTACTTGTAACAGGTTATTCAGTGGTGTAGGAGTGAGTCCAATAATGCAGAAGTGAGCTAGCATTTAGCACTTCCTGGTTCTCAAGGCCAAAAGTATGAAATTTTAGAATAGTATAATGGGTAAATGCCTGAAATAAGATTTCTGATGACCACACATGCATGAGATTTTAATTTTAATCTGAAATAATAAGTTGCATATTATGATATTGTCCACTTTTGATATTTAAAGTGCTACTGTGTGTTTAAATGGACGATAGCTAACAAACTGCTAATAAAGACTACAACAGTGGTCGGAGACACTAGTGCAAGCATTTCTGAATCATGTTTCACGGATCAAGATTGTCAAGATTATCACCAAGAACTATACATGCAAGTTTCATAGTTTTTTGTTTGCTACAGTCCTTAGTACCAGAAATGATCCAAGACCACACAGAAAAGTCCCAAAGGCTTACATTTGAGAGGGCCAGTGGATGCTAACTTCTGGGCTGTCTTCTTACCTACTTACATTTATCCTCTAAGGACTGAATAAAAATAAAGCTAACTATATTGAAGTTTTCTGTCCACTAGGGTTGTCATGATATAAAACATTTAAAATTTATTACTGATACTTAGTTTAGAAGTATGGCACTTCATACCAAGAGGATATTTAAAACTGAGATGGTTCTGATTCAGTTCTTGGTACCTAATGAATCAGAAACAGGTTGTTAAGGGGGAGTGATCACAAACAACATTATGCCTGACAATAATGCATTCATAACGAAGTATTAGTGATTTAGCATTTATGTGGGCAAAATTATAATTATTCATATATGTGGTATCATATATTGATTTGGTCAAACACAAACTCACGACTCAGATAAGAGCTGCTTGATTATGGCAAAACAAAAAAATGCAATTATTTCTATCAATACTGAGATTCTGATTCAGTTACTGATTTCTGATTTTAGAACAAGCACTACATGCAGTCAGAGAACTTGATGCTCTCAACACGGTCATTCTGAACATTAAAAAGCAATAAACTGAAATATCTGTGAGAAAATATATACACCTTAAAATAACTATTGATAGGAAAAAGAAGTAACAAGTGCAAAATAATCTTTTCATGTGGATAATTCATTTGTCATAATTGTAAAAGGCAGTAATTAGAAATGAAAACAACTTGATTAATTTCACAGCCCTAATTTCACACTTTTCAGAGCTAACTTGTGTCAGAGGCTATTTTATACTAAATTGAAACACACGGACACAAATAACTGAATGCCACATCACACTCCAGCTGTACTTTTTAAATCACAGTTAAATATACTCAAAATATATTGTACTCTGAGTATATTTTAAGTGGAGTATTTTCTCACTTTAACCTGATGAAATTCATGAAGTACTTCTTTTACTTGTGCTTGAGTAAAATGCCTGCAGTGCTTTCTTTCTGGATTCATCCCAAAATAATAAAAATAATCAAAACAGAATAATACAAATGTACACCATAAAACTGTACATGCCCATAAAGTTACTTAAAACATAGAAGTAAAAACACATGCACTATATGTCAACACAACAATCCAGTTTAAGAAGGGACAGAATGAAGCAGAGAGTTTATCGAGTCCTGCTCCTTCCTAACAAATCAGATCACAATACAGAAACAAAATTCTAATTCTTTACCAGCTTTTATTAATCATAGAAACAATACAAAATATGTACATGGGTACTCGCCCATTTTACAAGTTACTGTCCTATTACTTGTGTCCAGTTTTCTTGTACTGTTTCACTCCTGCTGGCAAGCAAGTAAGATTTATTTTTATGGTTTTTGGTCATATTTCACACTCTAGCAGGGGAATATTGAACTGGAGACACTTTGACTTATAACCACAAGAGGGCAGAACTTCTATAAAGAAAAAACAGATGATCACAACCCTGACATGAATCAGTACTGTTTATGTTAATGACAGCCCTGCTTTTGAGGGGGTCACAGCTGGGCCCTGCACACCAGAGGCTCCCAGACTTTGTCATGCTGAGGATCATCATCTAGGATTTATTTTTGACCTGCTTCTTGCTAATTGTCTCATTTCCTTGTACAAGTAATTAACCAAGAGTAAAAAGAAAACCTGTTACTGTCTTCAGGTGCTCTGTCCTGACTGTGAGAATGACTTGTTTTATTCTGTGTGGTGTTTTATGTATTGAAGGATTAACTGTCATGTATAACTTCGTTAAGAAGCAACATAAAAACATCATATTCAGTGTTATCTGTTGATATTTCCTTTTATTCTGTTTCATTTTCCCAACACTTCCTGTCTAGTTTCTGTGACCCTGACGGCCCCCTGGTGGGTAAGTTAAGTCCATGATGCACTGCATTGACTGACTGTTTTTCAGTACTTGGGATTTGTTTTTTTGGTTTCCATGGAAGTGCTTTTTCATTTTTTACATCATTTGTTGGGACAGGACTGCTCCTTGGCTATTTTGTTGTTTTGATAAGATGACTTTATTCATCAAAAAGTCTCCCCATAAGGGGAATATACAAGACAGCAACCTACTCTTTCATTTCATGGTGAAAACATTGTGAGCAAGTCGAGAACGTTGGACTTCACTTTGAAAAACTCTGTTGTCCAACTCTGACACTCTGAAGAGTGACTGTAGGAAGCATTTTACGGATTTGTGCTGACAGGAAATGACGCACTCTCTGACCTTAATTGCTGTATTGTTTGACGGTCTTCAAAGACATGATTTGGTCTGAATAGTTAGAAAAAGAAACACCTGAGGCTTTATCTACTCTTTGGGAAATTCAGGTATCCTTTGGTAAATAAATATCTTAGGTAGTTTTAACTCCCGCTGCAGCCTGCGTGTTCAACAGTGTCAGTGAGTGCAGCTGTCCTCTCTTGGGATCATTATGCAAGCTGCTTCTTTTCCAGATTACAAGACAAAGGACATTGTTTTGGCAACGTTTGGCTCATGGCTCTATTGTCTGAGTTCCAACTCATTTATATGTCATCAGGATTGTTTTCTCAGGGTCACCAAAGGAGAGTAAAAAGTGCTGATGTTCTGCACAAAAACAACCCTGGACTGTTGTTTTTCACACATTATCTGGCATGAAAATGGTTCTTTCCTCATTCTGTCATATTCATATTGAAAACACAGAAGGGTTCAAATCCATTTCAATAATTGATAAATACATTTTACAGTTTGAATATGAGTTAGAGCTTGGTTTCTATTCATGGCCTGGCTCTGATGGTTATTCATATCAAACTTGTATTAACATTTGTGCTGTAAGATAATTGAAACAGTAAATTAAATCAGCGGATGGCTTTCTCATTGATTAAATGCAATTAATAGTATGTATTGGTAATTTCAGAGATATTATTATGCAGGTAGATTAATTGGATGTCCCTGGCTTAGGCTCATAATTACTACCCTGCATTTTAATTGTCACCTGTTCTCCAGGTAATTAGAGTTAATTCAATTCTACTTTATTCTTACCAGGTCTTCCCCAAGATCAGTGCCAGTAAAAATATTCTAACAGGATTTTTTTGGCATGTCTTTTTGTCAAATTGACAAATCCATGTGTTGTCTTAATCTGGTCATTTTTCCTGTTTTTAATTAATCAGACTGAAGTTATCACTATGACAGAACAGGAGCTCCTCGGTCATTGTCTAACACGTCCTTGTGATTTATGTTTAAAAGAATTTAGCCCACATGGTCCAGTAGAGAAAGTCCTCCTCAGCCTTTACAGCCCAGGTTTACAAAGACGTTAATAAGGGAGACATTCCAGCACCCAGTCAGCAGCCTGCTTTAACTGGCCCCATAAAGGTCCCCTCTGCTTTTACCACAGCTGAAAAGACATTTTTAAGATGTTCAACCATCACTATTTCTGACTTAAACAGCATCAGCTGTTTCTTATTTTAGGTATTTAATTTTGCCGATAACAATTTTGAAAATATACAGTTTTGTTGTCCTTTGTTACACCATATTTCCTTAAACTTTCAGGTTAAGAGTCAAAACTGAACCCCTAAAATGTCTGTAATGCATCAGGTAATGGCAAATTTATGCCTATGATTGTTCTTTTTACTAAGAAAAATAAAATACACAGTGTTGCATCTATGCTGATATCCAGTATGCCCAGAAATCCACTAGTTATAGTCAATACTGACACCGTATTAATCAAAAGTAATCAACTCAAAGTCTCTGCTGTAGTGCAATTAATCTCTCAATCTTGTTGCGAAAGACAAAACATACAACACTAAATTCTACCGCAGTTTATCAATGCATCAGTCTTTAAATATTTACAGTCAGAAATGAAAGTTGGAGCAATTTATTAAATAATTTGGTTTTAAACTGAAAAAGTAATATCAGGCTTCAGCTCTGTTTGATGTAACCTTAACTTAAAAAAATAACTGATCCTGATGGTTAAACGATAGGTCGGGTTACTTTAGACAAAACTAATGAAGTGCTTAAATAACACTAAACAATAATTCTTCTTGACCGCCCAAAATTCAAACTATTGTTGATCAGACCTTAGACTTAAAGTACAGTATAACAGTTTAAGAAATGAGGGGTAAAAAAGAGAAAACTTGAGCCCAATTAAGTCTTTTGGTAACACATTTGTATGCCCTGTCTTATGGTTAATGTGCAGAAACTCTCCTGTCTGCAGTTACTGATAATGAACTCTTTCAGATACCATTTGCTGATACTGATACTATGCTGGCATGCCCTCTTGAAATAAATAACAAGAAACCACAGATCTGTAATTCATATCTTAACTTTATTTTCCTGATGATAGAATCAAAAGGGATGTTTCATATTTACATCATATACAGGCTCAGTTTATTATTTCTTCTCCGCAGGAGCGTGAAAGCCAGGCAGAAGAAAAAAATGAGAGGATTCTTTCATGAAGCACCTTGAGAAACAAGTTATCAAAAATAAGTTTTAAAAATGGGTCAAGACAGTCAAGGAGTCAAGGAGTCAAAATGTCGAATATCTTAAAGTTAACATTTCTGTTTAAAGAGAAAGTCATCCATTGACAGAATTTGTCATGAAAAAAGTAAGAATGTCAAGCAACAGATGAAAAAGTGATTAAAAAAAATACGTTGAAATAATGAGAAATGTCAAAATGTTTTAAAAAATGCACAGAATTGATTAAAACAATGGAAATGTCAAATAAAGAAGTCCAGCTGTTAAAAATAAAACATCAAGATGAAAATAAGTGGTCAAAATAATGGAGCAGCCAACAGGTTGAAAAGGCGAGCAGTCAGAATTACAAAAGGTAAAAACGTCTGAAAAAAGTCGTCAGACCAGATGACAGAACAATGAAAGGTTAAACTGGACAAAGAAAACAATATGTAAACAAAAAAAATCAAAATGTAAAAATCAAAATGATGTAAAAATCAAAATGTGAAAAAGGAGTAAGTATAACTCCAAAATACCTATAATGAAACGACCAAAACAACATTTAAATGTGAGGAATAATGTTCATATGAGGGCTGGAGGATTAAAAACATGTTTGACCTAAATCTTACTTTCAATACAATGTATAGCAAGTAAAGGATTGGCAAGTATGGTCTTATTGTTTTTGCACCAAAATATAACCCCTATTTTCATCTGTGAATAATGAGTGAGCTTGAGCACCTCTACTGTAAAGTATTTATATATATATATAAACATATTTGACGTGTAAGAAGTACTGCATCTCGTGCAGTTTTAAAGACTGCAGTGGGCCAGGCTGAGATTTTATGGAAAAATCATTACTTATTCAGCCCACATTAATATGTGATTTTGTAGAATAAAGACACAATATATCCAGAAACAAAAGTCACCAAAGAATAAAAGTTGATTTGCAAAATTTCACTTTCAGGAGAGACACTTTATTTTAGAGGACATATTTTTTTTTCTGGCACTTGAATTTAACTTTGTTCTTAATATTCTACCTTTTCCCCTCAACATTTCCACTTCATTCTCAACATTTTGTTATTGGTTTTTAACTTTTTCTCTCATTATTGAGACTTAATTCCTGATATTTTGATCTTACTCTTGTCCTTTTTGACTCAGTTATTGACATATTCTTGTCGTTCATGTTAACATTTAAACTTGTTCTCAGTACTCAAACATTTTTCTTGAAGTGCTATATGAATAAAATCCACCCTCTTTTATTTTGCTCACACGTCTCACCCTGGCCCTCGTCCATATTCTCAGTCTCATCGTTTCTCCCGTGGCTTGTTATTCTCACCAGTCCTGAGCGTACTTGGTGGTTTTCTGTTTCTTCCCCATGTTGGGCTGAAACAGTTTACTAATGGTGTTGAAGCCCCTCGTCTGCTCCCTGAAGTCTTCCTCCTCTGTCTTCTGCCTCTGCTGTCGTCCTCCTAGAAGTGCTCTGACCTCAGCCGGCACACCTTTGCCCAGGTAATGCACGGCCTTCTTCCCGTCGTTGTCCCTCTCGTTCACATTTGCTCCGTAACTCTTCACCAGCAGAACCATCACCTTGGTTTGTCCGTGAATGGCTGCGATGTGTAGAGGCGTGTATCCTCCGTGTGCTTTACAGTTAATGTTCACACAAGTGCCTTTTTTCCTGCAGATGTTCACCAGCTTGTGGATCATCTCGCTGTTTCCGTCCTTTGCAGCCCAGTGTAGAGCCGTGAACCCCGACATGAAGTCCTTTTTCTGGACTAACCGAGTGTCCTGCAGCAGCAGACCATGAATCTGCCCCCACAGTCCTGCAGCACACTTCACTAACCACTCATGAGCGAGAGGCTCCAGGGGAACGCTCTCTGAATACTTCCCATCATCCCCCTGTCTGGTGGCCTTGTTCTGGGGCCTCAGATGGGGAAAGACAGAGGGCTGGGCGTCCTCTGCCTGTCTGGTTTTCTGACTTTGGGGGTCACTTTGTGCTCCATACTTGCAGCCTGGAAAGTTCAGATTTTGTTCCAATAATGGTTTGGTGACTTTTGTTGCCACCTTGTTAGACTGATGCACTTGAGAGTATAATCCATCATGCACACACTCTGAAGATTTTGGATCCTTGCAGTATCTTGTGGTTTTGTTTTGGGGTGCCACATGAGGGTAAACTGGGGTCTGCAGGTCTTCTCCTGGTCTGGTTTTTATAAACTTTGAGCTATTTTCTGCAGCAGTCTCACAAGCTGGAAAGTTGAGATGTTGCACCGATTGTTCAGACACTTTAACTGTCATTTCAGAGTATAATCCATGCTGCACACGCTCTGGAGACTTTGCAGCATCCCCCTGTCTAGTAGCCTTATTTGGGGTCCTGACAGGGGGTAGAGCTGGGGTCTGCGGGTCTTGTACTTGCCTAGTTTTCAAACTTTGGTTGTCACTTTGTGTGCCATTCTTGCAAGCTAAAACATTGAGATTTTCCACCTGTGGCTGTTGGAAAGCTTGGGCTATACAGTTATTAATCTGCTCACTTTGGGAGTATGATGCACCCTGCACATGCTCTGAGAAGTCTGCATCCTCTCTGTGTCTGGTGGTCTTATCTGGGGGCCTCATATGAAGGGTGAGGGGGGTCTTCATGCCCTCTGCTTGTCTCATTTTCAAACATTTTGTGTTAATGTTCATGCAAGCAGAAAAATGAGGAGTTCCCTCTACTGACTGATTTGAAAGTTGGGTTGCAGACATGTTGGACTGATGAATGTGGGAGTCTAATCCATCCTGCACATACCCTGAATAGTTTGGGTCCTCCCACGGTCTGGTGGTCTTGTTTTGAGGCCTCATGTGGGGAGAAAGAGGGGTCTGCAGGTCCTCTTCTTGTCTGATTTTTGAGTCACCTGGGGAGTTCATATTTTGCTTTGAAGATGTTTTTGAGGCTTGGTGAACCAACCTGTTGGACTGCTGATTTTGCATGTGTAATCCATCCTGCCTGGGGGTCTTGCTTGGGGGCCTCATGGGGGGTGAGAGATGGGGCTCTGCCTGATTAGAATCCAAACATTTTGAACCACTTTGTGCGCCATTCTTGCACCCTTGAAGGTTCAAATTTTGCTCTGATGGTGGCGTGTGGACTTGTGTAACCCCCCTGTTAAACTGATGAACTGGCGAGTATAATCCATCCTTTCTGGGGGTCTTGCTGGGGGGCCTCGCATGAGGAAAGGGAGGGGGCTGCGGGTCCTCTCCCTGTGTTGTTTTTGAGCCGCTTTGTGCGCCATTCTTGCGCGCTTGGAAGTTCAAATTCTGCCCAACGCACGGATTGGAGATCTTTGCTCTCGAAGTGTCATGCATGTGGCAGTGTAATCCATCCTGATTTTGTGGTGGGGGGTCTTTCGGAGGGGATTTGACCGCTATGACGGCAAACACAGCTCCAGACTTCCTCGCCTGATCTGCGGTGATATTCAGGACTTTTACTGTGGTTGCATCCACGCTGCTGCTGTTTGGCGTCCTCTCCTGCAAACCCCCCGCACATGCACGCCCACTATCCCCTTTATAATCGTCATTTTGAGCAGGTAAACTCACGTTATTGTTCTCAATGTCCGAGTGGATCCTCCTGTTAGACTCTGCTCGGTGTGCGGGGGATGTGCATGAGAAGCTGGAGTTCTGGCTGGAGACGCTGTCATCCATTTGACATCCATCGCCGACCACTTCTCTCACGAAGTCCTGGTACCTCTTCTTCACCACCACAAACTTCACCTCGTCGATCTGTTTGACCACAGCCACGCTGTTCACCAACTTCTTGAAGAGGTCTCTATTGTGCTGTTTTTCCGCGGGGTCGCTGCAGCTGATGAGACCCCTGAAATTATTCAGCAGCTCCGAGTTCTTCACTTTCCCTCCGCGCTCCAGGAGGAAAGACAGGACCGACTCTTGGGTCAGAGCCATGGTGTCAGAATATGAGACGGTTTATGGGACAGATTATATAAAGGAGCCTGAGCAGGGATTATCCGGTCGCTCTCTGTGCTCCCTCCTCTCTCTCTCTCTCTCTCCAACCTGCTGCTTCCGGCGCCCCTTCAAATAAAAACCCGTTTTCACTGGCTGCCCCCTTTAAAGGCTGTTTGTTGGCAGAGCTCATTGAATATCTAAAATCCTGATTAAAGGATCGATGTCAAAGCTGCAGACAAAAGGATAATAAAAAAGAAGTATAACTAGGATCATGTTTTGGTCGATTTGCTTAAAGAATAGTGAATATATACCCAGGGGCGCTGCCAAAAACTTTGGGCACCATAAAAAGATATCAGATCGGGCCCCATCCAAACCCAGCTCTGCAGGATTTCTCAAACCAAGCCTCTGTAAAGCAAATTGCTAATAATAAATTTAAAAAATTAAAATATTAAAATAAATTGGATTACATTAGATAGATTAGATATTCCTTCATTAGTCCCACAGGGGGAAATTCCAAATTTACAGCAGCTGCAGGATACAAAGAAGAAGTACAAGAAAGAAACTTAAAAATTAATAAAAAAAAAAAGAAAAGATATATGTAATTGGTATTTACAGTGGTAAATATATGTACATATGATATTTAACAGATGGAAAATCTGAGTTGTTATAAATATAAATGCGGTGGTTATGTACATGATACAGTGGTTATGTGCATGAAAATAAAGCACTTCAATACATACAAGCAAAAAAGAAGCAGAAAGGAGCAGAAAGAAGAATAATCTTATATGACCTGCCCCTTTTTTACACTAATTAACAATGGGCATAAAACAACACAAAAAACTTTAAATCACATAGCTGCAGGGTCAAGAAGCCCTCACTTCCCTCTGTAAGATGCACAGATTCAATTGACACTTTATCTAAAAAAAGAAGGTAATAAATAAATTAAATATTTTTCAACCCTTCAGGACTGTTGTGCTCATTTTACATGCTTTTCATTCTTTATTGCTTGATCTTTTTGGCTGTGTTCATACATATGGCATTAATTTTGGCAGTCTTGTGTATTTTTATTCTATTTTGTTATTTTCAGCTCAGCTCCCACAGTAAATCTATAATTTAAAGCGTACAAACAAGTGTTACACTCATACTGTTAAGGGCAAAAATGTCCCATTAAAACCCAGTCAAACTGCAGTTTTTGATCTCACTTACATTAAAGCAAAATACATGTGCTTTATCATATCTGAGTGTCAATCTGAGTTTTTGCTTTGTAATTGGTCATTTTTGCTCTCCATCTGAAGCCTGTGAGAATGAGTGTGAGTTTTTGACTACATAGAAAATAACTGCATAAAAATCAATGCTTCTGCTAATGATTGACATATCCTAGGCTGTAATGATGAAAACAAAAATCAACTTTGCATGTAGTCTACTTAAAAATATATTTTTTTCATATAAACATGGTGGCATCATGACAAAACCCTGATATTTAAGGGGTTAAAATTGTCATGATTGTTTGATGTGTGTGAGTTGGACTGATGTTGGTTAAAAAAATCAAGCCTAACAAAGTTGGAAGTAATATCAATGTATACATTTTTCATTGCCACCTAATGATAAGTGAATTTATCTGTGCTGATCAGTACAGGTGTCTATTTACCATTGAGCGAGAAATGGTAATGCATAAAGATCTCTGGTGCTGCTCACCATTGACATATTCCAGACTGTAATAATCTAAAAACAATAAAACTATTTTGCATGTAGTTTACTGAAAATAATTATTTTTTTCTAGTTTATTTAATAAAAAACAATGAAAACCTTGCATTTGAAGGTTTGAAATCATCGAAAATTGATGAATATTTATATCAGTGTATAAAATTTTATATTTTTATCTTATGTTCAGTAAAAATACAAAGCTCAATTTCAATGTAAAAGCAGCAATTTGCAAATCCTTTTCCTTCTATATTCAACTGAATACACTACAAAGACAAGATAGTTAACATTCAACCTTATTGTTTTTGTTTTTTTTTCTTAATATTCACTCAATTTGATGCCTGAAATACGTTTCAAAAAACCTGGGACAGGGTCAACAAAAGCCTGGGAAAGTCGAAGAGTGCTTTAACACACCTGTCTAGAACATTCCACGGGTGAACATGTTAATCAGAAACAGGTGAGTGTCATGATTGAATGTAAAAGAAGGAGCGTGCCTGAAAGGTTTAGTCATTTACAGGCAAGGCTGTGCCGAGGTTCATCACTAAATGAACAACTGCCTAAGCAAATAGTCAGACAGTTTAAGAACAACGTTTCTCAATGTACAGTTGCAAGTAATTAGGATTTCATCATCTACAGTCCATAATATCATCAAACATTCAGAGAATCTGGAGAAATCTCTGCACAGAAGCAGCAAGAACAAAAACAACATTGCATGCCCTTGACCTTTGATCCTTCAGGCATCACTGCATTAAAAACTGACATCATTAAAGGATATCACCATGTGGGCTCAGGAACTCTTCAGAGAACCACTGTCAGTTAACACAGTTCATTTCTACATCTACAAGGTCAAGGTCAAACTCTACCATGCAAAGACAAAGCCAAATATCAACAACACCTGGAAACACCTGCGGCTTCTCTGGCCTGAGCTCGTCTGAGATGGACTGAGGCAAAGTGGAAAAGTCTGCTGTGGTCTGAGTCCTCATTTCAGACTGTGTTTGGACATCATGGACATGGTGTCCTCGGGGCTAAAGAGGAAAAGGACCATCCAGACTGTTATCAGGGCAAAGGTCAAAGGACAGCATCTGTGATGGCATGGGGGTGTGTTAGTGCCCATGGCATGGGTAACTTGCCCATCTGGGAGCCACAAACAGGTTTTGGTGCAACATATGCTGCCATTTAAGTGACATCTTTTTCAGGGACATCACTGCTTATTTCAGTGCCAGACTACATTCTGCACCTGTTACAGCTGCGTGACTTTGTAGTATACATTTGTAGATTGTCGACAGGCCCTCAGTCCAGACCTGTCTCACACTGAAAATGTGTGGCGCATTATGAAGCACAAAAATACGACAGTGGAGACCCTGGACTGTTGAGCAACAGAGCTCATACATCAAGCAAAAATGGGAAAGAATTCCACCTAAAAAGCCTCAACAATTAGTCTCCTCAGTTTCCAAAATAAAACAGTACAAATAATATACAAAGCAAGAAATAATTTACTCCCAGGCAACATACAGAGACTATTCACAGACAGAGAAGGGGAGTATTTCTACAGAAGGACACTAAACAGGAAAAAGCACTTTGCCTGAACAAATCTTAAAAGTATGTGCATTTTGCATGTGGGGTGGTTTTGTGGGATAATATTGAAGATAACATCAAACTGAGTAAAAATATCAAACGATTCAAAAACATGTATAAAAGCCTTGTTTTCAGTAAATGTATTAATGAATTGATTGATTGCTGATTGATTAGAGATTACATAACACAGACGAAAAAATGGGGTAGGACAATATAAGCCTAGCTTCTTACTCCATTTCGAACATTAAACAGCATTAATACTTAAAGAATTTCTGTAAATAATGTTTTCATTTTTTGTTGTTTTTGTTTGTTTGTTTTTTTAACCTTAATATTTTATTATTCCTATGTTCGAAATAAAGATTGCCCAGATAGATGGATAGATAGATACTTTATTGATCCTGGGGGAAATTCAAAGCATCCATTCGCAGGTTACAAGATGAACATGACATGAAACAATTTTACAGATTGACCCCAGGAAATAGTAATGATATCCCCCTCCCCAACATAATATATTAACCCCAAGAGAATTAAAGAGTACCCTAGGTGACTAAAAACTCGAGCAGTTAAGAGACTATACAAGTACTGTGCAAAAATCCAATCCAATCCAAAATGCTGGTGGTGGTAAACATGCCCTTGTCCCAGTTTTTTGGGACATATTGCAGAAATCAGATTTAAAATGACTGAATATTTGCACCAAAACAATGAAGTTTATCAGGCTGAACGTTAAACATCTTGTCTTTGCAGTGAATGCAGTTGGATGTAGGTGGAAAAGGATTTGCAGATCACTGTTTTCCTCCTGAAACACTGCTAGATTTTCTGATGGACTGGAATAAGGCAGAGTGTGATTCGGTGTAATGTCGCCCTCCAGCAACGAGGGGGTGTAGCCTCCGAGTGTCCATATTGAGCGCAGAGAGAGAGCCGATGAGAGGAGCAGGTCTCACTGAACCATAATTCCTGCGGACGGAGACTCTGGTGACGATGGCGGCCAATGAGGTGGATGTTTTCGCAGTAAGTATGATGATGAGCTGTCTGCGGACCTGAAATGACTGATAATTTGATGTTGTCAGAGAGGACATGAGCATTAGAGCAGATAACAGCAGTGTTCAGGTGTGTGAGGTGGCGGTGATGAATGCAGCGGTGATCTCTGGGATAGAGGCGCATTTCAGCTGCGGTAACACAGATGATACGTCGTCTTTCATGGAGGTGCGCAGAGAAAAGACGCACACCAGCATCACAGACAGCAGCGATGTTCCTCTGAGTGTTTACCTTGTCTTCACCCATGACAGGTGCGCTCCGGGGCCACAGGACCGTGCGTTTGGATGAATCACAGGACGACAGGCAGCAGGGACCGACTTAAGAGGATCAGCATAAGTAGCAGCCTCTTGATGTGGGACCCACATCCACTATTGCTCAGCGAAAATCTAAGTGGACCAGCCAAACGTGTAATACAGGACGATTATTGTATCAGAGCGAACAGTTTGTTCCTGTCAGTGAGGTTTACAGGTTGCCAAAGAGATGGTGGGATGTAGGGCTGGGCAACATGGACTGGACATCAGCCTGACACCGACAGTAAATCATGTTAAAGGGATGGGTCAGTGTTTCTGAAGTTGGGTGGTATCAGGTACTTGAAGTAAGTGTGAACTGGCTGAAAGGGCTGCACCTTTAAGGAGAACGAGCTGAGACTACCTGTAAGGCGGGTACAGTTATTTCGCATAGTTGAATTTTAGCCATGAAAACTATGTTGTGTTTTTACAGGAAGTCTCTGTATTTGGCCCTATGTTAAGATGCATTAATGCATTATGTGTTTTTCCACCTGTGCACATTGATTCTGCTGATCTGCTGTTTCGCTCTATGGACTCAAGAAGACACGACGGCAGCAGAAATTAATACTGAACCAAATATGAATGATTTTGACTCAAGTGATGATGATGTTCTTTTGCTGTAGATGCACGGGTTACCTTTATGAACTGGAGTAATCAGAAGAAGATAATTCTTTAGAATGAGATCAGAGTCAATGCACACAGATGGAAGAACACAGTCTTAGAATAGAATAAACCTTTATTCGTCCCACATGAGGAAATTTGCAATGTTACAGCAGCAAAGGGGACAGCGTTGATAAAGAATAAGTATAAAAATTGTATAAAAATAGCATGAAAATAGCAGTATGTACATAATTCTACCAATATAAATATAAAAAGGTCTTGAATACAGAGACTAAAAAGCAAATCCTGTAAGGATTATTTACACATTCACAAAGTAATTGCACATGAATGTAAGTGATTGCACATGGATGAACTGCACATTGTCAATAGAGTTAGCACAGTAATTGTACATTGTAATTGCACATTGTTAGATAATTGTTCGGTTTATGGTGACTGGTGACTGGGAGCAGTGCTGGTTGTAAAGTCTAACAGCAGCAGGCAGGAAAGACCTGCGGTAACGCTCCTTCACGCTCTTCGGGTGACGCAGCCTGTCACTGAAGGAGCTGCACAGGGCTGTCAGAGTGTCCTGTGGGGAGTCCCTCTCCAGCATGTCTTGTGCTGCATCTTAAAATACTGCCAAAAACAGAGACTTCCTGGAGAGAAAACCCAACATAGTTTTGTGGCTCATTGCTATGTGAAATGCACAAAATTCTGTCCTGTAACTGCACCTGCCAACCGCAGTGTACCTTATCGGTAGTCTCAGCTCAACCTCCTAAAATGTGCAGCCCTGCTGGGAGTCCTTTCAGCCACTTCACTGTATATTGTCAAGTAAAACACATCTTCAAAAATAGTGAAATATTCCTTTTAAGGAGTTAAATCTTTGCTAAATCAGTGAACCTGATTGTAGAACTAGAAAGTATTTATTCGGCAACCTTTTAGCACATATTCTGTATCTTTCTAGTGAGAGATCAAGAGAGACTTGATTCAAGCAAGAGCCGGGAAATAATGACCAAAATTCATATCTTGATATTTTTTTAACTGGAAGGGAATGCACTATGTCAGCATGACCAAAACTTCAGTATTCTGCAGCCCAAACTTGAGACCCAAAAATGATGTGGAGTCCACAAAAACCTTTTTACTACTAAAACACATAGAGTGTTTACCTTCCTGTTTTTTATTTATAAACAGATTATTTCAACATGGGTACTAAAGGCTTGGTTTTGCAGATGGACATGTGGACACAAACTGCTGCAGACTTAGGGCATGGAAATGCTCTCTGTCTGTTTTTATGCTCTTTCCTTGCTGCAGACCAATATTTTCCAAAACATCTCAGGACAGTGTCTTCATTAAAGCTGTGACTGCATGGTTTTAGTGAAGTTAGTAAGTCACTTGTTGTCAGCATGGAGAACCATGAGGGGAAGTTGTTGTGTTAACTCACAAGAAAGGGAGAGGAAAAGATCCATACAGCTGCTAAATGAAGAGAGAACAAGACGAGGTGGAGTATGATAAACCTGTGAGAACAATGTCAGGGATAGAAGAAGAATTATAGGTTGTACATAATATTATTTAAAAAAAAACATATGTTTTTAGGCTATTTTGAACTAAGGACAGCAGTTGATCCCCAAAAGTTTTTGGGATGTGCACTGCTAGATCAAATCCACTACGCAGAACCTACAAAAAACACATCTGACACACCAGGAACAACACCCCTCCTGTTCAGTATGTACAATTCAGGAAGGCTGTACAAAAGAAAACAGCATTTGCTTGGCTGATGGTCAAAATGTATTTAACAGGAAAGGAACCATGTTTAAAAATGTGTACAAGCGAAATTTATGAGCGATTTAGATTGATTTTGAATATTTTTTATTTACATTAAATATAAAACGATTTTGCAATTTCTATTTTATTTATAAATGCATGTGCTGTTAATCACCTCACTCAGTTCAATTGCAGTACATGTGGGACCCACAAGGGGGCCATGGCCCACACTTTGGGAATCTGCACTATGTAGCGTCCATCTTTGGGTTTTATTTTGTAAATACATGATACATGGATGTCATAGTACAAACTGTAATATGACTGGTAAAATCAGTCAATACTTAACCGTGCTTTATGCCACGGCCACAAAAATAGAAATGTTAGACACAAAATATTGGGCATGTTACTTTTTTTATTGATCAAAAATGGCAGATTAACTCTGCTCTGTTTAAGGTTAAAAAAGCCTTAAGAGTGATGGGTTACATTTTGTTAGAAGAAGACAGAGAGAAATAGCTGTCGACATTGATTAACACATCGACTGTATTTAAAATTGAGAGAGGAACTGGTGAGGAGCTTGAAAGTTTATTAATTTTTCCCGTGTCGCCAACAGATTTTTTCAGGTTGCTGAGATTATTCTGTGACTTTTCATAATTGAATTAAAAACTGACACTACTTTTGGGTGTTTAGGAATTTTTATTTTGTTACTGTAGTACCAAATTGGCATTATTACATTTGTCTTGAACAATATGAACACTAAATTTGATAGATGAACTAAATGATCATTTCATTTAAACTAAACATTTCAGTTGATAATATTGTGTTCAACTAACTGTTTGTGGTTCTTACTCAGAACATCTCTTTACTGAGCATATGGATTGACATCTTTTTTTAATCAACATAAACTATGTATTGATAAACTGCATTTTCTTACCCTGTATCTAGTTTAATGAGACATCATATCTTCAAAAGCAGCCTCAGTGGGACTCTGTGTGAATTTCAGGATGTGTTTGTGGGAGTGTGAGAAAAGAGTGATGGGTACCAGGGCAGCCAGAAGCTTGGACATCCTCCCACTCTGAGAAACAGCATCTAAAGAAAGAGCTCTTTGTGCATGTGTCTCTGTGTGTGTTTGTGAGTATAAAGAGTGTGAGCCTGAAAGAGAGAAACGGATGATTGTTGTGTTGGAAACATCCTGGTCCTCATGTCGAGCCTCTTGCAGGATGCCAAAATCCTGCCGTGTCTCTGGTATAGAGGGATTGAACCATTTCCCAGCTTATGCAGCCAGTGAATATTCTACAGCCCCAGAGGTCTAAGTTATGACGGATAGATTCAGGGTTTTATTTTCCAGGAAACAGAAACATGATGTTTGGGAAATGTGTGCGGCTAAACTTCTTATTTTATTAGCTTGAATTTGGGTAGGGCGATGCAGCAAGCTTAGAAATGCTCCAAAGTGTTTTCCTTTTCATATTATTTTCTAAACTGATTTAACAGGAAATCCTTAAAGGCTAAAACAGGCAGCAGATCATTTAGGAAGTCAGACAACAGCAACGTAGACAAGTATGTTTATAAAATTTAGGATAAAACAATTTGCTCATGTCAGTGTATTTTAAAACAAGCCTAATTATAAGTTTATTTTAAGTATTTATGGTAGAGTGACTCGATTATGGCAAAATTACAATACACTTATTTTTATGAGCATCAAAGAACATGCTGCAAATTAAAATATATGTGAAAAATAACAAATACAAACAATAATAGACAGAAAAATACATGAAACATTTGTAACATGTCAAGTGGCACAGAAATCCTTGAATCGTGATAATTCAGTTTTGATAATTGTTAGAGGCAGTCATTGTAGTTGTTATTAAACTCAGTTAATTGCCCAGCTTCAGTTTACACTCAAGGTATCTATCAGTCATTAGTGTACTGATCCACAACATAAACTAATAGAAACTTTTAGCCTAAATTATGAATAATCATCTTATTTTTGTAAGTGAAAGATAATTTTTAATTTGCTTTTTACCTCTTTTTTGCACTATTTTTCCCTCAAGTGTTGACTTTGTGCATCTGTTGTTTGACCGTGTAACATTTAACAATTGACCAGTGTAGGTTTGACTTTTAATTTTTCTTGAGTAAGAAAATGTTCTGATATAAAGTATACTGCACACAATCATTTAGCTAAAATGTCATACCATGACTAATTGCTGAGCAGTAACTTGCATGAAGTCTCTCTCTCTCTTCCTCTGAAAACAAGTGAAGCAAGTGCTAGAGTGCTCGCAGTGATTGAATATTTAATCAGTTCAGAGAAATGTCTTTTACTTTTTTATAAGAATCAGCTGATTCATTTAGCAAAGAGGAGACATTTTTATTCAGCATATTTTTCTCTCTGACGATGAGCTTATATTTGGGTGAGATGTTGAGATATTTCATGACCACATCTTTACCAAAATCTAATTTGCTTACACAACTTTTTACTTTTTACTTTAGGTGCGTGGAGGATGAAAAAGCCTAAAAATATTGATTTTCAGCAACATTTGGAAATGGATTGATGCTTTATGGCTTTATCTGGTTAATGTCTGATTGTCTTATTATAGTCGGAATTAGCTTTATTAGCCAAGTATGTAAGCACATAGAATGAATTTGGTTTACGCTGTCATCAATGTACAAACATATCAGTGTTTTATTTATTTTATGTAACCTTTATTTAACCAGATAAGTCCCATTAAGATCAGGATCTCATTCACAAGGGCGACTTGGCCAAGAGGTCAGCAGCACACGTCATAATAAAGACAAATTCAAACAAAAGATTAAGGCAATAAATTACAAACAATAAATATGGAAAAAAACAACAACAATTTGACAGTGGAAGAGCAACAGTTTTGAAGACAGTGTAAAAATCTGATGGAAATAAATACCAAAATAAGGATAAATAAGTCACCTATAAAACTCAATCTCAGAGGAGTGGGCCCCCAAAAAGAGTCCTCTAAAATCTCATAAGTACAGAGTACACCTACTTGTAATTGAAACCTGATACTTACAAAGCAAACAGTGGCCTTATGTCGAGACTTGCAAAGTAGTGATGCAACAGTTATAGAAATCAGTGCAGATACTCATGATGAAGATGAATCTGAGGACATCTTCTGAAATTATTCTTCCTTAATGCCAATGTTTTCTCTAATGTTTGACCATGAAATCAAATCTGACTTGGTCCAAAAGGTGATTTCCTCTGCCAAATAAGAAAAAAAATCTCTTCCTTAGAGGGACCAGCTTCGATGTTAAACCCATGCACATGTGAATCTCCTCATGCAAGGCATAGAATATAGTTCTTCAATTAAAAGTGTTTCTGAGGCTCTCTGATTGTACGTTTTAATGTTGTGTTGCTCTGATTTGACAGCTCAAGATGCAGATTTAAACACACAGTGTCACAGGGCTCTGATACTGAAACTGAAATAATTCAAAGCAGTTGTCGTGGTGATAGGTTTGTGCATGTCTTACCTGAAAGAATGGGCCCTGAAAGATTGACATACATTTTTTTACAGGTCTGACTTTTCAGGTTTGTTTAGTTTAAGGAGAGATGATCTCATTTGCAAAGCATCCACTGAATCAGAGTATGAGAAGTGGATTGAACCAAGAACACAAATCTTCCCATGTCATTGAAACTGATGATGAACAATTACTGGGATGCAAATTATTAAAACCATAACTGGTTTTTGTTTTCTGACTGTTTTCTTTATCACTAGAATGAAGACAAGAGAAACCTGGAGCTCAGAGGTCATGTGGGGTTTGACAGTCTCCCTGATCAGCTGGTCAGCAAGTCGGTGGCTCAGGGATTCTGCTTCAACATCCTCTGTGTGGGTGGGTATGGGCAGGTTCCTGTGGATCCTCAGAAAATCACAAAATGTTGTTGTTTGAACATTTAAGATTGAAGTTCATAAAATGTTTTAAAAGTGAATTTTTATTAGTGAAGTATTAAAGAGGTCATATCATGATTTTTTGTTCATAGAAGTGCCCTTTTAGTGTCTTCAACACTGCAGGAAAGAGCACTTCTATGAACAAGACAAAAAGTCTGCCGCATTAAGACTTCTCCCTCTCCCCACGAATAGACCTACCAGTGTGATGTCATACCACTGTTTCATCGTCGTTATAAGTCCATTGGCTTGTGGTAGCAAGCACATTGCAGAGCGTAGAGGTTAGAATAAATACAGAGTTGTTAACAACACGATATCTAGCAGCGCTGAACTGACCAATTAGCACAGAGTTGACCTGTAAACCAGTCAGAGTGGACTTAGGAAGGGAGCCTTAAAGAGGCAGGAGCTCTAACAGAGCGTCTCAGACAGAGAGAGAATACAGCACAATCAGGGGTACTCAGTATATGAATACATGAGAGTTTTTTGAGCATTTGGGATTGTGAACATACTCTAGTAACCATTAAAATGATTATTTGTATTATGTGTTTAGTTAATTAATATCTTGTGAGAAAGGGGCAGACTCTATAAGACTTCATTCTGCTCCTTTTCATTCACATGTTTGAGATTTTTTTTCTTTGTTTGTATTGAATGTTTTATATACTAACAGAATGAAAAAAAATATGAGTAAGATTCAAGGCGGAATATGACCTCTTCAGTTCTTTGATAGTATTTCATTTCAGGTATGTCAGAAACAAAAAATCTTAAATCTGGTTAATTCAAGGTAATGATATGAATATTTAGGTCTGACTAAAGCGGGATACACACATAAAGATTATCGGGCTGTTTTTGTCCCGACTTTCCCCCTTCCTGACCATTGACGGCAAATGCCTGATTATCTTCTGTTTTATAAGATTATCCCATAAGATTATCCTGTGGTCTGAGGTGTGTTAAGAGTGAATTTGTCCCGATAATCGGCTCAGAAATTGGCCAGGGCCTACAGTAGTAAATATTAAACTTGTTCAATATTTAGGACCAGAAATCTTCATGTGTGTGGGGAAAGCCGACGACTCCTGAGTGATGACTCCGTGAATTGTGACGTGGAACAGAACGTAGCCAATCAAGAAGCGAGTTGACTGAGGAACAAGGAAGCAGGCATAAATAAAAACAAGTATGGCCGACCTGAAACTCAAACATGAAGTTCGGTGGAGCTAAGAAACAGAGGACCAGCTCACGTGTTCGTGCTGTCTCCAGGATTTTTCCACAGTCTTTTATTTATTTCTGTCAAAAATAGTCCAAAGACCACCCTCATTCCCTCTTGTTGTATGTCCTCTCCCATGCTGTGTTTTCCGGTTGTTGCCATAGACACCGTTTACGGTTGCTGCTTTGCTTCTTCTTCTTCTTCGTTTTTGTTAGATCACGTTTGATCATGTGAGATTTCTGTCTTTGAGGACAAGATTCTTGATCGGTGGTGGGACAGAATGGTTATGTGTGTGGTGTGCTGTGTAGAGATTATCGGGGCACACACAGTATGATCCAAACTGTTCAATGCCTGATTTTTTATCTTCATGTGTGGGGTCTCTAACAGATAAAAAATCTCTTCAGATTTAGAAAGTCCTTATGTGTGTACCCCGCTTAACATACAGATGTGGCCGTTTTAATTTTTCCCCTCCAGGTAAGTGACTGTCAAGTTCCAGCCAATTACTAGCTAATAACCAGCCATCTTCCAGCCACTGAGTGCCCCCCACCCAACCTTTAAATGCCACCAAAAACACGCCATTATTGGCTCAAGGTTTTACTTTTTTTATTTTTATGCATTTTTTTACCTTAAAAAAAAAACATTTCATATCACCCGTACTACTCTCAGCCACATGGGGATATAAAAATATTTTGCCTTCTGCTTTCTAGGCTGTCATGTTTTCCATCGCTGGCTTTGACTCTCAGTTTACTCGATCCCCTGGTTAACCTGTTCAGCCCCAGCCCCTTTTTTAAGCCTTCTGCTCGAAACCCATACCCATAAAGAAAAGAGTGTATCTCTGCAACCACAAGGTCAATAGAATAATTTTGGCATCATAATAAAAGTAACACTTGAGAGATTTGTCCAGATGTGTAATTATCAGTATATGTGTTACTGGGACAGAGTAAATGAAGATAGGAGTCGGAATAATTTGAAAATCTCATCCTCGCCTAAAACAAAAACAATTTTTTATTGTGAATATCTCTCTGAGAAATGATGCTGGAGTGGCTGTGAAACTCTAAAAATGAATAATAAAATATTTTTTTTACATCATCTCTGCAAAGGATCATTGTTATAAAGTGATGCATGAGAAAAATTAAAGAGGTTTCATAACAATATGGTCAGGCGATGATTTTGAAAAACAGCGCATATTGAGCCAAAGGTCAAAAATATATGTATTTGTCAAATTAAAGCCAACATGACTTTAGTCTTAAAGGCACAGTTCACTGCTTGTGCTGTCGTGTCGAGGAGCCTTTCTCCTGAGCCCCAGCAGACCCAAAATAGGGTCCTATGGGGCTGAAGAGGTTAAATACTGGCTAACGATGGCTTTCAGGTGTCAGATCAATCAGGATAGAACTGTTTCAGTTGCAGTTGTTTTGGGGCTTGGGATCACAGTTATATAGTTCATAGTGATGAATATTTATTGAGTTATAGGGATGTGACAACAAAACTCCAAAATTACATTTTCTACCTCACTTTTCAGAATTTGACAATGTTCTTGGGACCAGATGTTGAGCTGTGGGGCAGCCTGTTGATGATCACTGTCATAGACGGTGTTTAGGAAGGACCAAATCTTTTAAGAGTACAAGATGTATAAATGTTCTGTCTGTCAAATTTATGTTGGAGCCAGTCAGAGGCTTCCAGTCACTTTTCGCCTTCACTTCAACTACGAAGGCTGATTGATAAGTTGTGAGCATCATATTTAAGGGTTTGACTTTTGGCAGACATATTGCATTATTTTTCTATACACTTTTGCCAGCGATGTTTAAGGGCCTCAGTGCTACTTTTAAAGAAGTCCTTTTCTTGACCGCTCAGAAAGTCCTCCACTGCATGTATGACGTCATCATCTGACCGAAAGTGGGTACCGGAAATGGCCTTTTTCAATTTTGGAAAAAGATGAAAGTCTGATGGAGCGAGATCAGGCAAATAAGGCGGATGCTCAGTCAATTCAAGCCACAATCTTTAATGGCAGCCATGGCAATGACAGACTTGTGAACAAGGGCATTTTGTCTATTTTGCAAAAGTCATTTGCCTTGTTTACCTTAGAGTGCTACCTCTTCGACATAAACTGACCAGATGACACCAGTCTTCAGGTACACAGCCTTAAATAGTCAGGGAATAGTAGAGCTGAAAAAGGACATCCCTGCTTATCTTCTTCAATACAAGGCTCACAACTTATCAATCAGCCCTCGTAAACTCGTAGTCGTTGCTTCTGCTTCTTCCTCGTCTAAGAATAGTGATTGTTCTGGTCATCTTCTGAGCAGGAAGTAATGTATCAGGTCTCAGGTTTGGCAGATGATCTGGCTGATGGCAGGCATGAAATCTGGTGAATCCAGCTGCTTTGTGAGGTTATTGGAAGGCAGGATATGTTTGTTATTAACCTTAAACACTCAGCTAACACTCAATTTCCTATGATATAATCTTTTGTTTATCTGTACAGTTCTCAATCTGTTTAAATCTCTTTCTTTTTAAGGTGAGACTGGAATAGGAAAGTCCACATTAATGAACACTCTCTTCAATACAACATTTGAAAACGAGGAGGCCAGCCACTATGAGAAGGACGTACAGCTGCGCCCACAAACATACAATCTGCAGGAGAGCAACGTCAACCTCAAGCTGACCATCGTGCACACTGTGGGGTTTGGAGACCAGATCAACAAAGAAGAAAGGTAATGGTTCTTGCTTGGCTCCTTAAATCTTGAAACAGGGACCTAGATGGCAGACACATATTGTAGTCTGTCATACACAAGCAGAACAGACATCTTCATCGCTGCCTCTGTGCTTGTCTTTAAAAATTCAGAGAGTGAGTAATAGAAAATTCTCCTGGTCAGATCAGCAGGAGTTATTAGTCATCATTTTCTGGATGCTCAGCCATCACACTCACACTGTACAGCACTGACTGAAAAAGGAGATGTGGCCTGTTTCTGCAGAGTGAACTGAGAGAGGAGAAGGGGAGTATGGACTGACTGGTAGAACTAACGCAATCTCAATAGACATTTGAGTGCTTCAGCAGCAGGAAGCACAAGAACAGGGATTTTTGGCTGCAAGACTATCGATGGAGAATTTGAAACATGGATGCAAACATTTCTCTCCAAACTTAAACCAACACTAAGTAGTTTTTTCCACCCTAATATAATATTTCTTGAGTCATTGTGATGGTACATCACCTTACAACAGGTTGAATGACACCTCTGTCATGGTCTGAGGGGGTCTGTATCGCCTTCATGGCACAATGTAACTTCGATGTGGATGGTAGGAACACTTCTACACTAAAAACTACAAATTTTTACTGCTTTGACTGCTTTACAGCATATGTCACTTCCCCCTCGAAGCGAAAGCTAAACATTGGGAAAAGGAGAATATAAAGCAGTTTATGAACTTTTAAAACAGATTTAATGAACAGAATTTAGTTTAAAGTAAATATGCACTTATTTTCCTAATGGAAATAGGGACCTCTGGCTCACACTCCTGCATAGTGGGTGGCGGTATTGCTCCTCTGACTCTGGATATCATCCACCGTCAAATAAAAAGAAGAAGAAGAAAGCTAAATGTAGTCTTGTTATCATGGTGGAAGCAGCGAAAAATCCAAAGAAAAGAAAAGTTTTATCGGAGGAGACAAAAAAAAGAAAGCTGGAGAGTAACAAGCTAAATACCTGGACAGGGATAAACACTGGCCCGGCGTTCACTCGCCAAGAGGAGGGATGTCCGACCGATGCTGATTTTTCCCTGTTGGACTTGTAAGTACATGATAATTCATCCGACAGAAACATGATCAAACTGTACGTTATCAGTCACGGTTTATTTGTCTCTTGAGAAGTTCTGTTGACTCACTTCTCCTCCCTCTGTATGTCAACAAATGCACGTTGGTGTGAGGCGCTCTGTTTTTACAACCGCGCAGTTACACTCAACGACCATAGAGGCCACTAGAGAGCTGAAAGCTGGAATCTTACATCGTACAGCTTGAAGGACGGTTAATATGTTAACTTGATCACATGAAGAAGATGACTTGTCTGTGGTGAAAGAGTGCTCCATAATTTTTCTTCATTATTTATTTTTAGCTGCAGAGTCATCTTAAGTTAGAGCCCTGTATTAGTTTGGAAGTCTTTAAAAACAGATTCAAGGATCATGTCATTGTATGCATATGTTTTACTGCTGGATTCTGCTGATGTAGAATTTATGTAGAATTTATTTATTATCTGTTGTTTGTGATCTGTATGAAACTTCTTGTGCTGCTGCTTTGGCAAGGAACCCTTTTGCAAAATGGACCTTTGTATCTCATTTGGAAAATTCTCGGAAAAATAAATGAGATAAATAATGTTAATAAGATGATGGGATGCTTTTAAATGAAGAAAAAAAATCTTTAAAATGTTACATTTCTCTCTACAATTGCATGATGTTTTACTCAAACATCCCGGTGTTTTCAACAGTATCAGAGAATGAGCATATCCCTGATTGAACACACTTTTTGTTGTTGTGTTTTTTGTCTCTGTAGTTATTTAGTGTAAATGCTCTTCTATGGTACCATTTCAAGTTGTGGTATTTACACCCTGAGACTTTCTGCTGTCTCTATAAACTGCATATTACTGCAGCACGGGTTTGATATAAACATCTTGAAGCGTAATAATGCTGAACTGCATTCTGATAATTTTGCAGAAATGCACTGTGAAAAAGGCTGAAGTTACAGCGAGTCTGTTTTACATTTCTTGTTCACCCATTGTCATACTGTTCCAATTTTACATTTGCTCATATTTTTTAGATAAAGGGTATATACACTGATCAGGTATAACATTGTGACCATCTGCCACATGATTAATCTGCGACTATACAGCTAATTATTTTCATCATAGATTTCGTCAACAACCTTTTTTTCCCCTGATGAAAACTAGACAGTAACTAATAAAAACAAGTGAACATGGACAAAAACAAAAACTATATTAACTGACGCTTTCGTCAACGAATAAACCTAGACTAAAATGTTTGACAGAGACTTAATCCAATCAGACCTAATTTGGTCATGTAGAAAGTAGGGACAAGTTAGGAATGTATCCGATCACAGCTACTTTGGTTGTGTGGAAAGGTTGGATGAGTTAAGAGGGACATCCAATCACAGCTGCCTTAGCTTCATGGTGGTGGGATAAGTTGTGGAGCGATCCAATCAGAGCTCCTCTCTTTATGAATTGATATATTCATGTAGAGCAGGTTCACTGTTTGTTGTCAATTCTGGTAGGGGAGAGTGGGGTAAACTGAGTCAGTGGGTAAGTTGACCCACCCCCTGTTTCTGGGAAACAGTTGTCATGTGGCCCTGACTTCAGGAAGCCCTTATCATTTCTCCCTGCCTCTGTTGAAGAGGAGCACATGGCATAAAGGGTTGGTACTTTATAACACAAAAAACACTTTTTCGTGTGTCAAATAAATTTTCTGCATGTCAGGTATATTGAGCTTTGTATCAAATCCAATTTATCCAGGTCTAAAATGGTGTAGCCTATTGTACATACATGTAATTTACCAATGTATAAAACTATGACTTATTTGGCTAAAGATTAGCCTGAATAACAAAGCTAGCAACATTTTTTCCAAAATGTTGGCTATGGGGCAAAGTGAGCCATATGTTGTGGGCTAAATTGAGCCATTGGTTTCTTTTATACCACCAAAATTTTGAAAAGTTATATCAATGTACTGAATCATAAAATACTATTTAATGTTATGTCAACCAACTGACTGGTCTGATTAAATGTTAAACATAGTAGAAAATCATGCCAAGAGTGTACAAGAGGAAAACCAACTGGGGCTCAACACCCCTTGCTGAGATGGAGAAAGCAATGAAGGAAGTCATGGGTGGAAAGTCGATCAGATCCGTTGCAAAGAAGTGAAACATTGACAGGTCAACCCTGCGGAGGTATATGAAGAGGAGGGATGTTCAAACTTGCTTGTTTTAGCAAGTCTGAACTTGTAAAAACTTTAAAGCATACGAGTAAATGTAGCTTTTGTAGGAGGAATAATATTTTTTTTTTTCTGCCAAGTGCTGATTTTGTTTCTGTTTGTTGTTCAAAGCTTTGCTGGCTCTCATTTTACTTCATCTGAGTATCTAATATTCCCAAAAAGTTGCAAAATGTGTCCATTAATGGCATTAAAAATGAGGAATTACTGATTTTTTTCTAGGTTGTTTAAGTTAGGTTTAAGAAAATAAATAAGACTATTTGTGTAGTGTACAATCTCTTGTGAATTGACTCTCTCAACAGCAATACATTATTTTATAATACTCAGATTTAAAGTTATGCAGTCACATGGTCAACTTCCCCCCAGACTTGACTTAACTTACCCCTAACCTGGGGCAAGTTGAGCCACAGGAGCACTTTATTTTGAAAGGCCACAGTTTCCAGGCTCTTGGTCATTGATACATCCTTACAATTTCAGGTGATAGCAAACATTCTTAAATAAAAGTATATGTTTTCATTTTATCTCTGTTGCATTTTTCCTTGCCTCAGTGACAACAAAAGTAAAAAATGTCTCATCTTACCCCACTCTCCCCTGTTATAAATGAGGTGCCCTGCCAGGTAGCCTAAATAAAGGTGACTGCATTTCACACAAAAGTTAAATTTGTTACTGTAAATTTATATATTCAAACTTTACAGGCATTCAATAAAGGGTTATTAGATGTCTCTTTTTATCCAAGTGTAGAACATGACTTCAGAAATTCGAGGAAACATAAAAAATGCCTTACCCTTTACACTTCATAATTTAGTCGACTAAATTTACAGTAGATTTCGTCGACTAAAATGTTGTGAAATTTCATCAACTAAAACTAGACTAAAAGTAAAACAATTTAGATGACTAAATTATGACTAAAACAATGGCAAAAGACCATAACTATAACTAAATTAAAAAGTGCTGTCAAAATTAACACTGGGCTATATGGCCTGAAATGCAACAAACTGATGCTCTGTGAATTCTGTCACCTTTCTATCCAAACCAGCATTGAATTCTTCAGCAATCTGAGCAACAGCGACTCGTCTGATCAGACCGCATGGTCCAGTCATCGTTCCCCGTGAGCATTAGTGAGCCTTGGGTGCTCATAACCCTGTCACAGGTTCACCACTGTTGCTTCCTTGGGCAACTTAAGATCCTGACCTTTTGCAGACCAGGAACATCTCACATGAGCTACAGTCCTGGAAATGATCTGACCCAGTCGTCTAGCCGTCACACTTTGGCCCTGGTCAAACTCACTTAAAGCCTTACACTTGCCCATTTTCCTGCTTCTAACATCAACTTTGAGGACAAAATGTTTGCTTGCTGTCTATTATATCCCACCCATTAACAAGTGCCATGATGAGGAGATTACTGGTCTTTCACTTCACCTGTCAGTCTTAATGTTGTGGCTGACTGGTGTTTATTTTCTTTAGTTTTTTAGCACGAAAATATTTTCAGCTTCACTCTAAGAATGCTGCTTCCTAACGCTCTCTTGGCCTACCATGTTTCCTGCTTTCTCTTCCTCTGATTCCATTTCCTCTCGCATACTTCAGTCCTTTACAGATGAGGCAAAAAAAAAAACCAGACTAGAAAGCACTCGGAAACCTCCACCAAGGTAGCTCACATATTGCCGTTACATCTACAAGCAATAGTACCATGATAAGGCTACTATCATAATATGATACCTTGACCCTGAAAAACCCACACCTAGCACTGAGAATCATGTTGATGTCATCATTAGATAGACAGTTATTGAGCAAAAACGATTGTTCAAAAATGGCTGTTATCTGGATCACCACCAAAATATAATCATTTTTAAATTGGGCCATTACCAAAATGGCCCAACTACTGAACGGATTTCAGCCAAATCCGTTCAGTAGTTTTTGTGTAATCTTGCTAACAAACAGACAATTAAACATACATTGGCAAAAACATGACCTCCTTGGCGGAGATAATTAAATAGTTTATATGCTCTGAATTAACTAGATTCTTCTAAGAATTCTTATCAGTCATGAAAGTCTTAAATTAGATTTAGTTTCTTAAATTTTAGATGGCACTTTGATAAAGTTGTTTGTCGATACCTAAATCAACTTCTTCTGTTCAGTGTATTATTATATTTTGAGGGGAGTTGCTTGTTCAGTCAACAATTTACAACAGCATGAGGAAAACTTGCAAAAAGATCACAAAGAAATTGAAACATGTTAGAAAGCAAGCTGGCAAGTCCCATGGAAAAGAAATGCAGATGCAAACGAGTTCATAATCAGGACTTTAACATTTTTTTTTGTTCAATTAAACATCTTAAAGAAATCAAATTTGATTTAAAAGGTGTCAAGTTGTCTTAAAAGATTGTCATGCCAACAGCTAGGTGTTAATGTCCAGTTTTCCATAATTCAATAATGAACTTTGGTTTATCAAGGGTATCCCATTATCCAGTTAATCTGAATACTTGAGTAATTATATCACTCTAGCATGATTGAGTGATTAGTGTACAAGTAAACATTCTCATTAATATAAAGATTGAGGTTTATACCTGCAAAAAATAAATAATGAAGCTCATTTTATATGTTTGTGTTTTTTCCCTGCTCAGCTATAAACCCATCCTGGAGTACATTGATGCTCAGTTTGAAAAGTACCTCGAGGAGGAGATGAAAATCAAACGCTCCCTGTTTAACTGCCACGACACAAGAATCCACATCTGTCTATATTTCATTGCTCCAAACGGACACTCCCTGAAGTCTCTGGATCTTGTCACGATGAAGAAACTGGACAGCAAGGTTTCGTCAGAATGTTGCAGTGTGTGTTTCAGCTGTTTTATGATTCTTGTACTTCAGGCTGGAGCTTACAATATTAATATTTCTTACAGGTGAATGTCATCCCTGTTATTGCAAAGGCAGACACAGTCTCCAGGAGTGAACTGGACAAACTAAAGATCAAGATTATGAGTGAGCTCGTCAGCAATGGAGTCCAGATCTATCAGTTCCCCACAGAGGATGAGGCTGTCGCAGAAATCAACTCGTCTATGAACGTGAGTCAGAAAAACACACACGTCATCTTTTATAAAACATATTCTCTCTTTTTTGCCTCTTGTGGTTTTGATTTATCGTGGTGATGTATTATAGTGCAAATCCAATGGCACTGGGACTTTATGTAAAACAGAAAACTATGATTTGCAAATTAGTTTCAACCTAAATTCAACTAAATACCCTCCAGAGGCAAGATATTTAATGTTTAGACTGATAAACTGCATTGCTATTTTCAAATATTTCTGCAACATGTTCCAAAAAAGCTGGGACAGGGGCGTGTTTACCACTGTGTTACATCGCCTTTTCTTTTAACAACACTCAGTAAGTGTTCAGGAACTGAGGACACTGATTGTTGAAGCTTTGTAAGTGGAATTATTTCCCATTCTTGCTTGATGTGCAACTTTATTGCTCAAATATCTGGGTGTCCGTTATTGTATTTTTCACTTCACAATGCGCCCCACATTTTCAATGGGGACACAGGTCTGGACTGCAGGCAGGTCAGTCTAGTACCTGCACTCTTTCAGGATGAAGTGGCGCTGTTGTAACACGTGCAGAATGTGTCTTGCTGAAATAAGCGGAAATCACTTGGATGGCAACATATGTTGCTCCAAAACCTGTATGTACCTTTCAGTATTAATGGTGCCTTCACAGATGTGCAAGCTACCCATGCCTTGGGCACTAACACACCCCCATACCATCACAGATGCTGGCTTTTGAACTTTGCTCTGATAACAGTCTGGATGGTCTTTTTCCTCTTTAGCCTGGAGGACACCACGTCCATGATGTCCAAAAACAGTCTGAAATGTGGACTCAGACCACAGCAGACTTTTCCACTTTGCCTCAGTCCATCTCAGATGAGCTCAGGTCCAGAGGAGCCGGCGCTGTTTCTGTGTGTTGTTGATATTTGGCTTTGACTTTGCATGGTACAGTTTGACCTTGACCTTGTCGATGCAAAGATGAACTGTGTTAACTGATATTGGTTTCTGAAGTGTTCCTGAGCTCAAATCATATTGTCATTCACATGATGATGTGTTTTTAATGCAGTGCTGCTTAAAGGATAAGTTCGGTTTTTTGACACCTGGATCTTATTTTTGGATTAAATACGCACGTAGACTCACCCAGACAATTTTGGCGGAGCTCCGAGCCGTTTTTGAGCAATTTAGATCCATCCGACGGCATTTTTCCTCATGCCGTAGTAGCAGACGGGGCCAGAAATCGAAGCCCCTAAATTAGACATTATCTGCTGTGAAACTCACTCATTTCAGCTACATTTTATAAATGAATGGCCAGTGTTATCACCATGTCAGCTCAACTTTGGTGTTATGGTCATCCGGGGCTTTACAAGGACGGGTAACTTTTGGTGACGTCATAGACAAGAACATGAGTAGAGCCGCTGTCGTTGCTAGGCTACACGGCTACACGGCTATTTTTGTGCAACATGGCGGAATATTTATCCGATGTAGAAGTGTCTGACGATGACTTTGAGTATAATGGATGCCAGTATCGTTTTGAGCCAGAATATACCGACGAGGAGCTATTTGAAAGGAGGATGCAGAGGGAAAGAGCCGAACAGCTGGCCAGAGAACAAGCAACCACTGCACGTCCACGAATGGGGGCTAACTGGTGGTGTTGTTGTGGACATTGCACACACAACAGAGGAGGAGTGCCTTTGCTGCTCAGAGTGGGACTTGAGACCAGAGGAAACACGTATTGATGTCCCCCAAAATACGATTTCTGGCCCCGTCTGCTACTACGGCATGAGAGAAAAACGCCGTCCGATAGATCTAAATTGCTCAAAAACGGCTCCGAGCTCCACCAAAATTGTCTGGGTGAGTCTACGAGCGTATTTAATCCTAAAAATAATGTCCAGGTGTCAAAAAAACGAACTTATCCTTTAAGGGATAGAAGGTCACAGGCATTCAATGCTAGTTTCCTTCCTTGCTTCCTTTTGTGCAGACTCTATGAATCTTTGGATGATAATATGGTCTGTCAATGATGAAATCCCTTAATTCCTTGGAATTGTATTTTGAGGATTGTTCTTAAACTGCTGGCGTATTTGCTCATTCATTTGTTCACAAAGTGGTGAACGTCACTCCATCCTTGCTTGTGAACTACTGTACCTTTTGGCAATGTTTTTTCCCAGTCTTTTGTTGCCCTTGTCCCAGCTTTTTTGGTACTTGTTGCAGGCATCAAATTCAAAAGGAGTGAATATTTGCATTTGGCGTTTATCAGTTTGAACATTAAATATCTTGTCTTTGTAGTGTGTTAATTGAATATAGGTCTAAAAGGATTTGTGAATTATTTTCTTCTGTTTTTATTTAATTTTTACACATGTCCCAACTTCATTGAAATTTGGGTTTATATGTAAAGAAGCCTAAACAGTCCGAAATAGTCATACTTTGTGCTAAAACAAGCCAAGTAGAAAAATATGAATTCATAGTTGTCATACTGAAGTCATTTTATTGTTACAGACACATCTTCCCTTTGCTGTGGTTGGAAGCGTCGATGACGTCAAAGTTGGCAACAAGATGGTGAAAGCACGGCTGTACCCCTGGGGATCAGTCCAGGGTTGGTGCTCTGATTTGGTTTGACAAGCATAATAAACATGGGGGCTGTTCAGTCACATGCTGCTGCTAAACTATTATTAGTTTCGCTCTTCAGATAAAAACATTAATCATGATATCTGTTTGTTTTTAAGCCCACTGAGCTCTGTGTTATTCAGGATTTCCAGTCAAAGCACAAGGTTTAAATGTCCTGGTTCCTCTTTTTCCTCAGTGGAGAATGAAAACCATTGTGATTTCGTGAAGCTGAGGGAGATGCTGCTGCGAGTGAACATGGAGGATCTCCGAGAGCAAACGCATGCCCGACACTATGAGCTGTACCGTCGCTGCAAGCTGGAGGAGATGGGCTTCAAAGACACAGACCCGGACAGCCAGTCGTTCAGGTGAAATCAGGGTTAGCAGTGATGTGATGCAACATGGCACCTTACATCAATGAACTGCCCCAAAAAGCCTCTGCCCTCTTGTTGAAAACCACGCCGAGAAGTGACTTAATCATTTTAATAGCTGTGAAGACTGAAGTGTGGACATCTCACGCAAGATCCTTATATCCAGTCAAGATTATCCGGCTTTCAGCATCTGTGAAATAAAACCCACCAAATGCTCAGACTGCTGTGTTTTGTAAACTTTTTAGAACTCTTGTCTCCCAGTTTTTCAAAAGTAATCAAAGTCTGTCTTCTTCTGTGTACACAGTAATTCTCCCGATGCACATGAATACAAAAATATCATTACTAAATAACCATGAAAAATGAAGGGCATGTTTGGTGGGGATAAAAATGCTTTTGATAAATTATGTAACAGTTATTTAAGCAAACAGAAAAATCAAGAACCTCAGATGCTATTCCTCTTTAGAAGTAAATAAAAGAAATAATGTTTTTCTCTTTTTCTACCAGAAGATTGGAGCCCAGAGGGTAAAGCTTTTTATGCCTATTTTTAGACTGTAGTTTAATTATTTAACTGACAGTGCAATTAATTATATATTTGAGTATATTTTAGACTCATCTGAACCTGTTAGTGCCTTTGTGTAGTCCTGTAGATATGACACAAACCCATAGCCTTAAAATTGTGAATTAAGTTAATCCAGATTCTGTGTTACTGGACTTACAAGTAATGTCGAAGAATAATGTCCTGGAGTAGATTAAAGGAGTGTCTTTCTTAAATGTGTGGCAACTGTTTGCCTGGTGAAAACCTTAGTGCTAATATTTGTAAGTGCTGCACAATCAAAAGCATTCAAGTACAAGAAAAGTCATTGTAGCATCCAAAACTCTAGAGGAAACATGCCCACCTCTGGTCTACAGACAGATAATATGCTTCAATTTGTTGTCATTGTATGTTAGGGGAATTTTACACCTAGATCTATGGACATTAAATAATGAAATTGATATTTTAGTGATATATTAGTAATGTTCACTGCAAGGTATTAAAAAGACAAAGTAGACACGCACATCCTTAGATGGGTGCTGGATCCAACAAAAAAACTCATAAACAAGAGATCCACACACAAGAAGTAGCTCCTTTTATTTGAAAATCAGTTATTTATTTTTTGTGCACGGATCTCTTTCTGCTTTTTCACTGTAAGATATCAAGTAACTGAAAAAGCCCACTAAACAAATGGTCAGATTTGACTTATTGTTGTTTTACTACAGTGAAAACAGTTAAGAGGTCATTTCTGGACTCTAGTTAAGCTACTTTTTTCACTTAATTTTTTGGAATCAAACCAATGTTTTTTTTGCTCATAGTTTAATCTCAAAATGCCCCCAAAAATGTTTCATTCGTACTCTGTCTTAACTAAAAAAAATTCAGACCCCCATCTGCATTTATAATTCTTTAAAATTAATTTAATCTTACAAATACCTTTAAACAGGTGACAGCTGGCAATATACAAAATGTCTGATTTGTTGTACAGGAGACCTCAAACGAGAGTGTTCATAGTTTGAAAACATGATCAATTATCTCTGAAAACATGTGAGGGAAGCTTCTCTTGTTCTCTTGTATTCACATTGTTTAATTGTTAAGTGAGTTTATTTCTGTTATATGTTATTTAAATGTTCCTAGCTGATAAGCTGTGTGTATTGCACAGCATTGTTTAAAGGTGTCAGGTAAATAAAAATCATATTTTCTGTTAAGCAGTTTGATTTTGTCAGTGTTTTAAAATGAAATGCAACTTTACTACCACAAACATGTCAAGCTGTTTCCCCCCTTTTAAGCAAATAGGGATTAGCTCTAGGATTCTAGCTTGTTGAACTTTGACCCCCTCCAAAGTTAGTTAAGTTCATGACTAGGCTGATTTTTAACTAAACTGTAGTAACCAGCCCCAGGACATGATCCATTACACACACAAACTAATCTCGTGGTTTTCTTGACTTTCAGTCTTCAGGAGACGTATGAAGCAAAGAGGAAGGAGTTTCTTTCGGATCTTCAGCGCAAAGAAGAAGAAATGAGACAAATGTTTGTCAACAAAGTGAAGGAGACTGAAGCAGAGCTCAAAGAAAAGGAGAAAGAGGTGAGGACTCACGTGCTCATGGGTTCTTATTAGGAATGTTCTCGTCAGCTTTTTTGGCCCTGATCGGGATCCGATTTTTAAAATTAAAGTATCTGCTGATTCTGAGCTCTGATCTGATATCTACGTTTGGGCTCTTATCGCTGTGTACGTTTAATTATTTCCACACCACTGCCATGTTAGCCACAGGGGTGCTACCACTACATCACTCAGAAGCTCATTTACAGCCTGATGTTACATGTGCGCGACTCATGAAGACTAATGTTAACCATCAGGTGAATTTATCAATATTGATTCTGATACCCAGTCAATGGAGAACTGCTCACATTAGCCCCAGTCCCATACTTCTACCTATGCAGTAACAGGACATCCCTAGTTCCTATATATTCTTCTAATGGCTCATGTGATGTTTGGGTAAAATGTGTCAGGTGGATTTTTTTCTGCATGACGTCTCCTGCTGGTCGGTCCCATGTTTTTCTGGCAACTTCAGTGTTGTTGGAGTCTGTTGTGTTTTGGATCTTTGTTTTGTTCCACATACTCTTTGATGGTGTGTGTCTGTACGTCAAAATACTGAGTACCGTAAACCTGTGTTTTTAAAGGAGCTGCATAGATAAAAATATTATTTTCACTTGAATATGATATGAAGTAAACATGAAAGTTGAAACGGAGCGTACTAGCCTTGCAACTTTGTGTTTGTTGTGCTCACTTTTTAAATGAAGGAATATTTGCACGGGTTGAAATAAAGAGCTTCATCAAAAATGCTAATGCCAATTTTCCTTCCTCAAATCAACCCAAGGCATACTTCCATACTTCTTGCAGATCTTTATCCAACCAGCCTTAAACTCAATGTTTGTTATTAAAGGCCATGGAAAAGCCTTAAAAGACTTTATTCTTATCTGCAAGAGGTCCTCCATTTTTGATAGCACGATGACAAAAACTGCTGTAATCAAACCTATTTTAGGCTTTTTAATGGCTGCTTCAGAAAACACACTTGGCCTCTTCATGATGCCTGTGCAGTCAGCATCAGAGCCCATCATGCGCCGTTCGTCCCATCTGTTGTGAGCTCTGCTTTAATAAGGTCCTATTCCCTGTACAGATTAATAACGCACCAGAGTGAAATGTGACACAGTCTGGAGACATTCACTGAGACTTCAGGGTCAGATGTTCTTATTTGTTGACATTTGGCTTGAGTGCTGAACATGGATGTTAGAAAACAATGCATGGCTGCCTTTGGACAAAGTGAAGCCCTAATTACAATTTTTTTTGTTGCAAAACCGAAATCTTATTTTAACAATAAAATTATAAAAAAAGTTGGTTTTTTTCTGTTGAACTAGTGAAGGTGGAGGTGTTGAGGTGGCCACCTAACCTGTTAGGCTCTGCATGATAAACTGAACCCTGTTTCTTTTACATAGCTAAATACAATCACTGCATAAGGTTCAACTGCTCATTAAATCAAATAACTTATCAGCCAATCACATGGCAGCACTTGAAGGCATTTGGGCATGTAGACATGGTCAAGACCTGCAGAGGTTCAAACTGAGCATCAGGATGGATTTAAGTGACTTTGAATGTGGCACGGTTGTTGGCGCCAAATGGGCTTGTCTAAGTCTTTCAGAAACTGCTATAACCATTTCTGGGATTTACAGAGAATGGTCTGAAAAGAGAAATATCCTGTGAGCCGTAAATGCTTCTTTTTGCCATACAGAGGGCAATGACCAGAGTGGTTTAAGATGACAGAAAGGGAGCAGTAACTCATATAACCACTTGTGACAGCTGAGATTTGCTAAGGGCCATGTCTGAACAAACAACATGTTGAATCTTGAAGCAGGGGGGGTTACCGCAGGAGAAGACCACACAGGGTGTCAATCCTGTCAGCTAAGAACAGGAAACCACGGCTACTATTCTCAAGGGTTTACCAAAATTGGACAGTGGAAGAGTACAGAAAGATTTGATTAGATTAGATTAGATTAGATTAGGTAGTACTTATTAATCCCCTTGGAAAACCTTCCTCAGGGAAATTACGAAGAATGTTTCCATGTTAAATGAGTCATGATTTCTGCTGCAGGATTCAGGTAATAGGGTCACAGTTAAGCATAAACAACATAAGAGCATGGATCCATCCTGCTTCGTCTTAACTGTTGAATCTGATCTTGGTAGTATAGTTAGATTAGATAGCACTTTATTGATCCCTTTGGAAGACTTTCTCAGGGAAATTAAGATTCCAGTACCACCATTTATAGCAGATAAAAGATAGATATAATCAGAAATCTAAATACATATAATCTAGAAAAGCACTCCGAGAGCGCAGACCTCCACTCAGTTCCACCCATAAATTGTGATTTGCACCCAACATTATAGTCCTATATTTATTTTATACGCACATTGTAGAATGAAAAATATCAATCTGCAAGAAGTGTGATTATTGTTGATATAAATATCACCCAATATAGTGACCTAGTTAGTAGTTAGTCTTGTAACTTGTTGACTGAACCAATTTGCTGCTGCTTGTACAGATGTTGGTATTGTGCGCGCCGCGGTGCTTCCAGTGGGGGATATTGCCAGCCCCTTGGTCGGAGCAAAACTACGGTGCCTCGGTGCGCGGCACGGTCGCTCTGTGTAGAGTTTGGGGGTTAGATTTTTACACTCACATACTCACAGACTTCTGCTGTAATGGACTATTTCCATGTTGACATTATCAGCAGCCTTGTTACCTCCACCAAGGAGGTTATGTTTCTGCCGGGGTTGGTTAGTTTGTTTGTTTGTCTGTGTTCAAGATAACTTGAAAAGTTATGGATGGATTTGGATGAAATTTTCAGCAAATGTGTGGAATGGGATAAGGAACAAATGATTAGATTTTGGGACTGATCTGAATCACCATCCAGATGCAGGAATTGTTTGAAGGATTCTTCAACATGGCCAGATGGGACCATTTTCGCCAAAGTGGACTGAAGCTGCTTGGCGGAGGTCTGCGCTCTCTGAGTGTTTTTCTAGTTTCAAGTGTAACAGGCACGTTACGTGAGCGAGCAGAGCTGCTGCGTTTGTTTCTATAACGTTAATGAGCTCCAAGCAATGTTACTAGGAGTTGTGAGTGCAGATGGATCAGCGTGGCGAACTCCTCCCCTGGCATTGCAAGGGAAGCTGGGAAATGTAGTGACATAGGCTTGAAAAACTAGACGTCAGTTTGCAAATGAACTACAGTTTCCATCATGCCGTACATGAATGGGATTTGCCATTATAAACTTTCATGTTTTTTTGTGACGTCAATCTGGATCGGATCAGCACTAAAATGAATTGGTTAGTTTGTAATGGTGTGAGGGGATATTTTCTTGGCTCACGTTGGGCACCTTAGTACCAACTGAGCATAATTTAAACATCACAATCTATCTGCGTATTGTTGCTGACCATGTTCAACCCTTCATGACCGCACTGTACCCATCTTCTTATGGCTCCATCCAGCAGGAAAACGCACCATGTCAAAAAGCTCAAATCATCTCAGACTGGTTTCTTGAACAGAAGTTCACTGTACTCCAGTGGCCTCCACAGTCACGAGATCTCCATCCAACAGAGCATTTTTCGGATGTGATGAAACAGGAGATTCCTGACAAACCTGCAGCAACTGTGTGATGCGATCATGTCATTATGGACAAAAATATGTAGAATGTTTTCAGCCACTTCTTAAATCTATAGGATGAAGGATTAAGGCAACTCTAAGGGTAAAAAGGGGGTCCGGGCCGGTACTTGCAAGGTTTACCTAATTAAAATGGCTAGTGAGTGTATTTCAAAAGGGCCAACAATGTTGAATGGTAAAGATCTGAGTTGGTCACAGGATGTTGGCTGTTTCAATATATAGTGTACAATGTAAGTTAAAGACATTTTAATTCAAAGTAAATATCACAGTAAGGCTTGGATTGCTCTTTTGGAGGTCGGTCAGTTTCTTCTTTTTATTTAGTTATCAGTTATCCTTTCACAGTATCCATATCAAAGTATAGAATAATGCTTTCCCTCGCACTTTGTCCTGTCTTTAGCTTCACGAGAGGTTCGAGCAGCTGAAGCGAATGCACCAGGAGGAAAAAAAGAATCTGGAAGAGAAGAGACGGGAGCTGGAGGAGGAGATGAACGCTTTTAATAGAAGAAAGGTCGCAGCGGAGACACTTATGGGACAGGCGCTCCAAGGCTGCTCACAGCCATTCAAGAAAGACAAGGACAAGAAGAAGTAAGCTTGTTTTCTGCATGCTTTTGAATTTTTCTGCTCAAGTGGTTTCTTACATGCACCTTGATCCTAAGAGTGAGAGTCGGTGTTACAAAACCCACTGAAGGAAAAGTGGTCTTACGTTTGCCATGGTTGTCAGAGCAAGCGTCAGTGTTACGAAACAGTTACAAAACCCTACTTCAGAAAAAAAAGTTAAATATCACACATACGTGGTATTTATAAAACCAAGGACACATTCTGTGAGTCAGTTTTATGAGGAGATGATTGGACAGAGGGGAAGATATACAATGTGATTAATGAGATAGTGTTGTCTTCCCAGAAGCCATGTTGGCCCAGAAACCGATCCAGGGACAGATTCAGACTGACACTGCGCCCAGACGCAGAGGGAAGGGTCACAGCTTGCACGACAAAGCCTGATGGTTATTTCTCTGCAGGCTGACCTGCCAGACTGCATCTCAGGCAGGGGTACTTCTGTTTACATTCGACCAGTCTCATCGATGCTCGCGCCATGTGAGACGCAGATGATGCTCAGACACCCCACGTAGAGTAATGACAATGTCTGCAGGTGGAAGCAGAACAAGTCATGATTCCTTATGTGAGCTCATCTATAGAAAGATATACAAACCCCAATTTGGACGCTGTGAATAAAATCAGAATACAATGATTTGCAAATGCTTTCGACCTGTTGAGGTGATCGAACACTGCTCTGAACATATTTACAATTTTTAACTTTTATGCTAGCAAGTTCCTTGTTTTGGTACAAAGGCCTGGCAGGTGGTGAAATCATACTAAAATAAAAGACAAAAGCATCAGAATTCGCAATGAACTCTTTGAGCTGTCCAAAACAAGGGAGAATATTGTAAAAAAAATTATACCAAAACAAAATAACTAAATACATACGATAATAAATAAGTCAATTGCTGGATGTAGAGAGACACAAAACTTAAAAATTGATCAGAAATCAATCACAAATAAATGAAATCATAAATCAATACATGAAAATACATAATTAAAGATAACAGTACTAAATGTTAATACTAATACTAGATAAAATAATTAAATAACAAAAAATAAAATAAAAATAGTTAAATAAATTGAATAAATGAAAATAAATTAAAAAATGAATAAATCAAAATAAATATTAAAATAATTAATATAAAATAATAAAAAAATAGGTTGCACACTAGTGTTACAAATGCTGATGAAAGCCTTGGGCTAAAATGCATTCTATGTGTTGCTGTTGCATAGACTTCAATAAAAGTCAACAACTTCATTGCGAATGCTGATGCTTTTGTCATTTGGGTTCTATACAGTTTTAATTCAGCACCGACAACAAGTGTACTGTTTTTTTTTTTTTTAATAGAGCACGTGATTACTTTAAAAATACTGAAACAAAAGGGCTTGATAGCAGAAGAGCAAAGCAATGTAAACACATTCATGATTATACCAGATAAACTCAACTGAATGCCCTTAACAGATGTTTATGACACAAAAAAGATCTTTCATTCTCTCCGGTAAAAATATTCTTGGCTGGAGAGTTCTTGTTATCGAGCCACCACCCTGGCTTGTGAATCACATGGCTTCTTTGACCCTGCACACAGAGGATCAAACATGTGCATACACAGCACTGTGCTCCCCTGCTGGCTCTGGGTGCTCCCGTCTCACCTCTGTTATGCTTTTGTCACTACCTCTGGAGACAGAACAGGGAGGGGATCAAATCATTTCCCATTATGCCTCCATAGTGTTCACAGTGAAGAGCCAAACACCACGGGGGCAAACATGAACACCTCTAAACCACGAGTCCTTACTGTAGAAATACACTGAAATCAAGCCAATACAAATCAATCTGATGTTCACATCGACACTGTTGCATTTGACTTTCATTCATTTGCTCATTTGTATTTCACTGCATCCTGAAGCACCATGTCCCGCCATCAACCCCTCCATTTTATTTTCCTTTTCCATGCTTTGTCTTTGTTGTCCTCTCCCTTTTCAGTTGATTTATCGAACATCCAGAGAAACCAGGAATGTGTCTGCCATCAGCATGGAACAGGGACTGTCACATCTGACATTACTGCCTGACACTGTATGACTCACTGTCACTGTGACTGCACGTATGTGAGCCTGAATGATGGGATGGCCGTGAGCCAGTGTTTACTGAGAATTAACAAGGAAGCTTGTTCAGTGTTTTTGATTAATAATGACTGTGCTAAAAACACAGCTCCAGAGACGTTTTTAACACATGATTTACTTTACTTCATGTTGTTGTATTTAAAGTGCATTCATCCTCTGTTTTATTTAAAGGGATAGTTCTGTATTTTTGAAGTGGGGTTGTATGAGCTCCATATGGCCACTAAGTACATTAGATAAAGTAGAAAGTTCTCTCCTCTCCCTCAGTAAGCCACAGTCTGTAAGAGTCTGTTTCGCAGAACTAGCTGCAAACAGGGAAGTATTGTACCAAGTACAAAGGGTATTTTCTCCGCCTACAACAACTCCCATCAAAAACTAATACCACAGTTTAAGAGTACACTACATAGGAATTTTTTTGAGTGCATTAACTTTGCGGAAAAATAAACTTTATCTGTAACTAACCGACTCACATCACGTATTCCTCCGCGCAGCCCTGCCGTGAGCTACGCAATGCTAATACACAACAATAATGGTTGTGTGTTAGAGAGAGAGAGACACACACACACAAGTAATCTGCAATGTTATGGTAAACAGCCTCCTCTACTCTGCTTGTTTGTCTCAGACGGATCATTATTACTTACTTTGAGGATAAACTGTCATTAGGTCCTTCAGGTTTGGGACGTTTTTTCCAGTTTATCCTCGGGAAATTGAAGAATTTCCGCAAAACTCCGGGATTCAGAAGAGCAGGGAAATCTGTTTGGTAAGTGCTACAGACTGTGTGAGAGTCAGCAGTATCCTCTGACTCAGACAGATCCTGAAGGTGGTCTATAACCAAGGTCCACTCGTGGCAGCAGTAGCACTCGGGGTCTGTGCGCCTTGAGTCGCACCACTGTGTATTTCCGACTCTTTCTTGACCTCCAGTTTCCACCGATGTTTCTCTGTTTCTTTCAGCCTGTTCGGCTTCCATCTGCAGCAGCTCTTCTTCTGTGAACTCCAGCTCATACAGATATCTTGGCTCCAAAGTGAATGGAACTTCATCGTCGCTGTCATTATCACTCATTTTTAATTTCCTACATTGTCTTTTCCTCACACCGCTAAGAGTCAGAATACTTGATGAAAGTTACACGAGGCTACAATCAGTGTCTGAGGTCACTAGCCTGTTATGTTGACAACATCTGAGAGGGAGGCAGAGTGATTCAGCGGCTCGTGGCAGCGCTGCACAGAGGAATACGTGACGTGAGTCGGTTAGTTCCCGAGTTTGTTTTTCCGAAAAGTTAATGCACTCAAAAAATTTCTAGGTAGTGTACTCTTAAACTGTGGTATTATTTTTTGATGGGAGCTGTTGTAGGTAGAGAAAATACCCTTTATATTTGGTACAATACTTCCCAGTTTGCAGCTGGTTCTGTGTAACAGACTCTTACAGACTGTGGCTTACTGAGGGAGAGGAGAGAACTTTCTACTGCATCTAATGTACTTAGTGGCCATATAGAGCTCATACGACCCCACTTCAAAAATACTGAACTGTCCCTTTAAACTCCTCAATAAGAAATGTCTACACATAGAATAGGAAACTTTAAGTTTAAGACTTTTGTAATATATTAATTAACAACCAGTGATTTTCATGTATTCATAAAAGCAAATGTTCCTGTTGTTTCCTATTGCTTTTTTTGTTACCACAGAATATTAATAACATGCTTAGGGCTGTTTCACACTGAATGCATTTGACTTTTATGATGACAGCAGTACATGTTATCATTTTAGTGAGCATTTTATTAAGGCAGCTTTCAGACTGCCAGCATGAGCTTCATGTCTCATGCAGCAAAACTCTTGAGCATAGGGGCTTGCCTATTTTTTCGCAAGATGTGCAATTTCTTTGCCAAATTATACAGGAAGACATATAATATAGAGCCATATTTACCTTAATGTAGCTGGTATGTGTGCACAGCTGTAGAATATATCACAGAAAAAATCTAAAGCATTTGATACACTCCCTGTCTGTGCCTTTCAAAGTTAAAGCTCTGTTTGCCTCCTCTATAGACATTTACCTCTGGTTTGTACTGAATGATTCCATTCTGCAGGTTTCCCAGGTCATTTATTCAGTGAAACAAGTTACTTGTGGATAGATCTGTTGTGGTTCTTCCTAAACTTTCTGGAGAAGCTTATTGTTGGGTTGAAATGTATGTAGAAATAGAGCTGTGACGGCAGGAAGATGCAGCTACAACATAGCACATACTCCTGTTATGAAAGCCATAGCATCTTTAGCCGGAGCTGGTGTGCACGTCAGCCGCATTTGTCCGAGATTTGAGAAAAGAAAGCTCAATTTTATAGAGAGTATTAAGTCATGCATTTACAAGCAGCAAAAGAACAAATTTCTGTGTTTAAAAAGTCAGAAACTCCAAGAAATATTAATAATGGAAAAGACTCATCCTGTATCTACCCAGTGTGCTGTAGTTCTTGATCGACAAACAACATCACCTTAAATCAGTGATAATTGATATTGTGATGATTCTTGGCTAAAACCATTATTTCCAAGTATTTCCTCATTACTCGGCACGATTAAAAGTGTGATTGATCAGGCTCTTAACTGAATGCTTTATACATGGCTTATGGTTTCATTTGGTATAATGTTCTTTCAGTGAGCTGATTTATGTTCTATAATATAAATTGATATCAACAGTTTGAGTTTTTTTTCTAGTAAATTTGTGACTTTTTAAACGGTTTTTCTCTCAAACTGACAACTTTTTAAACGTATAAATTCTGATTTTGTTTGCTCGTAAATTTAGAACTTAATCTCAAATTTTTGCGCAAAATTTAACTGATTGTTTTGCTATACATAGATTATCCTTTATCCCTTATATGCTGTTGTACTCTAAAGAGACAGAATGTGTCAATGTGCATGAAAATGTTGATCACTATTTTATTTTTATCTTATGTAGTTCATGGTAAGATACTAGATTTCCAAATATTTTTGCAAAAATGAATTAAGAAAAAACTGGATGTGAGTCAAATATTTAGCCTCCATTTATGTTCACATGAATGTTCATAAATATAAAACTGAATTTGGCATCAGTTCATCTGTTGGTCAAATGAACCCATTCCCTTTTTGTCCTTTGCTTCTCCGAGCTGTCTCTTCACATCAGTCATTCTTGTGATTCAGAGCATTTCATATTGCACACTTCATGGCACACCACAAAAACATGTTTCTCGGATTTTGAAAGACAGTGTCAGCAGTCTGTTTAAAATTTGTTGATCATTTAATCAGATTTATTTATGTTTTTACTCTGAGTCAGCAGCTGTACACAAAAACAAAGTGACTTATAAACTAGTTAACCAAGGCAGGCAGGAGAACAAAATTACAAGAGGAGAGAGATATTCTTTGGTGTGTACTCTGTACAGATTAACTCAAAATGCTGAGAAAAAAGTCTAAATGACAACCTCCTCCAAGCTCAGTTGTTTATTCCACTGAATAGACAGAAGTGCACATTGTTGTTGAGCCAAATGAGGAAATGTCTCTATAACTAAAGCTTATTCTTAAGCAGAGTTTTACCAGTTAATCTGTAAAAGGTATTTTGTAAGGCATTTACATGTGCAGACTGTGATGGTCTCAGAAGTTTGGCTTTGTCCTCATGTTTTAACTTGTTTGTTGGCACATTTAAACTTCATTCCCCAAACTTCTGCTTTTTTCTAGATGTCCCAACTTTTCTCAAAGTGAAACTTCTCTGTTTTTTTCATGTCATGTCTTTATACTCTTCCATAATAAACTTTTACAGTTAACCAAAGGTTTAAAGGTATTTTCTGGACACTTTGCTCAAAACGATGCTTGTTTACATGAATAACCTGCCTTTTCTGTTCCTGTCTTAGCTTCTTTAGTCTACCATCTGCGTGCTCCCTAACCTCAGGAAGGAATTTGAATTAGAGGACTTTCTACCACACTGCAGGATCTCACAGACTAACTCGCGGCTTTATTATTTTTAATATGTGAAACAACAGTTTTATAGGATTACACTAACTGTACCATCCCTGGGATTTAGTCAGCCTGAAGTCTTCCATGTCTACTAAACTCCTCCTTAAGCTTCTCAGCTGCATTCTGTAGCATGGTCTCTGCATGGCTCCTGACCCTCATCCCTAAAGGTACTCAGATGTCATTATGCCGTTTTGTACTAGATATGCTTCCTTGTTTCATCTGCCATGTTGTGCTTGTTGCTACTTATTGACAATTTACACTGTGAAATATATCTTTGAAAGTTTTATGATATTGCTATGAAATATTGTACATTTCTTTATGTATAGGGATGCACAGTATTGTTTTTTTTTTGCTGATATTTGATGTGTGGTATTTACCAAACTCATTTAACAACTGATATCAAATTATTTAGTTGCTAAATTCAATTCTCCCTTGTTCTAGAATTTATCTTACTGTGGCAGACTATTTGTTTTAGTAACACATAAAGCAAGACAAACAACATTTAATTCTACAATAAATGACAAATTTGTTCCTTTTCAAATATTGACATTTGTTTTTAAAGTGATATCCCTTGATTATATTTATATTATCACTTAAATGTATTTGTAACAGTGTCGTCTTCTGCCAAGCTTAGAGCTACAAACTGTAACAATAGACAGTGAACTTTGTCATGACTAAATATAAAGGTGAGCCTGTTTATGAACGTCATACTTCAACACTAAAATTAATACTACAAGTTAAAATAGTTTTGTGGGGTGGCTCCCTGAGACAATCCTGACAAAGTGCTTTAAAGCGGAGGGAAAGCCTTGCTGCAGCTCCAACTAAAACGTTAGCTCTTGGAGCACATGTTTCTGTATTACCCAGGGTTCTTGTGGATCCTTGAAAAATATTAAATCAGATTTTTAAGATCCAAGGTCATTAAATGATGCTAAAATATAAATATGACACGTTAACAGTTCTTACATTTTGGGTGGTACTTTAAATAATGAGTACCCTGTCAAATGTACTCTGTCAATTTAAAGTGTGAAGTGATTTTTTAGTAGAATTCTGTATTCACAAAACAATTTATGGCATTTGCGTCAGCATTTACTACATAATATTAGGCACTTAAGAAAGAGGACACCCAAGTTAGTTCAAGCACAATTTGTCTCTAATGTGGAAAAAAAATCACAGATTGGATTGGAGAGGCAAACAGTTATCAGAAGACAACTAACAAAATATGTGAGGAAAAACATGACCTGGTATCACAGCCCCTAAATCCCACAAGAAATGTGAAAAGCTGACTGCACACAGTGTGAGAATTATGTTAAATGTAGTCCTTGGTGGTTCCAATAAGGTCATGAAAAGTCTGTAAGGTTTCATATTTAGGGACAGCAATTGAAAACCAATTATAGTTGAGAACTGATAACAACTCCCTAAAGGAATCAATGTCATTAATCTTTTTGCTTAATAATTCCAGTATCCACTTTGTTCTGCATGCTTTGCAATGAAGGATGTCCGGCTCTCATCAGAGGCAGTCAGCAGAAAAACAAACGAAGTAGGTAAAAGTCATGGCAGACAGGGGGCAGTGGTGGTCAAAATTGTGTCTTGATTTTTGACATACAGATGCTTGCTGCACAAGTGGCACATGTTTGACATTAGTGCCACTGAAACCGATGTAGCTCAACTCATTTTCACACAGAAAATCAGTAGGAATCAACGAGAAAAGCACTCGGAGAGCACAGACCTCCACCAAGCCGCTTAGTTCCAGCAGTGGCTTTTCCACAACCCCTGTGAAAGACATAATTCTGGATCACCAGATCCAGAATAGTTCCTGGATCCAGACCAAACTCAGCACATACATGGAGGTTGTTATCCTGTATGAACACAACAGGTTGTAGGAACATCACTTCTTTTGATTTTATATGAATTATTGAATGTTGTTAATGGGATTTCCCATTATGACGTTCAATGTTTTTTTTGTGATGTCAATCCGGATCAGATCCAGATGAAATTTACCTTGATGATAGAGACATGGACCCCATAGTATTCTGTAAAATTTGAAGGTAAACCGTTAAAAAATGGCAGAGTATGAGCTTTTAAAATTCCACCCAATGTTAACCTATGTTCGATTTTAGGAAACCACGTTTGATAAAATTTCAATGAAACTCCATCCAGTAGTTTTTCCGTAATCTTGCGAACAAACAGACAAACAAAAAAAAAAAAAAACATGCTGGCAACAACATAACCTCCTTGGCAGAGGTAATAAAGGAGTTGTTAAAGAATTGTACCAAAGGCTAGTGTTGTTATTGGTATTGGTATCAATGGGCTCTAATCAATTACCATCCCTTCTCATGTTATGTTTTACACAAAAATATGTGTCCATGACCTGTCTGTGAGAAAAACCCCTCCCATCCCTCTGCTGCCTGCTCCACCTCACAGAAGATGTGAAGATCTGAAGGATGTCATAAGGTAAATGCCACCTTCACTAAATGGGCCATGTGTTCGTTCAACCCTCAGGCAGCTCCAGTGGAAGAAACATGCAAAGGCCACAGATGTTAGAAAGAACCGAGCAAAGCCATGTGAGGTCTGCATTTGGTTATTAAAGGTGGCTTTGGGGGCCGACTTTTAGATGCTGCCGTATGGTAAACACCTTGACCCTCTGAGTTGAGGTGGGACCTGATGTGGCCAGTCCAAAAGTGGCAAAGGGCTTATGGCCACTCCAATTATGACCCTAACTATCCAAAGCCGGAAACCCTGATAAAAACAAAACTATTTAAAAAGTGAGTCCTGCATTGTAAGAGGCATTAATATACTAAACATAAAGACTGAGCTGATTGTTGAACCAGGCTTTATATATACTGTATTTATATTTAGGATGCAAAATCTTCTGTTTGGTCGAATACAGCTCATGAGGATTTTCACTAAAACCACTTGTTCTGGGCAGGGATGAAACAAAGGGGTTTATGGGCATGCGAAAATCCAAAATGTCAATAGATTGGAAGGTGAAAAACTCCAAAAACATGTTCTTTGGGTATCTGGTTTAAACCTTGTTAAAAAGAGTAAAATCTTTGACATTTGAATCTTATTTTGAAAGGTGTGCAGCTGCTCTGTCTAAAAAATAGAGTGAATTTAGCAGAGACACGTGTACTGTAGGTCTCCACAAATGTACACATAAGTAAATTCTGTTGATACCACAACAATATATCCCTTGTCATTATTGGCTGTAAGTTTCTGCAGGTGTTTTTTGTATCATCTGATACTGGTGTCATTACAGTAACGTCATGCATCCCTTATTATATTTCAGCACTTTAAACTGATCATAGCTAAACAACTATATTAAATTATTGTAAAAGATTATTTATCACACTAACATGTCAGTCCTCATACTGTACAATAGATCTCTGAAGAAGTGTTCCATAGTTTTTAATTGCATAAGAAGTATATATGAATATAATGTTTGATGAAATGGCCTGGATGTACTGTTTATTCAGGGTTATATCTTAATGTCAGAATGTCAGCAAATCTATAATACAGGTCTGATAAGGCCTGCTTGGAGATTTGTAAATTCTAATAAAGAGTTTTATTGAAAATGTTTGTGTTCAGTCCCTTCTTTCGCTACTGGTCTCATAAATAGTCATACATATGGATGAGAAAATGGTTACATAGTTTTCTATTATTTTTTTTTTTTTTATTGACGGTGTGTGCAGGAACTTTCTTACAATGACTATCTAATTCTGACCTTGTCGATAAAGATGTAGAACAGACTGATAAGATACTAAAACATGCTTTTAAAGGCTCTCTTGCTTGGATATATAAACTGTGTGCCATGTACTTTTGGCTTGGTTTTATGTGGGCTTCAGGGAGAAATAGTTTGAAAACCACTGAACAAGACAGCGATGAATGTTTTAAATTTACTCCATAAGTTTATAAGTGTATGTTGATTTATTTATACAGCAGCAAATTCTGTTCTTAAAAACTTTAAGGGATTTGCAATTAACACAATTGTAGCAGGTGAAAGGAGTTATTACTCTTGTCTTACCCCATTTATAAATTTACCTCATTCAAATTTGCAATCTGTCAGGTTGAAATGTGTCGCTGCATTGATGATATACGTCCAATGTTTAAACAAATTCTGCATTGAATAGGTGGCACGGTGGTGCAACAGGTAGTGTGCCTCACAGCAGGAAGGTTGCTGGTTTGATCTCCATTTCGGTCAGGGCCTTTCTGTGTGCAGGTTGCATGTTCTCCCCCGTGCATGGGTGGGTTCTCTCCAGGGACTCCGGCTTCTTCCCACAGACCAAAACATGCTCATCATGTTGATTAGTGATCCAAATTGACCTTAGGTATGAGTGTGAGCGAGAATGACTGACCGTCTCTCTATGTGGCCCTGCGACCCCGAAAGGGATAAGCACTGGGTGGATGCACTGAATAAATATTTCAGGGGTTATACTGCTAAACTGTAGTCATTACAAGATAGGAATGAACACGTACAAGCCAAAAGGGACAGATACATGTGCTAATAGGCTGTATTTTTTTTTGTAAAAACATGATGTGTCTTAAAAGCTTAGCATGATCTTAAAACCACAATAACTGTGTAACTGATGAAGTTTAAGATGTAATAGGGTCTTGAATTTTAGAGAGAAAATCTTAAAAATGGTCTTCTACAAAGTATTGAACCTCAGATTTACTGTCTAACCTGCAGTTACTTTTTTTTCTGTTGTTGAAGAAAACACAGAGTTGAATTAGATTAGATTAGATAATACTTTATTAATCCCCTTGGAAAACCTTCCTCAGGGAAATTCAGATTCAGTAGCAGTTCAGAGTATTACAGATCCAAATACATAATAAAAAGACATATCTAAGCAAAACTAAAAGTAAATATAAATAAAACTAAAATAAAAATACAATAAAAATATATAAAAATCTGTTGGTCCTAGACTGGGAAGAAGCAGCCTTGGGCTGAACAGACTCCTCTGGTTGCTGATGACGGTGTGTAGAGGGTGACTGACTGATTACGGGCAGTATTTTAAATTAGATTCAAAGTGATTTACTTAAAGGTCCCATATTATGCAATAACCACTTTTTTAAGTCTTTTGAACACATTTTTGGGTATTTGGCCTTCCTTCCAGCCCACAAAATGTGATATTTAATAACAAAATCTGTATTTAACAGGCTGCGTGAATGTGAAATCATGGCCTTCAGTGAGCTGTTGAGTCTGTGGATATACTTTTACGCAACAGTATATTTTTATTTGCATTGCCTAACCTGATTGGTCCACCTGAGTAGAGCCTACCAGCCTCAGAGGACCAAGGGACCCAGTGGATTAATTTTATTGTTGAAGGGAATGAGCAGCTACAGTCGGCTAAAACCTGTATGTGTGTGCCAGTCGCTTCACGTCTGACTGCTTCTTCAGCTTCAGTGAGTTCAACACAGGACTGGGAACTAGACTTTTCCTGAATCCAGGCTCAGCACCAACTGTCTGCCACCAAACCTCGGACCATGGAAATGTGAGTATTTTAAGGCTGTGTGGTATTTATTTAGCTAATTGCTACGAGCTAATGTGAACAGCAGAGGGAAGTGGACCAGATGTAAGAGCACAAGATTTTCCTCAGTGTTAAAGTTACTCTTTAAAAGTCTGCAGTGTAAACGTAGATGTGTGGATATTCCTGCATTAGTCAAGAGGAGTTTAGCAGCTGGAGGAATATAATTATTCCTCATACACCCCCTCCTCTCCCCCTCCCTCAGTGTTAGCTTTAGGAGGCTAAGTTTAGCCTGCGGTTAGCCTGTTGTTTTAGCCTGTAATGTTTGGAGGAAACGATCTTCACTTTGTTAACCTTTAAGCGGTATTCGTTTTAAATACCCCATAAAGACCTTCCGGGTCATATATGACGCGGTTTTGTACGACTCATATATGGCATGTAGATCCAAATTATCCACAAATTCAGTGTTTCGCCTTGTTTGTCAACTTCCCTCCAACTGACTGAAACAAATTTTAACACTTTTTTAAAATTGTATGACATCATTGACCTAATTTGCATAAAAATATACATATTTTGAGTGAAAAAGAAGCAATAATTACAAATTATGATTTCGGAGGTCCAATACAATTTTATGGATTTTTAGAGAGGGGTATATGTCGAAGTTCAGACAAAACATTTTTTTTTCCCCTTTCTAATTTTTTGAATGGCAACAAATACTGACATTAACTGTCTGCCGGGTCATATATGACCCAATATTGCTTAACCAATATATAAAGCATGTAGATTACAATTATCCACAAATTTTATGTTTCACCTTATTTTTTAACTTCCCTCCAACTGATTGAAACAAATTTTAATACTTTTTTTAAAAAATTTATGAAATCATTGACCTAATTTGCATAAATTTATACATATTTTTAGAGTTAACAACAGCAATAATTACAAATTATGAATTCTGTGTTCCAAAATAAATTTATAGATTTTAAGAGAGGGATATACGAGGGTCGGATGAAAAGTTTTGAGCCTAACTATGAAGTCCAACCGGAATGAAATTTTTAGCTATTTATTTTTCAACATAGTCCCCCTTGCGGTCCACACACTTCTGCCAGCGGTGCTGCAGAGCTTGGATCCCTGCTTTGTAGAGGGTTTCGTCTAGGTCGTCAAAAAAGTCAGTTACAGCAGATATGACGTCATCATCGCTGTCATAATGCTTCCCAGCTAAATACTTCTTCATGTTTGGGAATAGATGGAAGTCCGACGGAGCGAGATCAGGAGAGTACGGTGGGTGGGGAACAAGTTCAAAGTCACAGTCATGCACTGTTGCTATCGCAGCCACTGTCTTGTGGGGTGGAGCATTGTCCTGATGGAACAAGACACCTTTTGTTAATTTTCCTCGACGTTTTTCCTTGATAGCTTCCCGTAACTGCCTCAAAAGACTAGAATAATACTCTCCGTTGATGGTTTGGCCCTTTTCTAAATAATCCACGAACACAACACCCTTTGCATCCCAGAAGACTGAGGCCAACACCTTCCCAGCAGAGGACACCACCTTGGCCTTTTTCGGAGGTGGTGAGAAAGTGTGTTTCCACTGCATTGATTGTTTTTTTGTCTCAGGCTCAAAGTGGTGGACCCAACATTCATCCATAGTCAGAAATCGCTCCATGAAATCATCTGGATCTGCTTCAAAAAGCTCTAAGGCGAGGGGGGGTAACTTTGGTTAAGAGTTGGAGGTGTGTGTGGATGAGTGAAAGAGTGGAGTTTGATGCTTTGATTGTGCTAGAAAGCCAGGAAATGTCAGATTTTTCAGCAAGGGCGAGCGCGAAAAGTGGCAGTGGCAGCCTCCTGTGTGACCTGCTGGCAGCTGCCAAGCCTGCCAGTTTTCTTCTGACCTCTCGTTTTCTCCTGCCAGTTGTGCTGTCCCCTGCCTTTAGCTGCCAGTAGTGTACCGACCTTTAGCTGCCAGTAGTGTACCGACCTTAAGCTGCCAGTAGCGTACTGACCTCTAGCTGCTCAATATGTAACTGAGTAAGATATATATTCAACTATATGTGTGACTCAGTTGCATATCGAAAAAAAAACCCAGAGGCAGAGGTCAGTAACTACAGTCACTTTGAAGAAGAGAAACTTTTTACGTTTTTCTCTGACCTAGGCTAGTGAGAAGACATTATTTTACTCCTTTGCGTATCAAAGTAATAAGATATTACAAGAAGCATTTTCTGTTTACTGATTTTGTTTTTAATTTTTGACTGTAAAGCATATATGAAGAAACTCTCTCTTTCTCTCTCTCTCTCTCTCTCTCTCTCTCAGCAGTTTCCACTCACTGTTTTTTTTCATATTTTTTTTCAATAGTTTGTAAAAAAAAAAAAAGAAGTAATATTGTTTCCAAACAAATTAAGTGGCGAGACAGTCAGTTCTTGTCTTAAAAGCAGCAGAGAAACTTAAAATGTAAAAAAAAAATAAGTTTTGGAAAATGCTAATGAAATCACTGTTGTCAACATATCAATAAAAATCTCTATTTCAATCAGTGGGCTTTAAGTTATTTTGAAAACTATATATGTACATATATGTTATGACTCAGAATGAAGGAACAATACGTTTTTGGAGTGAGAATGTTTGAAGTGAATGGGACCGGGGGGCGAGCCGGGGCCAGGAGCTCATTATTTTAATTTAATTTTTTTTTCTACATTTTCACATCGGGGTGACTGTGGCCTTTTTTGTTAGAATTCATGGTGAAAGTTGTTTGAGAGAAGGGGAAACCTGTATTTATCAGTATTTATCATTTATAACCCAAAAGCATAGGGATGGTTTGAGGGTAGGGGGTAACAGAGACTGGTGATTGTTTTTGTCATTATTACTTTTCAATGTACATTCTGACGTTCAGTCTTTGACCCTAGAAAAATAAACCATACTAGCAACTCTTTGCCAGTTGCCAGTGTTTACAGAGTTGCCAGGTATATGGGCCAGTAACCCTTATAATTTGTAGCTTACATTTAGTTGTTCACCAATCTAAGAAATGTGAAATGATGCTCAAGGATTTTTTCAATTTGCCTTACCTGATAGGCCCTTTTATTTGTTGTTTTCTAAAAAACACAAAAATACAAAAAAAAAAAAAAAGGAGTTCAAGCCTTTAGACGGTTTGAAACGGATCTGTATGAGTAGTACTGGCAACCCTTGAGCTGTGAATAAAACGACTGCACCTATTCGTCATCCCAAAGCAGAAGACAGTCGACGGCAACCCTAATTATATTAAGTTTCTACCCATTTATGTGTTGCTATCGTTGTTGTTGTTGTTAAATTCTGAATTAAAACAAATGAAACAATGTTTTCCACTTTGTGTTTATAATTAGGCTATTCTGTGCGTCCAAATATATTTTTTAGATAGCAAATGTTGACATTTTGTGTTTGGTTCACAATTTCAGTTCGATTACAAAGCTTCTACAATCTTACAGTTGTTTTAGTCATGTTCTTAAACACTCAACTTTAACTCAGGCGTTCACTTTCGGGGCCTTATGCCGATATAGGCTAATCAAGTTTATAAAGCATTCGACTTTAGAGGTATAGCCTACATGAGTCATGCTACAATTCAGGGTACATGTCATGTCAAGCAAAAACTCAAGATATCAGTTTTCTTTGTTGATAAACTAGATGTTTCTATAATATACACCCTTAATGTGCTAAATTCATTAATTGGCAAGCTTAAGCTCAAATGACTTTTAAAATATTTTAATGAAAACGAACATTTGATTTTTTTTTGTCAACTGTGTTATGGACAAATGTTGTGCCATATAAAACATAGATGAAATACTACAGATTTGCAAACACATTTGTTTGAAAGTGTTTGAGTCTATTCACCAGGGGTTTTGAGTTTATCCGTCTAACTGATTTATAAATATGAATTTTGAGCTTCATAATGGGGATTTTATGTAATACTATGATGAAGGATGCAACCTTTTTGAACTTAAATTCCCATTAAACTGAATTTAGAGTTATTCACAATTCTTATATAAGATTTCCCTTTCCAGAGAAACCCCCCACCTTGTTTGTTACAGCTTTTCCAACATTCAAGAGATTTATGACAAAAAACACTTGTAACACAGTTGACAAAGTAACACAGTTGACGGCAGTAACACAGTCGACGGCAGTAACACAGTTGACAGGACAGGAGAACAGGAGGAACATTGTAAAGATAAAAACTTTTGATTTCACAAAATTTAACTGTTATACAATTAAGCTGATGAGTTCAGTTGAACTGATTAAAAACATAATAGAAATCAATTTATAGAAGCTCAAATGTAGTTAAATTGAACATTTTTAATCCATAGTGTCTCTGCTGTCCAGATGTGTATCACCAGTGTGTCTCCAATCCAGGTGTATCTATTACAGAACTTTCCAACTCATCCAACTTGTATTTCTTTTTTGTTCTTTCTGTTTCTTCTTCCCATTCACTAAAAAGGTACATTTTAAGTAATCCTACTCATAGTCAATTTTATCTTTGTGTATCCTTAGTTCTTTCATGTTCCTTTTTTGTTTTTGGACAGTTCACAATTCTGAGATCTTGGACCAGATGTCCCAATCGATCTCCACATGACATTAGGTCACAGAGGCTGGAGGAGGAATCATTCTGATGATATTGGTTGATTCCAATACAGTGCATACATTTGACATTTACAAGAGTTTCATTCACCTCCTGAATCATTCCAGGATAAGTGGCATCATCATATTTCAGGCAACACCACTGGCCGATGATGTCTGAGTTTTGCCAGGGAATTACAGGCGGATTCTGACTGTTATCCTCCTGTGTGGATGCTCTTGCCTGAACCTCAAAGGTGGAGGTTTTTGGTGCTACACACATGGACAAAATTGTTGGTGCCCTTCCGTTAAAGAAAGAAAAACCTACTGAAACTGACAAAAGTAAGAATAAATAACAAAAATACTGAAAATTAACTAATGAAAATAAGACTGCTTTTGAATTGTGGTTCAACAGAATCATTTTAAAATGCAAAATAATGAAACTAGCCTGGACATATTCAATTGGTTATTCAATTATGGAATATAAAGTGACAGCCCTACAGCACAGTGACTACTTTTCATCCTTTAAATAGGCAGACTGACTGATTACAAGTTTGAAGACACCCGTGATGCTAATTACAGGACACACCTTAGTTTAACATGTCCCTCTGGTCAAATCATGTTCAATCTGATTTTCGTCAGTTAATTATCAGTATTTTTTTTATTTATTACTACTTCTGTCAGTTTCAGGTTGTTTCAGTGGCTTTGTGGTTTTCTTTCTTTAACAGAAGGGTACCAACAATTTTGTCCGTGTGTGTGTAACAGTGATACTCCAGAATCTGTTTTGTTGAGCAAAGGCAGCTCACATCACGGTAACTGATTTGTCCTGGGGTAACTGTTACAACTTGGTGAATGCACATGGTTGTTGGCACCACTGGGAGACTGGCATGATCTTTGTGGCTTCCTTTATGTTATCCTCACTGATGTAGTACAGTTGTACTGAGGTTTGTGCATCCACCAACAACTTTTACAACCGTCCAACAACTGTGTTGATCCATGTCAACTGTGTTACAGTTGATAGGTAACACAGTTGACATTTTGGCCATTTTAGGGCCTTGTGCTAAGTGTAGACCTCAGAACTGTCATTGTAAGACCTTAATCAACTCATTTTTTTATATACTTCATCTACATTTTTTGTAAATAAAACATAGAAAGCAAGTTCACATGAACATGTTGACGACACAGTTGACAATCAATTAATCTACTCTATGTGTACACAATAATATTGATAAAAGATTGAAGAGGAGAAGTAAAGACTTACCACAGTGTCTTTAAATTTCCCTCCAAAAAGGATAGAACGGCATAATGATGTTGGACATGTGACAAAAGAGCAAACCATTGCTGATTGATGGGGGGGTTTTCAGTGGGTAACACAGTTGACAGAAGTTTATCAGGCACACACAAAGTGGATGATTTAATGTGTATGAATGAGCAAAATAGATTTTTCAGTGCCTTTCCCATATATTAATAATTATTTTGAACAAATATTTATGGAAATTTTGTACAAAAACATTTAATTTAATATTAACTTGAAAAACAAAACCTGACATTGAGCAAATCGGACAGCATAAAAACAACATATTCCAGTATAGTATATGCACTTTTTTCAAAAAAAAAAAATAAAAGATGGCATCTGTTAACTTTTTTGTATTAAATAAAAGAGAAATGTGCACTGATATAAAAATGATCATTGGTTGCATTGAATAGTTAATAAAATTGATAAATTCAGTCCATGGATATGACATGTACCCTTAATTAAAGAATGACTCACAAATTTGATTTATTTTTTGATGTTTAATGATTTTAACGTGTTTGTTCATATCATTTTTAGATTATTCATGTTCATATCATTTACAGATTTATTTATGAGAGAAACACTAAGAAGAAGAAGATGGAAGGTGAGGTTTCATAAATTAACTAAAAAAGAACAAAAACAAAGAACTATATACTTAATAGGCTGTTTAGCATGATTTCTGTATGCATTACTTGGCCAGACGTGAAGGTTTGCTGATTTGTAACCATTGCTGTAATTTCCTTTTTTATTTTCCTTTTTTTAAGGTCCACACCAGACATTTTCTGACCAAAAGTCTTTATTTTCCTGTGTTGACAAAGAATGTATGTTTTGTGTAAAGAAGACACTGGCAAATAAAAGTCATCTTCTTAGAAAACATCTGCGTGATGCCATTCATTTTACAAAAAACAATACAGGTAAGAAGATCAAATCTGAAATAAAACATTATTATTATTATTATTATATCCTATCCTGTCAATTCATAGAATAAGATTGTCCTGAATGTTTTTCTTTCTTCCAGAGAAATTTGTTGTGGCCTGTCATTGTAGCGGACGGGGCCAGAAATCGTATTTTGGGGGGCATCAATACGTGTTTCCTCTGGTCTCAAGTCCCACTCTGAGCAGCAAAGGCACTCCTCCTCTGTTGTGTTTGCCGTGCAATGTCCGCAACAACACCACCAGTTAGCCCCCATTCGTGGACGTGCAGTGGTTGCTTGTTCTCTGGCCAGCTGTTTGGCTCTTTCCCTCTGCATCCTCCTTTCAAATAGCTCCTCGTTGGTATATTCTGGCTCAAAACGATACGGGCATCCATTATACTCAAAGTCGTCGTCAGACACTTCTACATCGGATAAATATTCCGCCATGTTGCACAAAAATAGCCGTGTAGCCGTGTAGCCTAGCAACGACAGCGGCTCTACTCATGTTCTTGTCTATGACGTCACCAAAAGTTACCCGTCCTTGTAAAGCCCCGGATGACCATAACAACAAAGGTGAGCTGACATGGTGATAACACTGGCTATTCATTTATAAAATGTAGCTGAAATGAGCGAGTTTCGCAGCAGATAATGTCTAATTTAAGAGCTTCGATTTCGGGCCCCGTCCGCTACTATGGCATGAGTAAAAACGCCGTTGGATGGATCTAAATTGCTCAAAAACGGCTCGGAGCTCTGCCAAAATTGTCTGGGTGAGTCTACGAGCGTATTTAATCCTAAAAATAAGGTCCAGGTGTCAAAAAACCGAACTTATCCTTTAAATTTTGGTATATAAACCAAAACCTACAGTTAGTAATGTGTGTGATAGTGGTGTCAAAGATTGAAACCTTCCTGATATTCTCAATTTCCTCTGCGTATTTCAGACAGGAAAGAAGAACATGTGGCCATACAAACTGACAGCACAGTAAAGTCATCATTCATTGCTGAATCATATGCTGTCAGCAGTGATGACAAGGTAAATAATCAAGATTCATGGTCTACTACTACCCCCTTTCTATTCATGTCTCATGAGAAAATGTTTATGCTTTGTGTCTTGTCCTGTTTGTTGTAAAGGAGAAACTCAGGGAACTATTCAAAGGCTCTCGTGACCAAAGCCAGACCTTGACTACTGTGTTATGGAGATTTCCTTTAACAATCGAAGACGTTGCCAGTGTTTGCCCTTTGAAGTTGTTGGAGCACACTTCAGTGGTTATGCCATGCTTGACTGATGAAGTAAGCGATAATATAAGTTATTTATCAAGTAATATGCAAATATATTATACATATTTCATTGTATTATCCAAATATAATATAACACATAACAACAACAATGACCTAATAACATTGTTGGACTTCTTTTTATCTACAGGCTGTAAACTATCGAGTTGCACAACTGGCTCTGGAGGGAATGGTAATCCTTTCATAGCTTCTTTCCTACTGTAATAATTTTGTTAATTCACTGTGTAATCCAAATAGTGGCTTTTACATTTATAGTTCTTTGTGTTGCAGTGTGGATCATTGGCTACCTATGATTTCCTTCTCTGGCATCGTGAATGGAACAGAAATGGATCAGTCAGTGACCGTACAGCCAGGCGCATCCCTGTAGGTTATATTTTAGATTCTTTTGCTGAGAGGAGGACTGTCTATCCATCTATCCGTTTTTTTTCTGTCTGTCTGACTGTCCATCCGTCCGTGCGTCTGTCTGTCCGTCCATCCATCTATCTTGCCAGGTGAGGGGGCGGTCTTAGAGAAGGAAAGAAAATGTATGCTGATTATGTGATAATATTGTTCCCTTACTTATGTTGCTGTGTGGTAGGTTGCTGAAAGGATATTACTCCCAAGGATTGTGGGTCATCTCTCTCCAGAGACAGGAAACCATTTCATTCTTTGGGTGAGACAGCACTGACTTAATCATTTGTTTGTAGGATAATTATTTAGTTAAATGTGTGCATTAAATATTTTGGGTTGTAGGAGAAACATTTCATTTGGTGTCTTCTTCTTATTATTTATTAGTATTATTATTATTATTAATAATAATAATGATAATAATAATATATTAGTAGATTTTATTTGTAAAGACAATCTCAAAGTGATACAGCTTGACAAAAACAGAGAATAAAAAGTGGAAAGGGAAGGGCAATAAAAACAATTTGACGCAGCAAACGGTTTAAATCAAGGTGACAAAAAACTTTACTAAAAAGAAATGTTTTCAGCCCTTTCTTAAAACATTTAGTAGATTGTGGTGCCCTAAAGGTGTCAGGAAGGCATTCCATAGACTAAGGCAGCAGCACAGATGGCTCTATCTCCCATGGACCCATGTTAAGAAAACCAAACGCACAAAAGTGAAATATAGACCAAAGAAAAGTGTGAGTTATGTCATGACCCTTCTGAATTCTGAAAGAATAAGTGATTTCTTCTTTTCCAACACTGTAGGTCCTGGACTTCCAAGCCCAAGAGATCGAGTCTATGATTCACTTTTGCGCTATAAAACAATTAGCAGCACTGACATGGACATCCTCAGGTACATAAGGAAGCACATTAAATTCAAGCTATTCTCTTATCTTTATGGTGATGTGGTAGTATATAAAAAAAACCTTTTAACTCTCTTTTTCTGAAGAAGTGCATATAGGTTTTGTGGTGGTCTGGAAGGTTGGACTGTGACATGTCCTCCGCAATGGAAGCAGCAGGATATATATATATATATGTATATATACATATATACATATTAAGATATAACATTTTAAAACAACTTCATAATAATTTTTTGTGTGTTTACCATATGTATGTGTGTGAAATTTTAATTTTGAAATTCAAATTAATTTCAAATTAATTTTGAAATGAGCAAGGTGAGCAATAGAGATGGACAGACATCAAAAGAGAGCAACAGAGAGACACCTGAGGTGAACAACAGAGACACAAGGAGAGCTACAACTAAGAGAAAGATAACTGTCCGATAGTAGAGAAATAGTACACCTAAATTTAATTCAATTCATTGATTCACAGTAAAAGGAATGTTTGGATGAAAATAGAGATGAGATGGTTCATTTCCATTAAATTCATTCATGTTTATTCATTCAATTAATTAAGGGATAATGCCCGACGAGGTGTCCATTATCAGAACTAATGGACGACGCGGAGGCGTGGGAGGACGGTTGCTTCCGCGAAGTCCATTAATTTCTGATAATGGACACCTCGAAGGGCATTATCCCGCTTATACCATGGTCACTTACAAAAGAAATAAATATTAAATCAATTTTGAATACTCTAATGTTGTTTTTTTACCGTTGAAATCGTAAATTTTTCACAAGAAGCGGCTGAGTGGACTATTTAATCTCTCGTTGTGACGCGTTGCCAAGGTAACCGGCTCTGGCCACAAAACCTGCAGCTCGGTCGGCCGCAGCTGTTATATTAGGCCTAATCAGTGGAGGGAAGTGAGATGATTGCTTAACGTATGTTACGTGATACAAAGTATCATTTCAGAGGGAAAGTACACCTCTTACCGCTTGTGTGTGTCCAGACGATGATACGAAATTTTGTTTCAAAGAATCAAAGTCCACAAATAGTTTCCTTGTCATCCTCTAAATCAGGGGTCTCAAACTTGCGGCCCGCGGGACGATATTTTGCGGCCCCCTACTTGACATCAAACTTTTGTGTTAGTGCGGCCCCTGCATGTTTCTCAAACGCACATTTTTGCTGAGTCGTTGTGAATGCCATGCTTGCTGTGGACTTTTATATTCTTTTCATCACTTTTGGCAGGGGTCTGCCACCTTTTCAATCAAAAAAGGCGTTTGCCATTCACGTTCTGAAGAACCCATTCCTGCAGGAGTAATTTCGTCTTATCAGACAGAAAGCTTCCCCGCCACTGACTACTTTTCAGTCATTCCGAGTTTGTATTGAACTCTGGCAGTTGGCAGTCTTACGTGGAGAAGTTTTGTTCTTCTGTGACCATAAACAGACACCTCACTGAGGGAACCACAGAGCCGAGGTGCACGTTGACATGAAAGACAGAAAAAAGCGCTGACGCTGCGCAAAAATCAAACCTAAACGGACGATCCTGCTCATTTAAAGAACTAATTTGTGACGGTTTTGTCCCTTGTTTGCTCATCGGGAGGATGATTTATCATAATATTATCTAAATAGCTGTGGATTTACTGTAACAGCCTTTCTGTGTCCATCTGGGAGATGACAACCTGCGAGGAGAAGCCCAGCGGTAAATTCTCAATTTCTATGTGGATTAAATTAAATGTGTCAATACAAGTTTATGAAATGGACAGCTACGCTATATATTTACACATGTATTGATAACACGACGTAAACCGCTCGTTAGTCTCTCCCGTCTGATCAGGACGACAGGCACACATCCAGCTGTGGAGTAAGCGCACATATTACGCCCCTCTGAGCTCCCAAAACATGAGAAAAGTTAAACATGGCTGTGATAAAACAGACAGAGACGGACGGGAGAGCTAACGGAGTTCAATATGATTGATAAACGAACCAGCAGACACGGCGGTGCGCTCCATAACGGCACAGCCGTGCGTCCTGACGCGCACACACCTTCAGGTCTGTGTGGACAGATCTGACTCTGTCCATAACTAAAAAGATAAAAAAGTGTTTCCCTCAGTTTTTTATGGAAGAAAAGAATCAAACACTAGTAATTCAAATTACTATAGGGCCACTACTGATTGAGCTATATTGATTTAAGGGAGACCGGGGATGGTTGTAACACTAGAAGAGTTTTAACACTACAGTTTTCTCCAATCAGGTGTAAGACAGGAGTCACATGATGTTTCATTTTTTTCCTCCCTGATCACACACAGGAGTTAGGGCTGGAGACTGTTGCATGTGGTCTTTACAGAGAAAATAAGGTTAAACAAGAATTGAACTACATTTTGTTCAGTTCTAAGACTTATTGTAACTGAAACTGTTCTCTCTCAGGCAAATGTGATGCATTTCCCTCTTTCTAATTTCAGCAACTTTGCTTAAAAAGCTTGCTAAACACTGGCTGATAGGGGTGAGCTGGGTTGTAAATAAAACAGAAAAAAATGTAGGCAGTTAAAATCCATAAAATTTCAGCATAAAGGTTGGTGCTGTCTGGCAACTTTTTTGAAAAATGCTGGCAAGGAAAGAGTTAATAATAACGACTGGGAGGACTGAATCATTTTTTCTGTCTTTTTTTTTTTTTTTATTCCTTGGGACCCTTTTTTGCGGAATACTTTATGCGGCCCAGCCTCACACAGACTCTAGCTCCAGTGGCCCCCCGGTAATTTGAGTTTGAGACCCCTGCTCTAAATTGTTCAGTTCCTCCAGTGTCACTTCCTTATGTCGCATCTCCTTATTTTCTCTTCTCTCTTTCTCTTCTGCTGCATCCCAGTATTCAAAATTATCAAATTCACCAAATAGGTTAAAGGAAACTATAAAATCACTCATGTTTTGTCTACTGTCTTGCCATTGTGATAAATAAACTGTGAAATAACGTAGCCTATGTTAACATATGTTCTGAGTTTCTGTTGCCACGGTTACCAACTAGCGTTTGAGCCAGCGCAATAATTTAGAGCAATCGGGCTATTTGACCAGAACTTTTTTTATAGGTCTACTATAACACTTTTTAACGGACACCCTGCAGCCAATCAGAATCGAGTATTCACCCAGACCATGGTATAATTCATGTTAACAGAGACATGCAGCAGAGGAGAGAAGCAGAGACAGACAACAGACAGCAGAGGTGAGCAACAGAGAGACAGACAAGGAGAAAGCCACAGAAACACTGGCACTGAGAGGGTTGAAAATGGGACATCATACATTTGAAAAGTGGCCATAATCAGAATTTCTTTTATATAAAAATTTATTACATGGTGAAAATTGCTGTAATAGGCTGTGTTTGGAATTTGAACATTAATCTAAAAATAATCACCTGTACCAAATGTGATGAGTACCAGCTCATCCACTGCCACATTAGAAGAGAAAGTATGCTTATAGTGGCCAAAAATGGTCACATCACAACATTTGAAGGAAAATTTGAATTAATTAATTCATGTTAAAAGAAAGTTTGGATGGTAGTATACTTAAATTTAATTAATTCATATTCATTCATGTCAACAGAGGAGAGCAATAGAGATGTATAGAGCAAAACAGAGAGACAACTGGGGAGAGAAATGTCATGTAAAAGTGAAGGTGTAATCAATAAGTATAAATTAAAATGTATGAAATGTGCTTGTGTATTTAGGGGGGGTTGGTGGTGAAGTCCACTTTTTGAAAAAAAAGATCCCCCCACAAGGCTGGCTACGGGCATTCCCCCATGTTCACATCAAACTTTCTGTCATTGAGATATGATTTAAACCAATTGAAAACAGTGCCAGAGATTCCAATAAAACTATGGATTCTAATTAAAAGAATTTGGTGGTCTACAGTGTCAAACTCTGCGCTCAGGTCAAGCAGCACAAGCACAGAGGACTTTTTTTGATCCATGTTTGGCCTGAGATTGTTCACTATTTTAATTAATGCCGTCTCTGCGCTGTGGCTGGTCCTGAAGCCAGACTGATAGATTTCAGCAATATTTAAAGCTTTCATAAAATCATTTAATTGGTTAAAAACAAGTTTCTCTAAAATCTTACTTAAAAATGGCAGATTGAAAACTGGCCTGTAGTTATCTAAAATCGATGGGTCCAAATTATTTATCTTCAGAAGGGGCTTGACCACAGCTGTTTTAAAAGCAGTAGGAAAAACACCTATCTGAAGAGAGTAATTAAAAATATTAAGACGATCTGATTTAAAAATGTATAAATTTGATTTGAAAGGGATGGGATCTTAAAGGCATGTTGCTAGTTTTAGTTGGGAGAGTTTGACAAGCATTTCATATAGCAGTGAAGCCTATATGTGTGTGGGTAGCTACACACTGACACTCTACACTATTTATTGATGGACACATTATTCTTTTTGTTTGTTTTGTTCTCAAATGAAAAGAGATGCAGATTGGGGAAGAGATGCTCAAGGAGGCTGAGAAGCAGTTTCTACATCTTTCATCTGAGTAATCGCGTCAGTTCATCAGGGACAAGAGAGAAGAAATCTTGAATGATCCATCTTGTGATGGAAGATATTTTGTGAGGAAATTATGGACAACAGAGGATACTTGGCATATTGTGAATGCAGGCTGATGGACCAATAGACAGGCATTCATTTCTTAAAATGTACATACAAACTATGTAAAGCAGCATCCAAAATATGGCCCATGAAAACAAAAACAGAAATAAAACTGTGCTGCATTAAAAATGTAAATTTATATTAAATATGTATGTATTAAATTTGTATGTAGATGTTTGTGAAGTGGTGTTTGTAGAAATGTTTATAAAATATATATTTGTCTGTAAAATAAACATATGTACACCCGACATAGGCTATATATATTACTTTTTTATTAAATTACATTTTTTTATTGAGCTATTTTTTTTTAAGTCTGATTTCCAAAATTCAAGCAAAAATTGAAAAACTGAATGGCAATAAGAGAAACACTGAATGAGAGTGTACAGAGATTTATGCCAAGAATGCTACTATGTTTAAGAGAAAATTAATATAAACAAGTATTATAGTAAAGTAAACTTTATGAATAAGTGCAGACAATCTTTCTGTTCATAATTTACCTTGTATGGAGAACTAAGGGGAACTTTGATTTTTTTTAATTTAATATTCACTAGAAGATTTTTTTAAAATACTTTTCACACTGAGGGGTTAATCTGTTTCTATCCAAATCAAGTGCTGGTGTGTGTAAATAAGTATTAATTAAATAAGCAATAAATGACACTAAACCAGAAGTAACTTCCTGATTTTGTTTTTTAAATTACTGCTGCATTGTGGGAACAAAAGCATCAGACCAACTTAAATTTGTTACAGCAATTATAAACTGGGAATGAAAGTGATTTATTTTGAAATTATTCAGCTTATTTCTGGATTGAAAGCAAAGGGAGATGTTTGCAGAGGTAAAGGTCTGCAGAGGTGAAGGGCCTGAGAAGGGAGGTCTGCAGCCAGGGGCCTGAGAAAGGTGGTGGAGGGGCTTGAGAGACGTGGCTACAGCCAGGGGCCTGAGAAAGGTGGTGGGGAGCTTGAGAGAGATGGTGGCTGCAGCCAGGGGCTTGAAAAGGGTGGTTGAGGGGCTTGACAGTGGCTGGGCCTGAGAGAGGTGGTGGCTGTGCCCAGGGGCCTGAGAGAGGTAGCTGCAGCCAGGGGCCTTAGAGAGGTGGCTGCAGCCAGGGGCCTGAGAGAGGTGGGAGGGACATGAGAGAGGTGGTGGCTGCAGCCAGGGGCCTGAGAAAGGTGGCTACAGCCAGGGGCCTTAGAGAGGTGGCTTCAGCCAGGGACCTGAGAGAGGTGGTGGCTGCAGCCAGGGGCCTGAGAGAGTTGGCTGCAGCAAGGGACCTGAGAAAGGTGGTGGGAGGCTTGAGAAAGATGGTGGCAGCAGCCAGGGGCTTGATCAAGGTGGTGGAGGGGCTTAAGAGTGGTTGGGCCTGAGAGAGGTGTTGGCTGCAGCCAGGGGCCTAAGAAAGGTGGTGGCTGCAGCCAGGGGCCTGAGAAAGGTGGTGGAGGGGCTTGAGAGAGGTGGCTGCACTCAGGGGCCTGAAGAAGGTGTTGGAGAGGCTTGAGAGAGGTGGTGGCTGCAGCCAGGGGCTTGAGAGAGGTGGCTGCAGCCAGGAACCTGAGAGAGGTGGTGGCTGCAGCCAGGGGCCTTAGAAAGGTGGTGGCTGCAGCCAGGGGCTTGAGCAAATTGATGGAGGTGCTTGAGAGAGGTGGCTGCAGCCAGGGGCCCTTAGAAAGGTAGGGGAGGGGCTTGAGAGAGGTGGTGGCTGCAGCCAGGGGCCTGAGAGAGGTGGTGGCTGCAGCCAGGGTCCTGAGAGAGGTGATGGCTGCAGCCAGGGGCCTGAGGAAGTTGGTGGAGAGGCTTGAAAGAGGTGGCTGCAGCCAGGGACCTGAGAGAGTTGGCTGCAGCCAGGGTTCTGAGGAAGGTGGTGGAGGGGCCTGAGAGAGGTGGTCTGCAGCCAGGGGCCTGAGAAAGGTGGTGGCTGCAGCCAGGGGCCTGAGAAAGGTGGTGGAGGGGCTTGAGAGAGGTGGCTGCACTCAGGGGCCTGAAGAAGGTGTTGGAGAGGCTTGAGAGAGGTGGTGGCTGCAGCCAGGGGCTTGAGAGAGGTGGCTGCAGCCAGGACCCTGAGAGAGGTGGTGGCTGCAGCCAGGGGCCTTAGAAAGGTGGTGGCTGCAGCCAGGGGCTTGAGCAAATTGATGGAGGTGCTTGAGAGAGGTGGCTGCAGCCAGGGGCCCTTAGAAAGGTAGGGGAGGGGCTTGAGAGAGGTGGTGGCTGCAGCCAGGGGCCTGAGAGAGGTGGTGGCTGCAGCCAGGGTCCTGAGAGAGGTGATGGCTACAGCCAGGGGCCTGAGGAAGTTGGTGGAGAGGCTTGAAAGAGGTGGCTGCAGCCAGGGACCTGAGAGAGTTGGCTGCAGCCAGGGTTCTGAGGAAGGTGGTGGAGAGGCTTGAAAGAGGTGGCTGCAGCCAGGGACCTGAGAGAGTTGGCTGCAGCCAGGGTTCTGAGGAAGGTGGTGGAGGGGCCTGAGAGAGGTGGTCTGCAGCCAGACAGTCTTGCACAAAAGGCCTGCTCTTGCTGACTAGTGTCAGGACACAGACTTTTAGACAATACTTCCCCTGAACTTTAGCTCCTCATAGCATATTCTAATTTTTTTTTCTCATTGGTCACTGTCCTTAGCTCAGTCCGTAAAGCCTCCATTTTCTGGTCAGCCCGAAGAAGCTGACCTTCAAAGAAACTTTCCTGAGAACTGAGCTCGTCCTCGTAGATTGTTTTCAAGTTGTCAATCTTCTTCTCATAGGTTATTTGCATTTTTGCATTCTCTCTGGTCCTTGTCCGTAGCTTAGTTTCGGCAGTCTTCAACTGCTCAAGTAAATCCTCCTTTTTCTGTTTAGCCTTAAGAAGTTGACTCTTATGCAAAGCTGCCTCATACTTGAGCTTCTTCTCATGTTGTATCCTCATTTGCTCGTTCTCTTGTTTAATTTCCTCTGTCTTACGTTTGGCAATGTTCAATTCCTCATGTAATTCAAGATTTTTATGTTGAAACAAACTCTCCTTAGATCGGAGCTCCTGCTTATGGGATTTTCTCATCTTCTCAACCTCTTTGGTGATCTTCTGAAGCTCATAATCAGTGTTACAGTAGCGCTGATGAAGATCCCTCTTAGTCTGTTCAGCCCGAAGAAGCTTACTATTAAACGAACTTTCCTGAGAGCTGAGCTTCTCCTCGTAGTTTTTTTTCATCTCTTCTTTCTCATTTGTCATGTTCTGCAGCTCAGTTTTGGTGCCATCCAAGGACTGACGAAGATTCTCAAAAATCTGTCTAGCCTCAAAAAGCTTCATCTATTTTCATCTCTTCTTTCTCATTGGTCATGTTCGTCAGGTTAGTTTCTGTGTCACTCAAGCGCTGACGAAGATCCTTCTCAGTCTGGCTAGTGTTACAAAGCTTCTCCTCATAGGATTTTCTCATCTTTTCTTTCTCATCAGTCATGTTCTGCAGCTTAGTTTCGGTGTAATGTAAAGACTGACTAAGATAGTCCTGAGTCTGGCTAGCCCGAAGAAGGTCACTATTAAAGGAACTTTCCTGAGAGCTGAGCTTCTCCTCATAGGATTTTCTCATCTCTTCTTTTTCATCAGTCAAGGTCTGCAGCTCAGTTTTGGTGTCAAACAAAGACTGATGAAGACCCTCATTGGTCTGCCTAGCTTTACGAAGCTTCTCCTCATAGTAAAATTCCATACTTACTTTCTCTGTGGTCATTTTCTGCAGCTCAGTTTTGGTGGCACACAAGGACTCAGTAAGATCCTCCTTAGTCTCCTCTTCTTCCTCCTTTTCTTTGTAAAAATTGTTCTCCTCTAAAACAGTTTTAAACTCCTGATTTTCCTCTTGAAGTTCCTTAATTTTTTGTTTCAATGCTTTTTCATCATCTAGAAACAATTTTATGACATCCTTCACTTGGTATTCCAGTACCTTAAATTTCCCCTCCTTAGAATGGGACAAACTGATATTTCTCAAGGCCTCCTCTCTATCAATCAAACTTTTCTTTGTGGCCTCAAGTTCATGTTTGAGCGACAAAATCTCTTCAGCATCACGTTCTTGTTTGAGGGTTATGTTTTGGAGACATTTCTCAAACAGACTGTATTGCTCTTTTTAGGAATTCGCTCTGCTTCTGAATTTCAGAATCCTTATGACTTTCATGCCAAGTCTTCTTCTCCTCCTCAAATTCCTTTACCATCCTCTCCTTCATGGCATTCTGTTCTCTAAGGGTTTCAATTTCCTCGTTGAAAACATCAATCCTGCTGCGTAAAACCTCAAGTTCCGCTTTTTTGGCCTTGTTTTCTTGAGAAAGAACCTCATTTTCTACTATGATGTGTTCTTTCTTTCTATCCCGCTTTTCACACTTCTGTCTCAGGTCCTTCATGACTTCTTGCAGGTCCTTGATGACTTTGTGCTGGCTCTGGTTTGTTTCATGAAGGTTTTTATTCTCCCTGGTAAGGGTGTGGACCTTGCTGGTCAGAGCTTCGATAGTGGATTGTGTTGGTGACTCCATTATTTTTTGCTTAATCTCAATAATATTAATTAGTTGTTTTCCTGAATGGTTTGCAGCCAGTTACGGGCATGGCAGTCTAGCTTTCATGGGGTCTGTTTATATGCATTACCCTTTGATGTTCTGCTGCAAAGTCTAACATTCTTTGATACCTTTGATGTCACTGTTGCCTTTGACTCTGACGGGAAACCCTCCTGCGCGGGGATGGTTCGGCGCGGCGCGGCGGAGCGCGGTCCGACTCTGACGGGAAACCCTCCTGCGCGGGGATGGTTCGGCGCGGCGCGGCGCGGCACGGCGGAGCGCGGTCCGACTCTGACGGGAAACCCTCCTGCGCGGGGATGGTTCGGCTCGCTTGAGGAGGAAAAAAAAATACGATTGGTCGACTAATCAGAGTTCTGGTCGCCCCAGCACTTATCGACCAATGAGTCGACCAGTCGACTAACACGTTACAGCCCTACTACAGAGACATATAAAGCCCGACAGGATAAGATAAAACTCGATGTGAGGCGGAATTAACTTTTATTGGTAAGTAACACTGAACAGGTCGTTGCTACTGATAGTGAAATAAGACAGAGGGAAGGGGACTTCTTTGTTGTTGTGAAATGTAAATAATGTCCGAGTTCTTCAGGGCCGATCAAAACGAAGTGGGAAGCGGAAGGGGTGAAAACACAGCGCATTTTCGCAAATGCGTACCCTCGCAAAAAACGTGCCCCATTAAAATAATGGTAAGAATTCTCAGGGTGTAGGCTTAGTGCTAAATTAAAAACTTGCCACAAAAGAAAATTTAAATTTTCTTGTATGATTATTTATTATTGTCTCACACTGTTTCAAAAATAATTCAGACTATAAGCAAATTTCAATTAGAGAAACTGAGGGAAATAAACAGTTCAATAGCAGTTCAGTTACGTTCAAAATTTAGAGTTCCAAAAATTTCATGGAATTCAAAGTTCATCAAAAATAAATCTGAGCTTGTAACCAGTCCATTAAAGAAAAAAATGAAATGTTGCAAGCAGTTCATCAAATTCCAAATTTCTAAAAAAAGAAATATTGTTCATTAATTCAAAACTCAAAAGCCACAAAATTATAACCCAATAAACTCAATCCCCTGTCCTTTTTGTTCTGCCCTCAAAAAACACCAAATTTTTAGTTAATGAAAATCAGGAAAATCTATATGTATGAGTGTGTGTATGTGTTAGAGAGAGAGAAAGAGAGAGAGAGATCTGCAGTATGGTACGAAGAGCAGGGAATCATGGGATGGGGATGGGTTCTGTCCAGGTTATTGGTTGAAGAAACAAGGGCGACTGGCAGTCTTGGATAGCAGAGACTGTAAGTGTCACCAAACACAGAGGGTCCCACAACACTTTGCCCAGGAAGCACAGAAAATATCTTCTGAGCAAAAAAGGCCAAAAAAGTCCCCCACTCTTGGATAGTCATGCAATTCCTTTTTTCTCCTTTATCCAGTCATTACTGGGATTTTTTATATCTCAGGTCCTTTGTCTGTCCTACACTCACACTTTCAGGTCACAGGTGCTGCAATCAGCTCTCGCTACTCTGTTGGACCATACCCACTCCCTCACAGCTCTGTGCAGCAGGGGGCAGGTTTTTCCCTGTCTGCCACACTATGAAACATTTTTTTTCTGGAGTGATGCACAGATAGGCAAAACACTGTGCACTGCAATTTCACTATACCTTTACATCCAAAGCAGCTGCACGGGCCCTTTTTCTCCAGCCAAATAGGCCAATGGTCAGTGTTCACTGGCACTGGTGAAGTAGGGCCTACAGAGTATAGTGATAGCCTAAACTTTACTTTTCTGCAACCAGAACTAAATGTATGTTTGTTAAATTGTAAAGAACAAAACAAAATTATGGTGTGAATGTTGCCTTAAGACAACATATGCAATTTTCCATAATGGTACAATGTTGCCTCGGGCAACACGTTTAACAAGTTTTCATTATTTAATTAGCTAATAAACTGTTTTAAACTATCAGATTTAAATGGACTTGAGCTTACATAGCGCCTTTCTAGTCTTTGACTACACAAAGCTGCTTTATATCTACCCATTCACTCTCACATTCACTCACTAATGGTTCAGAATTTCTATGTCAGTTATCCATCAGTATCAACTAACACATTCACGCCCTTTCATGCCAATTTACATGCCACTAATGCATCAGTGGAAACAATTTGGGGTTAAGTGTCTTGCCCAAGGACACATCACCATGTGTTGCCCGGAGCTGGTCTCGGACCTGCAACCCCCCGATTACTGACCAAGCACACTATCCAACTGTGCAACCGATGCCCGTGATTTAGGGTTTACTCACCTATATGTCTGAATGTATTTTTTCCAGGTGGAAAATGGGCAGGAAATTATGTTGTTGATGCATTTTGTGGAGCCAAATGGTGAGGCAGTTTCCTGTCAAAAAGTCTGCCAAAAGGGGTTTCAGTATGGGTTCCTGAGAGTCATGTAACAAATTAATATATAGTTATTGTAAATTTCACCATAGATTTTTCTACAAAGCCCTATCTTCAAGAAAAAACTTGGAGAGGGCAATAGTGAGTCATACTGTCAGATGTTCTACTGTGAGTTAACGTTACAAAGAATTCAGGATTAATTAAATTAAACTATAGTACAATGAAATTATGGTTTTATATCAAAACAATTTGTTAACAATAAGTAATTTTAATTGTATTTATTAATACACTGATTATTATTAACATATGCAAATGAGATGGATGAGTATGAATACAGAAGTGTACATTTGAAAAAGTAATTATGTTTAAGCTGTATGTATTATATGTAAATATATGTAACTATGTATAATATATACATTTACAATTTCTAAAGTGCTTACTTATTAGTATGGAGCTTGCTTGCAGAGGTTTATTTTTCTATGAAGAATTACTGTACTTAATAAAATGGGGCTTGTAGTGACTTAAAAACCAAAAAGCTGCTGAGAGGCTGAGGGCCTTGTATGTTGTCTGACGTGCTGGAGCAAAAAATACTGATCCCAAAAACATGTTCATATTGATCCTTTATTAAAGAAAAATCAATAAACGGAGGAAACGACCACTGACTCACACATCGATTACATTAGAGCATTAAGAAAAAAATGCATAAATTCAGCGATAATGAAGCCATAATGAAGCAGTTAACAAATAACGGCTACCGAGCTCGCCTCTCTCTTCCACTGACCACACAGGTGGACAGGTGAGATAAATCATGAACACACGCCCATCACACCTGTGACACTCCAACTCAATATTATCCCAAAATAATCAATAATAATAATCCCCAAATCCCCCAAAAATAAACACATGTCTTAATCCTTAAATTAAATCCTAAAATGTAAATAATATTCTCAATAAATTAATTTGTGGCTCCTACATGGCTATTACACATGTATTTATAACAATGATAATTTATAATAATAATGACTGCTGGTATTGAATTATGATTTTAATTCAGTATTGGACCCATTTTGTAAGGAAGGGGCAGGACGTCTTAAGCTCTATGCTTCATTCTGTCCCTTCTCAAACTGGTTGTTGAGTTGACATCTTATGTATGTACTCACATGTAAATATATATTTGATGGACATGTACAGCTGTTTGATGTACATATGTACTATTTTGCTTTCACTTTGTTGCTTGTGTTTCACAAAGAGACTTCTCAACTGTGACATTATTTTTTGTGTAAACTTGGTCAGAATATTGTTTAATTATTTAACTGTCTCAAAGCACTGACCAAAAGTGATGGATAATAAAGATTCTGATATGATCAATAAATAACATTCATGGGCTGATGATACATGACAACACAACAGTGTTTTGATTAAGAGTCTCTTGCACAATTTCATGGGCGTCACAACCATTAAAAGTGAGTGGGACAAGTTCCACTCACTTTTGGGGTCCAATCATTTTGGAATCACCCACTTTTACCATCATTTTGGGCATTTTTCTAGTCAAATTCAGTACATAATTTTAATGTACATACAAGTCATGCTACTTAGAAACACACTGTTTGACAATTTTAACTATTGAAAGATTCCAACCCCCCTCCCCGCGATCCTCGCAGTGGTTTGGTCCATATGGTGGCCCTGAAGTGCAAACCACCACAGCAAAGAACTAAACACATCGGCAAAGAAATAAACACTGTATTGCTGTATTGTTCAGTTCTTTGCCGTTGTGTTTAGTTCTTTTGCTGTAGTGTTTCGTTATTCGCCATTGTGTTTAGTTATTTGCCGTTGTGTTTATTTCTTTGCCGTTGTGTTTAGTTCTTTTGCAGATGTTTTTAGTTATTTGCCGTAGTGTTTAGTTATTAGTTAGTTAGTTCTTTGCTGTTGTGGTTTGCACTTCAGGGCCACCATAAAAATCACCATTTTTTTTACATTAATTTTTAAGTCAGATGCTTTTATACCGGATATTTACTTTGTAAAGTTGTGGACTTGTGGCCTACACATTCATGCCAAAACATTTTTCATTTACTGAATGACCAATAAATCTAGGCCTATCATGCATAATCAGTTGCACTTTATAATCTAATTATGTAAAGGTTTGTGTATTTTTAAGTTTTGTGACATATTCAGATTTTGTTTTGTTGCTGCTTGTTGACAGTTTGATAAAAAAAAAAAAAAAACATTTTTGAAGAATAGTTTGATGTACTTAAGTTATTCATTAAAGTATTTCTTCTACTTTTAGATCTTGAATTGAGCTTTCAGTTCTAGTAAAGCTGTTGTTGTGGTGATCAGACCAGTATTTATGGTGAGCAAAGAAATTCTGTTTGGTCACATATGGTGCAATTGACAAATAACACCCAACACCACTCTTGGAATTGCTGGTTGAGCATAAACAAACCTGTAGACAGGTAGGATATAGACTTACAGATCAATCAGATTAAACAGATGACCGTGGATCTACCCACCTTCAATTTCCTTGCAACACCCCTGCACCACTTACCCAAACACATCAATTTTTTTTTTTAACAATTTTATTTACAACTATGAGGCATGACAACCAGGATATCGTGTACACAAAGTGACTGAACAATTAACAATGAACAAGCCAGGGGTTCAGTAATTACAATGTTTGCATTTACAATATTTCTACAAAATTTCATTTCTTTAAGAATCAGAAAAGTCTTTGTTGCTTTGTTGGTCTTCACATATTCAATTGAGGTGCAGTATTGATTGAGTTCAGCAATAAAACGTTGAAAGCAGGGTGTTGTGGCAGTCCATTTTGATTTGTGTATGTGGAATTTACCAAGAATTATAAGTAGTTGAATTATATAGGCTGCTTTAACAGATAAGCCTTCATACATAAAATACAACATAATATCAGGTACCTTGAACTGTACATTAGTACACATTTTACGATTTATATAGTCCATCATATTTGTCCAGAATAATTTTGTGTGTTCACAATGAAATAACAAGTGAAATATAGTTTCCTTTATGAATTGCAGAACACACATGAATTATCTAAACTGAGTTTAAATCTCTCCATAACTTCTTTCACAGGATAGATTCTCTGTAAAATCTTAAAAGATACTTCTTTCACTTTGTTAACAATGCAATATTTATTGAGAACACAACAAGCTTTTTTCCACTGTATATGGCCCATGATAGAACACCAAAAGAATTTTGCAGCAGAAGGTGTAACATAATTAAGAACATTTCTAATATGTTGATTACTCCATGGTTCCTTTTTAATGTCAGTGTGTCCTATAAAAATTTGCCTGTCTGCAATGATGTTTCCTTCCACTAGATTACAATGTCTCAAGAATTGAATTACGACACTGGGAATTGCATCCATGATAATAGCATATTCCTTGGGAGAAATTGGCCATTTAAATTTTTTAAGAAATTCTGAGTATGACAGTAATTATGCCGTCTTTGTTTATTAATTGAGCATCTAATAAGATCCCATTGTCATACCATGAGTGATAAAACAGTGAGTTATTCTTGTATACAATATCTTTTTTATTCCAGATAAAGTAGCTATTTATGAAGACTGAAATTGTGTTTATATTACAATGCCCAGGTTAAAAGGGCTTGTCTGTGAAAATTGGTCAATTTCATTGAGATTTTTCCAACTGAAAAGCTACATAAAACACATCATATTTTCATAACCTGTTCATCTGCTGTAGTGTAGGGGGGTTTCAATATGGCTTCCGGAAGGGCACGAGCGTTATCCAATGGGGATTCAGCATATTCGACGTCGTGCGTCAAAGACCAATGGAAGCGCTCCATATTTGGGCATGGGCTTGGTTTTATGGCTGCTCTAAAAGCCAAACCTCCCTTTTCCCCATCGCCTTACGCCAAGGGTAGGGGGGTGTGCATAGGCAGAAATAAAGTCTGCTTAAAACTTTCTTAAGTGAAAGTTCATACTCACACTTTTTTGTTTTCTTGACCTCTTTTCTCCTGCTTGTCCTGAGCTCGTTGGGACTTTTTCACAGCGTATTTTTTTTTTAACACATTTCAAGCAACGTCACTTGATCAAAGGTAAGCTTACCAAACATTTTTCCATACCACGTCGAGTTAACTTGAATTAAAGCTCAAAGTGATGTTTTTAAGAGTCAGAACGTTAAACTGTTTAGTCCTTTTGCTGTCAAAAGCTTCATAACGCCAGTAATATCCTTAAGCGTTGATTATTGTTGTAGCATCATGTTAGCGTTAGCGCTAGAGCTAACGGTTACGTCTTTTACGTCTCATTACTATGATATTTTATCCTCCAAAGGGCTCTTGTACCTTAATTATGTCCTACCCAAAGCTTTCTCTCTTACATATATTTGCTCTGTTACATGTTTTTCTTCCACCAGGCTGTTATATATCATGAAGCTGTGTTAGCCCTCAGCCTGAGTGTATGGCCCGGACATGTCCTGACATGTCGCAGGTCCTCACTCTGGGCCTGTCCCTCGGCTATTACCCAGAGTTTCCCTGAATGTGTCACTAAAACAGGCTTTTTTATTTTTAATTTAAGAAGCAGATGGTTAATTCATTTCAGTGAAATACCTAAGTAAGTCATGGAAAGCCCTCATACAGAAGTCAGTGGTATTTACACCCCTTAAGTCCAGTTGAGTCCAGTTCAATGACAGCTGGCAGTGGAGGGCTGTTACATGATACCCCACAAAATTTGGACGCACCTCCGAAGCATGGATCCGGGCAGGGTAACCCGGGTTAATAACAGGGTCACATTAGTTTTTGTCCTCAATGCAAGTGGGCAGAATTGTTTTAATGAAGGGCAATCATGAATGGGAAATACTTACACTTTCACTGTAATTAAAGGTAGATGTAGGCATCCATAAGAATTTAGTAAAAATCAAAATAAGTTTTAACACTTGGTTTAACAGGCCGAACACAGAATAAAAGCCATTTTACTTTCAATAAAGTTTAAAAATAAAAAATAATATCGAACTAGAAGTGCTTAGGTAGCACAAACCTCCACAAAGCCGTGTCCAACATTGTCAGGCATGTTATTGACTAAAAGTGCAGAAAACGGCCCCATCTTTGTCAACAAATCCTTAAACTAGAGCACAAACCTCCCCCAAGGTAGCTCACATATTGCTGTTACATCTATAAGCAATGGCTCCATGATAAAGTTACCGTCATAATATGACTCTGAGGCCCAAACTCCGCATTTTTAAAGAAATAAAAGTAATTGGTTTGGAATTTTCAGAAATGTGGATTGCTGTTTTTCATGAAGAATGTGGTGGTGGGTTCTGACCTGACTAGACCGGTTACCCATGCTCTTGCATTCATTCACAGCCAGACAAGAGCAAGCATGGGTTTTTAATGTCACACAAGGGAGGTGACAGTTCTTCGAACCAATTTAGGGTCTGCAGTGTTATAAGCCTCACCTTTCAATGTCAAGTATACTGGGTGGCCCAACAGAACGGTGCCAAAAAGGACCACTTGGATTGGCTGTTGTGGTGCCTTTCCTAATTTATGACCGTGGATATGTGAATAATGAATGAGAGATTATGTTTATAATACATCAGTCTCATAGTTTGAAACATAGTTTCCCCTATTACAATAGATTATTTTCACCAGCACCCTGTCAATCCCAAATAGCTGTAGACCTGCCTAACAGATAAAATATTAGACAAATCAATAAAGACAATCATGTGGACTTTTTTAGTTTTACATCTATTGTCGTGCATTCTTAAGCAGGGTAAACGCATGAGGATTTTCTAAATCTTAAGAGATTTTTTATCTGTTTGGGACCCCACACGAAGATAAAAAATCAGGCTTTGGAACAGTTTTGATCGTACTGTGTGTGGTGTGCTCTGATTATCTCAACATACCACACAAAAAGATTCTGTCCCACCACTGATGTAGAATCTAGTTCTCCAAGCCAGAAATCTTCTGATCTAACACAAAGGAAGAAGAAGAAACATAGCAACAACACGTGAGCTGGTCCTCCATTTCCAAGGTTCACCTAACTTTATGTTTCAGGTGGGCCATGATTGTTTTTATTTACACCAGCATCCTTGTTCCTCGGTCAGCTCACTTCATGGCTCGGGAGTTATCAGCTTTCCACAAACACCTGAAGATTTTTGGTAGTAAATATTGAACAAGTTTAATATTTACGATTGTCGGCCCCGGCCCATTTCAGAGCCAGTCATCAGGACAAATCCACTCTTAACGCACCTCAGACCACAGGATAATCTTATAGGATAATCTTATAAAACATAAGATAATCTGGTGTTTGCTGTCCTTTTTCAGGAAGGGGGAAAGTTGGGACAAAAACAGTCCGATAATCTTTATATGTGTACCCTGCTTTACTTAAAGGTTCTTTCAGTCAGTGAACTAAAGTTGCATTTCTCTGTTCAGATGATTGACACAGTAACTGGACCCGCACAGCCCTTTGCACTCCAGCTGAAGGCCCTGACAGATCTGGAGGCCAGATACCAGCCTAAACTAAGCGGCTTGAGGCTAATTGAGGGCTCCCAGGACAACGGCCTCAGGATGACCACCAGACTGAGGGAACTGGAGGTGAAGGACCTGCTCTCCCTGACCAGGTTCTTTGGCTTCAGCTCAGAGACCTTCTCACTAGCTATCAGCTTACTGGATCGATTCCTCTCAGTGATGAAGGTTGGTAACTGAATGAATATCATAAACATCCCGTCTTATTGTAAATAACTACAGTTGTTACTGATTGATTCTTTTTCTTTCTTCTCTTCAGATTCAACCCAAACACCTGTCCTGTGTGGGCCTGTGCTGCTTCTACATTGCTGTGAAGTCTTCAGAAGAGGAGAAGAACGTGCCTCTTGCCAACGACCTGATCCGCATCAGTCAGAACCGCTTCACAGTGTCCGACATGATGAGGATGGAGAAGATCATCATGGAGAAGCTCTACTGGAAGGTGAAGGCCCCCACAGCCCTCCGCTTCCTGCGCCTCTTTCACAGCCACATCCAGGAGCAGCTCGATGCTGAGAGGTGAGGATGAATAAACCTGTGGGGCTGAAACCATGACTCAGCAAGATTATTTTTACTCTTCTCTTATTTGGCTTAGAAAAGAACACTTTGAAAACATATGAAAAGCCAACATGAACAGTCTTGCATCAGAAAGAAATTAAGACATAGGACCTCATAAATAAGGTCTCCATACTAAAACAATAGTAAACTCCAGACTAGGGTGCAGGGCTTTCTGTTCAGCTCTGTGGAATCTTTTATCACATGAACTTGGTCTTCTCTTCAACACAGACTTAATATATATTTCTAATCAAGATACATGATATTGTCAGTTTGATATTGGTATCTGCTGCTATTAAAATTATCCAGATGTTTACAGCCAACATATTGGCAAATTAAACAAATGTACAATATTGATGCACTTTCTCATCACTGCATTGGTACATTTAAAAATCAAGGGTTTCATTTTTGCAAGAGTTAAATGCTGTTTTTCTTGTTTTACATTGTGTTCCTTGCAAAAATGTACTGTAACACTAGAAGAAACCAGTCCATTTTTGTTAAGTACAGAGCTTGTGCTCTTGACCAGAAGTATCGGAATCTGCAATAATGAACTAAAAAATATCGGCATGTCAGCTATCGGCAAAAATCCAATATCGTGCATCCTTAGTTTCTATACAAGACTTTGATTAAGTATTCAATGATTGGAGTATATCTTGCACCTAATTCATTAAAGTTAGGAGCTCTTATTCCTATTTAAGTATCTATTCCTTGTCCTATTAATTGTTTTCAGGGTTTCTGCAGGTCCTCAAAAAATCTTGATAGCCCTGTAAAATCCCTGTTTTAGATTTAATGAAGGTCTTTGTGTTTAGATGAACTAAGATTATCTAAATCAAAACTGTTTTAATTGCTACTACAGTGAATACAAGAATGAACTATGGCAACAAAGTGACACCCGTACAGTAAACTTTTATGGTTTTCTGCCCACATGCATGCACTCCTCTCTCATGTCTCACTTCCCGTCTCTTTGGAGAGCCGTGTGACTTGATATCATGTTAAAAAAATATTATTACATTAAAAGAAATAATGATGTCACTTATGATGTTGACTGTTGTTTTTTTCTGCTGTGCAAAAGCAGTCATACATTTTTTTTTTGAAGTTGGCTTTTTTAAGATGGTCATAAAAATTCCAGTTCATGTCATAAATATAAAGTCATAATATGTATATATATATATATATATATATATATATATATATATATATATATATATATATATATATATATATATATATATAATTTGATACAGAATTGATTTTGCCAGATGCCAAACAGTGCCTCAGACTCTCGTACAAATACGTTGGTATTGCACTTTGAGCATTTGCAATTATTATATCTAAAAAAACAAACAAACAAACAAACTAAAATGAGCTCATAAGTGCTAAGACAGCACAATCTTGCACCAAGGCTTTGGTGAAATTGTTAGCCTTATTATAAAAAATGTGGGAAACTGCTCTGTTGTGCTATATTATCAAATCTTTTAAAAAAAAATCCTGGTGCTGAATTTGTATTCAGATCACCACCTAAATCTAACAACTTCTCCCTTGTGCCGTGACCAACATTCCCTGAAAATTTGATCAAAATCTTTTGAGGTCTTTCTTTCTCATGGACAAACAGTGGCAAAAATCATAACTTTCTTGGTGGGGTTTAACTAGAAATATTTTAAGTAAGAGCAATGCCTTGCAATCAAGCATAATTTCTCCTGGTTACCTGATGTGTGTGCATTTCAGCTCCACTCTGAACCATTTCAATGCAATTCAGTACTTTTTTTTTACAAAATGGTGAAGGAAAAATGCATTTGGATTTGTTTAAGAATCACAAGAAACATTCTGCTTACAGCTTTAGCTAAATCTCATAGTAATACTTCAGTATAAGTTCAGTCTAAGACTGTTTAGCAGAGGACAGCTCCTTCTCAAGTGCAGGACAAACAGACTGAGAAACTCTTTTGTCCCTCAGGCCATCAGACTGAACCACTCAGGAGGTGTAACAGGAAGACAGAGGACGGTAGCCAGCCAGTAGCCATGTTTTTATTTATTTTTTTATTAATTTATATCTTCTTTATATATATTTTAACTATATACGTAGTGCTGATGCTGGAATCTTAATTTCCCTGAGAGAGTCTTCCAGAGTGATTAATAAAGTTCTATTGAATCTAATCTGAGGTCATGTTTTGTGCTTCATATTGTCTCCATTTTAAAAACAACATTACAGGATGTGACACCATTCTTGAGAATGCAGGCCTGAGATTAAAACAGACCAATGGTGCTTGTTTACCTCTGAGCTTCAGTGTCTGAGCAGTTAGTGATGTCCCATCAGAGTTGCCTGCATTCACGTTATGAGCTTGTGAATCCAGGGTTACTAAAGATCCTCTGAGGGACAGTTTTAACTACAGGGTCAATCTGGGTAAAATATCCAACCAGAGATCAGATGGAGTGACAACAGAATCAAGGCATGATCCAGATGTTACCTGCACAGATTAAATCTTTAATTTATTCAGGATGACTTTCTGTATTTTGTTATATTGTTGTCCATCTCCATAACGATAACTCAATGCTGCTGTTTTCTTTTGCTGTTTAGTGGTGACGTCTAGTCTAGCCATCTGGGCCATAGATCCTGAACTTAATTTTCATTCTGACAGTAAAAGCATTTTTCTCTCAACAGCCAAAAGATCCTGAGCCTTGAGAGACTTGAAGCTCAGCTGAAAGCCTGTCACTGCTCATTTGTCTTCTCCAAAATAAAGGTAGGCCAAAAACCTGGTTTGTTTAAAAGATGTCCTGTTTCTTTGTGGATTTTTTTAGCCTTGAAATGTTTGTATCCTGTGATTGAAATAGCTTTTTTGTCATTCGGTAGTTGTCTGTTATTCTGTGTTCTGCAAAGTCACTCACGTTTCTGTGCTGGTATTCTTGAAGGTGTTAACTGTGTTTGCACTTTTTGATTAAAATGTAAATGTTTCCTCTCTGCAGCCATCTCTGCTGGCCATGGCTCTGCTCTGTTTTGAGGCTCAGGAACAACATGACCCTGAGCACACCAACAAATTAGAAGAAGTCATCCAGAATCTGCAGCAGCTCCTGAGCGTAAGCACAAACCGGTCTTACAATGTCAACTCTTTGCTTGTACATGGAAAAGACAATGTTTTGTTGTATAAATGAGTATTTCAAAGAGGCAACCAATTAGTGAGGATGTATTGGAACAGCGTCACTGAGACTTATGACAAAAAGTTTCACTTTGTCTCAACCAGAAGTTCTGAATACTTTAAAGTGATTTTTGCAGCAGACAGCACTTTATTTTATTATTCATCTCAGTTCTCAGAACCGCTCAAAAGATTTATTTCACTGCCTTGGATAAACAGATGTTTCTTTTGACAGGGTCCCTGCAGGTCCTCTAAAAGTCTTGAATTTGATTTTTGAGATTTAAGACCAGCACAGAACTAGAAAATCTTATTTTTTAGACAGCACTTAGACCATTTTTATCAAATCTGTTTTGGGCTGCTTTGAGGGCTTCTTTAGAAAACAAGAAAAATGAGCTTGTTCAGTAAGCTTTAGAAAGGTATCTGTCCATGTGCATATCAGTGTCTAAGTATTTCACAGAACTCTTAGGACTCTTGGTTGTCTCACTCAGTTTGTGTTTTAAATAGTCTTAAATATGCTTTTTAAGTTTGCAGGAACCCTGCTTATTGTAAATGTCCACATTAAAAAGCACATGTTCTGAATGTTTAGGCTGCTTGGGAACAGTATAGTTTCAGAAAGACTTTGGAAGTAGCCAAGTTTGTGAGTTAAAAATAATCTGTTGATATTTAATTTTATCTGCTATTCTCTTCTTGTAAATCCAGTCCCTCCAGGAAATAGCCATTGAAATGCAAAGTCAACACAGCCTCCTAAATTTTTTTCCTAGCTCTGCATCTTTCCTGCATCTTTGGCCAATCATCCTCGCTCTTTTCCCCTCAGACCTGCATGTCAACATCAGATTTCAGACTGACTTTCATCTTCGACACCTAAAGGAGCTGCATCACCAAAAGCTCAAATCAGTGCTGAGGTTTCTGGGTTGATCAGGAGCATAAATCTCTTGGTTCACACGTGTTTTGTGGTGCAATATGAACAAACTCCATTATCATACAAGCTCCTTTCAACCATAAATGTGTGTCCCTTCATTTAGCTGTTGAGTTGAGCGTGAGATTTGACGGATGTAGAGCATATAACACAGTAGGATTGAAACAGTTGCAATAAATTTGCAAACTCACATGCTCTGCTGTCATTGATAAAATTAAGCTTTAAAATTTTGCAACTTCAAAACGCATGTTGTATAAACAGGCATTTTTGCAGCATTGATCACAAACTAGAAAACACTCATAGGTGCAGACCTCCGCCAAGGCAGCTTCGTTTGGGATAAACTTCAACTTCACAAAAACAAAGTTACTGGTATTGATGTGTGTTAATTGTATTCTATAGCTTTATCTCAAGGTAGCCTATTTAATAAACTCATCAACTTATCCAGTGTTTTGTTTGCTAAGCATTCTGAGAATTATTTGTGGAGTTACGAACAAAAATGTTAAAAATTGCCCTGTCCTGTAGGGGTGAAGAATGCTCCAAATGAGGTCCTATAAAGTCCACGATCACAGAATTGGACATTAAAAGCGGAATTCAGCATAAATGAGGAATATCACTGAAATGGCCGTCATTTTACATGAAAGCTTTTTCTTTCGGAATGAAAAGGAACGTATGACCACTAAGGCTGGGGACAATGCATACTTTATAATTTGCCTCACATGATAAAAACCAAATTCTTAAAAAATTAAAAACAAAAAAATGGAATATGGGTCAAACTAAAAGGGGATTAAAAACTAACATGGACTTTATTGGGCCCTATCCAAAGAAGTCCTGAATCCAGATGGCGAACCAGATCACTCCCAAAATCTGATCGATTATTCCTTGGCACATTTCTGACATTTTCATTAAATTCTGTTCAGACCTTTTGAGCTTGTTAACAAACTGACAAAGGCTGGCAAAAATACAGTATCATTGGCGGAGGGGAACGCTCCTGTTAAATCCTGGAGGGACTGTATAACTGATGTATAAAAGCAAAACCACATCAGAGAAGGTTTTTGTGTCCGAACATCACCTCTGAGGTGGTCCTGTCATTAGCACGAGGCCTGGTCTTTCCATTTGAGTAGCCTGGCTTTTATTTCTTTGAGCCCATTTGTAATCTGATATTATGTGGACATTTGTGACCACTGAGCTACAAAACAAAGACTGATCAGTAATAATCAATTTCTTTTTCCGCTGTGCAGATCAAAGATGGAGACCTGTTCTGTGTGAGAGAGCTGGTTGGAAAATGCCTGGCTGAGTACGCCACCACCAAGTGCTCCAGGCCCAACACCCAGAGGCTCCGCTGGACTATTTCAGGACGAACAGCACGCCAGCTGAAGCACAGTTACTACAAGATCACTCATCTTCCCACCATACCTGAGTCAGCCTGTTAGACCCGGGGCCCCACAGGGTGACCTTACATGCAGGAAAAACTGCAGCTGTCCCTAAACTGTGCCCATTCTCTTACTGGGTACAACTTTCAGGGACTTGCTGCAGTTTGGTCACCCGTGTACCCTTAAAGTGATTTTCCTTACAGATCTTCATCACAGATGATGCAGTTCTTTAAGGAAAACCTAACGTCCATGTTTGTGTCAAACGTCGATCATCACACTGAATTTTATGCCCCATAAGAAGTAATTTTTGTCAGAAAGGTTTGCCTTCTACCATCCTGCTAAGTTTTTTACTTTCTGGTTGAGTTGCTTGCACAAGTGTACAGTATGTTCTCGTGAAAATCCGTACCAAGGTGTTTGGTCTTTCCTGGAACGGGTTGCTGGTTTTAAGCATATAAGTATAGAACCACCTAGGTCCTCAGTCCACCATGTGGAAGAGGAGGGAGAAGGATTTTGTGAACAGCTAAAATGGAACCAAGAAATCGGGCCCGAAGTCCTTCACTCCCACCCTAGGTTGATAAACTGTCCTGATTGCACACTCCTACCCAAGGTGACTTTTTTCTTTTTTTTTTAACGCGTCGAGGGAATGCCGAATTTCTTCGGTGACGTGAGGCTAGTGACGATCCCGTCATGTACGGCTAACCGAACTGTTGGAGGCCGAATGTCCTCTGCAGTCTAAGATGAGTTGTTTTCACAGATTCTTGATTTGTGTACACAGAGTGAAGCACCACGTGTTTTCATTGATTTCAGTTACGAGGACTACGCAGAGAACTCTTGAAAAAGATTGGTCTTTGCTGTGGAAACATGGGTTGGAATTTGTTTTTGCATTTTCTTTGCCAAGTTCCCTGATGAATCTCAGTTTCTTTAGGAGCCTAAACTAAAATGTGTTCTCAAATTGAAAATGGAGAATTGAATACACCATCTGGTTAACCCATGTACCTGTACCTTTCAATAAAACTTTATTGAAAAGCTATTTCTGTGCAGTCTCCTCCTTAATCAAGAACACATCTCAGAGGCTTCTTTAAACCACAGCAGCACAACTTTACAGTCCTCTGTTCACAGATTAAACAAGCTAACAAGGCTCCTGTGAAAGCACCGTCTTGCTGAACAGGTAAATGGTGCACAGCCGTAATATTCTGTCCGTCTGAAGAAAGTCCTCTACATCTGATAAATCCACTTCTCTGCAGGTTAAAGGTCAGCTGTCCTCAGGCAGATCTGTCCTCTCCATCATTTCAAGTGGTCCACGTTCACTTCTGTAAGCTGGAGAAGTCTGGACCACCACCTGCGAAATTCCCAGAGATCTCTGCACCACTGAAATCAAATCCAGGATTCTGGCAAAGAAGAGGAGACATAAAATCATTTACAGCTAAAACTGATTGGCTGCAACATTATAAAACATGATCAATTATTTTATAGACATGAAATTTGCCTTTTCACATTTATAATTAACATGTCTGCACTGTCATACACTGCAGAGTTTTTCTTACAGGACCAGTGAGTTAATGACTTAAAGAATATCTTCACTGGTCACTGTGTTAGGCTAAACAATTAAAGTGCTTGTTAAGCAAATATCTAACCAGCCAATAACATGGCAGCAACCCAAACTTAAGGCCTGTAGGTCAAGGTCAGCTTTAGTTCCAGTAGAACCTAAAACGAACTATCTCAGCTTAAAAGTCATGAACATAGATTTGATCTTTGAAGATTATCTTCATGAACAAGATGTCTAAAAGTCAAACTCTTCTACTCAGACCTTATTTTCAACAATAATTTGAACACCTTTGCGGTAAAAAATATTTTTTTAACTGATACATTAACTTCCGAGCTGGCTTAAATAATAATATCATCCTCACTCTTCTCTTAGGCAAAAACAAGAACAGTTCCTACAAAGAAAACTTCACTGCAAATCAATCAACCTTTATTTGTTAAGCATCAAATCATAACAAAAGACATCTCAAGATGCTTTACAATAAAGAAGGTCAATGCCATACTCCGCTTTTTTTTTATCTAAAATTTTGACCACCTGTCAAAAATCGAGAAAACACAAATATTTTATTTTTCAAAAGATTCACATTTAAAACTGAAAATTTTATTGAACAAACATTTTGAACAGGACTGAGAAAATTTCCAAGTGAATTCACTTTTTATACCCAAACCTGAGCCGCTCACTGGGCTTCTCTGAGAAGTCAGAAACATTCAACCAACAAATCTAAATTTTCTGTTCAGAAATTCAAGTAAATAACTATAATTTGGCATCTTAATCAGGAAATAATGTGATTTGCTATTTTTGTTTTTTTTTTCCCAAGCAGTAAATTTGAAAATTCACGAATAAATATAACAGTTTGATGTACATATATATATATATTATATATATATATATATATATATATATATATATATATAGATAGAGACAGAGGGACTAAAATGAGAATCCAGGATGGCGATAAGCTCATGGATGCCCACACCACAAATTTGTCCTGATCATATTTCTCCCTGTTGATTATAAATGTATCAGATAAATAGCATCTCATTTAAAGAGTTCCCTCCTCTCTTTATGGTTGTAAAGGTGGTTATTATAACAGCAATAACAACCATGCAAAGAGAGATCGTTCTAATGATTATGAGGTGGAGAGGACTGATGTAGGTTGCCATGGATACAGTAATAAATCTGTGATATTTGTAGGAACTACAGTGTTTTAATAGACTGACCATTCTTAAGGTAAAAATAGAAACTGTCTCGGTGATGGAAAGGGTCCAAAGAAAAGGCCAATTATTCTGATTATTTTAGCTGAAGTTATGTAGGCCCACAGCAGCAGGCTGTCCACACCAACGATCCAGAGCAGCCAACAAGACCAAACCAGAGATGAGTACAGGAGCAAAAAGACAGAGAGAGAGGACAGAGGAGGGAGGGAGTGTTGGAGAGACACAGAGCAGCCTATCGCAGCTTAACTATGTGCTGGTCCAAGCCTGAGCCCTACCAGTCCAGACCACTGACGGTCTTGATGGTTAATGTGTTTTTGATTGCCTGGGTTACTGTTTCACACCAAACACCTCATCAAACTGACCTCCCGCTGGAATCTCTCCAGGGTGAGTTTCCTCTGCATCTGGTCCTGGACCCAGGCGTTTGCACAGTACTCTCCCTCCAGCAGCGACGACCAGCAGTTCCCTGCCTCTCTGTTGGTCTTCATCAGGATGATTCGGATGAGGGATTTGTCCTCTGAGCACAAAAAGAGGTAAAAACATGAGAGTCAGGCTCTATAGCCCTGAAACAGAAGTTAAATTATTACGACTGCAAGGCAGCAGCTCACCTAGTGTCCACGTGGCCTCATCAGACATGGTCGTGTCGAACAATTTGCCCTGACAAAAAGTTAAAAAGACGGCAATATGATGTTATTTCTGTGTTTTAAGACTGAAGTGTCATGAATAATGATCTCAGTTTCAGTCAATGTGAATAATTCTGCTTTACATTTGGTTGAATGAAGTCCATGTTGAAGCCCTGCACATACTATTCCTTTGTTTAAGAAATCCCATGTTATGAAACTTGATGACTTGGTATATTTTAAAATAATGCAAATTATGTACAGAGCAAAATCAAAGTTACTTCCAGACTGTGTACAAAAGTTCTTTATTTCAAGAGTCCAAGTATGAGTTACGTGACGTCTGTAAATTCAGGGTACAAAAAGCAAAAATAAAAAAAGTGATTAAAAGGAGATGTACGGTATATCTGTTGTAGGGGTTAGATTATGGAATGAAGCTGATATAAATTTGCGAATGTGTTATACGTTTTTGTCTTCAAAATGATATGTAAAGTATTTTTGAGGGTCACAAATGTAAATGATTTTGAAAATTATTTCAGACTTTTGTTTTATATTTAATGATTTATATTGCTGTATTAGTTGTGGTTTTGTTTTTTTCTTTTCCGTACATTATAAATATGTGGAGGGTAGCTTAATTTGTGAATTAGGACAGGCATAAATATAAGCATTGTACTGCTGCCTGTGCCCTTTCAGTCACTTCTGTTGCATAAAATGTTTTGTGGTGTTAACATTCGTTGCATTGAGTAGGGATGATATTATCGGTTTGATATAGGTATCGGCCGATATCAGCCTAAAAAGTAAAGTATTGGTATTGGCCAATATTGAAATTTTTGCAGATATTTACAGCCAATATATTAGCCACACATATCAGCCATATATCGGCAAATAACACAAATGAACAATATTGATGCACCTTTTCATCACTGCATTGGTACATTTAATAATCCAGGGTTTCATTTTTGCAAATGTTATTTGCTGTTTTTCTTGTTTTAAATTTGTTCCTTGCAAAAATGTACTGTAACACTGAAAGAAACTAGTTCATTTTTGTTAAGTAAAGAGCTTGTGCGATAATGAATTAAAAAATATTGGCATATCAGATATCGAAAAAAATCCAATATCGTGCATCCCTAGTTTCTATACAGGACTTTGATTAAGTCTTCAATGATTGGAGTATATCTTGTGCTGAATTAATTAAAATTAGGAGCTGTTATTCCTATTGAAGTATCTATTCCTTGTCCTATTAATTATTTTCAGAGTTTCTGCAGATCCTCAAAAAATCTTTACAGTCCTATAAATCCTACTCTAGACTTGTTGAAGGTCTTTGTGTTCAGATGGACTAAGCATATCTTTATCAAAACTATTTTAATTGCTACTACTGTTAAAGACAAGAATGAACTATAGCAGTTAGGTAACAGTAAACGTGTGACTTGATATCATGTTATATAATATTATTAATCTTATTACATAAAAAGTAAAAGAAGTAATAATGTCACATAATGACCTTATACTGTTGATTGTTGTTTTTTTCTGCAGTGCAAAAGCAGTTGTCCTTTTTTAAAGGTTAAATTCTTTAAGATGGTCGTAAAATTTAAAAAAAATAAAAAAAAATAAGCTCATAACTAGAAGTGCTAAGAGAGCACAACCCTACATCCAGGTGTTCTGACATTGTTGGCCAAGTTATCCAAAATGTGGGAAACTGCTTTTTTGTGCAATATTAACAAATCTTTTTAAAAAATCCTGGAGCTGCATCTGTATTCAGATCATTTAAAAATCAAGGGTTTCATTTTGCAAGAGTTAAAAGCTGTTTTTTTTTTAAACATCTGTCCCTTGCTAAAATATACTGTTATACTGAAAGAAACAAGTCAACTTTTACTAAATACAGAGCTTGTGCTCCAGAAATATCAGAATCAGCAATAATTAATTAAAAAATATCGGCATATCGGATATCCACAAAAATCCAATATCGTGCATCGCCAGTACTGAGAGACTGAATTTAACAAAAAAAAAAAAAAACAAAAAAAAAAAAAAACGGGTCCAGCCCGGTGTCAGTAAGGTGTACCTAATAAAGTGGCCGGTGAGTGTGTACCTGACGCTGAGACTCACCTTGAAGATTTCAGTCCCTCTGACCTGCAGCTCGATGTCTCTGGAGCCCAGACGGCACTTCACGTCTTTGCCGGACGTCCCGTGAGGCACGTTGACCTCAATGAAGACCTCCTCTATGGTCTGGTACCATGAGCCCCACGGGGTCTGGCAGGGGACCACCCCGCTCCGCTCCTCGAAGTGCACGGACATGCTGCGGATCCAGACGCCGGGGCGACTCCAGCTGAGTCAAAGTCTGATTTTAAGGTTTTTACCAGCAGACTGGGACACAGAGATTACAGTTTGATACTCAGACGATCATAAATCAGTCATATGATGAGGCCTGCTCCTCCAGAACTGCGTCTTTTTAAACATTTACAGGTAAAATACTTGTTTTCAAATGTTCTGCTTCCTCATTGCTGCCATGTTGTTTTGCCGCTCACGCGTTGCCAGTTGCTGCGGGAAAAATAAGCAACCAGTAGTAATGGGCGACACCACTCTTGTTTGAACTGATATACCAGCACTTTTCTGCGTAGATTTTTCTGTACCAGTACCAACCATCTCCTGAACTGCATACTAAATATTTATGATTTTTTTACGTTTTGATTGTAGTCCGAAAACTGCCGGCCCAGGGGCCACATCAGGCCCCTCAAAGTTTTCCATCTGGCCCCCTGATTATTATTATACAAAAGAGGATTAGGGCCACTGCACAGAAAGTTTTTTTTAGGACATTCTTACTTTTTTATGACTGTAAAAAAAGAAAGAATGTGTGTGACTTAATTAAGTATGACTTAATTCTAACTTTTCTTGCTTTACTCCTCTTAAATCCAGGGTTCTGATTTTTTTTTCCACATTAATTTAATCTTAAAATTTAGATTTCCCCCCCTCCAAAATACTGAAATTACATAGTCAGGATTCTGATCTTTTCACAGACCTAAAAACTAGTTCAACCTTTATTTTTTTTTCTTTCTTGTTTTTTTTTTTTTTACCCTAATGGTCTTCCATATCACCAAAATTAGGAAATGTGCAGTGTAATAAATAGTTTCTGTTTTAAGCGTAGCTTTTTGTCATTTGATACATTCAACTATTAGAGAAACCCCCTGTGGCTGCTTCAGGACTGGTGATAGGGAGTGATAAATAATAAAATTTTAACTGGACTAAAATACTTAATTATAATTGCTTTTAATATTATTACTGTTTCTTAAGTCTGGACCCCATAACATATGCTAAGGAAAAATGGCCCTTACACAAAAGTAGTCGATAATCCTGCTCTAGACCATCAAGTCTTAAAGTAAGTTTAGTTTTAAGTAGGGTTGAACGATATGGACAACATTTCATATCTCGATATTCATGCCAGATATCTCAATATCGTTACGATACAATATGACTAGGGGTTTGGTGAAAACCAAGCATTTTTCAGAAAAATAAAAACATCATAATACAAAAGAATGTGGAAAGTGCAGTTTTAGTGCAGGGGAAATCTATGTCATTTATATTGTTGCTTTTTGATATTAATATCTTGAATTTTCATATCTCGATATCGATACAATAACGATATATTGTTCAGCCCTAGTTTTAAGTCTCAGTCCAAAGAAAATAAATTAAGCAGATATTCCAACATTACAGACTTAAGTGTCAAATGTTTTTTTTTGCTTGACTTGATATGTGTCCCTTAAATATAAATAAAATGGAACAAATGTACCTATGTAGGCCTATGTTGCAATTATTTATTAATATTTAAAAAAAAACCACAATCAATTCAGTGTTATTCAAAACATGACTTAAGGATATTCTTTTAAAAGGAGCAAAAAAAAAGGAAAAAAGACTTCTTTCCACTATTTCAGAACTACTTTCTTCCACAATTTCCCAGTTTAACTTTATTAAAGCTGTCAGGGGGTTAAATGGGAGGGGTTAACCAATTTAAACTACATTCACGAAAAAGCCCCAAAACCCCCAACCAGCGACTGGCTGTGATCATCCTTGTAATCCACATAAAAGAAAACAAAAGCTTGAAGTTGCTTATAATGAGCAGACCTGGCAACGCCACCCTCTCGACTCTTCTTCTTCCTCCATTCGTATTGAGTTCAGTTCCGGTTGTGAGGGTCGTCGTCAGCGCCATCTGCTGTCTGATAAATGTACTACGACGACAAAAGCATTGACACAAAGACATTCAGTAAGAGGCGGAGGATTTAAGAGTTTGTTACTGAAAACAAAAGGAGTTCAAATGGAGAGAAACAAAATCATATTATTTTTTTCCCATTTTTTTGTTTTGGTGTTAAAGGCCAGTAGAATCAGGGGTTTGTCTAAAAATGGAGTGGATTTACTAATCTGTTAATTAGATTACACTTTGCGCCTCCTGCTTCCATACGCAGACCTACCAGTCACCAGCAGAACATCTACTTCCTCTCTTTACTATCCTCACATGTTTTCTTTTTAGTTATGCATGCTCCACAAAGTTGAGCAGAAACTTTGTTAAAAATGCTGCTCAGGATGTCTGCTCTGCATGCAGCTTTGGTGATGCTTGCCTTCTGGATCAGGTGAGTCTCTGAGCCTGAGTGTGGATCAGGGGGCAGCAAACATGATAAACTTACACATGTATTTGTTTGCAGTCGTGGCTGTGTTAATGGAAACGAGAAGGTCTTCTCAGACAACATCACCCGCATTTTGGATCGACTTTTGGATGGTTATGACAACAGGCTGCGGCCAGGGTCAGGAGGTGAGTCAGATTTCATAAGACTAAGGTAGGGATGGGCAACTGTTGTGATTAAGAAGGCTGCAGTCATTATATTCTCACTGTAGGAGGACCAAACTGTTACAGGTTATGGGACAGTCTCAGTTAGATAATGATGATTAAACTCAAACAAATTAAACATATATATTTAATTTTTATCAAAATTTATTGTATTTTTTAAAATCCAAAAGACTTTGGTGAGTTAAACACAGATTTGAAGCTAATTTAAGATACTTTTCAACTCAATTAGGCTTTCTTTTTTTCATGCCACATACAAGAGCATCACTGGAGCCATAACACTGAATCATATCCACTAATTTCACGCAAAGACCAATTAGCTTACCTATCATATTTTTTTCTTACTTTTATTAAACCTCATTAAACCATTTAACCTGTAAAGCATCACTAAAAATTCCTCATGTACAAGGCGTTCTTGCCAACTTTTCCACCTTAAAGGGACAGACAAGATCTTTTTTATGTGGGGTTATTACAGCAAAATCTGCAGATTAACACTATCAGAGTTCAAATCAACACTTTGTAGTCTTGTTTTGACTGTTTTCTAGGAGTTGGTGCTTTAACTTTCATCAAGTGTGATTGCTGACTGTTTCTGAAATTAAAATTAAAAGTTTGACTTTTGATGAACGCTTCTATGTGGTGTTAGGAATACGCTCTTAGAATATTTTAACAACTGAAGAGTTAAATTTATATTTACACTAAATATTTTAGCTGAAATAAAAATACCATGTTTGGTTAGAGCACATATATTTTAAAGATTGCACCATAGTTTTCATAACGTGGGCTTGTGGCATCTTTTGCTACTTGTACAATAATAGAGGACAGGTGAGATGATTCACTCTACAGGTGTCACTTACAGGTCCAGAGTTCAGAGCTCAGTGCCATACTGTGACACCTTTGGATTTTATTTACTGAAACACCATTTTTTTCTCTGGTTTTTGACACCAACTACTTTTCAACAGAGTTAGTTTTCAGGGATTTGACTCCATCCAGAATATTTTCATTCTGCACTTGCTGAAAATTTTCCAACACCAAAATTTTAACTCCTGTCATCTTGCTGTGTATAAGTTACATACCAATAGTAAAAACATCAGCGCCAGTAATTTTAAGCAAGTCTGCCCCATAAAGAAAGACCTGCCACTGAAGCTAAACTCAGCATTGCTGCAAATGGGGCCAAGAGCTCTCTGGAATGTACTGAATTCTGAGAGAAAACAAACAAAAAAAAAAAGTGTTTGGCTGATTTTGCATTGAACTGAACATTTTTACAATGGTTTGCATTTTTGCCCCTTTTGCACACTGCTGAGCCTTTGTGTTTTTCCACCTAGAGTTAATAAGAAACAGAATTAACCCTGAATTGGTCACCAGCCAATCACAGGGCCACACAGAGAGACAGACACTCATACCTCAGGGCAATCTGGAGTCACCAGTCAACCTAATGAGCACTTTAGTCTGTGGGAGGAAGCCAAAGCACCAAATACATGAAAAATAGTGAAAAAAACAAAACAAAACATCATTATTTCTTGATTAAGATGTCAAATTATAGTTGTTGACTTGCATTCCTGAACAGAAAAGATAGTTTTAGTGGTTGAATGCTGTACTTGAATAATTTCAGGCTTCTCAGAGAAGTGAAGTGAGAGGCTCAGGTTTGGGTATAAAACAGTGAATCTAGTTTGAAATTCTTCATTCCTGTTGAAAATGACAACGATATAACAATAACATGCTCAGTTTAAAGAAGTTTTTAAAAGATTTCTAATATATGTATGTTTTCTTTTTTCAGGAGGAGTGGTCTAATAAATTTATTTAGTACTCTTTATTAGAAAAAATGCCAATATTACTTTTATTTCACTGAAATGTAGTTTCAATCAGCTGGAATGCTGTACAGCTTAATTAATAAAGTCTAGTATTTACCTTTTAACTAAACCCTTTAACACCTGTTGTATCATATTTGATACATACTTTTATGATACCTCTATCTAATCAATACGATCAACAAATTACTAAAAAACATCTGAATACAGTCAGATAAAAGATAAAAAATGTCCTCAAATGGATTATCAGTTGCCAAAAACAGCTAATGTATCAAATGAGATACAAAAAAATATGTATTAATTTTTATCGAAATTTTGATTTTTGTATGATTTCAGTAGAAAGTTAAATAGACATTTCAGCTCCAAAAAATTAGATATTTTTTCGGCCATAATTTGTGTTTTTAGGCTTTAAAGTGTTAAAGTATGAATGCTGATATTGTTTCTAAAAGCTCTATGTTTTCCATCATTTGTTTAATAAAGTAAGCTTATATGTTAAATTATGAGTCTCTCGGGTGCTGGTTTGGTGGAGTGGGGAGCTACCATTTAAGTATCACGTATGAAGACTCCGGCGGCAAGGGTTCGACTCCCCCTTAAGGCCCATTTGCCACATACGTCCCCCTGCTCTCTCCCCCTCTTCTGAGTCTTTCTACTGTATCTCTGCTGTCAAAAATACAAAAAAATGCCCCAAAAAAAGTCTTGAAAATACCCTTCCAGTTTGTCGTGTGGCAGATAACTTTAAGAGGCTGAGGTTTCCCACCCCTGCTGTAAACACTAAAGATTTAATCATTTAAATACAGCTGTCATTTTGCGGTTCATCATCTGTGAACGTGTGCTGTTGTGTTCCTCTCAGGTGGTGTTACAGAGGTGAAAACGGACATCTTTGTCACCAGCTTCGGACCGGTCTCTGACGTGGAGATGGTGAGAAACCGCTGCTGTGAGGAGAGGTCGAAGTGCTGAGTGTGTGAGAAGACCACTGCCTCATGGGCAATCTGCCATGAGACCATCTAATGAGCTTTAATGTGTTTGACCAGCCTTATAACTCCATTATTGACGGTCCCTAAATCAATATGACAACACGTCAGACTGAGCGAATGGCTGAATGGATTGATTAATGATTATCTGGGATGAGTGGCATCCATCACGGCCTCGTCATCTCTCCTCACCTCCCTCGGCGTGCTGAAGTGGCTCTTTAGGAGGGATGGAATGAAACAATTATGTTTCCTGAGGTTTCTGTCACTTAAGCACATTTATGTGCACTTCACACCCTGCCTCTTTGTCTTGTAACTTCATTTATACACTGAATTTAAAACAACCATGGTTTACCAAAGTGCTACACTGAGAAAAAAGGTTCAAACCTCGATTCCAGTGAAGTTGGGACGTTTTGTAAAACATAAATCAAAACAGAAATATTATATTTAACTGAATTCACCTTTGTGCCCAAAGCTGTGCTGCTCCTTAACTCAAAACGTCCATAAAACACTCCTTATGACTAAATGCTATTTACACCTGTGTTATCATAATGCACTCCTCACTGTCTGTCTGAATGCCTTTGCACCAGTAACATTACTGCCTCAGGCTAATTTAAATCTGCTCATCTGTAATTAGATTTTAGCAATTCAGTATTTTAATTTCTAACTTTCTTCCCTTATTTATTTTTGTATATTATTTGTGTATATAATTGATCGGTAGAACTGTTTATTTTGTTTACTTTTCCTTAGAATTTTAGCATTTTTAACGTTTAAGTGCAATTTTGTTTACTGGCTGCTCTGTGTGCCTTTAACTGCACCCTGCGGACAAATAATTTTTTTAAAATTTAAATACACTACATAGACAAGATATTTAACGTTCAAACTGATCTGTTTTGCAAATATTCACCCTTTTTTTTAACTCAAGTTTTTATTGGGCTTTTCAAAGGCACAGTACATGTCAGACTTAACATGTTTCTCCACTCAGGAACAGGTAGCATACAATTAGGTAACTTCGACCACAGACTTAACATATTTTGTTTCATAAACAAAAGGCATCAGATACAAAAGAAAGTGGATGCCTAATCGTATCAATTAGTTTGCGCCCTTATACACTCCTAATATTCTTCTACATGCAGCATGTAGGCATGTTGTTGAGGTGCACAGTATTACAAGATCATACTTGGAGGAGAAAGAGGAACAAAAAAGTCAGAGATTTAAAAATAATAATGGTAATAATAATGATAAAATAAATTAAATAATAATACTGATAAATAAATAAAAATAAATGAACAAACTGAATCCAAGCAGGGGGTATTATCCACCTTTATGCAGTTGAATAACCTGTCCCAAGGGGACTCCCCTTCCCCCATTCATCACTTAGTCTACTAAGCATACATTCATAGGACGCCGTTTCGGTCATTGCACAAACCCATTCTTTCACCTGTGGATTTTCTGATGCCTTCCAATGTCTTAGGATGACTCGACATGCTGTTTTTGTGCCCACTGAAATTACCAAAAGTTGGTTATATTGGGTAATATTCACCCATTTTGAGTTTGAAGCATGCAGCATATTCCAAAAAAACTGGGGCACGGGCATGTTTACCTCTGTTTTACATCACCTTTCCCTTTACCAACACTCAATAAGAGTTTGGGATCAGAGGACATTAATTGTTGAAGCTTCGTAGGTGAAATTCTTTCTCATTCTTGCTTGATCCACGACTTCAGTTGCTCAACAGTCCAGGGTCTCTGTTGTCGTATTTTGTGTTTCATAATGTAATGGGAGAGATGTTCCTGGGCCCATGTGGATATGTATTTTACAGAATTATGTCGGTTTTTAATGCTTGTAGGCTCGAAGGTCACAGGCATTCAGTGTTGGTTTTCAACCTAACTGCTTTTTGTAGAGATTTCTCCACATTCTCTGAATCTTTGGATGATATTTTTGGGCTGTTGATGATGAAATCCCTCTGAAAGTCCTCTGAATTATCATAGAGATTCGTTCTTTTTTATTTTATTCATTCATTTTTTTCACGATTATTTTTTGGGCAGTTTGTGCCTTTATTGATAGGAGAGAGTGAGACAGTGGATAGGCTTGTGAAAGGGGGTGAGAGACTGGATTCAAACCCGGGCAGAAGCACGCATATGGGTCGTGCCTGGTTGCTTACCACTCCATCAAACCAGCACCCACTGAAATTCATTCTTAAACTGTTGGACTATTTGTTCTTGCAGTTGTTCACAAAGTGGTGAACCTCGCCCAGTCCTTGGTTGTGAATGACTGAGCCTTTCAGGGATGCTCCTTTTATGCCCAATCATGACGATCGTCTGTTTCAAATAACCTGTTCACCTGTGCAATGTCCCAAACAGGTGATTTTGAGCATTCCTCAACTTTCCTAGTTTTTTCTTTTTACCCTGTCCCAGCTTTTATGGACCGTGTTACAGGCATCTGATTCAACATGAGTGAATATATGCCAAAAAAAGAAGTTTATCAGTTTGAACATTAAATATCTTGTCTTTGAAGTGTGTTTGATAAATTTAGGTTGAAAAGGATTTGCAAATCTTTGGATTGAATAAACCTTTATTGCCCCTAAGGGAATTTGTCTTGCACAGAGAGCATAAATACAAAAACTACATAGGACAACAACAACCACACAAGGCAGCACATAATAACATTTAACAGTTAGTCAAGAATAAAATCTTAAAATATAGCTATATTAATAAATTAGTAGATAAAAAGATCACTAAAGTTCTGTTTTATCTGTTTTTCACAATGACTCAGCTTCATTGGGATTGGGGTTTGTAAAGAAGATTAAATTAAGTTTTTCTCCGTGTCATGTCGATGCTCCAGGAGTACACCATGGACATGTTCTTCCGTCAGATGTGGGTCGACGAGCGGCTGAAATTTGAGGGCCCAACAGAGATCCTGCGACTAAACAACAGGATGGTGGACAAGATCTGGACCCCGGACACTTTCTTCCGGAACTCCAAGAAGTCCCTCTCCCATAACATGACCACCCCGAACAAACTGTTCAGGATCATGCAGAACGGGACGGTCCTCTACACCATGAGGTAGTCTCACATTTCGATTTACTGCCCTGATCTTTGTTTGTTTGAGGAGATGACGGAGGTTTGTCTCTGTGTGCTCTCAGGCTGACAATCAGTGCAGAGTGTCCAATGAGACTGATGGACTTCCCCATGGACGGACACGCCTGTCCTCTTAGATTTGGAAGCTGTAAGCAGCACAGATTTATGTCATGGCCCATTAATCAGTCAAACTTTTTAAGTTTGCTGTCTGTTTGCTGTTTCAGATGCCTACACGAGCAGTGAGATCATCTTCACCTGGAGGAAGGGGCTAATGGCGTCAGTCGATTGTCCTAAAGAGTCGATCAGTCTCCTGCAGTATGACCTGGTGGGACAAACTTTGTCCAGCGAGATATTCAGATCAAACACAGGTAATACCCACTAATAGCAAGGGCTGGGCATATATGAATATTTCTATGTTTGTCTTTTATAGTATCATTATCATTTTCTTCTCTTTTTTGTGTTTGTGGGTTTTGTAGTTGCATAAACAGTTTTGCTTAAATTTATTTTTTTGTTTACATCTAGATAATATGTGCTTCTTTGTAAACTGTGAGTTAAATATAAATGAACAGAAAACCCTACAGGCACAAAAAACAGGCTAAAGATATGCCAGTACATTCACAAATAAGATATAAAGAACAATATCATTCATACCAATTAATTAATTTGTGTTGATGCTGGTTCTGAGAAAAAATACCAGGCCTATTGCTCAGGACAAAGATTGTTTTCTGCAGTAATAGCTCTCAATATCATGTTTGATGACCAAAAGCCCATCCATGATAATAATTCAGTTGACATCAGATTTTTTGCATTGTTTGTTTCATTTAAGAAGCACTGGATGCAACAACCCTGCTGTGCAATGTCAAATTTGGCTGTTATTGTAAATGTGTAGAATGGTGCAGGAAACATTTAAAGATGGGACATGCTGCCCAACATGCAATGTTTGTTTGTGTTCAAAAATAACTTGAAAAGTTCTGAAAGGATTTGGATGAAATTTTCAGGAATTGTTAGAAATGCTTTTCTAGGTTTTTTTTTGTTATTTCTTTACATACAAAACTAGAAAAGCACTCAGAGAGCGCAGACATCCGCCAAGGTGATCCGGATCAGTCCCAAAATTTAATCAGTTCTTTCATGTCCCATTTCCAACAATTCCTGAAAATTTCATCCAAATCCGTTCAGAACTTTTCAAGTTATTTTGAACACAAACAAACAAACAAACAGACAGACAGACAAACGCCCGCAAAAACATAACCTCCTTGGCAGAGGTAATACAAAATAAATAATACTGACATATGGTTTTTGGCACATATTTCCCAGCATTACTGCACAGCTACATTTACCTGCAGAAGCACGACTTTTAACTGTGTCTCTCCTTATATGTGGATTAACACTTTGACAGGCCTAGCCTAAATCTTTTGTAGGTCTAGCCCACGTTTTTGGCCAAAGGCAGAGAAGGAACAAAACAGCAAACCAGTGCTTGGTTCAGTCAGTTCTCTTAGTGAATTACCTCAGTGTATGTTTGTTTGTTTGTTAGCAAGATAACGCAAAAACTACAGGATGGATTTTGCTGAAATTTTCAGGAGATGTTGGTTATGGCCAAACTAAAAAATGATTAGATTTTGATGGTGATCCAGATAACCGCCATTAGCAAACAACCATTTTTGCTCAATAACTGTCTAACTACTAAACATGATTCTGAGTGCCATGTGTGGGTTTTCAGGGTCATGATTCATATTATGATGGTATTTTTATCATGGAACTCTGCTTATAGATGTAACAGCACTATGTGAGCTACCTTGGCAGAGGTTTGCACTATCTGGGTGCTTTCTAGTTTTAGGATAACACAAGCTTGTGTGACAAACAAAGATGTGTTGCAGACTTTATCCTTTAACCTGCCCTTACATGTGGAGTGTAATATAAAGGCTTAGTCGTCTTGCATAACAAAATTGTAGACCATTACTCAGATATTCACATGTGGACAGCAGGATAAAGGCTCAGTTGCTTCACATAAGAGCAGGGTTAACACTGATTTTTAACTTTTTCCCTATAGCAATATGTGGTCTGATATAATATTGTCTTCGTCTGATATAATATTGTCTTCACGGAGCTGTCTTCTGCTGCTTAAGTGGACTGTCCTGATACAAATTATGTGACTCCAAAAATACAATAAGGTTTAACTCTCTCATGGTTGGTTTTGTAAGTTTGCGTCTATTTGTGAGCATTCTCATTTTACCAGAAGAAGAAGAAGTGCTCTCTTGCTCCTCCAGCAGATTCCTGGAACAGAGAGGAGAAGGATGAGGCGGCTCCAATACGTAGAGATGAGACCCATTAAGAAAACAGAGAGGGAGAGGGAGCCTCTTTCTGAGTGTGTGCATAATGCAGCGTGTTGTTTTGGGGCAGTGAATGTCTGCATGCATGTGTTTAGACAGAGCAGGGCAGTGTTACGCATTGTGACACCGCATGCTCTCCTCCTGCCCCCTCCTCGCCTGCTCCCTCCTTCCTCTTCACTTTATCCTATTTCCAAATGTCTGCTGCGCTCGCTCCTCCCTCTCTCCTCCTTTTTGTCCTTTCTCCTCCTCTCCCTCACACGCTGTCTCTCCGTTAGTGGGCTATTCCCGTCCCAACAACAAAAATACATCCTTGTGTCTCTCTCTTGGCTGCAGTTCTGTTTCAAGGGCAGACAAGGGCGTCCGTTCTGTGCCACCCCGCTCTGTCCTCTGTCCCCTCGGGGTTCCTCTCCTCTCACGTGCTGTTTATCTTGCAGGTCACTACTCTGTGCAGGTGGTCCACTTCCACCTCCAGAGGAAGCTGGGCTACTACCTCATCCAGACGTACATCCCTCTCATAATGGTGGTGGTGCTGTCTCAAGTCTCTTTTTGGATCAACAAAGAATCTGTTCCTGCACGCACAGTCGCTGGTACGCCCTCCATCCCGACACTATGTACTCACATTACTCATACACACATAACTCTACTCCTCCATGAGTGTTTCATCCATGGCTTCCCTCTGCAGGCATCACCACAGTGCTGACCATGACCACGCTGAGCATCAGCGCTCGTCAGTCGCTTCCAAAAGTAGCCTACGCCACAGCCATGGATTGGTTCATCGCTGTGTGCTTTGCCTTCGTGGCGTCGGCTCTCATCGAGTTTGCAGCAGTGAACTACTTTGCCACCCTGCAGGCCAACCGTCTGAAGAGGAAGAAAGCAAGACAGGACAAGCTGGAGGTGCTGGCCAGCACCACCGACGATGGAGAGACAATTTCGGTGAGCAGCTACCCCGTCAGTATTCACTGGTAGAATAATCCTAGACAGACTAAAGATGTGAGAGCCTTGAGAGGATAAACCTTCAACGGAGGGACCCCAAAACCCATTTGCCCTTTCTACCTCCCCCACAACTCAACCATGTTTGCCATGGGCACCAACAACCTGCACAACACTGTCTGTCAAGTGGAAATCACACTGATTAACAGCATTTTAGCCACCTCCCCTCCAAACAAGCTCTTCCTGCCCATCATACCAACTCACAGACCCCCTTTATCTCACCTGCTTTACAAACCCAGGCTCATGCAAGCCCCAGGTAGGAGCAGTGCTGATACTGCCTACTCGAGCACATGGGCCTCTAGGAGCCCCCACAGTTCCATTAATCAATTCCTGATCCATGCCAGTGATCCAATTCAGGGTTGTGGGAAGCTGGAGCCTAGAAAACCCACTCATGCACGGGGAGAACATGCAAACTCAAAACATGAAGGTCCCTTGGCAAGTTTCAGCAACCCTCTGTATGTGGGGCTGGTCACTCGCACCAACCTGCAATAATAAATAAAATAAGATAAAACACAATAAAGACAATAACATTGATAATAGAGTGCACAAAGCTTTTCCAAAGCATTTCCAACATTGTCAGACGAAATGTTAACAAATCTAAAAAAAAAAGAAATAGAATCCTGGATCCACATTCAGATTCAGATCACCACAAAAATCAAACACTTCTCTTTTGGGCTGTGACCAACATTCCCCGAGAATTTCATCCAGATCGGTTGAGAACTTATTGAGTTATTAGGGGAAGTGTGGAAAACTGACCTATCTTGTAATTTTAACAAATCCTTTAAAAAAACTTGTGGACCTGCATGTAGATTTGAATCACCACCAAAATCTTTTGGATTCAGCGGTAATCTTTTTGAGTAATTATTTTTTTGTCGTATTAAACACTTTTAAATAAACAAGTAAAACAAATCAACTCAACAAACACAGACATTGTACCCACAAACAACACATGAAAGACAAAAACATAAAGAGATAAATAAACAAACCATCAAGATCAGCCCTTTACCTTTTCAGGTTATTTTGTTCAAAAACAGACAAACACTGGCAAAAACATATCCTCATTTGCTGAGGTAGAAAACTATCACTACTACCACCACCACTACTACTTCTACTAAAAATTAAAATGATAATAATAATAATATTAATAATAAAAAAATGAAGAATAAAAATGCAGATAATAATAATAATGATTATTAGTATTAGTGTTATTATTATGAGAATTTGTATTTTATTATCGTCAGCATTTTTATTATTGTTATTATTATATTCAATAGACACTTACCACAACTGTTAGCAATCAAGCTTTGACTACTGATTATAATAAAAAATGTATTTTTACTATTATTATTATTATTGTAATTATCATTTCTATAACTATTATCTTGTTATTTTGCAAAATTATCCAAAACTGACACTACTAATATGTCTCCTGATAACATTATGATTATAATAATTATTATTGTTGTTGTTGTTATCATTATTATTATTATTATTTATATCATTTATTATTTAATGGTAATGATTAATATTATTGGTATGAATTCTTGTTGTGATTATAATTTGTTTAATTGTTATTTTTATTATTATTATTGTTGTGGTAATAAATGTTTTACTACTTTTACTCCAAGCTCTACTAGTCCTGATGAAAGTCAGCTTATAATACTAATAATGGCAATAATAGTTTAACTTTTGCTGATCCAATCGTTATCATTTCAATTTTGAGTTTCATTTTTCCTCCCTTGTCGCAGTGCACCCCTCACAGCACGAAGGTTGCTGGTTTGATCACCATCAGTTAGTGTCTTTCCGTGCAGGGTTTCCTCCCACAGGCCAAAAACGTGCTTGTTCGGGCAATTTTGGCTCTAAATTGCTCTTTGGCGTGAGTGTGACTGGTTATCTGTCTCTCTGTGTCTGCCCTGTGATTGGTTGATGGCCAGTCCAGGGTGTAGCCCACCTCTCTTCCAAAGTCAGCTTTGGTCGTCTCCATCTTGAAACCACCAACAAAACAAAACACGCGCACAGTGACGATTTGAATAATGGCATCCATACAGCCCTCACATACACACTGCACATCTCTACATGAGGTTCCTTATGTAGATCCTATAACGAGGACGTCCTGCAGTCAAATTTGCTCTATTTATCAGAAAATTGTTCCTAAACTGGTGTGAACATTTGGAGCATGGACAGAGTATATACTAAGGAGGGTGAATGGAGGCACATATTCCCCTCTCAGTTGCAGAGGTTGATGCAGTGATGTTGATAAGGAACAGAAAGTCTGCAGCTCCAGACTCAGATGTGGAGAGAAAGTAATCATGGCACAGATAGGAGTTCTGTTTCTATGCATTTCCAAGCAGTCACCCTGCCTCTCCCGTTTTTTTGCTTTCAGGGCACAGCACACATTAAATAGTAATATGTGCCTTTGTGGCGCTCTCATCTCCAGCTATATGCTTTATGCTAATACAGTAAGCCACCACAGCCTCCTCCTGGGATCCGTCTCACGTGTAGGGCTCATGGTTAGATGCTTTAAAAATAGCCTCAGTGTGAGAACAGAGAACAACTCCAGCACTCCTCCTCTCTGCATAATCTCCTCTCCATCCTATGGGCATCCAGAAAACTACCTGCTGCGTTCCATAGGGAAGTTGGCATGCCATTGAGAGAAAGCTCCCGTGGGAACAAACATCACTTCAGGCTTAAATACACGACTACAGCATGTTCATACCAGCAACCACACAAACAAGCCAGAGATTCCTCTTATTTTACACAACCTACTGTTTCTGTCCCACTGAGCAGAAAATCCACACTAACCCCATCTCACCTTCTCCTGCTTCTCCTCCAACCCCCTCAACGCCCCCCTCACCAGTCGGACGGCGGCCCGGGCGGGAGCCTGAAGAGGAGAAACCATTCACTGGCTCGCAGTGAAGCTGGAGAAGCTCCCCCGCTGCCAATTTTCCTCCAGCAGGGCTCAGCTTTCCCTCAGATCCCACAGCTCGCAGGAACCAGCCCCATCGACAAGTACTCCCGCATCCTCTTCCCCCTCACCTTCGCCCTGTTCAATGGGTTCTACTGGTACATCTACCTGGCCAAGGACACCATGGAGAGGGCCAGGTACAACAAACACACTCAGCTCTCTTCTCACAGTAAAGCAAATCCTGGTGAAGTTTAGAGTTTGATTAAAATTCCAACAGTCCAGAAGAAAAAGGTTCTCACAGTTGCTGTCCTTGTGCATACTTTACCAAATCTGTTTTCTTTTTTTAACTATATATTTCAATCAATCAATCAATCAAACTTTATTTGTATAGCACTTTCCATACAACGTTTTGTAGTACAAAGTGCTTTACATAGAATCGAAGAAGTAAATACATTAAAATAAATAAAAAGTAGAAAATTAAATACAATGAAAAATGCACCCCTCCCATCCACCCTTGCAATCCACATACAGCACACACTCATGAGGAAGAGACTCTAACAGAAAACAGAAATAGAGGACTGATTTTTATTGAAGTTTTTGTTTTGAAAAAAAGAGAAATCACTCAGAGAGCGCAGACCTCCACCAAGCAGCTAAAATTGCAGCAGTGGCTTTTTCACGACCGCTGTAAGAGATACAATTCTGGAACACCAGATCCAGAATAAAGCCAGGATCCAGATCAAACTCAGCACATACATGGAGGTTGTTATCCTGCATGAACACAACAAGTTTTGGGTGCATCACTTAATATTTTGATTTTTTACATATATATATATGTATTTTAAATTATTTTTATAGTTGGGAACAATAACAAAACAGAACAGAACCAGGGAGCACATCATCTCAGACAATAAAACAACACATAAAAAAGAGGACAGGTTCACCCAAGGCACAAGCACAGGCAAATGAATTAGATCTGGTTGTCTTTACATACTCAGTCCATTTGGTCCAGATCTCATAACATTCTTCTTTTTCGTCTTTGAGGGAAGAAGACATCTTCTCCATAATATAAATCTCATTGACAATTCATCCATTCTTCAATGGTGGGTGGTTCTACTTTAATTATTTCCTCGTAACAGATTTCTTAAGCTGCCAATAAAGTAGCCAGAAGTTTTTTGTCTTTAATGTTCCATGTTTCAGTCAATAGACTGCCCGGATACAGTTTCACATTTAAATTGAATGTTTACATTAAATACATTTTTAATGTGTTTGTGGATCTCTTCCCAGTAAGGTCTTACTATCTGGCAGTCCCAAAAAATATGGAAGTTGTTTGCTTCATTAGATCCACAGCATCTCCAACAAGCGTCCCGCTGCCTTGGTGTCGTTTCTGAATGGTTGTGATAAAGTATCTTACAATATTCTTAAAACAAAACTCTCGCCATGTGTTTGACCCAGTCGAGAACAACTGTAGCTGGCATATTTCCTCCCAGCTCTCCTGTGTGATCATTACCCTTACTTTCTTTATATTTTGATTTTATATGAATTATTGAATGACGTCAATGGGAATCATCATTCTATCTTTCTTTTATTTGTTTTATTTTATTTAAGAGTATTTTATAACAAGTAAAAAAAAAACAGATGCCTATTTGTAAACTCACAGCAAATTTTCAGGGTGTTAGGGACACCACATCAAGTTCCTAAAACCCTGAATAGAGTCATTTTAAGCTTTGAGCGATCAAAAATGACAGAAATACTCCTGATAACCGTCCTCATTGCACATATACGGTGGCAGCGGTTGGAAAAGTGGACATGGTGTTTGTGTGATTTAGGCACTGCTCTCCATGTAGTTACAAATATGACTAAAGATTTCTAAGTTTCTGTACTTTTTATATTGTTAAAAAGATGAAAATTTATGATATCAAATTAAGATTTATAAGGGTAAAGAAAATTTGCAGCATCCTCACAATATTCAAATGTTGGCAGTATTTTTGTACATCATTATTTATTTAGTCAGTCAGTCAGTCAGTCAGTTTTAAAAGATCCTCATTCTTAACCTGTGAGACTATCAAATATAAAATGATGTCCAAGAGAAAATGACCATCATACATTGTTACTCAACCACAACCAAAGTCCCCTGGCCTATCCTGCATCTTATATCAGAAATTTGTTGGCAATTTTGATAATTAAAGCAAATATGCCAAATATTGCCTTAGTTTCTGACATATATTTTTGTCACTGTGACACCAGAATTTTCTGAATATTGGAGGCAAATAGAGGCAAAAAAGGACCCCGAGTCAGTCACTTGTCTTTGTGAGTTTTGTTCGGTCTCGGAAAAGAGCGGCGCAGTTTCACAGGGTATCAAAGCAGTCTGTTAAAGAGCTCAGTGTGGGGCAGTCCCACTCTGATATATTCTGCTACACAGGAAGGAAAAGATCGATGACATGACACATTGTATGATTAGATGAAAATCACGTAATGAAAGGTTACAGTCAAGGGCGAGAACATTGTGTCTGGTGACTAGTTTTCGACAAAGAGGAAGACAAAATAGGCGCTACAACTGCAGAGGCCATGAGGTGTAACGCTGATAACCTGAGTTATCAGTGTTTCAGTAACAAAGTTGGAAAAAATTTGCTGATTTACAAGGGGTTTGTTAGCCATTGTTAGCATGCCCTGTGTTATAGTTTGCACATACCACATGAAGAATGTTAATAACACTACAGCAGCATTTCCATATATATATGTTGAACAATACTATGTGTACGGCTGATTTAGTGCGACAAACACTAGTCAGAAGAGCTAACAAATAGAATATTACAGTAGCTTAATAACTGTTTACACCCGGGCAGTCATCTTCGATTGTCAGCTTGGGGGTGGTGAGAATCCCTTGACTTCTCAGTAGGAAATTCTGACCTCAGGGTGCGTTACAGTTGAAATTTCCCATGTGGAACAAGGAAATCCCGACTTTCCAGTGCAACAGAATCACAGCATTAATCTTAGCTTCTGAGGATAAATAGATCCTTGTAGCATGAGCATTGCAAAATAAATTTATCCCAGTACAAATCACATCAGAGTTTTTGATCTTATGACAACGATTTGATACTATTTTTCAGAAAAAAATAGTGATTTGTTTTGTACTTCTGCGTAAAAGCAATTGAGATGTTATTCTTGTTGCCCAGCCCGACTGCGGCCTAAATAAACAGGCTGAAGGTGTGTTCACACCGAACACAACTTGGGCAACCTGGGCGACCTCAGCAACCACTCTCCATGCAGAGTCATGTACAGCCACGATCAGCCACGACTACGCGCGACCAGATCTCACGCGATGTGACAGACGCGTTCTGGGCGACTGGGTCACATCTTTGGAGACGTGGTGGCGGTGCCCCTGTTGCTGCAGATGGGCACTCTGGGGTCGCTTTGGACGCTGAGCAGGTCACGGCGCTCAGTCGACAAAGTTGAAAAATTTGAAGTCTTCAGGCTATGTCGTGCCGAGAGAGCCAATCAGCTTTGTGTGGGTGCGTGATGACACCCGTAACAGACTGTTTTTATTCCGGTTCACAGGGTGACAGTCCATGTCCGTGTGGCAACATTAGTTAGTGAGGACATTAGTTCCGCCTAGACGGACTGCAGAAAACTCACAGACGATGCTGCTGCAGGGCCATCAGCTGCAGTGTTTTGTGGTTGGTAGGTGAGACAGAGAGAATAATGTTGGAATAATGTCAGTCAATACATCCTATTATATGATATGATATGATCACGGGCTGAAACTCGAGTGGGCGTGACGTCACTGAACAACGACAATGGCGACAAAATGAGATAACAGGCGAAAGGACTTGGGTTTGCGACGCAATCTTGGTCGCAAAATCGCATTTGGTGTGAATGCACCTTAAGATTGAGAAATTACCTGCCTTCATACATTTTCATGTGCACATTTAAAGGGTAAGACAGAAAACAAAGGTCAGCTGAATGACAAAAGAAAAGATATGATTTGTAGTATGTGAAAAACAATCTGACAAATAGAGAAAAAGCTTCAAATCCTTGGACATTGAAGTATTTTTAAATCTCTGTATGCGAGGGTCCAGGCCTACCATGAGCCTCTGACATGAACATTCAGGCTCGCAGTGAGATCACATAACATGAGTAAGCTCTCCCTTCTGGTGTTTGACCTTGAACCTTTTGAGTCTTGTGTGACTTGGCAGCAGATTCAAAAAACCTCTCAAATAAAACAGTAAAAACAGAGGAGACAAACTTGGAGGGACTCCAGAGTTGATCTACAAACGAGCTAAGAAGGGAGGAAAAATCAGAGGGTGGACGACGGATATTTATGCACAGACCTGTCTCACTCTGCTCTAATTACGAACAAAACTATCCTCTGTTTTTGTCAAGGACTTTTATCCAGGCAGTAAAGACATCAATAATTTCTGATGCTGAAACAGCCCGGGGAGTTGTAGGCAAATAAAAAACAGGAGGAGAACGATGTTAGGTGGCGTTGTTTCTGCACTGACGACAGCACCGTGGCTTTTATCATCACCGTAGGTTTACAATAGAAAAAAAAAAGAGGAGGCCGACTGTTCAGTTAATTTAAGAAGAGAAGCGTGCATCAATATTGCTCCTCTTTTATGTAAGGGTTTACCTGAGGGCTGGAGAAACCCCAGCTGGTTTTAATGACACCTCAGTTCCTCCGTGGGGAGCAGGTCTCACAGGCAAAACAAACCAGAGCTCACTTTGTACATTAAGCACAAGAAAAAAGCAGCGATTATAAGTGAGCCACTTATAGAACACAAAGCTCCATGTCCAAGAAAGAAAGAGAGGGATCCAGTGCAGAAAAAGAAAGACAGAGAGAGAGAGAGAGAGACGGAGGAGAGGGAAGGATGTGTGTTATGTAACGCTGGGGAGTGCAAATCTGCTCATCATGCTTCTCATGTTCCTGTCAGAGAATTTTGGTGCTTGTTTTGTTTATAATGCTCCGCAGAATAATGAGGGAGACAAGATGGAGAGCGTGAGAACAGCTGCATCACATCTATTCCCTTTACATATATTTTCACCACATCTCCTGCTCGGTGGAGAAGACGCCAAAAGGAGGAGGAGGAGGAGGAGGAGGAGGAGGAAGAGTTTGGGCACTGCAGAGTCTGAATGTGGAAGGAGAGAGGGGTCTCTGAAGCCTGTTTTCACATTTTGTGCTCTGCTGTGCTGTGTTGCAGGGACGTGGATGTTCAAAATTGAGAGGACCTGGAAAAGGGCACGTGCAGCCGGAGAGACCTTCAGCATCCAGCCCGCCTCACTTCACCCTCCTCTCCCTCCCTCTCCCTCTCCCTCTGTATGTGAACAAGCTCTCAGCAGTCACTCTGCTCTCATCCGACAGAGGAAATGAATCAGAAACTCATTTATTCTCCTGCCGCACATCTATTCATTTCACAGGCAGTGACCACTGCCCACTTGTGCTCCTGATCAGAAGAGGGGGGCCGCGTACAGAGTCAACAACAACACCTCGGGCCCCTTGTATGAAGACATACGTACAGTATATCCCATATATGACAGACACTTGAGACACGCGCAGACCCCCAGAAGCACATCAAAAAAGAAGTGGATGATATAATCTATGATGGCTGTAACTGGTGGTGATGCAACAGTGAACCAATGCTTTCAGTAGCCTGCCCTCTACAGAAGCACAGCTCCCACTACAACCAGATCAAAAGCAATTTAGAGGAGGCTCGCATCCCTCTCCACGGCTTCAGGAATGTACTCAAACCTGGGAAAATGAATTGTGGGGATTCTGTTTTTCCATCCTACCTTTTTCAGGCTGCCCGGTGCTACCGTTAGCATTTTTGTTAGATCCACTTGAGAACGTATCAGGCAAAAAAAGAAGTTTAATTTGCATTTAAGTTTTGTTTTTTTGAACATGTACTTCATGATTGTCAGGCACTTTCTCTGCTTATAAATAGACCCTCTTTGCATCCCTTTAACAAGCCCACCAGTGTAAAAAAGTAGGGTTAAACTTGATGTAAAATGGCATTTTGGTACAAAATGAAATGTTTGGATTCTGTTTTTCTATCCCACATTTCTCACTCTGGTCCCCTGTTGCTCCCTTTAGCATTTCCAAGTTTTTTGTTCATATCAGTCATGATTGTTGGACACTTTATCTATAGCACCTCTTTACATCCTTTAAAGTGGCATCTTCACAAGTTTCAACATGTGGCTCACATGAAGCTAGCACTGTTTACAATAAATATGACAACTGGCTCACCTTCATCATTTGCATCGGTGACAGAAAAGAGGGATTTATAGCTCTCTACTCACCTTAACTGAGATTCCAAATATCACAAAATAAACAATTTATTCAATTCCAACAAACTTTTTAACAGCAGGTCTGGTTTTTGAGGGTTTTACTGACAGGGTTTGTGTTTGGGCTGCATGGTGTTGCCTCACAGTGCAAAGGTAACTGTATTAACTCCGGATGAGGCATTATGTGTTGAGTTTGCATGTTCTGTGCATGTGAGGCTTATCTCTGGGTGCCCCTTCTTCTCTCACAGGCTAAAGACATGCTTCCTCAGTTAGTTGGTGATACATAGGAGATGTGAATGGTTGTATGCCTCTATTCTCCAGGATGTGGTATCAGCTTATCATAGCTCCACATGACTCTTTTGTTTTGTTTTGTGATTATGGACTCTGCCCAGTACCCGGCACAGTTTTTTGTATCACCTCTAGCAAGCAAACTGAACTAAATTTAGAAGTGACGTGGAGACACTGCTGACCTCTGAATTCTGACATGGAAATGAAACGGCTGCCTTCGTCGACGCTCTAATGCTGCATGACTTCCCAAACTCTCCTCTGCTGTAGATTGCATGTTGTTTTGCAGTTTGCATGTCTTTTGAGAACAAAATTCATCTCCTCAAAATGACAAAAAGATACACAGAGTCCGGCAGCTCTATCACCTCCATTCCCTACGCTATTGAGGATGCCATTGTAGTTTCACATAGCTACATTTTGGCTACCCTGCCTACCATAAAGAGGTGCTGACAAAGTCCAAACTGTAGAGGGAACTGAAGCGGGTTGTATCCAAAAAATGCAGGGTCAAGCTGAATGGAGCAGATACCACAAATAAAATGTCAGCCCTGTGATTGGCTCACAATCAGTCCATGTGCATCTCGCCTCTTGCCCAGCTGGGATTGGCAACACCCCCCATGAGCCTGGAAGGGATAAAGTAGTCTGGATCAGGGTTCCCAATCTTTTCATCCCATGATCCCCAAAATATCAACAAAAATGACTTGAGACCCCCACTGTGTGCAACTTTAAAGAGCATTGTTGTTACTGTTTAAACTCATATTTTAAGGATTTTTTTGACATAAAACCCTCATCTCAGCAGTGTTAATTCTGAAAGCACGTTTTTATTTAGTTATAGTTTTAATTTTTTGCTGAAAATATCTTTTAGTTTCAGTCATAATTTAGTCAACTAAATTATTTTTATTTTAGTCTAGTTTTAGTTGAAGCAATGTCACAACATTTTAATTGATGAAATCTGTAAATTTAGTCAATTAAAACATGAAATGCAAAGTGTAAGGCATTTTTATGTTTTCTTGAATTTCTGAAGTCATGTTTTACACTTGGATAAAATGAAACATCTAATAACCCTTTATTGACTGCTAGTAAAGTTTGAATGTATAAATGAACAGAAACAAGCTGAACATTTTTGTGAAATGTTGTCACCTTTATTTAGGCTACCTGGCAGAGCATCTCAGTTACAATACCAGAACTGACAACAAACAGTGAACCTGCTCTACATGAATATATCAGTTCATAAAGAGAGGAGCTATGATTGGATCGCTCCCCAACTTATCCCACCGCCACCAAGCTAAGGCAGCTGTGATTGGATGTCCCTCTTAAACTCATCCAACCTTTCCACACAACCAAAGCAAGTGTGACTGGATATATTCCTAACTTGTCCCTGCTTTCTACATGGCCAAATTAGGTCTGATTGGATTAAGTCTCTGTCAAACATTTTAGTCTAGTTTTTATTTGTTGTTGAAAATGTTGGTTTATTTAGTTTTAGGTTTTGTCCATGTGTAGCCTTGTAGAGGAGACGGACCTGCCTGATTCATTGTCTGAAACCCTGACTAGTGAAATATTTCCGTGGCGGATGTATGGAACTGTCCATCTGGCATGTCAGGTTAGTCCATGTGCAGTTGTTTTTATTAGTTACTGTCTAGTTTTTGACAGGAGAAAAAAGGTTGTTGACGAAAACTATTACAAAAATAATTAGTCAACAAAATTGACACTGCATGTCAGCAAAAATCTCCACCAATGACAATGGTTTTATTTGGAATCAAGCTGATGTTATGTATGTATTCCTAAAATAAGGAGTAAAACATGGCAATTCAAATCATTTGCAAATAAGTACTTTGGTATGAAATCCTTGGTAAACACATACACACAGGATTTCAACTTTTCTTTCTACTTTTCTTTCTTCTTCAACATGAAACTTTAAAATGTAATTCCTTTTAAAAGGGACATTTGCTAACAAACTGCTAATTAGGACTATAGAGTAAACCATGGATCTTAAATGTCATCATTTCGTTTTCCTAGAAAAAACATGTCATACACAGGACACTGACACAGCCAGGAGAGCTAACCAGATGCATACGTACAAGGGGTAAGAAGTTTGAGCTAAGTTGATCCACCATGTTATTGTTCCAAAGTATTCTGACTTGAGCTTTTTACTCTTGAAGATCATGTTCACTCCTCAATAATTAAGAAAGTAATGCTCATCTGTAAAGATTATCATGATGAACTAAACATGAACTCGTGATCTTGTTTACGCCACAGAGTTTATCATCAGCAGTAATCCAAAAACCAGTTTTGAAAAACCAGACAGACTGTTGAGGAAACCATCCATGCTAACTTGCGGGTTGGCCTACAAAAACACATCATCCTTACACGACACCATTCTGATACACTGGCTAAAAAGAAGGTTAAATTGTGTTTAAGCTCACTGCCATGTTTGGGGACTATAAATGTAACATCAGTTTGGTTATGCTTCGTCTTATGCTCACTGTCGTTGGCTCGTGCTAAAACAAAACTTTAAAATCGGAGCTGCTTCCTATGATTCCTGAAACTTTTAAGAGGAAAAGAAGAGCATTTATGATTTTTACACTTGTTGCGACCCTTGTGATAAAACAATGCCATTAATCTCTATTTCTAGTCAGAGGAAAATATGGAACAGCTTACGTGGCAGAGAGGGCAGAGAAAGTTCAGCATCTTTGACTCTGATAGTGGAAAGCACTGATATGAAGCACTGAAATGTGGGCTGTACTGTAAGTGATTTTTGTAAATGTAACAGTATTTTACTGTGATATCTACAGTTACCTACTGTAAAAGGTCTATACAGTAAGTTACTGTGAATGGCAATGGATTGTGGAAAAGCGTACCGATTTCTGTAAACTTTACCGTAATATTTACAGTCACCTACTGTAAAATGTCGTTACAGTAAATAACTGAAAAGGGCAACAGATCAACACGGCTTCAGTCTACTCCATTGTAGATAAAATTTGTTATGCTTTGGCACCATAAAAATAAACATTAGTTGATTGAGTGATGAAGTGAAAGAAAAAAATTGGCAAGATACCTTTTAGTAAATGTTTCACCTTTTTGAAACAAATGCTTGAGAAAAGTATTTTATTCAGTGAAAATATATGTATGTGATTTTTTTTCTTTACAACTATATATGGCTATAAATGATCATTTAAATAGCTAAAGGTATAGTAAAATAAATTATAGTACAGCAAGTTCACTGTAATTTCAAATGCATGAAAGATATTGTAGAATGATAAACTGCAATAATACAGTAATGAAAATAAAAGTCTTTGAGTTATGAATGGTCGTTCTCTGCCACTAGAGTGAACTACACCCAGGTTTCGTTCGAGGCTAAAACTATTAACATTTAGTTCATTGTTCGTCAAGAATATTTAATCATGTTCAGGCCCATCCCTGATGCAGGTATTATGCCATAGGAAGCCTAAATAATTGTGTAATATCAAGAGATTATGATATATAAAGTCTCTGCAAAACTCTGTTGTCCTACTTAGCATTTTATTAGCAGCTGCCTTTTGTTAAAGACAAGAACATTTTAGAATTTACAGTATGGACAATCTCAGATTGCTTGTGCTCCCCACTAAAGTAATTTGAGTTAATCTGAAAAACCTTAATCTTAAAAATCCCATAACCTTTGAGAACAAGGAAGAAAAAGTGTTAAATTAAGGATTTATTATGGCACTGCTCTATTATCAGAGCAAGTCATTTCTACATCCATTGAACACACTAGAAACTGCATCTTAAGAAAAATATTTAATCATGTGAAAATATCACTTTACATGTCCACCAGCATAAATCTGCGGGATTAAACTTGATATTAACTTGACATTTTGGCCACTTTAACCCTTTCATGCCTCCTGATGTTTGACCTTGTCAGCACACACACCTCCTCCTCCATCTTGCTGAGATTAAAAAGAATAAAATCAAGCCTCGAATAAAAGCCCTTGTTGTTGATTTCTCTCCTGGCACAGGCGCTTGTTTCTTCATTACGCACATCCACTTGTCCCTTTAATATTTTTCTCTGCAATGGAAACTGCTCATCCACCATCATCAGTCTCCACTCTTTGATCTTGGGCAGGCTGCACGCATGCGCCCCTCATTGGCTCCTCTGCACCGTCTGGAGTAAGTTGGATGTGCGCTCTCCTCGCTCGCATCGCCAGACCACCTCAAAAACTGTTGCGATGGGGAGGATCAGGAAAAACCACTTTGGGATTTTGACTTTTTCTTTATTAGTGACATCTGTCTGGACTCAAAGGTAAACGAGCTTGGCTCTCTTTTCTCACCTTTGCATGCCATGTAGCCTCCATGGGAGCGAGTGTGGGATGTTAATAAGCCCTCATACATTACACCACCTTTTTTCTCCTTCTCTCCAGCGTCAAGGATCTCCAAGATCCGAGCAATATGCCTCTGGTAAAAGAAACAGTGGACAGACTGATGGATGGATACGACATTCGGTTGAGGCCAGATTTTGGAGGTAACGATGAAAAATCGGAATGTGGTGTTTTCACGCCCTCTTGACGCGCAATACATGTTTAATGAATCGCAAAATCTGCTTTAATTTACATAATCATCCCTTCACAGCGCTCAATAGGCCTCCCCAATTAGGGCTGTGAGAAATGATGAGCATATTTTAATGATGGGGAGATGAGACAAGGCTCTTAATGTGATCGATCCTGCTCATCCATGTTTGATTATCCCACTTAAATGATCAAATTTGCGCGTCAAACATGGATTCTTCTCGGGATAGTGATGGTGCTCAAGTCTCCTGTAGGTGGAGGAGAGCAACCTGAGCGCTCGCGTCACGAATTTGTTAAATTTACATGTTGGAGGGGTGTTGCATGTATGTTGTTTTAACGGCTGGTTTCCTCCGCAGGTGCTCCGGTGGCGGTGGGGATGAATATAGACATAGCCAGCATAGACATGGTGTCTGAAGTCAATATGGTAGGTGCATCTCCATCATTATTTTGGTAATTATCATCACCATCACCCCGATTATATGTGTGCCAAATGCGCCTGGCACGGCTGGGGTGCGCTGCGTGTCACGGGTCAGTGTGTTTGTGAGAAAGGGAGCCCGCTTGAAGAGATTTATTTTGCAATCCTGGTGGGAAAAGTAGGAGTCCTCCCGTTTCCCAAACCCATCATCGCCATCCTCCCCTCAGTCTCCGCATCCGCAGCTCAGCTCGGTGTGTTTGCTGCTGCATTTGAATTCAAAACACACACTCACTGGCGCACTCCGGACGCACGGTCCCGGCTGCGCGCACGGAGAGCTGCTGCATGCATGTGTGGTTATGTGTGTGTGTGTGTGTGTGTGTGTGTGTGCTCCTTCACGTCGTCAAGCCTCGGTGGTGTAATTTTGTTGACACGCACCCCCCTTCCTCCTCCTCCTCTTCCTCTTCTTCTCCATGCAGTTTAAAATGAACAAGTCCTCCCTCTTCTTCTCCCCCTCCAAACTGGCATCACTTGGTGTTTATTATTTTTTAAAATGTGAAGCATTTTTAATTCGGCGTCCAATCCCGTCATGCTCACAGGCTGCGTAAATGATCTTCCCCCTACTTGTCAGATGACGTCAGCAGTTTTGTTAATAATAAATGTCTGTGCTCTCATGGTGCAACCAAAAGAAAAGAGTGGGAGAGAAGGCAGAGTTTGGTGTGCAGATGGGAAATCCAGCTCTGTGAAGTGATCTGGATCATTTGGCTCTGCTCAGCCTGTGGGCTTACAGATGGTTCTTCGTGTGGTATGATTCTGGTGGGCTGCACAGTGGTGCAGTGAGAAGCACCAGAAAGGTTGCTGGTTCAATTCTGTGTGGAGTTTTTATCATTGTATTCTGCTATAGAGATGCTTCGTTTTCAAATTTTCATGTTTTTTCATTGTTGAAGCTGAAGATGGGCTTATGTGGGCCGTAGCTGATGCCAAAATATTAATTATTCAGCTTATTTTCTCTGAATACTTCTAACTCGAGCTCTGCTTCACGGAAACTCACAGGCATGAGTGTTCACGCACTCCCACACATCTGACATTCATGCTCTCTTTCAGACTGATGCATTCACTAACTTTACAAAGAACTCAGTAACTGTCCTAAGAGTCTTTCCCTTTATTAAAAAGAATATTCCTAATTAGAAATCCAGTCTGTTACACTATGTGCTCCTTGTTCATGCTCAGGTTCTATCTGGGTACTTTGGCTCCTTCCCACCAGTGTTGTGCCAAAACACTACAAATTTAGATCTACCCAATAAGGTCATATTTAATAGGTCAGTCTTTCAAAGGAGAGAATGTTTTCTCTGGCATTGTCTATTTGTTTGTTTGTCTATCTGCTCATCTGTGTGCAAGATAACTCGAAAAGCTCTCAATGGATTTTGCTGAAGTTTTGCCACAAAGAAGAATTGATTAGATTCTGATGATCAAATCTTGATGCTGGTCCAGGAATTTATGAAAGGATTTGTTAACATTGCAAGAAAGGAACGTTTTCTACATTTTTGCTTATAACTCAAAAAGTCCTCAACATGTTTTGGATAATTTTTCAGGTAATGTTGGTCATAGCACAAGGGAGAAGTTCTAATATTTTGGTGGTGATCCAAATCCAGGATTTTTTAAAGGATTGTTAACATTGCTGAATAGGTCAGTCTCCCACATTCTTCAGTGAAAACTCAGCTAGCAATGTAAAAATGTCATGGCAGAGGTTTGTACTCCCAGAGCACTGCTGGTTACTTGGGCGCTGATTGCTTTATCTGGTGGTCCGGTCTACTTTCAAGTCCAGCTCTGGCTGTCACATGTTGATGTGTCATTGGGCAAGGCATTTTAAACTCAAGCTGCTCCCACTGTTGTGTCGGTTTTGTGTAAATGGGTTTGAAAGAGCAGGAATGTGTTTGCTAACACTGATGGACAACTTACACAGAAACTATCAGTGAGTGGATGTAGGAGTGAATGGCTGTGAATGGGTAGATGTGACCTGCTCTGTGAAAAAGCTTGAGTAGTCAGGAAGACCAGAAAAGTGCTCTACAAGCTCAAGTCCATTTGCCATACATTATTTATCACTTTAGGGGCGCACGTGATCATGTGAACAGGGTCAGTGAGCATATTTATCAATAAACTGTCAGTTTACTGTCTCTGACAAACTCCTGTCCGTTGCTTGTATGTAAATATTGATGGTTTGATAGACTGTAAGAACAGTCTTGTCCTTTGAGATGAAAAAAATGTCTGATTCTGATTTACTAAGAACATTAACAATAAAAGCAATTGATTTAACAGTGAAAAGCTCATACCATTTAAAAAAAAACTGAGTCGACATTTGAAACAGACAATTAAAAAACAGATCCTATATTTGTTGCTTCGATTGAGGTCATTGTTGCCTAAATAGTGTAGACAATGTATTTGCTATTTCTTTATAAGGACTCCTTCTATGTTAGGCTGTGCATCTTCACGAGTCTGAGAGGTCACATCAATTATGACTAGTCAAAGATTCAATTTGATTTAATAAGATGATGGGTCGTATCTTTGATTTTCATGTGCAGTAAATGTAGAAAAATAATGTGCAATGAATACAAGCAGTCGGATAAATACACTCCTTTATATTATTTAGAAAATGCTTTTGAAATAAATTTTAACAAAAATATTTTTCAGCAATAGCCTGAGCCTCTGCTATTATATGCCGTCCCGCATTGATGCAGAATCACTTCCATTTACATCATGATGTATTGATTAATTGATTATTTGCAACACCCCTGGCTCCATGACTCCTGACCCCAGAGAGCTTTACTCTGTTTGCCCCGTTACGGGCAGCCTTGGTTGGATTAATTTGCAGACTCCAAACTGCCTGTAGATGTGAGGGTTAGCCTGTCTGTTTTTTTGTCTGTATGTCAGCTGTGTGATTGGCTGCCAGCCAGTCAAGGATGAACCCAACTTGCCCAGTGCTAGCTGTAATAGGCTAAAGCCCCCTGGGACCTCAATAATAATGGCTGCTTGTATGTATATCTGTGGCATGTATGCTAACCCTCATGCTAACATTAGCCTCCTGATCCTGGGTCCATTAAGCACATGCCAAGCTGCAACCTCCAGGGCCGAGAAATGAAGCCAATGTGGAAGTGCCAGAAACTGACCTGAAGGTTAAATGGTTGTATGTTGGGACAGACAATTTTTACAGCTTAAATAATGATAAACATATTTGCAATCTGACTCAACTAACAGCTTTGGTGTTAATATTTTTCGGCTCTCACTGTAAGCATTGTGGATTCTTGTTCCAAAGCCCCCCTAATATAAAAACAGCTGATATTATAGAGCTATGTTCAGTTCTCTCTGCAGTCAGTGATTATAACTGATATCAGAAAGTTTATTGTAGGTCTTTATAGTTAAGTTCAGTGCTTCCATCCATGACTCTGTGAAGCAAAACCATTAAACATAAATAATAAAATTTTAAGAAGAAATTAAGCACATTTTAAACAGAAAAACAATCAACTGTAATTTTTTTTTTCTTGAATAACTGAGGGTCAGCATTAAGCTTTGGTCATCATTGCAGAATGTCAGATGGAGGATATCTTAGCTAATGCTTATGGCCCCTTTTCTGCAGCATTGGTCCCTGACAGCTCTCTCCTTTTCCCTCCTTATTGGCCTTTGTAACCTTGAAATAAAAAATGAATTATGTATGGAAAGTTTATGTTAAATCTATCAACCCGTCTCTGGTATTAGAATGTAATTTCCTCAAACTAGAAACTTTTGTAAACCCTAACTTAAATGAACACTTTTTCACGCAGGCCTTATTTTTTAACACATTGTAACTAGTTATACAGTTGAGCATTACCTTTATGTGTATTAACTTTTTATATTTACTTGTTTATTGTTTATTTGACATGGACACACAGTAACATTGATGCTGTGATATTTAAATATACACAGGTCCCAAATGCACTGCTGTAAGTGTTTATAGCACAGTGCTAATTTTCAACACCAGTCCATGGGAGGCTTTTAAAGATTAAAATTGTACAAAGAGAAGTTTATGAAGAATAACACAGATACCCATGACACAGTTCATTAGAAAAAATATCAGAATTAAAACATCCAGAACAGATGAAGATAAAAGTTCAATAAAAAGGTGAATGAAAAAGTTCCTTCAGGTAAACATGTGTACAAGCAAATGTTTTATATGTGGGAACAATATTGTTGCTCTTTCAGCCATGATTTAATACCTTTGTTGAAGCCTTTGAAGTTAGTTTGCATTTTCAGCTCAGTAGGTAGACTATTCCAGAGTTTAGCTCCTGTGACAGAGAAGGCTGATTGTCCAAAGGACGTTTTACGCATCGGAATTCGACAATTACCATTAACAGAAGCCCGTGTGTTTGCTCGACTGGAGTTCTGATTCCTGCTAGCAAATTCACCAAGCATAGATGGAACAAGACTGTGTAAGCATTTGAAAAACACTTTAAGATTACAGTAGCTAATGAAATTTTCAAAGCTAAGCATGTTATGTTTCTCTAAGACGAGACAGTGATGCCATCGGACAGGATTTTTGTCCATTATTTTTATTGTCTGGTTGTATATGGATATGATTGGTTGTAAAGTTGTTTGCGAGGCTTGGGAACAGGAAGTGAGGCAGTAGGACAGATGTGAAAATATCATAGCGTGTATATAGAGTTTGGCTGTGTTTAATGAGAGATACCTTCTGATGATCCTGAAACAGTTTAAGTTAGATTTAACTTTTCTGCAAACATAGTTCACTTGTTTTTCAAATCGCAGATGTGAGTCTAGGATGATTCCTAAGTACTTTACATCATTAACCACATTAATGGGCTTATCATTGATCTGAATCAAGAATGTTTGTCCATCGTGTTGTTTACGCATAGAGAAACATATTGAGACTGTTTTTTTAATGTTCAGTGTTAAATGAGAAGACTCAAGCCAATGTGCTACAGAGTGCAACGACTCATTCAACTGCTCAGTGGCTTTCATTGCTGATCTAGCTGGTGTGTATAGAACCGTATCATCAGCATACATTTGGCAACTGACAGCAGGACAAATCTTAGGTATGTCATTGATATACATGCTAAAAAGTAGTGGACCAAGAACTGACCCTTGAGGTATCCCAATGCTATTAAAACAAAATGTGGACTTTTGCCCATTGCCTCTGACACACTGCTCCCTTCCTCTGAGGTATGAGTCGAACCACTGTAAAGCCTGATCTGAAAATTTAAATGTAGAGAGTTTGGACTGTAGTACATCATGGCTAACAGTGTCGAAAGCCTTTAAGAAAAGATGTCCCCTTTTTTCTGTTATTGAATAAAAATAAATAAAAAACAACAAAAGGGAGAAAAGGGGCAGGTGTCAAACTGAGCCGGCGTTAGAGTGCAGTGAGTGTGCGTGTTAAATTGTGACTTGAAGATGGTTTTGGTTGGTAGCCTACAACAGGTTTGCAGACAGAAAGTGTTTGGATGAATGAGTGTGTTTATTTTTTGTTATATTTGCTTAAAATTCTCATCACATGACTCGCACAGCACACTAAATAAAAAAGCATTTAAGAACCCTTAAGTTTTCAACATCTTTTGCTACTTCATGGATGCATTTGACTTAAATTTGTGATTTAACATGGCCGTGCTTCAGTGAAAACTCTGGGTCTTTGTTCTAACTAACATCTCTTTATTTGGTGTCATTTCAGCTTTTATTTAATCAGTTAAATCTATCAAACGTTCTGACCAATGGTTTCTGTGCATGCATTTTACAGAAATAATTCACTATAATTAACCTCAACCCTGATCCAGAATGACTCTGTTTACTGGCCTCAGGTTTTAATTTATTGTTATACCATCAAGAACTTTACTTTGTGTGTATTGACTTTGTTCTAACAAAATCTTATCAGTTATTCTGGTGTAGGTCAGAAAAAAGAGAGAAAAAGACATCATCTCTCAAATGAGTCTGTGTCATTGCCTGATGATTGACTTTAACTGGTGATTTTATAGATAAGCCATATAGACAGTGGATGGATGGAAGTTTCGGTTGTTGGGCGATATAAAGTGCTTGAATGAATTTATTTTTTGTTGTAATAATGACTAAAAAGACTGTTGTAACTCTGACATTCACAGACACATTAGGCTTTTAGATGAAGTCAACATAAACTCTTTTAAGCCTGATTCATACTATCATGCATACAGTCTATTCTGTAGGTCTGCAAAGCCTGATGTGCCCCCTTCCCCTCAAAAACAGAACTGTGCATCAAAACAACCCACAAACTCTGATTGAAGAGGAGCTTTTCTTCATCCACGTCAACACCTTTCACATGCCCTAAAAATTCTCCGTCTTGATTAAGCAGCCATATTATCCACGTCTTCTCTCTTTTCTTTTTAACAATAATCCCAGTATATTCACCTGCTGCACTGGAAGTCACAAACATTCTCCATGTGAAAATGTCAATCCTTTATGGTCTGAAATAATATTTTTAGAGCCTGATTTAAAAAACTGTTTACTTTAAAATTGTTGATGTCTTGTAGGCACACACTGTATGGCAGGAGTCCTTACCGAGGTCATTATTATTTTTCTTTCTTTCTTTATTCTTATTTGCTTTTTTTTTTTTTTTACATCATGTCTGTTTAGCTTTTTGGCTGCTCAGTGGTTCAATAGGTGCTCATACCTGACAGCAAGAAGGTTGTAGGTTAAGTCTTTTTTATGGAGTTTGCATGTTCTGCCTGTGCATACATGGGTTTTCTCCAGATGCTCCAGTTTCCTCCCTCAGACCGAATACATGCTCGCTAGGTTGATTTTAATTGCCCTTAGGGCTGAGTGTGTGGTGTGTGAGAACGGTGGTCTGCCTCTATAGGCTGACAGCCAGTCCAGGCTGTGCCCCGTCTGTCACCTAATGTCAGCCGGGATTGGTCCCCTGTGACCTGAAAGGGACAAGCATTTGATGGATGAATGGATGTTCTGCTTTCATGAAGGGCATTTATTAAGCATAATGAGGGGCATGGCTGGTATGACTGAACATGTGTGTGTTGTAGCTGTTTGTCAGGAGTCCCACCTCTGCTCCACCTCTTTGTCCATCTCTGAGTCGATCTGAAGTTAGTGCGAGACACCAGTTTCAGTGAACTGCCATGGGGCGCACTCAAAAGCCAACTTAGTAACCAAACTGCACGCATCATTAGACGTGGACTAACACTTCTACAGTCCATGATTATAGCAGATGTTTAAGGCAGTGAAACAATGAATGTTTGTTTGTATTTTGATGAAAAATACCCATCATACAGTTTGTCCTGAATGAAAAACTAATGAAAGAGGCATTTGTCAGGAAGTATGAACATCTCTTGTAACTCCATCAATCACTGATGAAACTTGCAAATCAAAAGAGTCAGGGGAATATTCATGCACAGCCCAGGGGCCCTATGTGTGAAAGGGCCCCTGGATTTACCAAAATATTAATGATTTTACTTTGGAGGAAAACATTTTTCTTAAATTAGGGCCTAATTTGTTAAACGGTTCACGTTTAGCTTATCAAGCAGCCGACTCCTGTGCCCAAGTCCACAATGATTTTTCACTGAAGCTCGTGCACTGGCAAAAAGAGAAAACATGAAAGCCTGGAGCTGTAGTCAGCACTCAGGTACACGTTAAATGTCTTTCTTCCAGCTGTTATGCTGTTTAAATCAAAGGCTGTGATTGTAAACTTAAATTGTATGTCAGTGTGACCTGCGTGTGTGCAGCCATGTACACCTATGCTTTTATGCTCAAAGTATTAGTATTACGTTTTTAGTTAATTAATATCTTGAGAGAAATGGCAGACTCTATAAGATTTTTCTTCATTCTGCTCCTTTTCATTCACATGTTTGAGATTTTTCTTTGTTTGTATTGAATGTTTTATATACTAACAAAATGAAATAAAGACCTAAACTGGAAAACTGGAAGTAGTATTTTTTATTGTCAAAGAACGGTTAGCGAGGTGGGCCAAACAAACAAATAGCCATAGGGGGCCAAAAACTCCTTAATTTGTCAATCTCTCCTCTGTAATGTCAGCTCTTGTGGCTCCTGAACAGCTCCTCCTGCTTTTATTAATTGTGTTTAAATTAGCATTGATTTTTAGCAATATGCATGCATGTATTTACCAAATATTTAGGGATGCATATTTTTGAAAAATAGTCCCAGTGTGAATAAAACTCAAAACACAGCCCTCATATTTCTGTGTGACACATACGCACATTTCTAGAAGCGGACCTCAAAGCGCCGCCTCTCCCCTAAACTGCATGTGTTAACAGAGACAACAACAGAGACGACAGAGGACTACAGTGTTGAGTTTGTGCTGCAGGAGCCACTGAGCTTGTTATGGCTTACACTGAAATCTGCTCCTCTACGACCAGCATGAGCAACAAATAGAAATGAAACATACACCACTGTTTGTTGGCATCTCTCAAGATGTATGCCTTTGCTCTACAGTGTTGGGCAAATTACTTTAAAAAAGTAATTAGTCATAGTAACTAGTTCCTTTCCCAAAAAAGTAATTGATTCAGTAACAGAATTACTCCTTCATAAATGTCATTCCTTACCAGGGAAAGTGACTGATGCGTTACTTTTTTTAAACAAAAGCTTTTGCTGCTTAAACGGTGTGGCTCCGTCTCTCTGTCCTTCCTTGTTGTTACAACCATGTTTTCTGTGTTTTTGGGAACTAGATCTTTAGAATTACTCACAACAGACACGGACAAACACATGTGTTCACTTCACATGTGTGTTCTTGCCTTTTACATCAACGACGTTGAAGTAGTGCCTGTACTCCCATCCTGAAAACGCCAGTTTAACTCCACAGATCGCTCCAGACTCTCCATTGCTGCATCGAGCAGCGTTGCCAGTTTTTGCACGTGTAATAAGTACCAGATCGATAAAACAAGCCCAAAACAGACAATCTCCAGGTACATTACATTTCAATTTCACAGTGAAATTTTCCTTACTTGACTCTTAATTTACTTCTTTAACATCCTTTTATTTGGAGGTTGAACATCCTTTTCTTTATACAGAAGTGAAGGGTGGGGCTGCTGTTATTTATAACTCTGTTTTCACTGAACAGTCTGTCTAACCTTGATTATTGTAACCAAGCAGACATAGTCAGGCTTTTATCTAAGTTTAATGTTGGTCATCTACAGCTTTATTATGGTGAAAACAGCAACAGGAACATTAGAAATAAATGTAATTCTGGCTATAAGGATTTCTTTTTGGTGGAAACATCATTTTTGACCCTCTTTTTACAGTAAAATTTACATTTGTGTTTAGAGTGGGACAAAATAGTTTGTGTAACTAGCCCAAAAAAACAACCTGCAACTGCCAATATTGACAAGCAACTTTTCAAAAAAAAAAAAAAAAAGCTCAACATTGCTTATAATAAATGGACCCTGGAAACTCCGTCATCTTGTTCTCTTGTCTGGCTAAGCAAGGCAGGTCAGATAACAGCTGCTAGACATCGGTGCATAATAACGCGCCGCATTTCACTGTCCATAATGGTAACGGCGTTGTAACATTTGAAATAGTAAGTGATTATATTACCCATTACTGGAAAACAGTAATGACATTAGTTACGGCATTATTTTCAACGCTGTTGTTCCCAACACTGATGCTCCATGTCTTCTTCTCTGGTTTTGGTGTGTGTCTACACACACATCAGAGTTTCAGCACCACTTACAGGCCTGGCATGTATACTACAGTGTTATTTGTGTTTTCAAGTGGATGGACACGATAATGTGTTTACACAAAACAATTTAAAAACTAAAATGTTTTCATCTCTGTGTGGACAGGGCCTATGTGGAGCAATGTCAATCAGCCACTTCTAAAAGCAGAAATCTTCTAAAAAATTCAAAAGGTTGTGATTTAAAAAAAATAAATCACCTCCCATACAGTGATATAGTTTTGGAGGCAGTTTAATTTGGCTGTAAAAACATCAGTTTCATGCACACAATCATGAAACCTTTGGGGTTCCTACAGCCAGCCTCAAGTGCACACTTCAGCCTGGGAAGTTGCCACTTTACCTCTTGCTGTTTTCACTCTTGTGGCTCCACATCTTGTCTTAAAGGATGCTGATTGGACAGTGCCTCTGCAGACTGAGCTCAGTCCTTTTGGTCTGGAGCTTTGCATGATGGATCTGTCTGATTACAGACAATGAATCAGGCAGATCCAGCTGCACTGCAAGGCTGGCGTCAAGCAGTGATTAAACAGAAATAAAAGAAAAACAGTTTTCCATTACTCTCAACGAAGATCAGGTTTTGGAGCTGGTTCATTTATTAACAACACATTCTGTTGAATGAACATGAAGGCTGTAACTTGGAGGGGGACGGAGGGGAGAAGTGCAGCCGCCCATGTGAGCGTGTATTGATCCATGGACTGACAAATAAAAAGTAGAGCTCCGACGCATTCAATCTGCTGATCCTGAGCGCTGTAACCGGCTCTGCCTCTGTGATTTTGGAAGCATTCAGACTAATATGAAGCGCAGCCTGAGCAGAGAATCCAGAGTGTGAGAAAAGATCATTTTACAAAGCAGCCTCTCTGTGGAGCAACATAATAGAGCGAGTTATATAAGAGGCTGAAAAACAAGTTTGCCAGTAGGAAAAGGAAGGAGATGTGTTTTCTATGATGAATTGAGACATTTTGAAGTGGATGTCAGGTTTGGATTTGGCAGCTTGTGGTCACTTTAAGCTTCAATCAATGGGAGTAAATGAAAAAAGGAGCTCAGGAGTTTGAGGAGCGTCGCTGAATGGTCCGAGTGCCTCCTTTGATGGGAATGATTTATTTTGGTGGAGGATGCAACCAGAACGGAAGTGCCTTGGGGGTCCGGGGAGATTTGAAATAGAAACCCCCCGCTCTCTCCCTCTTTCTATCCCTCCCTCCTCCATCCTTCCCTCCCACCACTTCGACTGGATCCCTGGCTGTGACTCTGGGCTCAGCAGCCATGTAATCCACCTCTGCCTTGCTCCAAAGGGTTATCTTACTTAAGAACTAGGCATCTATGCAGGCATTCATCTGGAAAAAAACACTGTTGCGTACATCCGCGCGTGTGTGCGACCGAACACACAAACAGTGAATGGCGCCTGACGTCACGCTTCTCCCTGTGGCTACGAGTGAATGTTCATCTCGTTTGTTTCTCAGAAAAGCTCTCACTGCCACATCCACACAGGCAAAATTAGACAAAAACTTAAACCCAAAATATGTCCTCAAACCTCGTAATTCTGTTGCTGTCCTCTCTGAGACTTATATAACAGAGTCAGATTCTCCCCCTTCCTCCTTCCTCACGTCCAGCTGCCTGAGCTACAATAAAGAAGGTGATTGATCTGAGAGAAATCAATGATATCAACGTGCGGCGTGATCACGGGGATGGAGCTGCTGACCTGTGGATGTGGAGACGTTTTGATCTTCCTCATCAGGGATGGCAGCTTTAAGATTAAGGTGCTGAGAGGAGAGGAGGAAGCTGATGAAGACGAGGGTGGGAGAGAGGTGAAGGATACTCTGATCAGTTTAACATCTCCTCAAATGTTGGCCTTAAACTCCTGCAGACCTTTGGTTCCTATGAGTAAGTTCAGCCATGACTTTAAAGCTTGGAGCAGGAATGAGTCCAAAAATGAGTTAGCAAAAATAGCCAAATATGAACGGTTGACTTTTAGGCTAAACGACCGAAAGGAGGTGTTTTTGAAATTATGGGGTCCCTACTTGAATCACTTATCAGATGGGTAATGAGAGAAATATAGCAGACTGATTTTAATGTGAATGATTAGTTATTCTAACTGTAACAAGGGCTTGGCTGTGAATTAAAGTGGGGTGGTGACTGTTGAAGCAGAGGATTTGGGAAACATCAACCCTGTGTCAAGGCACAGACAGAAAGGACTCAGACACAGAACCTTTGGTGATCCAAAGACTTGGTCTTTATTCAGGAAAAGAGTTCGTTACCAGGAAGCAGGCGAGAAGGCAAAAACTGAGAATCAGGAAACTGGTGAAAAACACTAGGAACTGGTTGGAAAGAGAGTGCTGGATAACTACGAAGGTACGTGAGTTGGTCTGGCAGATTGTGAGTGGGCATGCAGGATATTTAAAGGAGCAGGGAGAGCAATTAACAAGACACACGTGAACCACACTAAGGAGTGGCCAGGTAATCACACAGGAGGGAGATGAACCAGGAACTGAAAGAGAGGGAGACAGAAATTAGCAAAATAAAACAGGAACCAGAAACCAAACTAAAAATGACAAAAATAAAACAGATAACAGTTACATCCTGGACATGTGGTGTATATATGTATCTCCCCCTCTTTTTTATTTTTATTTTTTTACATATACTTTTTTATTGTTTTTTTTCTTGCTGTTAGTATTATGTTGTAGTTGTAGTGGACTGGTTCCTGTCCCAGTTTATGTATGTGCTGGTCTTGGTCATTGTTTCAGTGTTCATAAAGAAATAAATAGTGAATTACCAAAATATAAAAAGAAAAAAAAAAAAAAAGAAAATTAAACACAATCACTCTTGTAAAAAAAGACTTGGCATTTAGCACTTCCCAGAAACAAAGGCCAAAAGTATTTGTAGAAATCCCTTTTTGGATAAATATCTAAAATCAGGTCTGTGATGTACACATGCATACGTGATTCTAATGTTTAATTTAGAACAATAAAATGCATCTGACTTAATCCTGCTGTTTAATTTTAAAGCATTATTGTGATTTTAAAAGGACAATTGCTAACAAACTGCTAAGAAGAACTACAGAAATAGCTAGGGACCCTAACACAAGTATTTCTGATTTTTTTTTTAATAAACAATAATTCATACACCAAAGCCACAGCCATGAGGACCAACTTGATCAGGTCATTTCATTAAGGAAAGTTCTCAAGCAGGAGCTCACAGTCATTTCTCCCCAAATAGAGTCTACTGTACCCTTGAATGTTAACTGTCTATCATAGTTAACATTATGTGTGGGACAGTGGTAGATTCTTATGTCCCTGTGCCTCATGGTCCTTAAAGTAGGCTGTTTTAATTCTGGCTCAAGGCTCCTTCCCTGTTTGTCATTCCCCTCTCTCTCTTCCCAGTTTTTGACTAAATTTCTATCTCTATCCATCTAAAGCATTTTTGAAGCAAGTTTAAACATGTTTATCATATGTGGAAAAAAGCATAAAATTAGTGAATTTTATGATTATTTATATCACACAATATTCCCACTCCTCCAATCCCTGATTAAGCTGTAGTATTTATACCCCTGTGACGTTTTGCCTTCATGGTGAATGTTGCAATAGCTCAGTTGATGGAAAAAATGACCCCCTCTTGACTCTGCCTCTGAAAGTAGTATCAGGGAAAAGTAAAATAGCCCTTTTCCACCAGCATGCCTTAGCCCTACTCTACTCTACTCTACTCGGCTCTACCTGGTTTGCGTTGCGTTTCCACCGGCACAGTACCTCCCAGAACAAACCAGTTTTCAGTACCTACTCTGCTCTGGTTCTAAGCGAGCTTAGTCAATACTGAAAGGTGACGTTGACCGACTGCCGGCTACTGATTGGACAGAGAATGTCGTCACAGATGAGTCATGAGCACAACGAGCTAGCTAACATGCTAGCGGTAGCTACCATTAGCTTACCCTCATATGTCTTTTCTTTGCAGCTCGATTGCTCTCGTCCTTGGTATTTCTTCTCGCCGCCTGCAGTCTTCTTCTGCTTTCCTCTTTCATTCAGTTTGTGACAAAAAGCCACAGTTCGAGCAGCAAGTATACTATTGCCTCCAAGTCCTCCATTGTTTTGATTGTTGTGTCGTGCTCAAAATGACATGAACGCAGTGTCGCCCAGCTGTTTTATGGCGACCCTGCCCCCACTGGGCAGGAACCGGGCTGGTGGAAAGCAGCACAATGCGAGTAGAGTAGAGCCAGGTAGAGTCAGGGAAAGCCGAGCCGAGTAGAGTAGGGCTAAGACGTGCTGATGGAAAAGGGCCAAAAGTGAGAAGGGGGCACTCGGAGCCAGTGGGGAGGCTCATTGCTGTGAGTGTGAGACTGTGATTCGTTTGTGGGACTTGTGCTGTGCTGCACTCTCTCAGGCCCTTGCCCAAATGTGTGTAATAAAAATATCCCAGCATGGCAGAATCAACTTGAACATTTTAAGGCATAATGTCTATAGTGTTTTTCAGAAATGCACCGTGAAAAAGGGGCACATTTTTTATTTTTATCTTAAATTATTGTCAAAGTTAGTCTAACTGGATAATGACTTCTCCAGCTGTCTGCTTTCTGCATCATGTAATTTTGGCAGTACTTGAAGTTCTCTAGCAAAAATCTGTATGCCTCTTTGACTCTAGCTCACACACCAGCCTCAGACTAAAAGAGGCCAGTTAGCTCCACATGACGCTGCCTGGTAATAAAAAACAGAAAATAATTTTGGCAGAAAAAGTTTTGAGAACAAATTAAGAGAGCTGCTGGCTCAGAGTAAATATTGTTCACCCTTTCAGGCATTAGTGAGAGCTTGGTGAAACGTTAGGCTGTAAGTCTGTTGCTTGGCTGGTTATGTTGTTGTATAGGACTCACCTGCGATCACAAACTCTGATTACCAGCTGTCCTTTAAAGTTCATGTGGCCTCCATTGTTTATTCTTGTTGATATGCCCTCTATTACATCAGGAGGATCAGACCCTACCTGACAAAACAGGCAACACAGCTTCTGGTTCAGGTTCTGGTGATTTCACGCATGCAACTCCCTATTAGCAGGCCTCCCTGCATGCACATTTAAACCTCTGCAGAAGATCCAGAATGCAGCAGCACATCTGGTCTTTAACCAGCCCAGAAAAGCACACGTCACTCTGCTGTTAATCTCTCTTCACTGGCTTCCAGTGGCAGCTCAAATCAAATTCAAAGCTGTACTTCTGGTTACAAAACAGTAACAAGAACGGCTCCTGTTTACCTGGAAACCCTCTCATCCAGGTCTACTCCTCTCGCCTGCTACGCTCTGTCAGTGAAGTGGTTGAATGAATTACCAAACTCCATTTTACTTTTAAGAGAAGGCTGAAGACTCAACTGTGCTCTTAATTTCTCCTCTGGTAGAAAAGTTAGAATGTTAGCTATGTCGATGCTTGATATGGTGGTGATGTCAATGATTTTAGGACTTGATGATAGTTCAGACAATGAGGGTGATTACTGAGGTGACTTGACAAGGTTTTCTGTTGATTGCTTGGATTAAATAAAAAAAAAAAACATAGGCACTGCCTCGAGCGCTACATGCAGCACCTGTGTCCAAACAGACTTGAAGCGGTTTGTTGCTCTTACTGCACTGTAAAAAGGTTGTAAGTAAGTTAATGTAGATGTCTTCACAGTAGCATTACTCTATTTTAATTTACAGCATTATTACTGTTCTATTATAGTTTTCTTGTTGTTCTTTAATTCAAGGTAGTATCAAGGTATTCAAGGTACTTTCTTTCAAAACAACATAATTACTGTTTTTCACTTACAGTATCATAAATGTTTTTCATTCTGTAACTTTTTAAAGCATTTTAAATTACAGTGAACTCGCTCTTTTGTAGTTTACATTACTATATATTTAATCCTTTTCCTGGTCATTTATTAGCAAGACTTTGTTAAACAAAAAATGAAATATTTCCTAAAGTAAATCTTGCCTACTATTGCTCAGCTTTCCTGGGCAGATGATTTCCTCTTAATCCATTGCCTTTTTCACAAATTGTCTGTATAGACATTTTACAGTAGGTCACTGTAGATTTTTTGGTAAAATGCTGTTCAGTTTACAGAAATCAGTATTTTTTCCCACAATCTTTTGCCATTTACAGTAATTTACGGTATAGATTGTTTACAGTAAATCACTGTAAATATTACAGTAAAATACTGAGAAGTTTACAAAAATCAGTTACAGTGTAATGTAAGAAAAAACCTCCACTTACTCTATTTTGTTTGCTATTTGTACAGTTTATTGATCTATATATTTTTTTTGTATGATATGTTACTTGATTGACCTTAATGCATGCTACTTTGCCCATGTACTACTGCAACACTTGAATAAAGGATTTTCTTATCTTATCTTAAAAAGCCCTGCAAAACATAACCTCCTTGGTGGAGGTAAAATTGCTGGTCTTCAGGGAAATTCAGGATCCTGTGGTGTGTATTTACTCAGATTAATAGTTCTGTATATTCTGAAAGGTTAAAACTGCCACCTTTGTATTTCTGTGTTCAGTAGATTCTCATTAATATGAACTGAATCATTAGAAAGCAAAGCTGACCCCTCATGTTTGATTCACGCCTGTTTTCTGCATTTTGCACCTGCAGGTACATGATTTAATTCCTGACATAAATAGACGGTCTGACTTGATGTGAAGAGTGTTTTGGAGCGGGCCTGCTGTCATGGCGCTGAGCAGGTTTTTGGTTGCACACAGCTGCTCGCTCCTCTAATTAAAGACTGAACTGCCTCTGGTGCAGAATGAACTCTGCATTTTGGTCCGGGCTGATTGAAACCATTGTGGCATCTTTCTCCTGCTCTGACATGAAGGGCATGATGGATGTTGAGATGGCTATCTGAGTGCATCATGGGATTTGTAGTTTTTATTTGTCTGGTAGATATGTGCACATGTTTGGGGCATGTGTGCAGCCTTTATTTATTTATTTATTTTTTGCAAGTTCATTCTCGTGTGATCCACAGCGATGGCTCATTGAGGCTCAAAGGTCAGGCGTGTTGTTGGGCGATAAAAACGAGCAGGTCAGTCAGCAGCGTGGACGCCGCCGCTTCTGCCTCGCCTGCCTGACATTACAGATGTGCTATTTTGAGCGGGAAGTGTCCTCTGAGTGCGAGGTGTGACCACACATCCTCGCTGGGTGGGCACTGCTGACTCACGAGAGGAGGGGTAGAGGAAAATATGGCACAGATATGATATCATGGTGGAGACCCCCCCACTCCCCCTCAGTTTATCTCTGTCTGTTCAGCGCTCTCATCTTGCTCCATCACTCATCTCTCCCTCACGCAGCAGCTGAAAAAGCATTTGCATATCGCTGTTTGTTTTTGCTGAAATCACACATCCAGGAACCAAACTCTGGATACAGTGAATTAAAAAAAGTTCTGCACACACAACCAGGGCAGCTGATTAAATAGGAGCCCTTTGAGTTTAGGGCTGGGTGATGTGGACCAAAATATCCAGATGTTTGCTGAATAACAATACTTATAAGAAATCAACTGACATTGTTGGCTGTCTGATACCTCAACAACAAAATCAGAAGTCCTAGATGTCTGATCAAATATTGCAGACAAATTCACACACCGTTTACATTTTTATTGAAAGGTTCGCAACGTTTTTACATGCTGTGTAACATCTTTATATGCATGTAAATACAAAATGATGAAATATCATTTATCATAATGATCAGAGGAATCAGAGAGTGCAAAACATAAGTGATCTTCAGTCATATTTTAGACATGAAGCACTATTCATGTGGCACAATTAAGTTGTGCAACGAGGGATGGAAATTATTAAAATGTTATTGATACCAACACCGCCGGAGATTCTGCTGGTTGAACGAGTTATTTTTTAACTTAGTTGTGGATTTTCTGTGAGGAAAGGAAATCAGGTTTTCTGTTAAACCTGTGTAACAGTTGGATCAGCCTGATTTAAATCTGAAATCAGGCAGAAACATCTTGCCAAGGTCTGATCTTCATTATCTATGAACAGCTCAAAGCGGGACGGCCTAATCAGAGTCTCTTAGAGCAGGAAGAGGTGGGGCCTTGACAAAATGACAGCAGGAAATGACTGCAGAGATTAGCATAGGTGCTAACAGCTTCAGGAGCAGTTTGATCAGATTTTGACCACATTTCTTTGTTAAATTAATGACAAACAACAACACTACAAACTTCTCTGTAGTGAGGACATTTTTGTTCACTTCCAACATGTTTTGAGGGAGAGTTTATTTTACAAGGTGGCTTACGTTCTGTCCTTTAGACCGCAGCAGTAGTGCTCGCCTACGACATGATCTGATTGGCTGGTAATGAATGTGACTGACTGAACGATCCAATTACCTGCCTGATATGCCTTTGATAGATTCTGCCTGTTCCCAAACACTTTCTTTGGGCTCTTTCCCAGATGGACTAATGAAATACCGTATTCTGAATGTTTCTTCTGTCGTCTCAGGTTTGTTTTTTGTGTCAACCACGTCAAACACATGACACTGTAAAGGTTTAATACTGGGCTGTGTTACCAAATATTTCAGCCTGTTGCTGGTGTCTCAGACACAGACACAAACAGCTCGGCCACTGTCACACCTTGGATCCTTTCTCTTTTCTGTCTGCCATGATTATATCCTCACTACTTTACTGCTGTTCTGCTGACTCATGAGGGTGTGATGTGATTGTTTTGTGGGGCATTATTAAGGTCATTTTTAATCTTAAAGGCAACATTTTGACTGAAGGTTTCTCCTGGTCAGTTCCACCCCAATTTTTCTCAACGTATTGTGTCAGGTGAAGTAAAAACACTGATTATCTCTTCATCATGGCACCTGTTAGTGGGTGGGATATATTAGGCAGCAAGGGAACATTTTGTCCCCAAAACTGATGTAAGAAGCAGGAAAAATGGGCAAGTGTAAGGATTTGAGGGAGTTTGACAAGGACCAAACTGTGACTGTGATGACGACAGGGTCATGGGTGACAAAGGCTCACTGATGCCATGGGGAGTGAAGTCTGTGTGGTCCGATCCGACAGATGAGCAACTGTTGCCCAAAATGCTGAAGAAGTAAATGTTGGTTCTGATAGAAAGGTGTCTGATCAACACCGTGCGTTGCACTCTGTTGTGTTTGGAGCTTTATAGCTACAGACCAGTCAGCAGGCAGTTGCAAAAGTCATATCACAGGACATGCAATGTCAGCCACATGCCTCAAAGTATGTCTGTCAGAAGTTTGTCTTTCTTTTATTCTTTAGCCTTACATTGATGTTGTAAACATATGTGCCTTAAACGAATACCCAAATAAAGAGACATTAGGATTTAAAGAGAATTCCCTAGTCAGGGTTAGGGTACGTTCTGAGAGTTAAATAATGAAAGCTTTGAGTAATTGTCCTGTAATCATCGAGGTTATGTGTAAGTTTATGAAGAAATTTGCGCTACACTCTGCTGCGGGCAGATAATTGCAGTGTGCAATGAGAGAACTTTGGCTTTACTGAACAATAAGATAAAGATGTTTTATAAATAGTTAGACATAAAAAGACACAATTATTTAAAAGTTCCCTAAAAATATTGCGTATTGCGCAGATAATGTAACATAATTTTTCCCAACATCTGTTCAGTTTTAGGTGGGGATGGGACTTGACAAGGTTTTATTGATACCAATGCCATTAATGATTCTGTTTATCGATCCAATTCTTAAACAATTCTTTTAATGATTCCTGAGGATTTTCTGTGTGGGAAGAAGTTATCCTAAAGAGATTTTTATTGGCAACAATGTCAACACGTGAAACTCCTGATATTCAATGCTGTGCTGCATAGATGAATGGTTATGCATTTTGCTGGTGTTTCCACATACTGAAAGTTTTGGCGTAAATTGCTGAAAATGAAGACACAATTCAGACCACTTCTGCCCCCGTGTGCCATGTTTTTGACTTCTCTGTTGTCATTTCTGCTGCCTGCCTCTGATGTGAGTGTAACATCCTCAAAGCATGCAGAACAAAGAAGGAACTGATAAGCAATAATAATAATAACATTGATTCCCTGAGGGAGTTGTTATCGATTCTCAACTGGAAGTGGTTTTTTATTCCCATCCCTCATCAGGTGTGAGATTTTTCAATATCAATAATCAGTGTATCAATGTAAATGATAGTTTCACACCCTATACCTCTTAAAAAATATATTTATGCAATACAAAATCAAGGGCAGCAGGGTGGTGCCATTGCCTCACAGCTAGAAGGTTGCTGGTTCAATCCCCATGTTGGCTTTTTTGTGCAGAATTTGCATGTTTATGCATGTGTTTGTTCTCTCCAGGCAGTCAGGCTTCCTCCACAGATCAAAACATGCTCATTAGGTTAATTGGTGACTTCACATTGCCCTTAGGTGTGACTGTGTGTGTGAATGATTGTCTGTGGTTCTGTGATCAGCTGGCGACAGGTTCAGGGTGTATCCTGTCTCTCGCCCAATGTCAGCTGGGATAGGCCTTAGCCCTGCGACCCCGAAAGTGATAAGTGGTATAGATGGATGGATAGGGAAAAATATTGTCATGTCAATATTATTATTTTTTCCAATATCATGCAGCCCTAGGCCACACCCTTGCCGGAGTAACAATAACAATAACAATACTACAACAGCATCATTAGTGTCATACCCTACACCTCTTTAAAAAATGTATTTATGCATTTTAAAATCTAGGAATATCTCCAGCCTTGCTCGCATGTTTTTCGACTCAGTGATGCATTATTTCCGATTATTAACGTCTTCCATCCTCATGCATCCATATGTAGAGCAGCACTCCAAGGTTGCAATAAGGAGGGAGGTAAATGAGTATTTTCTGCCCTCGTCTCTGCTTGTTAATTACATGTAAAATACCTGAGGTTGGTAGTTGTTAAGAGGCACTGCCTGCACTATAATACAGCTCTCTGAATGTTAATTAGCTGGCTGTGAATTAAAAGATTTAAACAAACCAGCTGTGGTGGCTTCTGGGATGGAGGAATTAGTGGGGCGTGAGCGTTCCCTTTATTACGATCATTATCCTGACTGGCGCTGGTTTCTTAACACCAGGAAGGGGAGCTGGCCTTCAGATGACGGAGAGGGGAGAGAAGGGGTGAGGAGGGTGAGGAGGGTGAGGGAGGGAGGGAGGGAGGGGTGGTGGATGACCAGAGGGAACCCAACGCGGGCCCTCCTCGCCGTCCCCCCCCGGCGTGCAAGAGCGACGGCGAGCTTTCATGTGTCTGTGAATTAGCAACCATTTTGATCTTGTTTGTCCAAACTGATCCTGTTCCATTTTATTTTCAGCTCGTGGAAAATAAGCTTGTGTTATTTTTACTCAGTGTTGCCATGACGACGCAGCCTTTTTCTTTCTCTCTGTTTTTTTTTTTTTTTTTTTTAGAGTGGGATCGGGGGAAGTCAAGGGAAAGCAAATGAGGCCTTGTTTTTTTTCTAGGGAGTCTTTTTTGTGTTTAATTCAGATGAAGGTTTCTCTGTTTTTAAGGAGGAGTTTGATTTTTGTTACCCAGTTTGGAGCTTTTCCCTAAATGATGATGATGTGAGGAAATCCCAGCATGGGAATGTATCAACGGGTTTCAGATAATGCTTCTTAACTGATAGGATATATATATTTTAGATAGATTAATCTATTTTTATTTATTTATTTAATGTTTATTTAACCTTGGCGACCTGGCCAAAAGGTCAGCAGCACATGTGATAATAAATACAAATTCAAGAAAGACTGAGGCAATAAATTAGAAACAATAAATAGGGTTAAAAATTTATCAATTTGACAGTGAAAGTGCAACAGTTTTGAGGACAGTAACTTTCTTTAAATATAAAAGACTTATCTATTTTTCCAGCACTTTCATACACTATGTTTTCTCTAGTATCTTGATTATGATCCTGGTTTTGTATTTACCTGTAAACACAGTATCCTGATTTCAGGAACCAGTTTACTGCACTTTTCTTGTACTTGGAGAATTCCGATAGAAACCTTTATATTTTGTCATTAAACACCGTACTCCAGTTTTTGGCAGCTTTCTGCAGCTGTCTGCAGTTCTCATAGGCACCTGCACAAATGAGTTGGTGTGTATTTGTTGTGTAGCCCACACAGGTAAAGTGAACTGTGTTTCTGTGTGTGCATGTAAACACCTCATCCTGAATATGTGCAAAGCCTGCATACCAGATACTCAAGTCCATGTCAACACAGTCATGTTTGCATAGAGCATCCAGCAGCAGGGCTGGAAATGGATCAAGTTTTTAGTGGACTCCTCAAAAAAGTTTGGAAATGTTATTTTGATTGATTATTTCTCATGTTCAGTAACACCAACTGGTATTGTATTTTATATTGTTGGAGAGCCTAATTAGTCGCCTTTACAGTGAGGTTCAACTCGTAAGGATAGTGCCTTTGTGAAATGAGCAACATGGCTAAATGTGAGGGTAGCTTCAAGAAAAAATATGTTCTGGTACGCAGAGTGGCAACATTATTGGTGTCAGCCAGGAAACGAGAGTCCCAGGAAGACAACTCCCCAAGAGGACCGGTTCCTCTCTCTTGTTTTGGCTTTATTCCAGGAGGAGAGGGGATTTGGGCACTTTCTTTGTGTGTGTGGGGTGTTACCCTCACATTTAGCTGTGTTTTTCTTTTCACTAATGCACCATCCCTATGAGTTGTGCCTTGCTGTAAAGGTGACTAATCTATCTCTCCAGTGATATATAAAATACCATTTGGATTTATTAAAGGGGAGAAATATTCAACCAAAATAATGTCTCTGAACTTTTTTTGCAAAGTATATGTCAGCCTTTATTTTTCTAATGACTGATGACAGAACTGCAGTGCTCCTGCCACCTTAATAAAGGTGAAACAGAAAACTCTCTAGCACCTGATGTGTCTGTCTGTACATATTTTTCTCTTTTTAGGTTCAACAGGGCATTTTTAAAATATTTATCTAAACCAATGCAAATTCACAGTCCATTTATTATCTATAATTTGTCCTTGCAAATTCTATTCACTCTATATTTTGTATTTGTGTTGGGTATATTTGCACCTTAATTTTGTACATTTTTTCATTTGCGATATTTTTTATATGTTACACCAATGGGTGAAGAGAAATGCTTTTTCGATTTTACCATATGTCCTGTACGTATGGCAGAAACTGACAGTAAACGTGACTTTGACTAGTGAGACATCAGGTATGAAGGATTTGTTTTATACAGACAGTTTGTATCGTTGATGATTGAGTAACAAGTTTATCTAAAAGAGAGATGGTATTATCACTTGTTTAAAGAGGTAATATTTTGCTTTGACTCAGGTTTATATGTTCTGATTTGATGGCTGTTCAAGTGTGTTCACAGTCACTAATGTTTCACATACCCAGTGTCCTGTGTCGTGTCCCTCTCTCTTGCACTCATCCAAATCCAAATCAAGGTTGAATTTTATCAGACAAGACTGTCACAATATGGCTGACAGGGGGAGGGAGGGGTCTACAGGTTTCATGAGAGGGAGTGCAGCCACTTCAGCTCCCTTTGTCTCCATTCATGCTGCCTCTGCACCTCCAGTCAGTTTGTTTGTCTTGTTTTTTGATTAGTTTCACATTTTCACAATTTCAAATTTGAAAAAATGTCATGGCAATCCGGTGAGAAATTATTGAATTATGATCAAAAATGTGGAAAACTGCTCTATCTTGCTATGTTAAGACATCCACATCTGTAGTTGGATCCATCCATCCAAAAATGATCTACTGCTTATCATTTTTGGGGTTGTAGGGGGCTGGAGCCTTTCCCAGCTCACACTGGGCCAGAGGCGGGGAACACCCTGAACTGGTCGCCAGACAATCACAGGGCCACATGAAGAGAGACAACAATTCATGCTCACACTCACAACTAAAGGCAGCATGGAGTCACCAGTAAACCTAACAAGCATGTTTTTGGTCTGTGAGAGGAAGTGCCCCCGTGCTGCCTATCTATATCCAGATCACCACTAAAATATAATAGTTTCTTTCTTGCGCCTTGACTAACATTCCCTAAAAATTTAATCAAAATCCTTTCCAAATGTTTTGAGTTATCCTATCCACAATCTAACAAGCAAACAAGCAAGAGTTGAAAAAACAAAGCATGGTTAGAAGTTGGCCTTAGCAGGTTTTCAGTATTGACAACATCAAACACAAGTTTTTTGGGGTTTCCACACTTGCTCAAAATCACACAGATACAGACCCAGGATGAGGTGCAGCTTGTGTAAATCTCAAACATCATTGGGTGCATCTCAAAACTCCAAAGGTTCATCCTCGCTTCCTCCACTTGCGTTGTTCACCTGCGTCTTAGTCCCGCCCACCAGAGATGCATGCCAAAGACGCGAGGAAATGAAGAGAGGAGAGAGGAAACGAGGAGATTCATTTTAAGAGAAATGAGACGTCCTCTCTAGAGCGTCACATGAAGCGACGTCTTTTGGTGATGACGGCGTCACAGCAGGATATGCCGGTCCCGAGCGCACGGGAGAAACAGAATTAAGGAAAATAATGTAAACTCCAGGGCACTCGACCGCGGTAAATTCATATTCACTTTTACATCAATTTAACATGAATATGTACATAAATAAAAAAGAAAACTGTCACATCTTCCCAGGCCCAGAATGATAGGAGTTTTTAGTTGTTATATTGCGGCCAATATGTCAATATGTCCAGCTTAAAATTCTTTTAAATGATGAGTCAAATATTTCTTTGCACAATGAAGAAAATCAAACAGAGATATAAGAGACACTACTGAAATTAAGTAACTGCTCACATTTTGAGGGAACATTAGGCCTACACATCGGCTGCTTTGTGTGAAATGTGGATATACTCATTACAATGACTCCCAAGAAGTTGCTACTTACACTTGAACAGCTTCTCTTGCACCATGGTGTTTACATTTCACACATGTGGGCAGCTGACGCTTTATAGCCGGCTGCTGATACGTCACAAGGGGGCATGTCTGTCAGTGAAAAGACTTCCGCGAAGCCTGCACTTGTATTTCCTCGATTATCCCTCCTCTGATCAGTCTCCTCGCTCCTCTCTCCTCTCTCCTCCTTGGGACGTCCTTCAATATGGCTACTCAGAAAGTACTTCCGGGGTCGTGGAGGAGAGAGGAAACCGCATTTTAGCTAAGACGCACCCATTGTGACCATAGACATGTATAGAAAGACTAGATGGCTCGAGGCAGCCATCTTGGTACAGGGCACATTTCTGCTCTGCTCTATAGTACTCAATTGAAGGTAAGACACCTGCTCAAACATATTCATGCTTTATTCCCTGACATCATGATGGATTTACAAACAGTTTGGTTTATTACAAACGTTATAAGAAATAGTAGGTTAATATATTAATATAACATTATATAAAACTTTATCATCTTAATTATGTAGGACTAAACTACATCTCTGACGTAGGAAAATTGGTAGACAATTGAGCACGTAACACTTATTTCTCAGTACTTGCTTGACAGACGTCAGTGTTATGAGTGGGCAATAGCCCTGTACCAAGATGGCCGCCATGTGAGGACGTTGGTCGCCATTTGCAAACAGCGTGCGTGAGCCATCTAGCCTTTCTATATATGTCTTTGATTGTGACTACTTTTGTTTCTTGACTGCCATGATCACAGCTTTGACGTCTTTGCTGTTTCTGCTGACAGTGAGAGTGAGATGTTCTTGTTTTGAAGGTACACAGTGGAATGAACTGATGAAGATAAGTTATGTCAATCTCTCTAGTCTTTAGTTGTTTTTGACTTTGAACTGGAATTGGTTTTTGATTCCCATCCCTAGTCCTGAGGTGTAATGATGACTGAAAAGGGCCAATAGTTTGTGTCAGGAGAAGAAGTCCTGATGCTGTGGACTATTTACTTTATCATGCCGAGTAGAAAAGTGAAATGCACTATGTCATACAAAACTAGAAATAAAACCATAGTATTACCTTTTTAAGGACCAGGTCTGTTGCTTGTATTTCATGGCCTGTGACCTGTCCAGAACTGGTTTTAGCTGAAGCTATTAGGAGCTGAGGATGTGAAAATTCTGCAAGCAATGAGAAAACTGATTTGTTAAGTCCAACTTTTAGATTGAGCTATTACTTAGTTGTAATTATTGTCAATAATCATTATAGCTGTTCTATTCCACTATGGGGTTGCTGTATAATTCATTATTCATATTTTATTTATTTATTTATTACAGAACAATAAAACTTTTAAGGATCATATTAAAATGGACTTCATTGTTTATAGCTTTAGTGTATTTTTCAGCATTTTTTTTGTAACTTTTCGAAGTGTCATTTAATTGTTTTACCTGTCATTCCTTTTTTTTCTTAGCTTTATCTTCTGACTTTTATCTTATTTTTATTTTATTGATTCATATTAGAGCACATTACTTTCCTAATCCTGTCTTAAACATTAGAAAACCCTTAAAGCCAAAAAAAATCTGTCTAAAAATATCATACAAGTGATGTGTGATCAAGAACAGAATAGAATAGAATAAACCTTTACTCATCCCATACCGGGAAATTTGCTGTGTTACAGCAGCAAATGGGACAGCAATGATAAATAAAAAAAATAGACTTAGTATAAAAAACAGTGTGTGCATTATCATAAATATAAAGACTAGAAATATAAAACTAAAAAACTACACAATAATAATTATTTACACATTTGCAAAGTAATTGCACATGGGAATACTGCATGTTGTTGGGAGAATTAATTCATTAAAACATATTGAGAATTGTTGAGCATTAAAGTCTAAGGCACATGTCTGCTCCTTCATCATAAAATGAAGAAAATAGCCCAACAACTTAGAAACTGAGTGTGAGCCACAAAAAAAGTTGCAAAAGTAGAAAGAGGTGTGCACCCCAGAAGCTTATCCAATGTTAATTGTTCTCCTTGTTCATCCCGTGCAGCCTCGATTCTGCTCTGCTGGTTTGCTGAGCTTTACCAGAAATCTTGGAAAAGGGTGCAGGTAGTCCAGAATAATGTCATTATTTCTGCCGTGTGGACACAGAGTGAAAGATTAATATGTTCAGCAGTTTAATTACATCATGAAAACAGCTCTTATCCTGCGGTTAAATTCAGGATAAAACAGCTACAAAGGGGACTTTAAGATTTAATAAAGAAACAATAAAATCTAAAACAAAACCTGCTGGAAAAGTTGGCATGCAATACTCAGTACTGGAGCTGAACAGAACTGGAGTACTGAAAGAGCAGTGTCTTTTCTATCTGTGATATAAACAGTGATGAGAAAAAAGTTCTAATAAATAGATAAATAGATGTAGTGAGTTTAAATCACTGGGAGAGTCATTCAATCAGAAGGTCAGAGGCTCAATCCTCAGCTCCTGCAGTCACAAAAGTTCTTGGGTGAGACACTGAACCCCAACAGGGTGGTGCAGACGTGTGTACAACATGAGTACAAAAAAGTGGAAGTGAGTTAGCATTTAGCACTTTCTGGTTCTCAAACTCAAAACTACCTAAAATTGGATTTAGGTACCAGTTTTGGATAAATGACTGAAATAAGGTTGGAAATAATGAAATGCATCTGATGTTTCCTGCTTTTGAACCTTAAGCCGCTGTTTTGTGTTGCCAACTGAATGCTAACAAGGACTACAGAATAGCCAGGGGTGTAACAGCAAGCATTTCTGATCGTTTTTTTTTTTTTTTTTAATCAATTAATTATACTCTATTGCCACAGCAAGGATTTTATACAATGGAAATATTGTTACTGCTTCTCAGTTAAATGGCCATGTTTGTAGTTCCAGAGTAGCTTAGCATTATTCTTTCACTCTCGCCGATTAAGTTTAATCTTAAAACATCATGAAAAGTATGTTAATTTGTTAAGATTTGCACAAAGAGCAGAAGATGTAAGTTTCACAAAAGACCTTATTATCAGCAATGATCCAAAGCACTGTGTCAATGTGTCAGTTGTCTGTGTATGTGAGTAAATGTGTACAACAGTGATCATGGAGATCAGTGAATTCTGATCTCCATCATCAGTGTGTAAATCTGGTGTGAATGGTTATAAAATAGGTCACTGTGGCCTGCAGGACTTTGAGCAATGGGATGACTGGCAAAGCACAATATGAGAATATAAAAATTAAGTGCAATAATATCGTATGTTAAGATAAGGGATCAGTTTTGTAGTATTAATAATCCATAACAGCTCTTTATCTACAACTGTTTGAAACATGTTTCCCCTGAATCCAGAATATATCGTAAAAACCTTTGTGTGGCTTTGGTGGCAATAATCTACTAGATTAAACATCAAAATGGTGCAAAAGTATTTCTATCAATAATTTCAGACATTTTTTGTGATGCATTAAGACACTTGAAATGTTTTCACTACAAATGTAGATAATGGAGGAGATTAGATTAGATTGTAATTCATTCTGCAGCCTGATAGATTTGTGAATCAGAATCAACTCTATTGGTCAAGTACATTTGCTACAGGGCGGCACGGTGGCGCAACAGGAAGTGCACGTGTCTCACAGCAAAAAGGTCACAGGTTTGATCCCCGGACCAGGGAGGGCCTTTCTGTGCGGAGTTTGCATGTTCTTTAGGTGCATGCATGGGTGCTCTCCGGGCACTCTGGCTTTCCACAGACCAAAACATGCTCATTACGATGACTGATGATTGATAGGGTGATTGTGTGAGAATGAGTGGTAGTCTGTCTCTCTATGATGCCCTGCGATTGGCTGGCAAGTGGTTCAGGGTGTTCCCCACCTCTCGCCCAATGTGAGCTGGGATAGGCTCCCGTCTCTCTGGTCCTGAAATAGAGAAGTTGTTAAGATGATGGATGGATAGTTTTTCTCAACATATGAGGCTGTTTGTGCATGTTGAAGGCAAAATGTTCTTAAAAATAGAATAAATAAGTTTTGAATATATACACTAATGAAAAATAAAAGATAAGAAGATAAAAATCATTAATGTCTATATACACTTTGGGTGCAAAAAATACAATTAGTGCAAGTGAACGAGAGTCCAGTCCAGAATTTGTTTACATTTATGTACAAGAAAACAGCTGGTAGCTCCTTCAGAATATTAATGTGTATTTCTTTCCACCTGAATGGTTATGCTGCAAATGATGCTTTCTAAATGGCATTTATTCCACTTCATTCAATCTTTTTTATCAGATTTTAAGTATTATAATCAAGCCCTCTTTAAATTTAATTATTTTACTGATAAAAGTGTTGGCAATAAAGTGTATGAAAGGTAAGGCAAGTTTATTTTTACAGGAGTGAAGCATTTTAGGGATTTTACTGAGTTAAAAATCAAACATTTGTAAGTAGGGATGCACAGATTCACTGGTTTAAGCCCTTTTTTACAAACATCAGCCATCTGCTAACAGTGTTGGATGACTAAATGCAAGCTGCAGATGTTTTTCTGCTCCGTCACATCAGTTGAATGCTGACGTGAAGTACAGCTGATTCAGAGAAGATGTTTTATATCAGGGCAGAAAAGCACAACAGACTGTGATCTGTTTCTATTATCAACATTAATAGAAAATTTGGGCTTTGTTGAAAAGTAACACTCATATGAGACAAATCTACACATCTGCCATCAGGTAATTGTTGTCTCCGTTTTGTTTTTTTTTTATTTGATGCATCACTATTTGTTAACTTAGGAGCATGAAAGCCCCAAAATAAGACACTAGAGCGTTAATACAAAATCCTCCTCAAAATAAGTTTGAAGCATAATTTCTGTCAAATGTTTCTCCTTTTTAACACCAACTGGTATTGTATTTTACATCATTAAAGCCTGGTTAGTCACCCTTACAGATGAGGTACAACTTGTGAGGATCATGCATTATCAATAATTATTATCAAAGAGGAGAAAAAATCGACTGAAATAACATTCTGAACCTTTTTTAGAGAAGTGTATCTATTTTTGCTCGATGGTGGTGCCGCAGGTAGTGCCGGTAATCTTCTTGCCGGCTTTCTATGTGGAGTTTGCATGTTCTCCCTGTGTATGCATGGATTTTTCAGGCTACTCTGTTTTCCTTCCAGACCAAAAAGCTGCTTGTTAGATTAATAGATGGCTCTGAATTGTGCTTGGAGTTGGAATTATCTCCCTGTCTGATCCTCCTGAGCTCATGGAGCAGCAACATGCTCACCTGTGCCGGCTACAGCAATCAGCCCAGTGCTCAGTTTGCTCTGCCGCTGACAAGACCTACAATCACTTTCCTCTGTCAAGTGCATCCAAAGTGAGTTTTTAATGCCTTTTAGTTTGATCTTGCAGTCTGTTTAAACACGTTTAGATGTGTTTAACTGATATGTGTGTAGTTATATGTTAAAATCATGATAACTTGATCCTGGATTTAAATGAGCACAACTGATTATTGATTGTTGTCTAATGGAATTGAAATTTTGTCAGTGTCCTATCTGTCTTGTATGTGGAAACACTGCTTGAACAATTCAGGTACAACTTAAAGACAATAAAATCCCCGTCTGCCTCTGATGTCGGTCCCTATGTCCATATCTGATGTCGAAGTTAAGTTCTAGCCTTTCAACCAAATTATCATGATCATCTTCTAGTTCTTCTCCGTGTAACTGTGCTTATCATCTTCTTCTTTGTGTTTGTTACACCAGCTTGATTTTAGGTGCTAACCTGAACATTGCAAGTTGATGAGTTTTCATCACAACACCAACACATAAAATCATTATTAAGAAATGAATGGTATATGCCGAATGAAACAGTAGGGGGCTTATATTTTAAAAGGATGTGAAACGAAATAATTAGATAAAGAAAATGTCCTGCTACCCTCTGTTGCTTAGGTAGACAAAGGTCTCAGTCACATTTGAGTACAGTAACCCCTGGTTGAGAAACACTGATTTATACCACTTATCCCTTTCAGGGTCCCAGTAGGGCTGAAGCCTATATCATGTTTTATGCTTGAGGCCTCAGACAGTTTGCGAGTGTCCGCGTGGTGAGCTTGACATCATGTGTTTCGACACACCCCCATGATAGTTTACACCGCTGATTTTCAGCTGGTCGCGCACATCCCCAAAATTTTAACTGACGAGGACGAAAACAACACTGAAAGTGCACTGATTGGTTGTTGTCAACAGCAACATCTTGGCAACAGCCACTATGACAAAGAGGAAGTAGTTTGAGGAGCAGCTGTTGTTGGAAACTTTCTTCTTCGATGACTTCCTGGAAACCATGCCGTAGATGCAGCTTTTTGAGGACACTGCCCCCTACAGTTTGGGAGAACATCTGTTTGCAGCCATGTGAGAGCTGCACAGAGCAAAAATACCCTGAACTTTACCACGTCATGATGCCGCGGCAGTTTGTGGCCGCCAGTCCATGTGGAAAGTATAACTGAGCCATATTTCAGCTGACATTGGGCGAGAGGTGGGGTGCATCATGAACCGGTCGCCAGCAATCGCAGGGCTAAATAGAGAGACTGACAACCACTCATGCTCACACTCATATCTAGGGGCAATTTGGAGTCACTGATCAAGCTAATGAGCATGTTTTTGGTCTGTGGGAGGAAGCCAGATTGCTTGGAGAGAAAGAAACTACATGCAAGCTACATGCAGAAAAGCCGTGACCAGCACAGGGATCAAACTGGTGACCTTCTTGCTATGTGGCATGTGCACTGCCATGCCGCCCTGTTTTCAATTAGTATTAACCAATCTCATTTATACTCATTCATGCAATTTAATGTGCCGCTGAAGCAGCAGTTTGAGCAATTTGGGGTTCAGCATTTTGCCCGAGGACACCTTAACATGTGAATGCAAGAGCTGAGGATCAAACCCTTGACCTTCGTAATAAGGGGTAACTGACTCTATCACTGATCCACACCTCACTATATCACATTTATATATTAACACAACAGTTTTCAGAGCAACTCCAAGTGTTAAGTTTGTGATATTCCTTCATAACGGCCGGTGTGAGGAGTAAAAACTCAGCATGTGTTCAAACAGGCAGTAAGTCAGTGAGCTCCATTAAAAGCCTTTAACGTGCTGATGACTCCCTAAATGATTCTGTCAGGCTCTTCCTCCACTCGAGCTAAGCAGCTGAAAAATGACCCATTGCGGAGAGAGTCATAAAGGCGTCCATGTTGTCACCCCCCTCAGGACGAGCCCGGCCGGCAGCTCATTCAGACTGCACTAACTCCACTCTGACCCCTCATATTTAATTTGAGGCTCATGTTAAACGGGACAGAGAGAGCGCCGCTGCAAACTCAGCCTGAGCAGAGGACATCGCCGCTCCAGCAGCTTCATACAGACAAACATGGGGCGAGGGTTTCTGTGATAAGAGCGTTATGATCTGAGCGTGGAGTTGTCTCCTGGTGGCCGCGCACAGCAGACTTTATTAAGGGCCGATTCTTCTCCATGTGACTGAGAGGCCGCTCTGCAGCAGGACACAGCAGATGAAAGTGTTGGCAATATGGTGGACGTCTGTCTGCTCTGTGGAGCTGCAGAGACGAGGGAGACGCACAGTTCGCATCTTTCATTCTCACAGTTCAGTGATGCTCTGTTTCAGTGCTTTGGCCTCCTCGTTTTATCTCCCACAGAACAGTATAATGTAATACAAGCAAGAAAATAAAGATAATTAAAGTTAAAGCATTTCAGTTTTTTAATTCATATTTATTTTAACATTTTTTAAGCTTTTACTTCTCCTTTGAACCCTCTCAACTCCACGGGACTGCTAGCCCATTAGGCAATATAGGCAAATGCTAAGGGTGCTGTGGCCTCCAGGGGGCGCCTCAAAATCGGGAAATAATTCACCTTCAATATTATATTAAAACACGTTATTACTATTGACAATTAAAATGAAAAAGTTCACATTGGTTAAAATGTAAAGCAATGCCTAGTTAATATTACAACAAATGATAATACCAAATAAGTTCTTTCACTTATGTGCAGGGTTTTTATTTTGAGTTAAGGGTGTTTATGTTGTAGTTACATTTTCTTTGTATTTGTAATTTGTTAAGCATATAAATTGGGTGACATGTTATCTTGTGAATTACAGATAATGGTAAAAACAATGCTATTCGACTACTTTAGCAAGCGTATGTTAATCGCTGATGGAATATAAAATCTCACCTCCAAGGTCATTCCTATATTGTTACTTCTGCCAAGGAGGTCACATATTTACTCGCTGTTTGACCGTTTGTTTGCTCGTTTTTGAGCAAGATAACTCAGAAAGTTTTCAACAGATATTGATCATATCTTCAGGGAATGTTGGTCATGATACAGGGAAGAAATTATTCAATTTTGGTCTGATTTCTTCCACCCTTTCTTTCTTTCTTTCTTTCTTTCTTTCTTTCTGTGAGACAGGGCTGTTTCCACATTTTTGTTTGTGATTCAGAATGTCAAAAATGCCTTGGTGGAGGTTTGTACTTTCGGAGCACTTCTATATTATTTATACTGTATCTTTGGAACCACATGAAGGATTTTTATGAGAACAACAGTGTTTGTGTTTTGAAGCCTATGCTTTTGTCAATTCATAATTGGCCCCAGGTTAAATATATCCCTGCCAAAAAGTTTTTAATTCAGCCTTGAAGTGCAGTGTTTCCTCCAAAATTTTATATTTATGAATCCACCAAGACAAATCCATAATAAGTGATTTTTTAAATCACATTTTAATCCCCATTTTTAAAATGCTTGTCCATAATTGATTTGGATGTGTTTTGTACAAAGTTCTTTAAGATTTATATTTTATTTTGAATTTTTATTTTTTGTACTCATAATCATGAAACTTTTAATACATGAATCTGACATCAACATGTCATAAATATTTCGATAGACCATGAAGTCCTAACAAAAGATGTCTTTAGCTTGATTGCACTATTAGGGCTGAGGTTCTACATGCATCATTACAAAAAAGAGCCAGGCTGACTGAATAATTAAAATATGATATTTAAAAATCACCCTGAGCGAAGAAAATGGATCGATCTTCATGCACTTTTTGAAACTGCTGAGTAATGTTTCTGTTTGCCAGTGTTGTCTGTAGAAGTTGTGCTGCACTGGTATAATGACACATTTTGTCATTATCATCAAAGTCTGTCCCTTTTGTTCAATATTTCTGTACATTTGTTTATATGTCTCTTGTGACTCTAAAGAACCCCCTCCTCTCTGACTCTGCTTTTACATTTGATTGAAAAAACTTGTTTTCTTGTGCAAGTCAGTCACAAATTGGGTTTAACTGAATTTTTTTAAAGGCTGACTACTTCACCTCGATGATGTTGGAGATCATTTTACTCCTGCATGTTTATTCATAAGCTGGACTAAAACTCAAACTGCTTATCAGAGAAAATGGTGTGCTTTCATTAGCCTTTAGGTATCACTAGAGTTGAGAATTGATCTGATTTTATGATACCAATGCCATTAGTGTTTCTGTTTAAGATGAGATAAGATAAGATATTCCTTTATTAGTCCCACAGGGGGAAATTCAATCCAATTCAATCCAGGTCTTCATTAAAGACCTTTTTGACTTCTATAAATTTTCTGTGAGTTATGCAAGAAACAAACTGAATGATTTTTAGTATTCCCTCCATCTTTTTCTCCTGGAGGTGTTAAACTTTGTTGTTTTTTGTACTTAATTATGGATTCTGTGTTTTATAAAAAATTTTTTGCAGAAAGTTTACATTTCCTCAAATATTTCACTGAAGTTTTCAAAGACAGAAATTCTTTATTTCTACATAACACAGTCTGGATAATGGCACGGTTTGTTAATTGCCATATGAACACATAGGAATACATGAAAGGCTGCCGTACAAGTACCAGGACCTGTCCTGTTTCTCTGTTTTCTCATTTGTGCTGTTTACCTGTGAAGGACCACCTGCACTCTCTGTCTGCTGTTTGCTCTCTGTCTTCCTCCTGAAACTCCATCCCCTACTCCCATAAATAGACTTTTACAAATTCAAGCCACTTTCTCCAAGTTCGCCGTCAGTTTTTCTTTCTCTTTAAGGCTATGTTCACACCAAATGCAAATTTCAGTTTGTCATGTGACAGCAATACACTGAAAGTAAATGGGAAGATGAGAAATCTGCATCATTTGCACAACAATTCCTGGTGAAATTGTCACATGAACACCACAAATTTTGGTGCGAGCACAGCAAGCAGTGACGGTTTGTAGGGGTGACTGGGTCACTACATCTTTATCATAGACTGTAAAGACAGTTGGATGAAATCATGTGACATCAGCTGTGGCAACCCTAACCCTGATTATTAAAGGAGCCTTTGGAACATCAGTGGGCACTGCCACACTGTTTATCATCTCAATCAAACTTTAGCTCAACCTGCTCACAGAGTTAGAGGCCGTGCTGAGGCAGGATTTAAGGCTGTCTGACCAATAGCGACTGCGCAGATGAGTAGCCATGTTTCTTATTTCTAAAACCAGAAATCCCAATAAGATAGTTTATAGAACTAGACTGTAAAAATGTATTTTACCTTCTGTTCCCTGTAAATGATCATCACACCTCCAGGGTTCATGCAGCCAGCCTTAAGTGGACCCTTGAGGAACGACAGCTTTTGGCACTTCCACATGGACCTCCATTTTGAGTGCTGGTGGTTGCCACAGTCAGTCAACAGTCAACAGTCATCAACTGTGGTTTTGATGAAAATGCAAATTGTCAGAGCATTTGGAAGCTAAAAGCTGTTTTAGCCGGCTTATATACCTTGAACAGCTTTTATCCCTGTAACAGTGCTTTTTATACTAACAGCCAACTGCTTTTACGTGCAAAGATATCATTTGCTGGAAAAGTGCAAGTAGCCTAGAGCAGGAGTCGGATATTAAGTTTGGCCTCGGGTCAGATATTTCAATGCCACTTTGTCGGCCCAGAACATAATCAGAGGTTAACATATAGAGATGCTACCCTTGTTTCCTAAAATAAAAGTGTTTTAGTTGATTTTGCCTCTACAAGCATTAAATAATGTATAAAGAGGAGAGAGAGAGTGCTGGGGCGATCAACACTTGGTGTCTCAGTTACTCACAGAATGAGAGACAAACATGAATCATCCATCTTTACACTGTTTTTTTTTTTAACATATCTGTTAAACTTAGTTTATTAACACTGAACCAACATCTTTTATGGGATTTATCAGGCTGAAGTAACAGTTCTTAGGACGCAGAAAGTAATTTGTAATATGCGCAGCACATTTTTGGTTTCTTTGTGTTTTTTGTCCCTCACCACGCCTGCCTTAAAACTCTCTCACCACAGAAGTACTTTGGATAATCAGATGTGCACTGATCGGACTAGTAATTAAAAAAAAAAAAATCATCCTTAATCTGCAGAAATAAAAGTTTCTGTCTCTCTCGGTGACTTCACTCTGGTGTGGAGGCTGCAGCAGGAGGAGGTGTCAGCTGTCTGTAGTCATGCTGAGCCTGAGGAATTTATGTTTGTTAATGATCATGAAAGTTTTGTTTGTTAAGAAAAATATGGAAATTCATATACAAAACACCAAAAAACGAGGGCCAGAAATTATTACTGGCTGGACAGGATTGGCCAAGGGGCTGCTTTTTGTAATCTTTTATTTTTAACATTATTTTTGGGGCATTTTATGCCTTTATTGACAGGAGAGAGCGAGACAGTGGATAGACTTGGGTGAGACAGAATAGGGGTAGACACTCTGTAACCTGGCCACAGGCTGGATTCGAGCCCTGGCCGGCAGAAGCATGTTTATGGGTTGTGCCTGGTTGCTTACCACTCCATCAAACCAGCACCCCAGAGCCTATGACCATTTTAGAGTGAATCCCACTTGTACCGCTTAGACCCCCCCCACCCCTTCCCCTTAGCCCTCTGTTTTGAGGGCCAAGGGGAAGGGGTGAACACATGCCCCAAAGAAACAAGACGCCACTCGATTCCCACTACGTCATCACCCAGAGCCGCTCGCTGGCTGTGTCGTAGGCAGATGTGACAATAGTTGCTCGTTATAACTACAAATTTTACAATAAGACCAACAATTCAAAACATGATTAATATTTACTTAATGATTTAATAACTAACTAGAAAAGCACTCAGAGAGCGCAGACCTCCGCCAAGCAGCTTCGGTCCACTTTGGCAAAAATGGTCCTATATGGCAATGTTAAAGAATCCTTTAAAAACTTCCTGGATCCAGACGCTGATCCTGATCACCCCCAAAATTTAATCAGTTCTTCCATATCCCATTTCCGACAATTCCTGAAAATTTAATCCAAATCCGTCCAGAACTTTTCAAGTTATTATGAACACAAACAAACAGACAGACAAACAGACAGACAGACAGATAAACGCCGGCAAAAACATAACCTCCTTGGTGGAGGTAATTATGCGCTTCCGTCGGTCTCCGCTCTGCCTTCTTGTCAGTGGATGCGGTGTATTATGGGAAATTCTCATACCCCTTCTTTCAAGTGAGGTCCCGGTCTGTCTTTGTTTCAAGGGCTGTGTAGCCCCTCGTCTTAGCCCTACAGAGAATTGGGACACCCCTTCACTAGGCGTGAACGTGCAAAACCAAGGGGTAAGGGGTAAGACAAGGGCTAAGGAGTAGAATTGGGACAGACTCTAAATCTGCCACTGAGTTTGCCTAAATATGTGAAAATGCTGCTGTGAGAGGCATGTGTGAACAGACATGACAGGAATATTTCATGTTTTAGTGTTGTCTCACATTTTTCAGAAATTTTCAGGAGTGCACAGACTTAAATCCTGCTGGCACTTGAGGACATACTGATACACAGACGTAATGATCACCTGACATCAGCCACCTCCTCAAATCAGAGCAGGATGTTTCCATCGACTGTCAGCTCCTCCATGTTGGATGATGACAGCTGATGTAGATGTAATGGAGGTCTTGTTCCAGCTGCAGCCTGTCAGGTTTTCTCAGCAAACCACAAACGTTGTGCTTGTGTCCACGTCAGGTTGTTGATGGAGGTCTGTTAAACACATCTGTGGTGATCTTCTGCCAGCTAACAAACCGGCTCTGCCTCCCTCTCATCTCCATCCTGCTCACTGCTGTCATCATGCCTTTTTTAATGTTGGTGCTCTCCACAAGATGTCTCCCTCACTGACGCTCAGCGGGCCGCCTCTGTGCATGTGTGTTTTAGTGAGTAAGTGTGAGTGTGTGTGTGTGTGTGATGTTAATAGAGTTTCTGAGGAGTGCTTCTTGTGACAAGGAGACTGAAGGTCGCTGTGGAGACCGACACTTCAGCACGGGACGCTCTGTGTGTCACTGCTTTTTATTTTTAGGAGGCTGCTTGCTAAAAAAAAAATCACCTGCTTCTCATTCTCTCCGTGCTGTGTGAGAGAAGAAGTCCTCATGATCAAACACATTCAGTGACTCGTTTATTACAAGGACATTATTTTAGTCTGTGTGTTAATGTCGGATGAGGCTTCAGTCTTAGATCTTTGAGGGATTCAGCCTTTTCAGCGCCAGTAAGTGTTGATTCGGGGTAAACTGATTTTGTGTTTGCTCAGAGATATTTAGCTGAGCTGCATTAGTTAAATCATGTTACACAGATTTGACATTTTTTGATTATCCTTACTGTACTTTCTTTAAGGCAACTCAATATTTTTACTCCACCATAGTTGATAGACAAATTTTGTGCTTGTGACTCCATACTACTTCTGTATGCTACGCTATCTTGTTTGTTCATTTCTGAGTGTGAAACAGCGCAGTTTGCTCCTGTGAAGTAGCCTGACATGCCAGATACAGAGTTCAATATAAACTATACAGAGTACATTTCCTTTGTCCGTCTGGGCAACAGCTCATAAAAAGTGTTTGAGAATGGGCTGAACCTGTAATGTGTAAAGTACAAACATGAGCCAACTTGTAGAACAAGCTCTTCCCAAAACCTGTCTGAAATGGAGCATAAATGTCCTTTCTACTGAGAAGTCCCTTAGTGTTATTTGTTCTTCCATTATTAAAAAAATGTGGTCCAGAAGATAGAACTGCTTCTTCAGCTGTTAGCATCTATGCTAATCTCTGTATAAGCAACCCCTTCCTGCTGTTGTTCCTCCCATCCCCTCATGTTTTAAAGCTATTTTTGTCTCACTCTCATAACAGTATTTCCTTTTTTAATTGTATGCTTTTCTTGGCCTGGAAAATTAAGATAATTCCCAGTCATCTGTACAGCTGCCTGACACTTGGGACTGGTGTAATATTTTGGCCACTTCTCTCTGGGGTTGTCATGTTTTCCATCAGTGGGTTTGTCTCCAGTATGTTTGGTCTCCTGGTTAAATGTTGGATAAAAATGGCTGGCAGGTGGATTTATGTAAAGCAGATCATACCTATAGTCATTCCTGATAAATAATTTTTTAAAAAACTGTGTCACTCAGAATTGTTTCATTAACAGTTGTAGGGATTTAATGACAGAGAGAGCCTTCTCAGCAAAACCATTTTTTTAATCACATTTTCTGAATCTAAATAATATTCTGGATGTCAGATGGGAAGCTGTGGGGCTACCGTTGATGATCACTGCTCTTAGGCATAATGGAAAAAGACGGTAATACAAGTAATTATACAAATGCACTTATAACAACACAACAGTAGTCTAAGTAACAACACAGATGGCCGCAATAAAACAAGTATATGTAAAAACAAACTGCCCGTCATTGGTTTTGGCACTAATAAACTCTTACTCCTGATTAAATTACCTTTAACAAATGGATCAAACATTGTATTTGGGTTGCCTTAATCACTGCATGGATTTGACTTGATTAAGATATCCTTCAAACCATGTTGTCCTTCTTACATTATGAATTTGACAGGATTTCTGTGGCCAGAATGCTGTGGAGGGTGGTCCACCAGTTGATGATCACTGGTATAGAGGCTTATGTTGTCTGTTTGTGGGCCCTGTCTTTTTAAAATGTCATGAGCCTTTCTTTGTTAAACTGATGTTAATGGAGGGCTTAGTGAGAAAGAATGAGACATTATGTATCCCAAAGGTCAAGCCAGTTTTCTTAGTCTACCAAGCCATGTTTGTATTTAAAGCAAAGGAAGACACAACAATGTCAGAGACAATAAATGAACAGTCAGTGCATTGGCAGAGACGCTTACACTTTGGCTCCTTCATTTTGCCTCTTTGGTAAAGAAATGGAGGATGACCAAGCAAATAAGACACTGCCTGGAAGGACGTAACTTTTAGGTCATTAATGCCCATGTGCAGATGTTAGGACCTATTTGGACCCCATTGATGGGGCTTTTCATTGGGTCAGGAATTTCAGGCAGGCCTGGGCCTTTTTGAACCCAAAACCAACTAGAAAAGCACTCAGAGAGCGCAGACCTCCACCAAGCAGCTTCAGTCCACCTACGTATATATACTTGTCCTGCATATTTTCTACCAAGTGCCCTGACCATTTTTTTGTGGAGTTATATGCACAAATGCCGAAAATGGTCCTATCTCGCGATGTTAAAGAATCCTTTAAAAAATTCCTGGATCCGGATTGTGATCCGGATCAGTCCCAAAATCTAATCATTTGCTCCTCATCCCATTCCACACATTCCCAGAAAATTTCATCCAAATCCATCCACAACTTTTTCAAGTTATTTTTAACATACAGACAAACAAACAGCCAACGCCTGCAAAAACATAACTTCCTTCTGTACATTGAGTGCCGGGGCTATCAGCACTCAATCAAACTCATTTTGAGATCAAATAAAGTTAATTCTTAAAAAAGGAGAAGAGAACTACATTACCAACAATCCTAGCATCTGTCAGGCATGCTGAATATACAGGTGAATCCTCTGTCGAAGGAGGCAGCTGTGATCATGGAAATCACAGAAAACTTCAGCTGTTGGTTGTGGGCTGCTGCCCCTAAAGTTCATTGTTATTTTCTCTGTTTTAAAAAAGACGATTAAACTACCAAATGTTAGGCCTGCTGGAAAGGAGGAAAAAAAATCAAATTTCATATTGTCACGGGTGTAGAGGTGTTTAGCTGGCTTGGTTACAGGATTAGAACATTTAAATTAAGGATTTTTACCTTTACCTTTTAAGTTTTTGTCATCATTTATCAGTTTGTTTTTCTATTCTGTCTGTCCCTTTGTGAGCAAGGTAACTAAAAAGTTCTCAACTGATTTTGATGACATGTTCAGGGAGTGTTGGTCATGGCAAGAGGCATGACTCGACCCTTGATGGGGATTCAGGATCTTTTTAAACAATTTGTTACAATAGCATAATTCGACACTTTTGCACATTTTCAGTTAAAACTCAGCCAATACCTTGTTGGATGTTTGTGCTCTCTCAGCAGCTCTCGTTTGCCAAGTTTTCTTGTATTTATGCCCATTCATGTTTAACTGTGGGCTGTATAGTGGTAACTTGCAATGCAGCTGGATTTACCACACTCCAAGTCTGTCATCAGGCACATCCATCTTGCAAAACTTCAAGCTGGTACGATTGTTCCAGGTCAGAAAATAACCAGGCTCTTCAACTTCCTTTGAAAGACAAAAACGCTGTAGCTTTGAGTGCTGTTTAGCTGTTCTGCAAGCCTCTGGCTGTCCCGAAATTAATGAGACAAACAAAACATTCATTCATCAGCCTCTAGTTTTACTCTAGATGTGCTGCTCTTCCCAGTCTCTTTCTATGAGATGTTGTCCAGTTTGGTTGGAGGAACACGTCCAATGGATATGATTAACAGTCCGTCTGGTGTGTCAGGTTTGTACAGTGGTGCAGCAAGTTTGCTGGATAGACTCTCCGGTTGGACAAAATCTTTCTGTTTGAAGTTTGTATATTCTTCCCATGTGTTTGTGGGTTTCCCCATAGGTATTACTGTGAGTGATAATGGTCTCTATGTGTTGGCCCTGTGATTGGCTAATTAGTCCTGGTTATACCCCAACTTTGCCCAGTGACATTTGGGATAGGCTCCATCTCCTCACAACCCCAAAAGAGATAAGATAGTACTTTGAAATATGAATCAGTTTGTTAAAATTAAGTACTTGAGTAATGGTTTACTTTTACTATTTGCCCAGGATTAACTATATTTTGAATAATCGAATACAACTGTACTGCGTCATCATGGTGCTCATGATTCAATATGTGGTTAAGAATATAAAAATGAACACGCAGATTTTAAGATTGATATTGTTGATTAAGAAAAGGGCATGATTTTCCTCCTTTGTGTCTCCACACTGCACCAGTTTATTAATCAATCACTCAATCAATCAAACTTTACTTGTATAGCACTTTTCATACAAAAAATTTGTAGCACAAAGTGCTTCACATAAGGAATAGAATAAAATAACAATAAATAACATAAAAAGTAGAAAACTGCATACAAAGAAAATAAAAGACCCCACCCACCCTCGCAATTCACATACAACACCTACACTAAATTAATCAAAAGCATAGCGGCATAAAAGGAAATTCTAAACAGAAAACAGAATTAAAAGACTGAGGAAACTGTGGAAACACTATCTTTAATTAAAAATGAGGAAACACAGGAGCTAATACTTAAATTATAATTAAAAATCATAAGAGATTAGATAAAAATACTATAGGGAAAGGACGATAAATAAATAAATGAACTTACATAGTAAAATTTAAATAAATAATATGGTAAAATGAAATAACCTAAAACCATATGTGTAATAAAATCAGCTAAAGTAGGATGGTAAAAAGAAAAGCAGTTAAGAGAGAATAAAATTCCAAATAATAAATCTGTACTGAAATGTAGAAATAAAACAGATTAAGAGGATTAAAAATAAATAAAAAGGTAATAAGAAATCATAATAACTATAATCATCTAAAAGCTAGTGTAAAATGGTAGGTCTTGAGTTTGCCTTTAAAAATTAACATATTTCCAAATCAGATGCCAAAATGATCCACAAGACTTCACTGTCCTGTGGTTATAAATTCGGTCTTTTCGTCTGGTTGCTTTGGGGACTTAAACAGCAAAGCGTCTGCATTTTTTCTGGCTGCATGCTAGAAAATCTCCCTCACCTGCTCTAGTTCTCCATCTTATGTGAGAGGAGAGGAAACTCATGATCAGTGTAAAGTCTTAGTCACTCACATTTGAGTCATTTTTGCCCTCTGAAGTTTTAGACTTGCTTTCGTCAACCAAAACTCACATTTCAGTTCAGTTATTTAATGGTTCTGACAGTCTGAACATTTAGCTGGATGTTTGCTCTCTTTGGATTAACTTAATAAACCAAGTTGAAAATGAACTTAAGTTAATTTCAGCCATATTAATGGCCCATAAATATGGATAATAAATACTGTAATCAATTTAAGTTAAACTGTTGAATATATGAACACACCTTGAATGAAGAGCTAGTTTTTTTAAATCAATATCAACAGTATCCTCATTTATATGCTTCCACAAATAAGTCTTTCCTGATACTAATAACAGTAATTCAATATTAAATAAAAATATGAGGGTGTGATTAAACAGGTACTAGGAAACAACATTTTTCATCTAAAAACTGCTGAAATATCCTAGATTTTGAATGTTTGACAGCACAGCCCTGACATTTAAGTCTTGTCTGGTTAAAATGTAGAGATATATTTTGTCAATAGTTTATTATCAAAGATTTATTTTAGCTAGTTATTAAATCTGATAATCTTCAAACATTTCAGTCTTTTTTTTTGGTGACAAAATTCACTCTGCTCATGATAATACACATTGAATGTCATGGCTATTCTGAGGAAATTATTTTAGTCAAGGAGTCATTATAAAATGTCAAATGAGGCTTTATTCTTGGATCTCACATTTATATGATTGTTGTCTTTTTAATGTCAGTAAATGTTGAAACAAAAACAAACTGATTTGGTATTTTCATGAAGCTTCAGTGAAAGAGCTGCATTAATTTGACGGAAGGAAATGTTATGCAGAGTTACACTTGATATTTCAGTCTTTTGCTTGTTTTTTTATTAATTAAAAATAAAGACAAAATGCAGAGGTCAGGATTAATTGACATTAGCATGAAGAATCGTGTTTTTCCTGATGTCCCTTCACAAACCCCTCCCATAATAAAAGTCAAACTGACTTCCCTGTAACTTCAGTCTTTTGTTTTTGAGTTTGGTCAGCCTGTCAGTAAGAGGGAGAGGGAAAGGGGTTCGATGCTTCTGTATTTTGTGTCCCTCTCCGTGCTGAAGCGATGTCTTAGTGTCAGTAAGCAGTACCATCTGTGAGGCCGTAGTAGTAGTAGTTTATTTTGGGACATGTAAAATAAATAAATAAATAAATGACTATTGTAATCATACAATAGTGGACAAACGTAACAATACACACAGCCAGGAGGCAGCATGCAGACCAGGTGTCCTCTGTGTCTCCAGACTCTGGTTCACCTGAATGTCCACGACAAAGAGCTGGACAGGACAGGACACATTTTAAAGTGATCAGCATTGTTTCTGCTCACCTTCTCAGGTGCTTCAGGTTTCTGCTCTTGAAGTGGAAACTCAGTGGAAACACAGCAGAGCCTTCATTCATGCAATCAGGCTGTTTTTCCTATCAAGAGGACATGATTAGACTCAGCAGAGACAAATGTGATGAGGACATTTATCATCTTGTGGTCCATGGGTTTGCTGCTATGATAAATTTAAATTTGTAGTCCCTTCGTCTCTGCCTGGACGGATACATCTCTGCTTATACGTATATATATATTTGTATATATGCATATATGTGTATCTATAAAATGAAGAGTTTGTCTTCAGCCTGCCCTATTGTTAAGTGCCTTGAGATAACACCTATTATGAGCTGGCACTATACAAATAAAGATTGACTGATTGACACGGGGGCTGTGTGGTGGTGCAGCAGGTGCTTCATAACCTATCAGTCGTGTGTGGGGTTTGCATCTTCTCCCTTTGCACATGTGGTTTTCCCTTACAGACTACATGCTAATCAGAATTAAAGATCCTAAACTGCACTAAAGTGTGAGGGTGTCTGTGAATGGCTGTCTGCTCTACATGTCAGCCCTGTGATTGACCAGCAGCCAGTTCAGGATGTACCCTGGCTCTCGCCCTGTGTCAGCTGAGATAGGCTCCACTCTTTCACAAATCAAGTTTGGTGGACGTGGATAAGTTTGATGTTGAAGTCGGTTTGATTTATTTCACACGGCTCCCTGTGAAAGCCGAAGCCGGTCAAATGCTGCGTAATACAGTCACCCACCACTAGTTGGGGCTGTGGCTGTGGTTGTCTGTCCTGCCATCCTGCACTATGACCTATACATCCAGCTTTGAGTAACAACCCTGTTCAGCTTGAAGCAGTATGGAAGTGTTCTGTGCTAAAAAGAAAAATAAAGTTGAATTTAGGCTGCGTCAGCAATAAACTCTTGAATTATAATTCACACAAACTAATAGCAATAACCTGTGAATATTTCTGTTGTGTTTCAACTAATTGTTTATTTTGTTGCTCTATATTTTAATTTATGGGGGGATCATTTTATTTGTTGCTGTGTTTTTTTTTATTTGTTGGCATGTTTTTTTTTTAAATTTGTTGCAGCTTCTATCATTGTTGGTTTCAATGTGAGAGTACATTTTTGTATTTGGTGAAATGTTTGTTTTGCATTTTTTAAACTGTTATCTCAATTTTTTTTATTTATTGTTGTGTTTTTTTGTTTTCACATATGTTGTGTTTTTGCTTTGTTGTGTACTTTGTTTGCTGTTTTTAATGTTTTTCATTTGTTACAATAATTTTATTTTGTGTTAATATGTTGTCTTTCTGGCAATGTGTATTTTGATATGTTGCTTTTCTGCTTCAAAATGTGTTTCTTTTTTATTTGTTGTTACATTTTTGGAATATTTGCTGTCTTTTTTTAGTCGTTTTTTTTTTTTGCTGTGTGAGTGCATTTTTGTTTTTAGTGCAGTGGTTTTTTTTGCTTTTTGTTTTTGCATTTTTCAAACTGTTATCGTAATATTTTATTTATTGCTGTGTTTTTGTTGTTTGTGTTGTCACATATGTTGTGTTTTTATTTTACTGTTATGTACTTTGTTTGCTGTTGTTTTCATGTTTATCAATTGTTTTTGTATGTTTTCTTTCTGCCAATGTGGATTTCGTTGGTGCTTTTTCTGCTTTTAAAAGTTTTGTAGTTTTAAAAAGTTATTTTTATTTGTTACATTTTGATATTTTGTTGCATTTTTGATTTTGTTGTTTTGTTTTTGTTGTTTTTTTTATTTGTTGTTTTGTTTTTTTTGCACATTTGATTTGTTGTTGTGTTCTTCTTCTTATCACTATGTTGTAGATTTTTTGTTGTGTTTATACTATTTTTTGGTTGCTTATTTTGCATTTTTATGCAATTTTGTTTTGTATTTGCTATTGAGTTTGTACTTGTGAATATTGATTTGTTTTAATTTTTTGTTAGTTTTGTGTCATTGCATTTTTAAAAAATATTTTTATTTGTCATTGTGTTTTCCTTTTTTTCATGGTGCTTTTAATTCACTGAGAACTGGAGGCTGGCAGTGCTAACAATGCTAAAATTAGCAGCACAGTGTTTGATATCTCAACGCTACATTAGGGTGCTTACTGTTGTATTTCACCCAATTCAAGCCACAAGGCCTTAAATTTTTGGTTTGCTTGCCTTGTTTGGCCCTTGTTTGGTCTGGGTGGCTCACTCTCACTCATCACGAACCAAACTCCGATCCACTTGGAAGCAAACCAAGATTCTGTTATCAAGTGGACCAGAGTTTAAATCTTTAGTCCACACCAGAGTTGTGAGCTTTCACACCATCACATATCAGTTATGACTTTAAATATCCTTATTTGGTGCCAGGCCTCACTTAGGAAATAACAATAAACCTGCTCCAAAAGATAAATCAGTGTAATAATAACCATCAAATCAAATGTGTTGACATGGGACCGTCATCATTCATGAGCTGTACTGTAGCCGGTCAGCAGAGAGAGCCCTTCATATTTTGGCTTCACTCATAGGCAGTGTGCTCTGTCTATCTTTATTTAAAGTCTATAGTTGAATAACATATTTGGCATCAGGAGAGTCAGTTTAGCTCTTAAGAAGCTGCCCTAGATCCCTCTTCTAGTCCTCCCTTGGTGTTTTTGGGAGCACTTTATTTTTGTCGTAGTTTTTCCCTGAAGAACAGGACAGACCAAACAAAAAGCCCCTCAAGGCACTTTTTGAATGTATGATTTGTATTCTTGAGGTGAAGAGAATAACTCGATTCATTTGCCTTTGACATTAATTGATTTTCTGCTTCCACATCCTCAACTCAGTTGTCAGAGTCATGATTGAATTTCAGTCATGACTCCAATGATCAAGTCAAGCACTGGAAGAGAAACATCCACCATATTGAGAACCACAGGAGCCTAAAGCGATCGTACAGAATTCATTTTATTTTCCCATGATAACAATTAAGGATTGATCAGATTCATCGAGCCAGGCATACAATAAAAGTTTAAGATCTTTGACGGCTTTGAAAATATTGAGGACCCTACGCACGATGACAGATTTAACAGCTTTGTTCCTGCAGTGATGAGATGATGAGATTTTTATTTGTTTGTATTTCCTTTAATTGTTCTTATTTTTATATGATGCTTTTTTTTTTTTTTTTTTTTTTAACTTCTTTGTGTTTTTATTTGTTGTTGTGTATTGTGGTCTCTGTGTTTTTCAGTTCATCGGTGCATGTTTGATTTATTTAGTTTTTGATGTGCTGGTATGTTTATTTTCATAGAATATGATGATTTGTTGTTGTTTTTTTAATTGCTGTAGTTTCTGTCATCATGAGTTTCACTTTGTAAGTGTATTTCTTTTATTTGTTGAAGTGTTTTTTATTCTTTTCATTTTTCAAACTGAAATCACATTTTTTTATTTGTTGTTTTGTTTTTGGTGTTTGTGACTGTTTTCATATTTTTTCTGTGCTTTTGGTTTTGTTTTTATTTCAGCCTCGTTTCCACCAGAGGGTTCAGTTCGGTTCGTCTCGGTACGGCTCACTTTTTGTGGCGTTTCCATAGCCTAAAACCAGGACAGGACCCCTTATAAGAGAACCGTACCGTCCTACTTTTTGGGACCCTTCTGTTGGGGTGCCAAGCATACCGATCCAACCCCAGAAGTTGGAGCTAGAAACACTGCAGCCCATTGATTGGTCGAAGGAGACGTCGCTTCTCGTGTGACAGCGGTAATAAAGAACAACACAGCCCCGCCATGTTTAAATCTCCACTCGTCTTCGTGAAGATAACTCTCAAGACTTTTTTGTTTGGAAAATGGCATCAAGATCGAGTGTCCCATGGTCTACTGTGGAGGTGCAGACCTTCCTCAGTATTCTCGGTGAAGAGAATCGTTGCTCTTTGTTTACTGTGTCGCCTTTTCTTCTTCGTTGTATTTAATAGCCAGGTACACTGTGTCGTGCTGCTATGACGTCATGCTATCGGCATCCGGCTTACACGCCACCTACCAAGTAGGGTATGGCTGGCTGTGGAAACGCAACCAGGATCAGGCTTTACCGATCCAGCCTGAGCCAAACCGAGCCGATCCATACCGGACCACTTGGTGGAAACGGGGCTTTACTGTCTTCCTGTTTGTGTGTATTTTGATGTGTTGGTGCTTCTTTGCTCTTTTTGGAATTGTCTTTGTGTTTTTGTATCTTAATTTTTTGTAACATATTTGGATATTTGCTGTTTTTAAATTAACTGTTGTAATTTTCACATTTTAGTTTATTTTTTCATTTTATGCAACTTGTTTTCTTCCTAAGATTTTTATTTGTTGTTTTGCCTGTTTTTGCGTTCGCCACTGTCGTTACTTTTCCTGATTTATTGTTTTGATCTTATGTTTTGTGTCATTGCATTTTTTGACGTTTTAGATTGTCATTGTATTTTCATTTTGAAGGTGTTTGTGATTCATTAGTTTGTGGGGTGAATGTTTGTATGTTTTTGTTTTATTTTTTGTTGCATTTTGGATTTGTTGTTGTGTCTTCATATCGCAATGTTTTTGATCTGTTGTTTGTCTTTTATTTGTTGTTGTGTTTTGTACTTCAGGGACAGCATACTCAGTGTTCAGTGTTTATTATCGTAAATGCTCAATAATTTAAGTGGAGTATTTGCAGTTTAAAGTTTTGCTGCCCAGATTGTTGTCCGAGCTGAGGGTGAAATTTGAATGCCTCAAACTACAGGTAATCATGCAAAATATCATCCGATTGTCGAACCTTTTGCTGGCATTGGTCATTAGAAGATGGTATTTAGGCCGATGATCTTGGAGTGTGTACCTGCTTTAAATCATTCTTATTAGTAATTCAGGATTGTCTCTGGTGTTTTGTTGTTCTGATATGAGCATTTAGGACACATCTTTAAATGTTTAAAGTCTTTGAAAATAGTAAATCATGGACTCTGGGGGACTGTGACAGATTTTCTTGGTTTTTGTTGCTAATTAAAAAAGAATAATGTTTGATATTAGTAATAACCGTAGGCTGAAGATGTAAATTACACCCTGTCAGTGTAAAATAAACAAATTAGAAGTAATGAATGTAAAAATCTGAAGACAAACAAATGCTGCAGAGACATGAGACTCTCACACTTTTTCTACATTCACCAAAATGTCAGCGGACATTCAGCTCCAGTTTCACCAAAAATCAGAGCAGAGCAGGAAGAAGCCCACGGAGGGACTGTTGGTGTGAGTCTGCGGCTCCATGCTGCTGAATAATTTCTGCTCCAACACAATCACGTTGCTCAGATTGTCACCACGGGGCTGCAGTTAATATAGTTAGCTTCAGTTTTCTCGTTTAGTCGGGGAGAGGGTTGCAGTAACTTCCCCTCAGACGATTCCCGCTCCTCGTCCTCCTTCATCAACGTGGCCAATCATGGCAGGGAGAACGGAGACATACTGAGGGAGATGCTGCCTCAGTGGGTGAAGAATGTTGAGCTTGCGGGCGGCTGCTAACGATCCCAAAGGTGATAGAGACATCCGATCGACGGGCCGATAATGAGACAGAGAGGGAGCGAGAGAGCGAGAGGGAGGGTTCACCGGGAACTCTTGTAAAACAGGATAAGGACGCCGCCGTCCTCGCTTGACTTTTCACTCCTGAAAAAATCAACATGGCAGCAGCTCATGTATTTTTAGATGCCCTTTTTACGCAGCGCTTTGGTGGCGCACACTCTGCATGCACTGAACGATAGAGAGGGATGGAGAGATAGAGAGAGGGGGTTGCTTTGCAGAGTCATGATGAAAACAAAACAAAAACAGGCTCTGGATACGTAGAAACACGGTGATAGAAGAAACAACAATGGCTGCTTCGAGTAAAAGCTCAAGGGCCTCATTTCACGGGCCGTATTTTTTAATTTGTTTTCCTACTCATCGATTGCACTGCAATACACTGCAACAGAGCAGATCCAACTGCAGTGCTGTGTTTTACCCAGGCTGTGTGGGTGTAAGTCTTTTTTTAAGAGTGAGAAGCAGAGAAAAGACGGAGAGAGGAGGAGATACAGTTTACCGCTACATCTCTGAGCATGTGTGGAAAAAAAACAACCTGTGCTGTATGGCTGCATGGTGGAGATCTCTGAAATCTCTGAGGTTTAGTTGTTTATTAAGCAGCACAGCAGCAGAGACAGAGAGGAAATCTACTGGCTGTTTGCAGAGAGCGTCTTCGCCCGTTCGAGTGGAAGCAGCGGTTATTTTTAGCGTGAGACAATACTCAGCCAGCTGAGAAAGTTCCCCTCTGGTTCAGTTTGGAAATTAAGCGAGGAGAGTTGGAATATTAGCCCCGCATCCCCTGCCGCCATGTTCTCTGTTACACTGCGTGGCCTTTCATAACACTGCGCGACCTTTCGGGTGACCTTCTCTTTATGCTGAGTCCATACATCGTGCTGTAGAGGCACGCTCCGATGACACGGCGCTTATGCCTGACATGATTCCCAGGAGTGAATGTAAACACAGTGATGAGGAGGCAGCTGAAAGAGTCGGTCCACGGCGTCAGGAAGAGCAGAGGTCAGATTAAGATCAGGCAGAGGAGAAGGCCTAATGCTGCAGGGGCTTCACAATAAAGTCATTATCATATATGAGCTTTATGTAAAAAATCACTCTCACTGAAAACAATCACATCTTTACTTAAAGGGAAACACCAACACCTTTTTTGTTTTCATGTCTTGCCTTACTTCCTAGTCCATGACAAACAGACTCCGCTCTTTCGATTGTGCGTGCAGTAATAAGGAAGGGACAGGCAGAGCTCGCCCACCGCTACTTAGCTAAACTCAAACACTGGGAGTCAATGGGTAGTGTTACCCCGCCTCTGCCTACAGTCATCAGACAAACTCTTCAGCAACTCTAAATGGTCCTGTGTGCTTGTTGTGACTTTTTTTTTTTTCTTTTTTAACCAGACTAAGATTAGTACTTTATGCAAGACACGAAAAGAAAAAAAGTTGGTGTATCCCTTTAATTCTGATGACTGCTTGAGTGTACTAACGTGTACTAACCTAGTTTTCACACTTTGAGCACCCCTGATCCACCTGTATTCTCAGTCTACGTGAGACGTTCTGTCAGAGCTCATGCTTAAGGGCCAAAATAAAGGAACAGTTTCAAGTCAATAAATTTAGGAAATCAAGCAAAATGCTGCAAATCTGTTCACATTAAATATTTATAAATGGATCTCCATAGAAGTTGTCTCTAATCTTTATAAAATTAAAGGTAATACAAAATTTGACACTTTTTATAAAAATAGTTAAAGCCAGATAAAGTTTACAATAAAAAGTCGAATACAGAAATCAATCTTGCTCTAAAAATGTTTAAATCATTTGTTGTTACTGTACAAGTATGTTATAGCTTATAAACATACTCACAATGTGTTTGTAATTAATTTAAAAGAGGGGCTTCATAAAAGGTCTTCCCGGTTTTTGCATTCAATAGAACGTGAATTCATCAGACTGTGTGCAGGTTTCTCTAGGGACCTTTGACATTAAGACTTTAACTCTGAAATATTTATTCAGATATTTCAGAATTAAATCAGCCTTTTTTAATGATCAACCTTTCAAGCTCTGTGGCTTCAAGACCAAACATTTTCTGTTCACGTTAAATATTTATAAAAGGATCTCGATAGAAATTGACGACTCTAATCTTTATAAAATTAAAAGTATTACAGGATTTGACTCTGTTTATAAAAGATACTAAAAGTTAGATAAAGATTACAGTAAAAGGTAGAATACAGAAATCAATCTTGCTCATAATTTGTCTATTATTAATTAAAAGAGGGACTTCATAAAAGGTATTACCAGTTTTTGCATGAATTCATCAGACTGTGTGCAGGTTTCTTTTTGTGATTTTTTTTTTTTACAAATTTGTGAAGAACACATCCAAAAATAGGGACTCAAGGAGCCTTTGACTCTGAAATATTTATCTGTAGGACTATGTTAAATCGTATGTTTATGTATCATAGTTTGTTATCAAGCTCTGGGAAGTCAAACCAAATGTTCGTTTTGTCTGCATGGCAACAAAACCATTTCTAAAAAAAATGTCATCGAATTTTCTGGTGTTCAGTCTAGGAGAGACTTTTTTTGGACAGCTCAGGGTTAAATTTTAATATTATCCTAAAATATTCAGGGCTTTTAAGATTAAGTTAGGGGCTTGAGTCCTGTAAGTCATCCCCCGGCTCTTCCTGTGGAGTTATATTGTACCTCAATGCAATAAAAATGAAGAAATTAATCATGACGGCAGTTAACCATAAACAGCACATCAGCATCCTGATGAACTCAGGTTGTCTTTTTGGTATTTAATTGGCAAAACTGTTGCTAATGCCCCTTATGTCATTGTTTGTCCTGTCTGTTTTGCTTTATTGCATACGTCTTATAAGGTTAAAATTTAAAAAAAAAAAAAAAAAAAAAGAATTTTTTCCTCCACCAAGGAGGTTATGTTTTTGCTGGCATGTTTGTTTGCCCGTTTGTTAGCAAGATTACGAAAAAAACTACTGGACAGATTTTGCTGAAATTTTCAGGAGATGTTGTTAATGGCCCAACTTAGAAATGATTAGATTTTGGTGGTGATCCAGATAACTGCCATTAGCAAACAATTGTTTTTGCTCAATAACTGTCTAACCAATAAAGATATCAACATGATTCTGAGTGCGGGGTATGGGTTTTCAGGGTCATGAATCATATAAGATGGTAACTTTATCTTGGAACTATTGCTTATAGATGTAACAGCAATATGTGAGCTACCTTGGCGGAGGTTTGGGCTCTCTGAGTGCTTTCTAGTTTTTAATGTGGTTAAAAAGAGTCTTATTTGCAATTAAACATAACTGTGGGCACACCATGCAGCATCGATGAACCATGCTCTGCTTTAAACGTTGTCTCTCTCACTTTACAAAATGCAGCACCCTCTCACCATAAACTGTGCAATGCTCCCAACAATGTACAATTTTCCCATGTGTAATTACTTTGATAATGCTTATAGTGTAGGTTTTTTTTGTTTATTTTTTTCTAGTCTTTGTTTTTATAATAATGCACTTATTGGTTGTTGTCTATTTTTTATTTATCATTGCTGTCCCCTTTGCTGCTGTAACACTGCAAATTTCCCCGTGTGGGACGAATAAAAGTTTCCTCTATTCTAGAAGACCTGAATTTCACCTGCTGATTGAAATCCTGCAACATCTTTTCTGACTGACCCTTCCTTCTCTCTGTCCTCCAGGATTACACGCTGACCATGTATTTCCAGCAGGCGTGGCGGGACAAACGTCTGTCCTACTCGGAGATCGCCTACAATCTGACTCTGGATAACCGGGTGGCTGATCAGCTGTGGGTGCCCGACACCTACTTCCTGAATGACAAGAAGTCCTTCGTTCATGGTGTCACTGTCAAGAACAGGATGATCCGTCTGCACCCTGACGGCACCGTGCTGTATGGACTCAGGTAAGACCTTCAGAGGTTATCTTACTAAATGAGTGTGAGTGCACTGATCAGAGGATGGCCAAGGATGTGATTGTTTCAGAAGAATCCTCTCAGATATTTTGATCATCTGGGCAGCTGTTGATCCAGGACTTCATGCTCTCCTCTATGCAGCATCTGGTCAGGGCATGATTAAGAAAAGTGCCTCTCAAATGTCGTGGTGAGGCACGCTGGTGTGCCGTGGGAATTTGTGGCCATCATAAGTTATTACTGCAACTTTGGAAGAACTAATTGATGAGTTCACATCTTACTCCATCTATACATGCACTAATTTCCATTAACAGCTGCTGTAAGAGCCTCATAACCTCAAAGGGGGCATCGTCTCTAAGTTCATTGATGGAGGGAGTTTTTACTTTGAGGTCCCTCTACTGTTTTATTGCTGAACTAAATTTGAAACTGTAACACATCAACTTTAAATTATTGATAAATTTCTGAAATTTAAAGTTTCAAATCAGTTAATGAAGATTTTTGTAAAGTAAAATCTAAAGTGTGTTGCAGCTGTTTGATACAATTTATTATGCAAAGTGGATAAAAAGGTTTTTTTGCCTTGATGTAAATATGGTTTGCCCTGGCATTTGAGTTTGATTTTAGGTGCACCCTGGGCCACTTAAGTTTAAAAAACAGTGTTTTAAAGTATTATTAACAACACAGGTCTTATTTTGCCACATTTCTATCAGGTTTACGTTTATTTTATTCACCACGTTAACAGCTCAGATTGTTGAAAACCCTCACATTATTGAAAAATAATACACTTGAGAGAGATACAGGCGACACTGGTAGCTTGGTTTACCCTCACTGCCCGAGGTTGTTTGACACAAATGATGTAATTCTACTGAAGGGAGTTAGATATGATAGAAGATTTTTCATAAAACATGTTTCCCCTTCAAAAAATACAAGAGTAGTGTTCCTTTGTAAATATGATCATGATAGATAAAACAAGGAAGTTTCATAAACTTTATTTCAATGCAAAACTTGTCATATGCAATCCTGCAAAAACCCAGAAAATAACCCCATAGTCTCTCTGTCAAGGAATTAGTGCTGGCCTGACATAATTCGTCATTCCTGCACTACAGATGCATCAATATCAGTTAATATATGCCATTTTAACAAACATCTGTTGTGCCATATCAACTGAAAGCTGACATCAAACCCAACCACTGAGTCAAATATAAGTTTAACATTTTTTTGCACAAAGATTTCAAATATAATTATATTTTCATGATCCTATAGCCAGTCAACGTAAGCTTACAAAACAAGCAATGTAATTTTGAAATTTAGTCATATTGCTATTGCATGTGCCCCACAGTCAAAACATACAACATGGCAGCCGGCTTGGCTGTGTGTTTGTTTCACAGCACTCTGCTGGACAAAAGTCAGACTGACATTGTATGCTGAGTTGTCTTGAAAATTGGGCAAATTGCCTGATCGTGCAAAGTTAACAAATCCTTCAAAGAATTCCTGGATCTGCATCTGGATTCAGATCACCACCGAAATCTAAACACTTCTTCCTCATGCTATGACCAACATTACCTAAAAATCTGATCAACATCTGTTGAAAAAATTATTAGCAAAAATACAGAAAACTTCCCTACTTTGCAATGCGAAGAACACATTTCAAAAATTCCTTGATCTGTTTCTGGATCCAGATCACTACTGAAATGTGGTCACTTCTTCTCTCTGCCATGACCAATATTTTCGCAAGATTTCATAACAATGTGTTCAAAACTTTTTGAGTCATCTTGCTAACAGTTGGACAGACAAATGCCGGCAAAAACATAATCTCCATTGGAGTGCGTATGGTACACATTCTGCTCCTGAATTGCACTTTGAAACATGTTCTCCTCCTTTACATAATGATAGGAACCTATTTTATATGCCTTTGAAAGATTTGCCATTTCAGGCAGTGTACTTTGGTTTCAGGCAGGATGTGTGTGGCTGGTGCATGGATCAACTTTGGTTTGTGATGTTATGGCTTTTACATCAGATGTGTGAGTGCTTTGGCTGCAACTCCTTTCTACTACAGCCCTGTACCTCCATAAATATCCCTCCATTAAGAGATTCAGTAGAAAGGTTAGAAAGAACCATAATAACCTCTCAAAAAGTTACTTGATTCATTAAATAACGGATGCAGGAAAACTTAAAAAAATATCTGTACATACAAGTAGAGTTTAGTCACAGAAAGAGCCACCTGAGCTTTGAGTCTGAGAGGCACAGACAGCAAATGTTTTAAGCTTACCTGTGACATAAAGTATTTTATCACTGTATACACACACCTGCTGAAACAAGGTTAATCTGACTCCCTAATTTTCTTTTTTTTTTTGCTTGTTTTGGCTGAGACATGTGTGCAGCTTGCAGAAAAAATAGGCAAGCCTTCAATTTTCAAGATTTTCAGGAGCCTTGCAGGAGACGTGCGGCTTATGCTGGCGGTCTGAAAGCTCTGACAAGATGACATGCCTGCCGAAATGTAAACATGCATGCATTGCTCCTGTTATGCTAGTAAAACACATCCAGTGTGAAACTCCTGTTGTTCACATTGCCCCTGCTGTGCAAGGATGGCGGCATGCTTGCTGTTTGTCCTTATTTTCTCCTCGTGAGCGCTTTTGTTTATTTTAATTTGTCTGTGAGGGACGGGTTTCATTGGAGGACACCACTAGAGGGCGCACAAAGACCTCAGGCTGTACGTAACTACCTGTTAAGTTAAAAGTAAACCGCAAACATGGAGGTAATTGTGAGTGTAAAAGTCACAAAATAAACACCAATAGTTAATATCATCATCAAATATTTATTGGCACTTGATATCCAGCAGTTGGACCTCACCATCAACATATTGTCCTCAGTCATCCACCGGCAAAAATGGAGGATGTGCCCTTCAATGCTTCATCGTGAAATGCTTTTTTAAGCATTGTATGAAAACATACCAATCAGTTGTTTATATGTGAGAAACTACAACCAAAGAAATAAAGCGACCAACCAAACAAATAAACCACACAGGCAAAGTCAGCCATGGTGTCAACTGAAAGACACCATTTACACGGTCACTAGGTGAATTATAACACCAAAATTATTTCCTTGTCCTTGACTTCTGAAAGTGAATTTAGCCATCATCAGCAAGGTGATCGATCATGTTTTTGTTTGTGCAGTTTCACACATTATTTAGATGCTGGTGATTTATCAGTTTGTCTTTAAAACTTTGTTGTAGTTGTTCCTAAAGCTGTGATCAATCTGTCATCCCTCTGTTGTTTCTACACTGATCCTACTGGTCACAGATAGAGCAGAGTAGGATAGAAGAGCCTTTATTGTTATTGCACATAGTACAATGAAATATTGGGAGCTCTGCTTACAAATAACACAGTAAAAAAAATAGGAAATATAAATATATGTAGGGAGTTAAAAATAGTTTAAAGAAAAGTTAAAATTACTCGACAAAAAACATTAGAAGGTAGCATTCAAAGTTTTCAAATTTAAGTTCAGGTAAAGTCTGCTTGGCAATATAAGAACATTTGTGCTGAATTATTAAGGTGCATATTGAGGACTAACACTTATTTTACATTAATATGCACATTAAAATAGAGAAGAACAGATCAGGTCATTGAGGTCAGTGATTAAGGTGTATATGGCCCAGGGAAAGAAACTGTTTGTGCGTCTTGGGTATTTGGATTTGACCTGTACCGCCTCCCATAGGGCATCAGATCAAACCAGTTGTGGGCTGGGTTAGAGGGGTCAGAGGTCATGAGGTTGGCCCTGCAGAGACAGAGATGACATCCAGAAAGCAGATGATTATTTTCTGTGTTGCTTTGATATTGGTCGACGTGCTGAACCAACAAGTCATCTGCTATTGCTTCAAACATGGGTATTGGTTTGACTCTATAACCTGCGCAACACTAGATTAAAAAACCTGCCTGATCATCTTATCAATCCTCATTCTTCGGTTTGTTAATACGTCAAATCTCAGCTCTGACTTTGGTGCAACAAAACGCCATGAGCTCAAAGTAAGTCGGAGTTTCCCTCCAACATCCGGTTCCAGGAGGAGCTTTCTGCCTTGTTAGCCCAACACATCCCCTGATGATCATCAGCATCAATAATGAATCTGCAGCGATCAATAATGAAGCAGGGCGGTACAAACTGAGTGTGATTGTGCAGGTCGGTACAGGCCGTCTCTGCAGCAACTCTTTGTGGTGCTGGACCGCGATGCCTTGAGAAAGACTGCCATCCATAATTGATAGCTCATAATCAATAATGTAGCAGTTCAATACAAACTGAATGTGTATTCGTACTGAAGCAGCGTGTTCGACTTCACAGGACAGCAGAGGCTCATCCATCACTGTGCTCCTGCCTCCTCTAAACCGTCACCTCCTGCTCCTCATGTTTGTGAATGATCTCAGATTGTGTCCTAAAATCAGATTATTGCTGCTAATTCAAGATGTTGCACTTCTTCTTTCTTGACTCTCAGATGCTTCTTGCGCAAAGGCTGCTTTAAAAAATTTAAGTATCTGCACTGCACCAGATTATCCATTGCTTCATTTTGTTTCAAGAGTCCAGAAATGTAATTATATAAACCTAACACATAACAGCCTAAAAAAGCAAAGCAGGCCACGAGAGGATTGTTGTAAATAGGAGCTTGTGCGTGCAGAAGAGTGGTTTGTGATTTAGTTATTTTTTTTTACCTCTGATACGTCGTCCTTGTCGGTGCATGTGCCTCCCAGCTCCTCCTGGCTTATTTGGTCCGTGGGTTTAGTTCAGGTTTTTATTTGATGCTAGCAAGTCAAGACACAAGCTTCTGTCAGAGTCAGTGCGGCCAGATGCCTGTGTGTGCGCCGTGAGCACGCTGACACATACCTGTAGAGACGGGCCGGCTGGTTGCAACAGCAGGGGCTGCGGTGGATGTGCAGGAGAAGCTAACTGAGAGGAGAGTCAGTCGTCAACGTGAGGACGGGTTTGAAGTGAACCAACACTCCCTGACAGTGTGTATGACTGTGTCATTATGTGTTCAGCCATGAGTTCATTTAAGGCTTTGTCATCAGAGTTAAGGTCAGCATGGGCGGAGGAGCCATTTAGATCCTGTTGTTAAGTTAAAGTAGTTTTGTCACCTTGTGGAACGACTTCATTTCAGCTACAAATCCTGCATTATGGGGCGATTATTCTTAAATAGTGCTCACTGTGCTCCAGATGACCTTTTCCTTTCATTTATTGTCACATTGATGAATTTTAAATACTTCTTTGATCCTTTTTGTTCATTATAAGTAAAAGTTTTCAACATTACAAAGCTGATGGATCAAAAAATAACTGATCTTATAGACCCCTTTCAAACTTACACCACCATACACTCATGACGTTAGAGGCAAACACAGCAAAACTGGAGGCATGCACCTCGACCAAAAAGCAAAAAAAGCACAGGAGTCTATTCATGCTTGTATTAGGGCTGGGTTTTTCCACATGGTGACCTCAAAGGTTTGAAAAGGAGGAGTGCTGAAATGCCAAAAGCTGTAGATCTTTGAGTGTCCACTTGAGGCTGGCTGCAGGGACCCTGCATGATTGCGTGCTGGAGATAGATGTTTCTTTTATGGCTTCAATAAACATCTTCACAACCTGAATCAAAGAACACCTTGAGTCTCAAACTGTAATTCACCTATGTGTTCTTGCTGCTTTCAGAATTTCTGGTTTTTGGAAATTAGGAACATGACTGACACGGCTACAAGTCCTCGCAGATTTGCTGTTGGTCAGCCAGGCTTTGTTACGGCCTGTTGGTGTGTGAGTGGGTTCAGCTAAAGTTTGGTTGAGATGGCACGTGCACCATGGCAGCGTCCATTTTAACGTATCAACAACTTTCCAAAGGCTCCCTTAGTGATCAAGAGACCGACATCACATGTCCTTATACAGTCTATGATAATTTCAGCTAACCTTGCAGGGCAGCTGGATCCACCTGATCCAATGTCTGTAATCAGGCAGATCAATCTTGCCGAGTCCTCTGAAGCAGGAAGAGGTGAGAGCTGCTTGACTGCTCTTGCATGAATGCTAACAGCTTCAGTAGCAGTTTTTTCAGACCAGGACTGAATTTCTTTATTCAATGAAGAACAAACAACACTACAAACTTCTCTATAGAGGGGATATTTTTGCTCCTCTTCTGACTTGTTTTAAAGCGAGTTTGTTTTTTGAAGTGGCTCCCAATTTGTATTTTACACCCTGGCAGTAGCACCGGCCTACTACTTTGTCTGATTGGCCCGTAATGAATGTGACTGACGGAACGATCATCCAATTACCTGCCGGATTTGCTTTTGAAAGGTTCTGGCCATTTCCAAGTGCTTTCTGTGAGCTACTGCCCAGATGAACTAGTGATATATATTGAATGGCCCATGGGGTGTATCAGGTTTTTCATGTTCCTTAGTGTCCAAAACTAGGAGTCCTGATTAAAATAAAAACAGCCATTTGTTGAACCAGGCTGTGAATGTTTGTTTCCAGCAGCCAGCCTCAAGTGGATGCTCGAGGGACTGTAGTTTTTCGGCACTTCCACTCTGACTCCATTTTTCAGCCCTGACAGATGCAGCTTGAGTACCACTGATTAGACCCAGCAAGTCAGTTATGTGGAAAATGTTCTGCCTGTATTTTGTTGTCCATGTTGACTGTTTGTTCTGCAGACACCATAACATGCTGGAACATTCCTGGTCAATACATTTCAGACCGCAGATGTTGTACAAAAGACAGACCCTCCTGCACAGATTTGACATTTTTGTGCAGATTCAGTTTTAGAGAGAACTGAAATTTGAAAGTTGTGAAAGTGAGAAAATCAGTGGTTTTATTCTGAAAACTAGAAAAGCACTCAGAGAGCGCAGACCTCCACCAGGCAGCTCAGTCCCAGCAATGGCTTCCCACAACCCCTGTAAAAGATACAGTTCTGGATCACTAGATCCAGAGTCGAGCCAGGATCCAGACCAAACTCAGCACATACATGGAGGTTGTTATCCTGTATGAACATAAGTTCTAAGACATCACTTAATATTTTGATTTTATATGAGTTATTGAATGTTGTCAATGGGATTTCCCATCATAAGGTTCAATATTTTTTTTGTGATGTCAATCTGGATCAGATCTATAATTTGCCTTGATGATAGAAACATGGACCCCATATTATCTTGTAAAATTGGAATCGAATCTGTTAAAAAATGGCATAGATATGATTTTTTTTAAATTCTGTCTATGTTAACTTAAGGGATATTTTGAAGTTTTGGATTTTTTTGCATCCATACAAATATAATTATCACCACCAAAATCTAATAATTTTTAAGTTGCGCCTTTACCAACATCTTCTGTAGCTCTTGCGTGATCTTGCTAACAAACAAACAAAACAAACAAAACAAACGGACAAAAAAAACAAACAGACAAACAAACAGACAAACATACACTGGCAAAAACATAACCATGTTGGTGGAGGTGATGAAAAGCTGCTATCCAAAAGCATCATGGGAAAAGTAGGATGAAGTTTATTGAAGATTGTTTATTTTTTTTAAATGCTGATGAAATAATTGTGGAATAAAACTTTAATATTAATGATCAGGAAGGTTTGAAGCACATTGATCCTGAGTTATAAATAAGTACAATCTCTAACATATCCCATGGTCTTTAACTCACTCATCGGTAAGGCCTGTTTTAGACAAAAATGTCTTTTTTCTAAATATAACAAAAAAAAAAACTTGCATTTATTCAGAGCGTTTTTATGAAGCAGTATTCAAATCTCCATCTCTGGTGGTAAAAAGATCAGGCTGTGAGACTTGATGTTGTCTTTTTAAATCCTTGCATAATAACAAACAAAAGTAAACATATTATTGGCCTCAGAGGTGAACATGATGTGCTGAACTAACTCAAATTAGCTAACACCGTGCCAGGGGAACACTAATAGATTAGAGTGCTGTTTGGTTTGCAGGAGGTGTTAGATGCCTCTGTGTGTGTGTGTGTGTTTTTGTGTAAGTGTGTGTGTGGGCTCTGTGTGTGTATGGGTGGGCATGTATGAGTGGGCGAGTGGTTATTTTTAGGGTGCATGCGCAGGAGGAGAGAGAGAGGGTGAGGGTGTTGTTTACTCCTTATTCCCTGAATGTGGAGAGCATCCCAATCCTGACAAACATCCGCTCCTCAGTCAGCATGAGGGATGGAAAAAAGAGGAAGATGGATCCGACCTGTAGTGCTGGGCGATACCAGGCTTTTTCCAAATCAATACCGAGACTTTCTGCTGTACTTTATGGCTACAGACACTGATACAAGGATCAGTTTCCTACATTGCATACATACTGTTGAATTTAATGTTTGTTCTGTGACCAAAAGCACAGAGAGGAAACATATAGTCTAGACCAATGGTTCTCCAATGATATGCCTTCAGACTCTGTAAGACCATAAATTATCATTATGATAATTATGCTACAAGTAATCAGTACTAAAGATGCTTTTATAGCTTCATTTTCTGTAACTTAAAAAAACAGAAACTCCAATATAACAGCGTTTGTTTTTAACGGACAGAATATATGAAAGGAGGGAAATATTTATTTTTTCAGACACTCCAATTTATTAATTTACCAGATTTCAAAAACTATGACTTATCTCTTTAACTTTAATAACATCAGAATTAACTTTTAAATATTAAAAAAAACAGTAATATTTCTTTAGTAGAAGACTGATAAAGACTGATAAGATAATGTGACATGGTTTAAGAGGATATTTGGCACAGATATGAATTTAATGTGCCCTGAGATTTTGTTTGATTCTAGGTGTGTCTTTCGTGAAAATTGTTTGAAAACCATTTCTCTAAACTTTAGAGCAGGGGTGGGAAACTGGTGGCTGGGAGACCACATGCGGCCCTCCTCATAACTCAACGCGGCCCACCACTAAAATTCAGATATTCAGTTTTATGGTCTGGATGTCCATGGGTTTGTAGCAATTATAAATTTGTATTTTTAGTCTATTTGTCTCTGCCTGATACATATATATATATATATATATATATATATATATATATATATATATATATATACATTCATCTCTGGATGTTTATTTGTGTATATGCATATACACGTGTCTTATCCATAAAATGAAGAGTTTGGCTTCAGCCTGCTCTATTGTTAAGTACCTTGAGATAACGCATATTATAAATTGGTGCTATACAAATACAGATTGATTGACTGACTTAAGCCCCCATTTTCCTATAAATAAGATGGCCTGTTGTTATTCATAACTCTGTGTTGTCCCTAGACACTCCAACCTTGATTTTTGTAGCCATATGTAGACTGACTATGTAGACATAGTCAGGTTTATACTCTTAAGTTTTGTCATTTTAATTTCAGAGCTTAAAAAACAGTCCTGCTGCCCCTAAGTCAAAGACTTCAGTCACTTTCCATCCATGTTCTCACACTTGCAGCGCTCCTTGTGCTCTCACTGGTCAATGGCGTGAGTGAAGAAGTCGTATGAGGCAGGATAAAAATCAATCTTGCTCAACTTTCCATGAGGCATCCCAGACAACTTGCATGATAAAACTGGAGTTTAGCAACAACTGCTACAACACAAGGCTTGTATGAATCCAAATAATAATGACACATTGAGAAGAAACCTGTGCTCTATAGTAAAAAATCTAAGTTTCCACTCATTTTTTGTCCCTGTTTATATGAGCTCTGTTAATGGAGTCTGTTAACATTCTCACCTAGTAAGAAAACAAGTTGGGTCTATCAATATCTTTTTTTATGTTGTAAAAACCTTTCTTTCACTGACTTAATTTTGAGCATCTAAGTGCAAACTCACCCAAAGACCCATGAACCATCCCATCAACTCTGGACACATTTTAGAACTCGTTATTGCGGCATAGTTTATGGTAGTATCAGCTAAAATTAGTGATTAGAACAATGGTTATCAACATAAATCAGTATTGTGCATCCCTACTCTATATATACTCTGATGTTAGCAGTGTTCATTTTGTTGACTAATTATTTTCATCAAAGTTTTCGTGAAAACCTTTTTCCCCCTGACAAAAACTAGACAGTAACTAATGAAAACAAGTGCACATGGACAAAAAATTAAGACTAAATTAAGTGACATTTGCGTGAACGGATAAAAACTAGATGAAAATGTTTGACAGAGACTTAATCCAATCAGACCTAATTTGGTCATGTAGAAAGTAGAGACAAGTTAGGAATATATCCAATCGCAGCTACTTTGGTTGTGTATAAAGGTTGGATGAGTTAAGAGGGACATCCAATCACAACTGCCTTAGCTTGGTGGTGGTGGGATAAATTGGGGAGCGATCCAATCAGAGCTCCTCTCTTTATGAATTGATATATTCATGTAGAGCAGGTTCACTGTTTGTTGTCAGTTCTGGTATTGTAACTGAGATGCTCTGCCAGTAGCCTAAATAAAGGTGACTGCATTTCACACAAAAGTTCAATTTGTTTCTGTTCATTTATACATTCAAACTTTACTAGCGTTCAATAAAGGGTTATTAGATGTTTCATGTTATCCAAGTGTAAAACATGACTTCAGAAATTCAGGGAAACATCAAAAATGCCTTACACTTTACACTTCATATTTAGTTGACTGGATTTACAGCAGATTTTGTCGACTAAAATGTTGTGAAATTTCATCAACTAAAACGAGAATAAAATTAAAACCATTTAGATGACTAAGTTATGACTAAAACTAAAAGATATTTTAGGCAAAAGACTAGAGTCCAAACATTTCAGTGCAGGACTCTTAATGCATGTTGCTCAAAAGGAAAAAGAGGAAGGACATGAAGGTCAGACTTCATTCAAAATGGAGAAATTTTTAGGATTCTCCCTCTGCTCTCTCTCTCCTTCCTCTCTCTCTCTTAGTATTGTAACATCTTTTGTGAGCGGACACATTCTCGTGCTATGGAGACCAACGTCCTCTTCTGTCGGGGGCGAGGAGCATTTCACTCTGCCGCTCAATAGATGACATGGCGTGGCCAGGAGGAGAAAGCTGCTGAGTGGAGGAGAGGGATTTAAATAAGCCTTTTCTTTCTGTCAATACAATCAATACCGGCTTCAAAGTTATCCATCTCTCCTCCTCTCTCACATAGTCCTGTTCAAACGGGCTGCTCGTGTGTCAGATGTGCTCCTGCTTTGAAATTATGAAGCCTCTCCTGTGATTCGGCATGCACTGGAACACGCCGGACTCTTTTTGTTGCCTCTGCAGACATTTTATTTTCAAATTTGGCAACAGTGCGTGAGCAGAGAGAGACATTCCTGCGTGCCATGTTTCTTCAGCTCGACACGGGCTCTCTATCCAAAATGGAGGAAGCTTCTCCATCTTAATTTCACTTGCAGCTCCGTTGCAGTGTCCATGTGTGTAATAATAATAAGATGTCAGTGTTATTAAAGGATGCTGGGGGTTGTAACCTGCTTGCAAGGAAATAAAACATCCAAGCGTTTGCTGTGATGCTCCCTCGAAATGAGATTCTGTCTGGGAATTCGTGGTGGTGCTGTCATGTCCGTAAACAAGGTCATTTGGAATAAAGGTGCACAGGCTGCCTTGGGGGGAGCAACCACACACACACGGACAAGCACACGTACGCACAGAGCCCAGGCTGAACTGTGAGGGAACATGCACAGAAGCGAGAAAAAAAAACAGCCTTTTTTTAGAGCTCCATGTCCTGTTAGCTCCGACGCAGAGCAAATGTAGCATGTTTGAATCTGCGTGATCTGCTCGAGCGCGGCCTCTCCTCCGGCAGGTTGGGATGAGGGAGAGAGGGACCGGCCCCATGATTTTGATGAAGAGCAAACAAGCCCGTTTGCTTCATGATCACTGCTGCAGACTCTCGCTGCAGCGGAGATGACGAAGAGGTGGAGGAGGAGGAGGAGGAGAGAAAAAGATGGGGAGGGAATCCTGCAGAGAAATCCTCATGCATCTCTCCTCCTCGGTTATTAGCTGTGTATTAATTGTTAGCGTGGGTATTGGGCATGCTAGCTAGGCCGGAGGATGCAGAATAAGCTCTTGATTCAGTGATGCGAAGTCTCCGACAAAAAAGCTCCAAGACTTCTGCTGATGATGATGTAGGTGGGCTATAAATAGACTGTTATTTTTACCCCTGCCATTTTGGCCTCATTTCCGCTTTTCCCCTGTGCTTCCCCTGCCACCACCATGATTTTCACTGTGCTGATGGCGATGATGGTGAGTGATGATCGAGCAGCAACGTCCCACTAAGTTTGGGCCATAAAAGCAGTAAACTAGGACAGAAATAAGACTCCTGTGTTAATCCCCCAGTGCACCATGGCCCTGCTAACTGGCTCTTATATAAGAGCCCAGAGAGCAAGAAGAAGAAGGAGGCAGAGAGACGCTCAGAGAGGCTGAGAGAAAGACACAGCGTCTCCACAGCTCAAAAAACGAAATCCTAAACTTGCCGAGCCGGACCCAGGGGAGCAGCATGTCTTGTGGAGAAAGATTTCAAATAAACTTTGGCTCTTAATAATTAAAGACAAAGCACTCTTCAGGATAAGTTTGTAGTGACAATGAAGTTAAATGAGGAGAGAGGAGAGATCATTTCGATTTTACTGCTGAGATTTGTTCCTATTTGCTAAGCACAGACAAGTTTTGTTGCAGGTCTGTCACGAGTTTTCGTAACAAAAAGATTTTACTACATTCACCAAGGAGGTTACATTCTTCGCCAGCATTTGTTTGTGTGTTAGTCAACAGGATAATTGAAAAGCTATAAGGTGATAATATTTTGGCGGTGATCTTGATGCGAATCCAGGAATTTTTTTGGAGATTTTTTAAACATTGTGCAGTTTTAACCTTGCAGTGCAGATGGATCTACCTGATTCAATGTTTGTAATCAGACCGATCCATCTTTCCATCTTGCCAAGCTCAGCCTACAATGATTTTGCTTGGCCTGAAGCGACATGGGAGCTACAAGCGAGGCAACAGCAGGAAGTGACTGAACTTACGGAGATTAGCATAGATGCTAACAGCTTCAGTAGCAGTTTTATCAGATCTGGACCACATTTCTTTATTTAATGAAGAACAAACACCAACACTGAAAGCACTGCATGATAGAAACAATGTTTTCTTCCCACATGTTTTAAGGAGACTTTTTTCTACAAAGCAGCTTTTGTACATTACACGGCGGCAGTAGCGTCTGCCTACTACATTACCTGATTGGCCCTTAATGAATATGACTGATGGAATAATCGTCCAATCACCTGCCAGATAAGCTTCTGAAAGGGTCTGCCCTCCCCAAACACTGTCTATGGGCTGCCCAGAGGGACTAGTGAAATATATTGAATGATCCGTCTGGTGCTTCAGGTTAGCGCAGCAGGGCAGTTTTCCACATTTTCCAAAATAAATCTGCTAACAATGTCAGAAATGCTTTAGCGGAGATCTTGCTCTCAAAGATCTCCTGCTAAATTTAACCTGCTGTTTTGATGTAATTTTAATTATTATGACAGTTGGCATTACAACAACACATCACTTCCACGCAATGTTTGGTGGACTCTGTTCTATTCAGGGGAAACGTTTTACCATTGTGCATTTTTGGTTTGGTTCAGACAAAATCTGTCAAATGTGTTATCTGCCATTGTTTTTGGCAGTGGCTGTGGTCAGGTGCTCCTGCCATCCTGCCTATGGAGTGATACAAGGATTACGTGTTTTTGAGGGCAAACCAGGAAGTTAGCATGATCATTATGCTGGTTTCCTCGACCAAAAACCTATGTTTTTTTTTCTTTTTAATTTCTTTATTAAAGAGTGCAGATTTAACAACTATTTACATTTTGATCTTCTTGACATTGTGAAATACATAAATGATCCAACAAAGTGAAGATAGGAAAAAATAAAAAGATAAACCTATTCAACTTTCATGACCATTACCTCTGCCAAAAAGGTGATGTTTTTGCCAGCGTTTTTAAGCTTGTCAACAGGATAACTTTAAAAGTTTTAAATGAAAGTTGTTGGCATTTTCAGGAAATGTTGATCATGGCACAAGGAAGAAGTGACTTGATTTTGGTGGTGATTCAAGTAAGGGTGCGGGTCCTTGAATTCTTTAAAGAAGTTCCTAGCAGTGCAAGTTCAACATCTGTGCTAGTAACTCAAAAAGTTTCTATCAGATTTTCAAGAAGTGTTGGTCACAAGGGAGGAGTGATTAGATTTTGATGGTGATCCAGATTTTCGTTCAAGGGTTTGTTAACAGTGGGCAGTTTTTAACTCAAAATGTTGAACTGAAAAATTACCACAGAGCAGACCAAGCAACCAGTCAAACCAGACTGGACACGTGCAGAAGGAGCTCCGACAGAGTGTCTCGATCAGGTGAACCCTGTATGTGAAAGCTAGAAGGGTTTTTTTGAACATTAGCGATTGTAAACACACTCTGGCAGTCTTTGAAATCTAATATACAAAAATTTGAGAATATATGAGCTAAGACAAAATTGGGCACTTTAAAATGTTACGAAAGTGTGAGCACATTTTCTACCTTTATATTTAAAAAAATAAATCTAGGGATCGATCTCGAGTAAATTATGAATACCTCTGTTATTTATCCAGGTTGAAATGTCCACTGTTTATTTTAACTGTTTGCTATGAATGGATGAACCACTAAAGCTATGAACCAATGAACTGCTGAACTGATAGTAAACAGTGATGACAAGGAAAAAGCCAAGGTCACGACAACACTTCATCCTGGGAATTCTCCCACAGGCAGCTATTATTGTTAATGGTCACATGATGCAATTACTTTTTACATCAATCAATGTTGGTGTGTGTGTGTGTGTGTATTTATATATATGTGTGCGTGTGTAAGCTCCTCTTTACCAGCCCAGGATTCAGTCCCTGTAGTTAAATAGTGTGTCCAGTCCCTCTCAGGCAGCCTCGGGGGTTTTGGCTCTGCCGGGTGCCAGCCCATCTCAGCACTCGCCAACTTGTCGTGTGTGAAACAGGAAGTACGTCTCTATGAGTGAACCTGTCGGCTGCGGCTGGCTCACGCTCAGCGGCTCTTTATTACAGGATTATGTGACCAGAGGCTGAACCCTGCTCTTGTTTTAGACTCTTATGGGACGAGAATAAACCTCAAGCTGAGTCTCAATTTATTATTATGGACAATTTGAACAGCACACAGATCTTAAGACAAGAAAACAACAAAAAGATATTTTTCATTGTTTCTTTGCTTGCAGCAGTTGACAGTACTATATATTTATGATACAAAAACAAGCCAACAACAATACATGCACTGATTTATCAGAGAAAATACTTGCTGTCAAAATGGCACAATCAGAACATTTGACCAAGGACAAAAAAAGACACAAAGGTGAAACAAGAGCCTTCTCGAATATTTTAAAAATGTTACTCACAAAAAACGGTAAAATAAAATCTATGTATTATTGTTCTATTTGCTAAAATATATTAGAAGCGACTTGATGCCATGTAGAATAAACATTTCTTAAGATTTATTGGGACCTAAAACAGAACAGAATTTTTTTTTTTTCTTATCGTCTTCTCATCAGCCTGATCCTGCAGGACATGCTCTCTTCTTTGTAAACTGGATCATATTACTATGCTAGAATAATTCTGAAGGACGAGTTAAAAAACTGCATCCAGCATAACCTGACATTTCTGTACATTTAAATCCTCTGTATCTTTTACTGTCTTGAATGGAAATGCGTGGTGTTTTTGACATTTTCTAGACCAGGGGTGTCCAAACTTTTTACGGTGAGGGCAGCATAAAGATAAACGTGGACGACTGGGCCTCTTTTCACATCTCAATTTTAGTGTATTTATGTTCATGTTTGAGAGTTTTAACCTGTCAAAGGGCCCTGATTAGATCAGGCTATCACTGGGTTCACCCCAAGTCAGGACGAGAATGACATCCTGAGTACACTAAACTGCAAGAACATGCCAAAATTAAGGGAATTGTTGGTGCTTGAGGATGAATATTGTAAAAAACTTTAATAGGACCTTATGATAAAGCAAATACTGCCAAAATGTGCATGACTGATAGTATTTGCTGCTGTAAGCTAAATGTCTTTATTCATTCAACTGTTTCGGGGGTCAATTCAAAATGGATCGAGGGATGCATTTGGCCCCCAAGCCATAGTTTGGACACCGCTGTTCTAGACTTTCCTGCTGGGCACTAAATATCAGCAATAATATTAATAAAGGCTTATAATAACAGACCGATGGCTCCTCAATAAAGATAACATAAAACACATTTATTATCGTTCTCAATCCATGAATGCAACATTATTTGGTAGAAATGTTATTACATGTTAAAGCAGCAACCCATTAGAGAGAAATCAGGTCAAGTGAAAAAACATCTCGCTCATGGATTTAATATCATGTTAATTACGTGGACTTAATGAGAGCTGACCTTTTGGAGGGGTAGCGGCAAAAATGGCTCCAATGAAGAAAAAGTTGTAGTCCCCTTTCATGTGCCAAAAACAACAATATGTTTAGACTAACTTATAGCACTAGTTTCCTATCAGAACTTAAAGCTGAGTTTTATGTCTTGACAATAGTGTTTACTTTCCCAGAGATGTCTGTTGTGTTGTTGTTTTTCTCAGACATGCTGTATGTATCTTTGGACAAAGGGCTCTTCGAAGAGAAATTATAACATGACAACCACAGAGCGCCTGTGAAGTCTTGGAAGTGAACTGCAGTTCTCTCATAATTTATTTTTAAACATAAAAACACAACTTTTTTGTGCTTTCTGGTCTTTTGTTTGCAGGCTAACAGTATTTTAGAGCACTTAAAATGAAAATGAAATTTGAGGAACTGTTTATAGTGTTTATGTGGAGACATAGAAAGCAAAGTTTTGGGGGACTTGAGACATGGATGGTATTATCAGTACAATATATGTATGAGCAGATATTAGATCTAAAAGATATATATTGGGATATGCAGATATAAGAAATGTGGCCAATATTTGCAGCAGATATAACAGCCCAACATATTTCTTATATCAGCTGAAATATTTGCCGATTGATGAATGTATAACAATGCTTCACTGTATTATCATTGAATGTCTAGATTTTAAAAAACAATCATTTTTCAGTCCAAAATGCTGTTTTTCTTGTTTTCCATCTGTTTTGAACATAACTGTCACGTTGACATGGTCAGGTCAGCTTCAGTTAAGTTGAGACTACATACTGTCGACAAAAAAAATATTGGTATTGGCAATAATTCGTTCAGAAATCTTGAACTATCTGATACTGGTGCAAATACTGTGTCATAAATTCCTACTTGAACTGCACATTGTGCATCAGCTTCTCCTCTGTGATATCACTGTAATGTTATCACTGCTGTTTATGTGAGAGCTTTGCTCTGCCCTGGTTGTTGCTAAACTTAAGTGTCTCTGCGCTGCTACATGAACTGTATGGACTTTGAAAGTTGCTGTAGACAACAATTTCACGACAGAAACTTTACCACGAAGGTCGGACGAGGTTTTGGACGAGACCCAGTGTCATCCTTTAGAGGGTGAAAATCTTTCCTCGAGACCTTCAGCCGCCTTTGCCTGTGGTTGCTGTAGTAAAAACATAAACTGGTTACAGTACTCATGAATGCCTTTTTTCAGTTTGGTTAGAAGCCCTGTTGATGCCAGTATCACTGATTTGTGGAAAAACTTTGAAACTCAAATACTCTTTGCAGAGGAATGTAAGAAAATCTCGTGTTCAGGGACATAAATGCATATATGTGTGTGTTCGGGATTATTTTGTATAACAAAGGAGATCACTTCTGTTCCATAGAAATACCTGTGGGAGAGGCTTCACCAAGGAGTGCATATCACAGCATACTGTGGCCTAATGTGAAGCATTATTAGTGTGGTTGTAGACTTATAGTTAGTCGCCTTACAAGGATAAGAAAGTTGTCAAAATCAAATGATGTTTCAGGGTTTTTTTTTAAAACAAACAAATAGAGAAATGTACTTTCAAGGATGTTTTAGGAGTTTTAAACCTTTCAAATCAATCTCAACATGCATGAAACAATCACAAAAATATAGCCATCTGTCTGTCTATCCATGGACTTCAGATATGACAATACCTGAATACACTTGCAAATATTCCACAGGTGACCATTTTGAAAACAACAGGCTTTGGACAAGAGTCACACATGTGTGATAACCAGCAGCGTCCTTTACTATGTAAGCCTCTGTTTTTTAACAAATGCACACGAGGGAAACAGTTCTGCATGTATTCATAACAGAGACCCTCAATGGGAGCCAAAGGACACGAAGTCCTTCATAATGTTGCTTTAAAAGTTAAAAAGCTATGAAATGCTGCCAGCTCACAAGCTAATGCTGACGTCACGTTAGATTCAGGTTGAAGAGGATCCCTGTTCTTCCTCTGCTAAATGTTTTCACTTGGTGAATCTGTTGCTATGAAAAATCGTTCATTTATTCATTTAGCCTGATTTATTTATACTGGGCTGTCCAATGAGAGCAGTTCATGATTTTTACTGGCACCTTGTGTACACCAGACAGTGGAAGAAAAAGCACAAATCTAACATTTAGACAAACAGTACACTCAGAAATAAAAGATGAGGACAAAATGGGTATAAGGCAGGAAATAAGAAGAAAAGAAATGTTTTCATTACTGTGAGGAAGACATGGAGAAGAGAGGCTGTGAGAATATAAAGGTCTAGTTTTTGAGAAATGTCCACAGTCTGTCTTAGGACCCACAAATCTGGAAATATTGAATGAACGGCAAACAAAGCAGAGATATTGGTTATTATAATTCTTTGCATAAATCTCTTTGAACTCACTGCTGCCACGAGGCCTTTGACCCTGTTTAATTAATGCAGTAACATGGGTAACATCCTTATTTTTAATTTATTTGTTTGTGTGTTATTACGCCATACATCACCGTTACATCTTCAGTACCTGCAATCAGATTTCACTTGCCTGCCTTCCTGAAAGCTGTGTGCAGTTAAATACATCAGAGCACAGGTATAATTTTTAGCCAAGAGACTAGCAGCCCTCTTTAACAACTTTTCTTCTTTATCAATCTTTATAAAATCCTTTAAATTGAAATGCTGCTAGGAAAGGTAACCTGGTTTGGTGCTGATTTGATTTACATGATGCACTGTATAAGAGAAAAGTGACGAGCAGGAAGTGATGAGTTTTCTGTTTGTGGAAGAATCTTTAGCTTACTCTTTTATGTGAACTTATGGCAGCCTACTCCTGTTTTAGAGGCACTTTCCTTTTTCTCAATTCAAATTGTTTATCAATAGACAAAAAGCACTTAATGAGCAGCTGTTTTAAAGCCAACAGACCACTATGACTGAATCCAAATCTGAAGAAAAGCTTCAATTTCCATCACCATAAGCAAGGCTGTAGGGAACTAAATTAACATTTTATTCCTTTTTTGGCAGACTACTGCAGAATATATCAGCAGCTGTGGTACTGTTTAATGATCGCTATTATTCTTTAAGTCTACACCATTGATCCCTAACCTTTTTAACAATGTAGACTGGCTTTTAGGCAAGACAAGGACTGGCTATTACAGGTGGCTGGGGGATAATAACTCCTCATGATGGTGGTAGCTTTGATTGTTTAACATGAAAAACTACATGGAGCAAGAACAGTGCATCTGTTCAACCAGGGACCAGGTAAACATAATCTAGTAACATTAACTCCCTGTGAAAGGAAGGAACTAACCAAAGAGGGCATGCTATCAGTTTTTTGGAGGTCCTGCAGTGCTGCAGTATAAAACTTTGACCAGTACTCCCGTCAAGAATCAATATCAAATGAGTACTCTAACACGATGTGTCTGTGCTTTTCTTTGATCAATAATACTTTATTTTCTTTGCACTTAAACTTTAAACTCACTTTATAAATTCAATGCTCAATAGCCTTTTACTTTTCTTTTTTATTGTGCTTTCGGTCATTAAAACAGAAAATTCATAAATTATGTAAGCATTAAAGAGACAATTGGTGTCAGTATCCTTTTTGGTATCAAAAACTTAAAGCAAAAAGTTTTGGGGATTGTATTGATTTTAAAAAGAAAGTTTGGCATCACCCCCGATAAGGCTTATTCTGCCCTGCGGTCATCAGACTTTATACTGTAGCTCCACTTGAAAGTCACAACTCTGTTAGGCCTTAGAAACCAACCCTTTTTTAACTGCATTTGTTCATATACTGTATTTTGTTCTAGTTTGTTCAGATATAAGCTTCTGTCAATCTTCATTAATCTTTAACTGCAAATCCCAGAACTATTTCTATCCATATTGTATGTATATTTTAAATGGTTAAAATTCTTTTTACTTACAAAGTCTCACTTTTGCTTATCAATTTTGTTAGTCTTTCGTATATTTTATTTTATTTTTTAAAGATTCTTTGATGGATAACATTTCCATATCTATCTAATATAAATTCTATACCTGTATATTTTGATATTCCTCCTGCTGTAATTTGTTTAAAGCAACTAAACAACCAAAATTCCCTTAAGGATTAATCAAGTTCTTCTTAATCTGACAAACTGGAGGTCCCTGTCTTTATGCATTTCCCATTTTGCACCTCCAGCTTTGTGGACATCACATTTATTAACCTGACACACGAGATGGACTGTTCAGTATTTACTATTCTGAATATGATTCACTAGTCCATCTGGGCAACAGCCCATAAAAAGTGTTTAGATAATGTAGTAGGTTGGCGCTACCGCTGTGGTATGAAGCTCAAAATGTTTGACACATCAAACTCTCACCAAACATGTCAGAAGTGGAGGGAAAATATTATTTCCATTTAGAAATACTTTCAGTGTTGTAATTCATTTTTCATTTAATAAAGACATGTGGTCCAGATCTAACAGAGCTGCTACTGAGGCTGTCAATGCCAACCTAAGTTACTTTTTGCTGTCATCCGCTCATAGTTCCCACCTCTGTCTGCTTTAAAGCACACTGATTGGGACGCCCCGCTTTGGGCCAAGCACAATGCTTGTAGACTGGAGCTTGGCAAGATGGATCTTAAAAAGATTTAATCAGGCAGATCAAACTGCTGCACAAGTTTAAATTTATTAGTATCACCTTCCCCCAGGGTATATGGGTCGACATATGTAACCATAATCTTACCAGGCATCTTTGCTCATTCACTTGCTGCCCTGGACCCCCTACAGATCTTGGGCTTCTGGACAAAATTAAGCTTCGTTTGAGCTGAAGCAGAGCTTTTGCAGCCCAGAACTATTCTGAATCAATCAGGATCCAAACCACCTCCATATGCAAACTTTTCAGTGCCCATTAACAGGTGTTTACACAAAACATCAAGGATTATCATTTGGCATGATAGCTGTTGATGCACTGTGTGAATCCAGGTCATTGGATTTTGACTTTATCTGACCTCCATTGTTGATCTTTTCTTTTTGAACCTGATGCTTTCACTGTTAAGTTTTCCTGATATGTGTCATCCTCCTGCTCTGTGTGCCTCACACTCTGCACTGAAGGTCAAATGAAATGAACTGGGTTGCTCTGGCTGCCTCCATGACTCCTTTACTTATTCTTCCCACTCTTGTGTGTAGGATCACCACCACTGCAGCCTGCATGATGGACCTGCGCCGCTACCCTCTAGATGAGCAGAACTGCACCCTGGAGATCGAAAGCTGTAAGTACCGTTGTCCCTGACAACCGCCTCTCACGCCCACACGTAGACGTAGATTTAAACAGATCCCACGTTTGCATGCAGCTCCGGAGTGAGAAATCCGAGAACCATCTGCGGGCCAAGGTAGGAAGACGGATGATAAGGCTGCACGTAAAATGCTGAGAAAGGCTGATGAGATATCACGAGATACGCATTGAGAAGAGGAACATCACTAATGGCTGACTGACTGATAACATCCAGCCTAATTAATTCAACTCCAGCTGCAGTGGCTTCCCAAGGCGTGGAGGAGCCTGATTAGGTCCAGTGTTTCAGGGAGGTGCTGATAGTGGATGTTGTGTGCAGCTCCTTCCCCGAAAAAACTGCCTCCATGTTTGTACAGTACAAAGAGCTCATTTCACTCGGAGCTCGTAATTGTACGTGATCCGGCGTTCTGGAGCGGAGGGAGGGAAGGAGGGAGCGTGGAGTAACATGAGAGGGAAAGACGAGGTCCTCTGCGTGTTTTATCTGGGTCCCCGGAGAGAAGGATTATGGGGCTGGGATGTGGTGTAGGGCTCAGTCTTTCTGGGTTTGATCACACCATTGCCAGCAGCACAAAAACAGCACGGGTCAGAACCGCCTCTCGCCGTTCCTCTCCCATCTCTCGCCTGATCACTCCCTCATTTTTCCATGTCCCTCATCTCCTTTCTTTGCACAGTCTCATCCTCTTCTTCTTCTTTTCTCCCAGCCTTTTTATCTCTCTCTCCATCACTCATGCTCTCTTTTTTTCTCCTCCTCCTCCTCCTCTCTCAGGCTGCACAACACAAAACGCACACACTCCCTCCCTCACACACACACGGAGCTCTAGTTTTGATCACCAGGCAGTATCTGCTCTCATATGGATTAACTGGCAATGGTTTTAACGCTGGAATCGCTTCATGCCAGAGCGTGCTATTTTATTCAGACTAATGAGCCCAGAGAACTCTCACTTCCCTTGATAAACTTGATGCATTTTTAACGGACACAAGTCTTAAAACCGCAGATCCCATGACGCATCAGTAGCTCTTCTCCGAGCAATAATTGATTCCTATTGTCCCACTGCTAAAGATTTATTGTCTTGCATACATTCCCATGCAAACGCACACCCACACATGAATTCATATCTTCAGGCTGCATTGTCTCTCTCTTCACGTCACTCTTATGGGACTCACATGACAGCCCAGGAGGAGCGCAGTGATGTAACACGTTGACATCGCTCCCAAAACATACAGAGACAACAGTCCAGAACTAATGGGGCTACAAACTGACTGACCGCGCATATACAGGCCATAAAATGCTCCCTTTACGACACTCCTCATGCCAAAGCAATCCCCTCCTCTCCTCTTCCTGGACACTCTCCTGGTCCTGGCTCGTCATGGCTGATCAGAACTGAACTGAGCCGCACATCAAAACATTGGACTCGGCTCTAATTGGGGTGATGCTGGGTTGCACAAGGCTGTGATAATGATAATGCAGAAAAGAGCCTTACTGTATATGCGAGTGCTCAATATCAGGCTCAAATATGTTAAGGCTCTCTGCTGCAACTCTGCAAGGATTCGCCAGTTTTTGTGTTTCCAGATCAAGCTGAACCCAAGAACGATGTAAACTGAGGGTAAGATGGATTACAACAATACTGTACTGAAGTAAAAGTACATATCAAGATATAATATTCAGGATTCTGTTTTTTTAATTCGAAACTGATTTTCAAACTTGATTACAAAAATAGTAAACTCAAAAGCCTCAGGGGACAAGCTGACCCCCTGTTATTTAATTTCCAGAGGTAGGATCAGTGGTGGACTAAAGGTGAGAAGGGAGCATGCGGAGCCGGGGGGGGAGTGCAGTACTTTTCTTATAGGTGGGAGTAATTCTCAATATAGCAATTTATCATTTGTCCTGGCAAAAGCAATCCAACTATCATGCACTAGCTCCAATTTTATTATTATTTTTTATTATGGCTCTTTAGTCACATTTCTCTTTCAATCTGATTCACCAAAATAGTGCTTCAAGACTCCTTGGAGCAGCACATCTGAAAGCAAAGCAGAAATCAATGGGCTCTCGGACAAACACTAACAGAGATCACGGGAATTACTCACTTTTGTCAAATTCCAAAAGACGCTGAAAAGTCAACGCTCTTTATGGTGCTACAAGGGAAAAGATAAACTGAAGGATCCACTCCTATCAGGGGAGGGGTCACCGTTATTTGCCTTAGAAACTGTTTTTTGCCCTTTTTATTTACAAGTGGGAAATGCACAACTAGTAATGCATAGAACATGAAAAGGTCATATGATGCCTTCAATCTGGTTTTGATTTAGTGCTGTATTCCCTCTCTGTCTGAGATCCTCTGTTAGACCTCCTGCCCCTTGAAGGCTCCCTTCCCCATGTAGACCCAGCCCGCCCTTTTTTGGTTTACAGGACAGCTCTGTGGTAATTGGTTGGTTCAGCACTGCTTGGAGACAACGTCTACACTCTGTAATGGGCTTAAACTGCTGATAAAACAGTGGTATGATGTCACACTGGTAGGCTTATTCCAGGCAGCTGCTGGTGCTGCAAAGAGGTGAGAGGAAGAGGTCTTAATGCTGCAGACTTTTTGTCTTGTTCACAGAGGTGCTCTAACACGCAGATGAGTTAAACACTAAAGATAATATACAGCAAAAAAGGATGATATGGCCTTGTTATGACAGTTCATAGACTTTGATGAAATAAAAGCAAACTGAAAGACCTGCTTTGTCAAATTAAAATGTCACAGTGGCACAAATCGATAGCAGGAGCTGTTATACAATGCTCCGAGTATATATGCTTTCTGCATAACATCAATACACACTTCATTTTCTCTCTGAGGAAAGCTGTAATGTTACAAGGTGGCTGTGTGCATGTAGGAATGAAAACAGAGCTGCTAAACAGTACATATCAATGGGTGACACTAGAAAATACAGCTCTACACTTTGGAGTTACTGGGTGCACAATAGGGTTTTTAATGGTCAGACAATGAGAGTATAATGTTTACATGGGATGATAGTGTCTTAAACACTTACATGTCTATAAATACATAACTTAATTCAGAGGTAGTGTGTTTATTTTTACAGCTGTATAATTCTATTAATGTAATTTACAAAATAAATGTATGGGTCTCAAATTCTGCCAAAATGACAAGAAATACCAAATAATTACATTAAGTCAATGATTAACCTCATTTGAGACATTCTATATTCTTTTGATGATCAGATATTGTGATATGTTGATAAATATTCCTGCAATAAAATAGCTGCACTTATATATCCTGGTATATCATTAATAAGCCATTAACAATATTGAATATATGAACCAGAGTTAAAGGGTTAGTCCTCCCCTGGGGACAGTAGGATGTATATAGCAGCACATGGTACCACCAAACCCTCGTAATTATCCCACTTATAGGTTACAGCTCCTCAAAAAAGTACACTGGCCCGACAATAAGTTACAGCAAGAATCTTTACAGCATTTATTCTTCCTTGACACATGGAGTGTATTCAGAAAATGTTATGACCACTTGCCTTACACACAATGTAATCTTATCAGTGTATAAACTTTTCCACAAGTTGAATTTGCATGGTTTTTAATTAAAGGAAAAAATGCGAACACTGGAAATTCCTACAAAGATGCCAACATATTTATCATTTTGTGCTATATATTAGATAAGAGAAATTTAATCCAATCTAGAAAAATTAAATTAAACAACAGCAACCAAATCTGTGAGACAAATTCAGCAACAAAAACTCTAACCACTTCCACAGCACTGACATTTGACGTGAGAGAAAGAAATTCACTGACATAAAAAGTAAAAAACTACGTCTGTTTAGGTATTTTGCATGCAGACTTGTGCACAAAGAAACCACTGCTGTGCTTCCTCTGCTATCAAAGGCAAAAACATCTAAAAGGAAACAGCCTATGGGTGAAGTTCTCTGCCTGTCCAACCATAAATGGGGAAAAAAAGACAAATGTGAGCATCATGACTAACTTCACCTTGAATGTCAGTGCTGCTGCAACAAAGACAAATGTGTTAATTTTTAAAAATCAAACGCTCTGGCTTTAATTATTCATCACATCTGAATAGGTCACTGCCTCTATTTTGAGTACGAGGCAGACACAGCAGAGCTCCGAGCGGGGGAGATGGCTGCTCCCTGTTTGCCTGCGACGCTCTTCATGTCAGACTCAGTCTGCAACAACCACTGCGCCTGCGCTGCCTCCATCCATGTGCAACAAACACATCCAGCTCCAAATCTCTGCCGCTCACAGCAACAACAGCATCACTCCTCAGTCTTTATTATGCATTAATGTTGTTTCCTTTTTCTTCTCCAAATCCTCGTACGTGTGCAGCTGTGTGAAACTGTTATACACTGTGAGGCTTAAAGGAAGTCTCAGCTTTTTCCTTCAAAGTGAGTCACCAAACATCAAACAGATCACACTTTACATTACTGCCAGCCAGCCTCCCAAGCAGACGGGAATAGTTCGTATACCTCGCAGTTACAGCCATTGTTTCAAGTTGATGTAAGTAGGTTATGAAAACAAACTGTAATCCATCACGGCGGGCATGGAGCTGCATTTTTTAAGTGTTTCTAGGTGATTCAGTTTAGAAGGCAGTTTTACTACTACAGCTCTAAACACTAGCATCATTTTACTAATGACTACCCCGAGCCAAGTTCAGAGAGAAATACTGATTTTCTTCAGGTCCATATGAAATTAAAAATGTCCTCTGTGCATAAAGAGAGAGCCATACTTTCTCAAAATATAGAGTAAGCATTGACATCACAATATGGACACCAGACTAGAAGGTCTGGTCACCCCTGGGCACAAAATCAGTGGGAAGAGCAAGTGCTTTGTTTGTAATTTCTGGGGCCTAATTAATTTTGATCACAGGAAATGTAGATTCTAAACTGATATATGGTTAAAAAGGACTAAGCATAAGTTTTGAAGCCATAAAGTTATGTTTATAATTCAGCATTTATAAGCCTGAGCTGTGGGATGAAGCCCTGTAGTGACTCTAACTCTGTGTCAGTGTGATTCTGTGTTTATCCAAAATAAGGTCGATGTACCCCGGCTTTTTCTGAGCAAACATTTTTACCATCCCTTTAATGTTACACCCAAACAAGTCGGATACTTTCATTTTATGAAAAATATGCAAAATAATGGTAATATTGGACAAAATACAGGATAGGCAAAAATAAGCCACAAGCTTCAGCCTATACCTTTTTTAAGTTATTGATAAGCTTGTGTTAAATGATTGTACTCTTTGTTGGGTTAAATTTATGGAAACAAAATAAAAATATTAATTTAATTAATTCATTCACTTCATTCATTCATTCATTTAATACCAGTCATATGAATGTGATAATGTTAATTAGAGATAAAAAAAAAAAAATAAGGACTCAAGTATTTTTAAAATCATTCACCAGCCACTGTAGTCAGACCTCTAATGCATGGGTTTAATGTACAAGCATGAAAACATAATCTGTCTCATTTAAGATATTTTATGATTGATTTGCTAAAATTGAATTGCTTTATTTTCCTTCAAAAAGTAGAGGAGTAAGTGGAGTTCATATTCATAATTAATAATAAATTCTTAATAAATGTGTGTAAGCTCAGTGATATGACACCAGCTGCTGTAACATCACAGCTTCCTCAGTCTAAAATTATCAAATAAAAAAAGTCATTAAAGCTCTTTAGCTAATTTTTTACATCCCACTGATAGTTTTTGTCAGTTTGTGCTTTTGCCACAGAGTGTCTGTTATTCCGCTCAGCTGTGTGGACTGTGACGTTGGGGACGTACCCTCCATTAGTTATACTTAAGGATTTAAGTTTGTATCTGAACCAAGCAGCAACCTCTGATGCTGAACAACAAATCCAACTGGAAACCATTTCCAGTTGTCGCAGACCATTTCTGCGATTGAAATAAACGTGTTTATGGGCTGGTTCAAATGCATTTTGACCATATGCTTGTTGGTGGGTGAATTCTGTGTTTATGAAATAAAACAGGGTAGCAAAAATTGTAAATCCAAAGGCACGGCTTTAGAGGCTGTAGTGTTTAAGTTTAGGGAACAATACAGAAGACTGTGTGGTGGAAACCCCTGATATCGGAAATCTAATCTAATCTAATTTAGAATAGTCAAAGTTAATACTGATATTAAATGTGAGTGATGTCGGCTAAAACTCAGTGTCCTCCTCCTGCATATCAACAAAGTGTTTGTTTAGCAAAAATATACAAAAGTTGTGTTTATATTACAAGCTGCCATTTTAGGCTAGCTTCATGTTACGTTGTAAGATGATGTTAATGCTGTTGGCCAGCATTATCGAATAGAAACCCCACTTTTACATTAATGTTAACATCAGTAACAATATTAAGTAAATATTTTCACTGATCAGTTTTATTATAGCTACTTTACATTACCAGGACATCACATATTGTCAGTATTCTGAATGTTTCTCCTGCCATCGAGCGTATACAGTGAATGATGTCAGATGTCACATCGCATTGCGCAGCGTCACACTGCCTGCTGTACACACTGCATCTGTAAAAACTGTAGTTCCATGCCCTATGTTCCCCCTTGTACACAGTACGTCACATGCTTTTGCCGTGACGTGTTGTGAAAGGACATGAAGTGCTTTGTAATGATGAGGGGTGGTCTCAAAGGTTCATCTGTGAGACAAGGTTTCTCCCTCAGTGTTGAGAGTGAAAGTAAATCATTTTATTAACTGAAATAGATGAATGCTCTGCTGTCTCTCCGCCATGTTAGACAAAAAACAAGCTCTGCTGAGTGAGAAGAGTTTAAAGAAAGTCAAGTAAATCCCTCCAGCATTTCTTGAAAATCCCTCTTTCCTAGTTCATAATCCGTGTTGACTCAGGTGGTGGAAAGGAAAGTAGAGATGGGGCGTAGAGGCAAGAATGTTGTACCGCGTCACACAGCTTTACACATGGGCAAGTGTTAAATAGCACTTTTCTAGTCTTTCTGAAGTGTTTTTACACCATGGGTCACATGTACCCATTCACAACCATTCATTTTCTCATTCAAATTGAAGTTTCTATTTGTTGTCTATGAGCATTTACTGACACATCCACACTCTTTCATATCCATTTACATGCAGCTGACACAGCAGAGGGAGCTACATGTGACGGCGGTGTTCAGCATTCTTAGTATTCTCTATGACTGTGGATGTGTTGAATTGTCAGTGTGGTTATTCATTGAGTTGAATCTAGAGAAGGCTTGTTCTTTCATATTTAACCTCCAGTTTAGATGTTAAAACAGGATAAAAAAATACTCTTGGATTAAGACATGGATATCTTGAACCTTTCTTAAAACAACCCAATACACATACACCTTTAAGCCACACAGAAGTTGTGAAATTTAGGTCACAACAAGACAGACAAAAAAACTTTGCTTGCATGAAAGTTTGTCAGGCAGCTTAGGGGAAGGGGATTTCTGATTGGTGGGTCAGTGGACTGTTACAAGGGTCACTTTCAAGCTTAAAGGTTTATTTATCAGTAGAGAGAAGGGGGTTGGACTGGTTTCTCAGTTTAATCAACTTGATAAAAAATGTCACTGTTTTTGGTGATTTTGAGAATCAAGGAAAGTATATTTTGGACAAAAAGGTGAGAAAATGGGCCCTCCAAGCATTAAAAATGAACAATGAGGATGGAACCACTTATAAGACCTTTATAACAATGTCTGAATCATTTAGAAAAGGTGGCTCAATTATTTAGAAAACTAACAAGTCTGAACCGCCGGGGTCTTCATCTGGCCTGATGTGGGAACAGGTTGGCTCCCTAATGATTAAGTTATCATAGTTAGGGCCTTTTAAGTATTTCTTGCCTCATTGTTACATTTTTCTTGTTTGGAGTGCTGGTTTTGACCCCCTTTTGTGTGTTTCTAGGTTGTTTGTGTGCAGAAAAATCAAAAAATGGGCTTGAACTATTGACATTACAGTGAATGCACAATATGACCTCTTTAAATCCCACCTGTTGTGCTCCAGCTTCTTCATAGTTTCTGATTCTATCCACTGCCCTCTTGGAATAAAGGCAAACAATTTAAACACATACTTGACGTAATTTATGGTGTTTTTTCAACTGATGATGACGTTGTTTTTTCTGCAGATGGCTACACCACAGACGATATTGAGTTTTACTGGCGAGGTGGAGACGGCGCTGTGTCTGGGGTTGACAGGATAGAACTGCCACAGTTCTCCATAGTCGACTACAAACTCATCTCCAGGAACGTGGTCTTCTCTACAGGTAAATGAAAGAGCTCAGTTTGTCCTTGTTTTGCAGACTAACCTTGACATCTGAAATGGGCTTAAACATAAATGGAAACAAACCATTTGAGTACTTTATTTACCTTTAGCTGTTGTTCCAAAGATGATCATAAGTACAGTAACTTTGAACAGGGAGACTGGGATCCATCCCATTTCCACAGACAATTAAAATACCTGCTTTCAGCACTATGTAACCTTGGCAGCAGGCTGAGAGGTACACACAGTTGTAGTGCATCAGTCCACACACAAGGGTTCAGTAAAGAGGAAGCCAGTTAGTCAGTCTTAATACTGTTTGCTAAAATGGCTGTGGTAAGAAATGAAAAAAAACCCAGTGATGGCTATATTGGTGGATTGGCTGATATTGAGCCGGCCTTTATATGCTGGCTATAACATACAAGAAGTTTGTAAACAACAAAGTGTTGTCAGAACAAGAATCATGCTACTGCTGAATCTGATAATGCTAATGCTAATGTGGCTTGTGAGTTTACCTGGTTCTCTCGCATCTTTGCCACTTTGTCTTTCAACAGGTGCACATTGCTGTGGGGGGTCGGTAACAGCACTTTTTGTGTTTTAACAATAATAATTATGATCATTTTAGTAGTGCAGCACTTTACAGGGATAGTTCAGAACTTAAAAAGTTGTGTTTTATGAAATTCATGTCAATAGTTGGTACATTAGTGGAGGTAACCTTGGTCGGCTCTGCCTCTGTTAGGAGAAAGCTGTCTTGGTAACAGGTTCACCGTTTCATAAGGGGCTGAATTCACCATTCAGTGACTCTTTTTAGGTGAAAGCAAACCAAAAAACAGCACTGGGACGGTTGTACAGTGGACTGGACACATTTATATTGCTTTCCTTTTCAGCTATCAAGCCACTTTTTAGTTGTACTTTGCTGCAGGTGGTGAGACTTGTCGGTTATGCTGTTCTGATGTACTGAAAAATTAATGGGCTTGCTAGCACTAAGTAAAGCACAAAGAAGTATTTAATACTATGTATAGTCACTATATTGCTGCAAATAATCACATTTTTTGTTGCTCAAGATTTTTTTTTCCTTGATTTACTCTGTCACTTATTTTGCCCCTCTGGACTCTTGGAGTTAAAACTCCCTCCCAAGATTCCTCAGATAACAGACGCAATATCAATTTGTCAGTCTTAGCAACGTTTGAAGATAGAAATACTGAAATTGCCCATTGTTTTCACAAAGGTAAGTCCTGCCATGATTTACACAGGCACATTTTATGGCTTGTTTTTAATGTGATAGGATACTATTGAGATCATTTCATTTTAATATATTGCAAAAATAATGAAGTCCTCTACTTTCAAACTGCATATTGTACACTTAATAACAAAATAACAGAATGTACTTTAACTCTAAGAGGAAAATTCATATTAATTTTGGGACATACAGTAATTTGATGACAGCAAGGCAAACTTGTTCAACATAATTTCTGTGTCAGATGTTTTTTTTTTCCTTTGAGAGGGGAAAAGTGATTAATATTGGAAATCCAGTTTTGTGAGAAAAGGTTGGGATTTTACTTTTAGGCCATATCATCCCTCATAACATTCAACATCTAGGAAGGACATCCTGGCCTCATTTACAGCTTGTACAACCTAACATTTTTGTCTGCTATATACAGTGCCCAGCATAAATGAGTGCACACCCTATTAAAAGTAATGTATTAATCAATATCTAAATGACCAAAAGAATATTTTCCAAAGTTTTGACAAAGCTGAGTTTGACATATATATATTTTTTTAACATAAGATGAAAATAAGGGTAATATGGTAATTAAAATTGAGCTTTGCTCCCACCCCTTTGATTGGGGTGTACTAATTTTTGCATCCTGATCTTAAATTGAGAAAAATACTTTTTTGTGTGCAACTTAAAAAATCTTGTTTGCTACCAATGGCCCACATTTGGGGGAGCATTTTGTGGCATAATGTGCCATAGAAAATGTTGATTTTCAAAGGAAACTAGATGTTTTCTGATAAATCTGAAGGGGTGTACTCATTTTTGCTGAGCACTGTAAATAAAAGCTAGCTGATAAATTAAAAGGGAGGTTTAAGCCCTTAGATACTATAGTTAAGACAACAAAGGATAACAGCAACCAGTGGAAGTTGAAAAGAAGGAAAAATGTATGGCTCAATTAGCAGTCAAACATGAAGAAGAGATAAAACAATATAAAGAAAGTAAAAGAAAAAATGCAGGTGCTCTCAAAAGCTCCAAAAAACGAACTAAATTTCTACATATTGCTGCTTAAAAGTATGATATTAGGCATTACTTAAAATTCACCATATCCGATGGACCTGGCTGAGAACATTTTAGCTTTTAAAGGCGGCCATTAAATGACTACTATGTCTTTCCATCCCCCCTCCTCTCTCCCTGTGCCTCCTCCAGGTGCTTACCCCCGCCTGTCCCTCAGCTTCAAACTGAAGAGGAACATTGGTTACTTCATCCTGCAGACATACATGCCTTCCATCCTGATTACCATCCTCTCCTGGGTCTCCTTCTGGATCAACTATGATGCCTCGGCTGCCAGAGTGGCCCTGGGTAGGATCGCCTCGCCGCGGCTGCACAGTGACCCTGAGAAACATCCCAGAGCTAGATGATAACAGAGCATAAAAAGAGCCTTTTAGCAGATATGGAGCCCTTTTACATGTGCTTTACATGTTAACATTAACGTGTGTGTCATGATCTCTGCTATGACTCTATTTCCCAGCGTTTACTTGTCCTCTCATTAGCTCTGAGCATGTGAGTGATAGCAGTGTGTGATAGGCTGCCTGGCTAAATGTCTGTTGTTCAGAGATGACTATATGCATGACTCATGCAGAGCGAGAAGTGCTGCAGCTCGACCTTGAAGCGTGCTGTCTTTCTCTCCCTGCCTGTCTGTCCATCGTAGCTTCTCATTGGTTGAACTTATCAGAGAAAGATCTTGGCTAAATTACAGCCCAATTAGAGTGTTCATACTCCCTAACATGCACAACATACACGGGTTATTACTATTTTAACACCAATGTCAAACCAGCGCTGACAACAGAGAAAGCTCTTTAAAGCTAAACTGGGGTATGACAGGTCAGAGCAGCAGACAACATTGCTCTGAGCTCTTTGTGTGTCGTTCTTGTCACACACCATTTGTTTTTGGAGTGGGACACATGCAGTTTGGAGCCCCAGACGCTGTGTTTTGGAGGGTAACGTGATTTAAAGATCTGCCTCCTCCCAGCGTCCCGAGAACGTGCAGTGAGCCGGCGCAGCCAATGAGGGACTAGGCTCCATGCCACGGTGACACTGCTGGCTGCTGGGTTATTTATAATACGTGTGAATCTGACCAAATGCAGATTGTGCATGCATATGACTAATGTATCAAACAGAATGTGTGTATGTCAAAAAAAGCAGGTGAATCGTGCTGTGACTAATAGCAGATGTTTACAGTGCTAACGCTGTGCTTTTCATATGGCCTGCAGTTTGTTTCATGTCCATTTGGATACATGATTGGATAGAAGCCGTACGAACAGAAACACACTCACATACACAGTTTTAGTCTCAGGAGGTTTCTGTCTTTTCATCCATATGGGTTCACATTCTTTCAGGCCAGCCTGTTTGCTATAAATAAGTGCATATAATATACATGAAAAACATGAAGGCCAATGTTCAGCACATATGAATCCTCTCTGATGATAGCACCTGGTCCTGTTTTTCTGATGTGATGCAGACTCACATTAAACAGGAAACTATTAACTGCTCCCTTCATGTTAAACAGTCAGACAGTCCTTATCTTTATACTAAATTGGGCACTTAAAGGGATACGCTTACTTATTTTTGTTTTCATGTCTTGCCTCACTCCCGAGTCTATGACAAGCAGATAGACACCATTCTTTCAACTGTGCACGCAGTAACAAGGAAGAGACAGGCAGAGCTTGCCCACTGCTACTTAGCTTAGCTCAGACACTGGGAGTCAATGGGAAGTGTTAGCCTGCCTCTGCCTACAGTCATCAGATGAACTCTTCAGCAACTCTAAACAGTCCTGTGTGCTTGCTGTGACTCATTATTTTACTGTGTTATGTTAAGTTATCCTCCAATATCATGGTATTATCTTCTTCTACTCGTATACGGAGGCTTTGTTTTATTGACCTACTTCTGCATTAGAGATGTGATGCTTGTGAACAAGTTGAGTCTCCTGAACAGCTCTTTTAAGTGAACGATAACAACCGAACCAGTTATGAGTGAGCCGTTCATTTATGAGCCATTCTTAAATTTGCAGGCAATTTGCATTTAAGAATCTTGCAAACAGAGGGGTTTTGGATAGTTTGCAAAATATTCTTATAATTTTTTTGTTGTATGTTTAGGGCATTCTTTTTTATAAGTAGTAGTTTTGACTTTCTTTGTTTACACTAACATCTTTACGTCAGCTTCGAATTTATTAAATGCTAATGTCAGCATGCTAACAACATTAAATTGTGTGATACTTTAGATATTAAAAAGGTTATATTGTGCATTTCCAAGGTTTATATCCCCTTGTTAGACATGTTACCTTCATGCGATGGTGTACTTTAAAGCACAAGACAATAGAGCGGTGCAGGGATGACATATTTTTGTAGGCGAACATGGAAGTTAGCATCACACTCGTTCTTTGGCTAAAAGTCTATTTGATTTTTCACTGTGTTCTTGTATCTGATCACTGCTGATAATAAGCCCTGTAGTTACCAAGAAATTATCAAACTTGCACGTTTTTTATGATAATCTTGACAAAAGAACCAAACTTTCCCGATTTATGAAGCTTAAACATAATGGGCAAGAGAAAAAAGCTATTGTTAAGCTACTATGGAAATACGAAATGGTGTTTTAACTTAGAGAAGTCTCAGTATTTCTCATGAAAAAAGTCCACTTGTGATGTGTTGTTTGAGAATTACTTCAGCCTCATGTTGACCAGCCTTCCAACAGAGCCATGTTACAAACTTTAGTTCTTACTGATAACCTAATTTTGTTTATACAGATCTATGGAATAAAGTCTTAATAGCAGGATAAAAACTTGGCTTTATTTCTGAACGTGTGACCTGTGGTACCCAGGGATCACCACGGTGCTGACCATGACCACCATCAACACCCACTTGCGAGAGACGCTCCCCAAGATCCCCTACGTGAAGGCTATAGACATGTACCTGATGGGGTGTTTCGTCTTCGTCTTCTTGGCCCTGCTGGAGTACGCCTTCGTCAACTACATCTTCTTCGGCCAGGGCCCTCAGCGGCAGAAGAAGGCGGCTGAGAAAGCAGCCACGGCCAATAACGAGAAGCTGAGACCCGACCCCAACAAGGTACACGAGCCGACTGACTTCGTGTAGAGTTATCTGTGCTGTCGGTTGATATATGTGTGTTTGTTTCTGTGGGAGCAAATGACTGGTTCTCCTCTCAAGGTCAATGTGATGCTGTGATTAATGCTTTATGTCCTTTACCAGCACTCTTAACTCTGCTCTAGCTCTCCGTTTCTCACTGGTTAAGCCTTGTGCATCATCTTTATAACTCAGACTAGGATCTGAATGAAGAAGCAATGATTGGCTTATTCTTTATCTCCATATTTCTGTGTCTCTCAAAGGGCAAGGCGTCTTGGAAAAATCACACGCTGTGGTGCCAAAGCCTTCCCTTTACATTTGTACAGCTGCTAACGCTAGCAGGAGCAACTTTAAAATAAAACACCCTTTCCTTCTGAGTGTGGCAAGCTACGATTTCCCCCTAAGTAACAGTGCTGATTTTGTATGCTTGCAGTGGCTGGTGGGAAATGTAGTTCAGAGAGATGATGCTCTGTATGCCAGAATGAAACAGAGGGAAATTGACGCGTATGACTCGATGTGGGATCCCATCTTTGTGGACGATGCCGCATTAGGACTAGGCGAGCAAAGAAATAAGGTACTGGAGGTTTTGAAAGTCAAAACTAACAATGTCATCAATCTGAATCAATCCAGATCAGAGGAAAATGCTGTAGTTTTTGTGCATTTCTTTGATTTCTGTAGATTTTTTAAGGCAACTTTGATCATCACTCCCACCATTGTGTTTTTTCCCTCTCTTGGTTTGCTCTTCATGCATTTTCCTGACAAACATGGCTTAGCAGTTTGATTTCTGCAGGCTTTTATTTAATCTGGACTTGGGCTGTAAATCTAAAACAATGGGAAATGACTACAAATACGGCAAGAGAGAAGAAAACATTGGTAGCTTCTCTTGAGATGAAAACATTCAAATGCTGTAAAATCTCAAAGGCAATTGATAACTCTCTTAAGACCAAGTGAAGCAATTTAAAAAAAAAAAAAAAAAGGATGTCGGAAAAGAGATAGAGATGATTTACAGTTTGATGAATAGTGTACAAAAAAAAAATAAAAAGTGGCTTCGCTTCAAAGTTAGTAAAAAATACAAGCTCCATTTACAGCGGGACAGGATTGGATTTTAGGGACGTTTTCCTCAGAAGTCAGGCTATGGATGAAGAAATGTTGATCCGAATTCACTTCCCACAACGTCTTTTCCTGACCTGCCCTGAACCTTTTTAAGCCTTTCCTCCATCTTTGCAAAGTCCTTACTATTTCTCTCAACCTTCTCCTGTCACATTTTTTTCTTTTTGCTTTTCTCTTTTTGTTTTTAATTCAGTTTGTCTTGTGAATCGACAGAATTTTAACCACACTCTGGTTGAAATTCTGAGATGACAATGAAGATTTCTCCATGAGAATTAGTTTGTGGAGTGCGTTGTGCTCTTCCAGGAATGTAACCTCATAGTCTTGTGGTTGTATTATCACTTGATATTGATTGACAGATGATCAATGATTTATTTTAATTAGTACATTAGCTATTCCTTAACTGTAAGTAACACAATTTTTTAACTCATTTGCATTACTCATTATAGCACCTCATCAGTATTTTTTACACAGTATTGTAGTTTTTAAATCCTAGTTTAAACTTAAAGACACTTGAGGTTTTTCTTTGGCAGTAACTTCTCATGGCTCCACCTCTTTTTACACCCCCACACAGATGACCCCCGACGACAACATCCTGTTCAGCACCCTTGAGATGAAGAACGAGATGGGTGGTGCCGGGGATCTTTCCCGGGGCCTTGGAGCACCCGGAGACCCCCGCAACACCATGCTGGCCTATGATAGCTCAACGCTGCAGTACCGCAGGGCAGCCATGGCCCGCCAGAACTATGGCCATAGCGCGTTGGAGCGCCACGCCCAGAAGAAGTCACGTCTACGGAGACGGGCCTCCCAGCTTAAGGTGAATATCCCAGACCTGTCCGACGTGAACTCTATCGATAAGTGGTCCAGGATGATCTTCCCCACCGTCTTCTCCTTCTTCAACGTCGTCTACTGGCTTTACTACGTCCATTAAACCCGGCGGCGTCCGGCGGCCAGCTTTTTTGTGGCGGGCATGCTAAGAAGAAGGGGGGGATGGGAGATTAGTGAGATGATATAAATCTTGAGAGAGTGAGCGGATGTGAGAAAGACAGAGTGAAAGATGAACAGTGCACCAACTTTTTTAGCTGGTTCATTTTAGAAAAAGTAAGGAGGATGCAAAGACTATTGGATGGACTGCAGCAGCACCCAACACTTCAGTCAGCAGTGACTCTTTTAGGATTTGGGAAACACCTTAAATCGACTGACAAACACTCGAAAAAGAAGAGCGCGTTTTAAAAAGACAGATATGGTGCCTGTTCCAGAATTTCAATATATCACTAATATTTGTCATTCGTAGCTTAATCTCTGTGGATCAAATATTTATGCTTGTGTTTGCATATACTTTAAGGATTTGTTTTGTTTAGTATCTATTTACTTCGTAGCCGAGCTGTCTGCATCCAGGAAAGCTTTATAAATGATTTTAAAGGAGTCATCCTTGATAGTCTATTTTCCTATAATTACTGTATATCAAAAACATCCTTTAAAAGCATGCTTATGTTTGATTTCATTTGCATCTCAGTCATGATGATGATCGAGCGCAAAGTATTTTAGTTTTTTCTTGTGGAGGTTGGTCTGTCAGTTACTGTTTTGCAGCTTTGGCTTTGCACGGCCCACTTGAGTGGATTTAAGCATCGCTGGATGACAACGGGTGGACAGCAAGGAGCGCTCTTTTCTCTGGACAACCTCATGGGGCTTTAATGGTGCCAATGCTGAACAGAGATGCTTCTTCAGTTGTTTAAGGTCTCACATTATCGGTTAAAAGAGCGGGACTGATGGACACTGATGCTTTGGCCAGGTTTCTGTTTTTTGCTTTTTGCTGTGCTGACAGAAATCCATTCCTCCATGTGTTATTTTTTTAAAGAGAATATGTGACTCCTCCATACTTTCTGCCATTGTGTGAGGAGATTCGGAGGCGGGGAATGGCTTTAACTCGACTTAAGCTGGTGTAATAACTTTGCTGTTAGATAAGCTGAGTTTCATTGCGACCAGAGTTGCTGCATAAATATGGCAATCCACAATCATCATTTATATCAGTAGATTTGAATGATAGAAGTATGATGCGTTTCATTGTGATTAGGTTTCTGTTTTGAAAAACTGTAGATAAACATAAAAATCATATTTAAAGAAAAAGAGATGATTCATTTTTATAAATCAATACTCACATTATTGTGTAAATATTATGGATTTATTCTATTTAAATGGGTCTCTGTTGTTGTTTTTGCAGTTGAATTACAGATCAAATGTTCCATTCAGTCGAGAAAAAAAATAGAAAAGAGCAATTTAACTGAGGAAAAAATGAAAAACACGATTCACAACTTTGCTGACTCTGTACTTTTGGGACTTTTCTCTCTTTTCTTTCTTTTTAATGGACTTTCAAAAGCATCTACTTGCTGAAACTGAAGCACTTCCAGACACCAGTGACTTTTGGGTCAATGTTTTGTTCTCCTGAAATGACTAAACAAGGACCCCACTATCCAGGCATTGAAGTCAGGCATATTTTGTACAAAGTTTCTGTAAATTCCAATTGTAATATTTCATAATGACTGTAAATATCTTGTGTAATGATTGTCAGCAATTATGAAGATGTATCTAAATTCAATTAAAACTCAATTCAGTCTATCACTTCAATAACAGAGTACACGGGTGGCGGTTTTATGTGTCCCGGATGAGTGTGCGGCTGTTTGTAATTACTTTGCTTATGGCATGTCTGAATGGGAGAGCGAGCCAAAGCTGGTGCGAGGGGAGAGAAGAGAGGCGAGGGAAAAAAAAGTAGGGGTGAGGAGAGGGATGTTAGGGCTGCAGCTGGGGACTATTGGCTACATAATGGATGGAGAAGCTGAGGAGTCAGAGCAAGAGGCCACGGCTGTGGTGGTGGTGGTCTGGGCCCAAGCAGAGCTGAGCGTCAGCCTCGGCCTCAGGGGACATTAACGCAGAGAGCTGGAGATATATGGAGGCACTCTGTGGACTCAACTGTGGCCCCGCTGGCTGCGAGCACTGGAGCGCCTGCTTCAGAAAAAAAAAAAAAAAAGACATGAGGAGGAGGAAAATAAAGGGCAAGAAAGAGGGCAATCCATCCATCCCATGCTTCACCCTCTCCTTGCATCCTCCTGACTGCACCCAGCTCTGCACTGACTTGACCACTGTTACAGCCCTTAAATGGATGCTATTGAATATTTGATGCTGCAAAACACTGAATATTTAATATTTAAAAAGGGGATTTTGTTCTTTGTGCAGCTAATGTTTGATTTCAAACTTACAGGACTGAGAACACAATGAGATACCAACAGAAGGAGGGTGATCAGTATGAATTAGAAATAAGGGTATAAGCAGGAAACAAGGATTTTTGAGTCAGTTCAGCTGGAGACACAGACGAATATTAACAAACTCTAGTGGACTTTTGTGTCTGAGCTCAGGAAAATGGAGGACAAATTAATATGTGATAAAGAGAGAGGGGCTGCTCCAGCTGGAGTTTGTTTTTGAAAGAACAGAAGATGAAGGAGAGGAGACCCATCCTGCTCTGCTCTGTGTAGTGTTGTGTCCGTCCCAAATGTGAAAATGAACATGCACTGTAGCTCTTCTGGTCACCTCATCGCTTGAGTCAGGCATAAACTGTGGGATTTCAAGCTGATGGGACAGTCATGGAAAAATGTCTTCTCACTACATGACAGAATTAGGATTAAGTCTCTGTCAAATATTTTCATCTCATTTTTGTTTGTTGACGAAAGTGTTAATTTTGTTCCAGTTTCTGTTTGTGTGCACTTGTTTTTTAGTAGTTACTGTCTTGTTTGCGTCAGGTGAAAAAAGATAGAAAACTATGACGAAAATAAGTCAACAAAATTAACACTGCACTGCGCAACTAAATTGTTATGATGCACAACCAGTGTGCACGGTTTATGTGCTCTTACTGTAGGATCCAATGGTAAAAAAAATGGCATGAGTGCTTACGTTGTACAAGTAAAATCAAAAGAAAAGTTTCATCCACCTGTCCATGACCACTTTTGCACAATTCTTCTCCAAAAGAAAAAGAAAAAGTTTAAATCAGAGCATTCTTGCTTCAGCTGTGAGAGTGAATGCAGTCGTACGATCAAAATATCATGTCAGGAAACTGTCCGACTGGTAGGGAGCTGTTGATTGGACTCTGTAATCTGTGTCTGTGTGTTCACTGCGTGAGAATGACAGTCGGGCTGAAATCTAGCCTTACTTCAGAGGCACTTTTGGGTCTCGAAATTCTGGTTCAAATCGTTTCATAATGGCAGCGTATGCCCGGCTTAAGTCTGCAGCATTGTTGACGAGTAACAGCTACAGGCCCAATGTAGAGTCTTAGGAAACTTAAGCTTAAGAGAACTTAAAGAGACAGTCCAGGATTTTTGAAGTGGGGTTGTATGAAGTACATGGCATAAGCCTGAACATTAGCCACAGTGACGGAGATCAGCTCTGAGTCATACATTTTTGTACATGGAGTCACCACCACTCCACGTAATTGAAAGAGTTTTAAGCACATTGTATCGAATATATTTCCAACTTTTCCACCACTAAGCCACTTTGTTGAGGCATTACTTTGGTACATGGCACAGCCCACGTGTCCTTCCACCAGAAGCTTGCTGATCAACTAATGGTGCTTTTCCATTTGTGGCATCTGCTGAACTTGGCTTGACTCTTCTTGGTTTGGATAATACCTGCTCCATTTTATATTACAGTACAGAGGGTGTCAGTACCTATTTAAGGCAGACAGGGCCATCATAGCACGGCTGCATCCTCATAAAAACAAAGGTAATAGAGCTGCTGGCCCCTTTTTAGCTTTTTGCAACAGTTGGGAGATATATTTTGTTTCAAAGGCAGTTTGAAGCAGCAAAACAACATTCCCTCTAAGCAGAGAAGAGTAGGGATGGGAACTGATAAGATTTTATCAATACCAATGCTATTAACGATCCTGCTAATCGATCCAATTCTTTAACAATTCCCTTATTGATTCCTGCAGACTTTCTGTGTGGGCAACAATGTCAAACACACACGTCACAGCATAGATAACTGCTTCTGCAAGTTGCTGGTGTTTCCACTCACTTAAGGTTGTGCAGTAGACACCTTTTGTAAAAATTAAGCCACAATTCTGACCGCTTCTGGACCCTGTCAGTGGAAGGAATTGATTAGCAAAAAGATTCATGATATCGATACTTTGATAGAGCTGTTAACGACTTTCAACTGGAATTGGTTTTGGATTCCCATCCCTAGAGAAGAGTTAAGGAAGTCATACAGCATACAACAGAGGACGTTTAATTTCAATTGTCAATACCCCAAACTCGTTAACCTGGCACACCAGATGGACTGTTCAATATATTTCAATAGTCCATCTGGGAAAGTATTTGGGAAGCATATTCAACAACGATTTATCATTCTGTCAATCACATTTATTACAAGCAAATCAGGTAATGTAGTAGGCGGGTGCTACTGTGCTACAGAACGTGAGCCACTTCATTAAACAAACTCAGGTCAAACATGTCGGAAGTGGAGCGAAAATATCCTTACTATAGAGAAGTTTATAGTACTGTTACTTCTTTTTCATTTAATAAAGAAATGTGGCCCAGATCTGATAAAACTGCTACTAAAGCTGTTAGCATCTATGCTAATCTCTGCCAAAGAAGTCACTTCCTGCTGTTAGCTCTTTCCTCTTCCTGCTCTAAAGGGCGCTGGTTTTGGCCATGCTGCTTTCCGACGCACACATTTGTTGTAGATTGGAGCTTGGCAGGATGGATCTGCCTTATTACAAGACACTGAATCAGGCTGATGCTGCTGCTGAGCTGTTTGTGTAGGCTGACCTTGGTATTAGGGGCGTTCTTTGTAACTCAGAGATCAAATGAAATGCACTATAATAGTAAGAAAACATAAGTGGTTGTAAAGTTGAAGTCAGATGACTGTGTTGTCCCTCTGAAGCCTAACATTAGATTTTTACCTTTGTCAAATCAGTTAAATCAAAAAGTGATCGGACGAGAGTTCATCTGTGAAGGTTAGCTTAATGAGCCAGCATAGCTTATTTTCAGCATCAATCAAAAGACCCATGAAAAAGTTTAAGTTTTTGATGATTGAACCAGAACGATCCCAACATCAGGGTTTGCCCCCAAACTTACATCATCCCTTCACAGTGCTACAACACTGCACGTGGCATGTGTGGATTATAAGTGTGTGTATGTTTGGAAGTAAAGGCTCTAAGAGCAAAAAACCCCAAAAAAGGCACAGTGGTGTTAAAACTGATGTAACGCGACATGTAACCTTGTTCCAGGTTCCACTGTGCTGCGGTTAAAACCAGGCCTACATTACTGCTCCCTCCTCAGTTTAACAGATGTATTATCGCACTACACTAGACAGATGGTTTCTGCTAAATTGGCCCTCTCTCTCTCTCACACACTCTCTTGTTTCCTCTTTCAAAAAGGGCATTCGTGTTGACATGTAAGAGAGGAGGGGGAAGGCAGATGCTTCCTGCTTTGTAGTGTTTCCATGTCACTGCAGTAATTAGGAATGCACAGACCTCTGCTCTGTGGAATCATGTGTGTGTGTTTTGTTTCCAATAATCTGTTAATTTCTATGTGTGTGTATGAGTGGAGTGCAGACTCACAGCTGCGCCTCTGCGCGGTCGACATGGCAGCCAAGCCAAACCCAGCCAGAGCCGACTGGGCCGGGTGAGAGGGTGAGTCTGGCACTCACACGTCACGCCACTCCCCTGCTGTACACGCATCAGATGGAAAATAACATGCTGTGCTCACCTGGAGGGATGGACCAGCCTGTGTCAGCTGTTCAAGGGCAAAACAGGAAGTCATTAAGATTCTTTTATCAATGATAAATCACATGCAAGATTATGAGAGGCATCCTTTGAATCAGTAGTCTTCAGCTGTTCCCTGGCTCAACACCCACCACTAACTCCTCAGTGAGAAATCACAACTCAAATTGTTTTTATGATTTATTAAGATTTAGATCTTTCATTAAAATAGTGCAGTTTGGGCCTTAGATGACAGAAAACATGTGATTCAATAAAGAGGATGGACAAAAGTTTTTAAGCCAACTTTATCTTAGAAGTCCTGGGAGAACATGAATCTCTGCTTTGCTGCTATGGGTTCATTTTGGTGTTTTTTTGAAAGATCAAAATAAATAACAAATTATTTTGGCAAATTTGGCTTTCATATGCCAAGATAGCAAAATAGGTAAGTCAAGGTCTCAAGAAAACAACCATAATATAAATATGGTCATGGCAAGTTGGAGTAAAAACATTCACTTTTCATTAATGTCCACTTATGGCCTCCATAAAATATTGAGTTTTTGCCTCTGGCACACACTCCTAACCTGACAAGTTGATCATATTGAGATAGGATTATAAAAAATGATTACAAATTGATTTTAAAACATGCACAATATGCTGTCATTGAGTGTACATGCTTTTAACACATCATTTTAATCATTAAAAAACGGAAAACATGGAAATAGACTTATAATATACATACTGTAATGCTGATAATATGATAATAACATGTCATGTGTTACAGTAATCTTTTCATCTTTATTACTCAGTTTTCATTGTTGTGCAAGGCAGTAATTGTAATTTAAATTATAACTTGATTAATTGACAGGTTTATTATTTAGCTTTGAAGAAATTATCTGCGCAATACTGGTCACATACTGCTGATATTGTGCATCCCTAGACACAACCATCAATGGTCTTCATTTATGGTAACTTAATTGTACAGAAGCTCATCCTTCTTGAATTTGCCTCTTGTATAATTGTAAGGATTACATGACAGGTCAGGTGACCTCCTAGACTTTATAAATGGAGGTGTTTTTTACGCTCTGTTCATGTCTGATGAAAGGTGAGAATCCGAAACGTCACATTTCTGGTGATAATCCTCATTAACTTTGGAGCAGCTTCTGCTGTCCAGACCTTTTGACTCTTGTTGCTATTTTTGTGTCCTGCAACCAGTATTTAATGTTTTTGGGATGTGCAGTTTTTTTCCTTGCAACTTGGAACAGCCCATAGAAAGTTTTAGGAAAGGCAGAAACTTTCAAAAGCATAACCCAAAGATAAATGAAAGATCGTCATTCACATCCATCATGGACCAATAGGAAGATGGAGTGTGTGAGAACTACTGCAGTGAAGTCAAACACACAACACTAGCCAAAACCCGTCTGAGGACGAGCAAAAGCACCTTTTCCATCAAGATGTGTTTTCAGTGTTGTTCTTTGGCAGCATCTGTGCTGATCTTCGTACAAACAGCCGTTGTTTTTAGGCTTGCAGCAGCATCTTGCTGTCTTCATGCTCGTAGCTCCCAACTCTTTTTCTTAAAGAATGATTGGGCAGTGCCACAGCAGACCAAGACCAATAAGGCAGGGTAACTGTGAACGGAATTGCCCTTCGGGGATTAATAAGTTGTCTGAATCTGAATCTGAATCTGACCAAGCTCAATCGTTCTGGCTTGGAGCTTTGCATGTTCAATCTTGCTGACTGCAGACATGGAAAAATGGGTTCCAGCTGCACTGCAAGGTTAACTCATCCCCGACTTACTGAAAACAGCCTTGCGACCAGCTGTTGGGTCCTGGCCCACCAGTTGAGAACCGATGCTTGAAAATTACACACAAAGCTCATCCATCACCATTAATACTAAGCAAAACCTCACTGAGTTCTTTGACTTGATGACATTTTTGGAACAAATCACAAATGTTGTTTCATTTGAGTCTCTGTAAAGTTACTCTTGGTTATATATTCTCCTATTAGATTTGATTATATTATCCTTATCTTACTTAATGTCTTTATCTGATATTTCTTCTGCTATACTGTGTATAAGAGCAACTGAAACAACCAAATTTCCCCTGATGATTAAAAAAGTATGTCTGATTCTGACACCTCAATACATGTGGCATTTGCTCAGTCAATTTATAACTTGACTCAGAGTACACAGTGGACAACATACTTCATTCAAACCTAAAAAAAAATGTTAAAGGATTGTTGTATTTTCACAAAGCAATGAGTTCAGCCAAACAAAATGAGTCTCCATTCTGACATATGTTTGTGGAGAAACTTTTAAAATAGAAACCTCTGTCCTGATGGCTGTGGATCGACGATAGATTTCAGGTGAGTGGGTCTGATCCCAGTTCATGCAGCGATACCTCAATGTGCCTCGAGCAGACAATTATCCTCAAATAGCGTGGTGCAGGAATGAGTCTTAAAAGTGTGAATATAGGTTAGCATTTTAGCACAGCCTGTTCTCATGTCCCAAAGTCTCAGGGATTTCAGGATCGTTGCTCTAATGAATACCTGAAATAAGTTCCATAGTGAATACATGTCCAGCATGACCTGCAGACGTCCACTGATCTGGAATGAGCTTACAACACCATAAAAGCATCTGCAAACCTACCCTGCTTCAAGAAGGCCTGAAGGAAAAGCTGCTACAAAAATATATACCATCTAAAACTCTCTGACTGAGGATTTTAAATTATTTCTAAATAGCATTATTGAAATATAATGAGATACGACAACACAAATGATTTTACTGTCACTGTCTATGTGCCACTGTGTTCATGTGTTGCTTGTGGATATGCTAGAACCTTTTAGTAACTTAAGAAATTTTAGATTTTAGGTTTTGTTAAAGGTTTAGGATACAAATCATGTTCGTGCCATGCTCTGATTGTGTTTACTGCTTGATGTCTGGGTCCCTAATTATAGGTTCTGGCTGGCTTTTGGGGAGTCTCATTTCATAAATGACTATTTTCATGAGAAATTATGATTGTACACACCTGTTTTTAATTTATTTTTGAGAATAAATTGATTGATTGATGATTGATTCATAGATTAATAAGAGTTACATAAAATGCATTTGACATTGCCCTGCTTTTGAATTTCAAAGATGGTGGCAAACAAACTGCTGAGAAGGTCTATAAAATCTTTTGTTTTTAATAATGGATAAAAATGGACACCAACTTTATCAGGTCATTCATTAAGAAGATCAAACAAGAGGCTGCAACATGGCTTTACAATTTTGAAGCATGGTTGGTATACTCAAGAAAATTTACTTAGTTACAGTCCACCTCTAACTCTGAGATTAAACGTTAGTGCAATGAACGAGAGGCTCAGTGAAAATCTGTCCTATTTAAACAGGTTCTGCAGCCGGCTCTGGAAAAGACAACATATGTTTACATGAGGAAGTGGAAAGCATCCTACATGCATGCCATCTGTGCAAGAAGCTCTATGATGGGAAATCACACGAATCAGTCTCACAGACACGCATGTAAACACAGTCAGTCACCTGATTCTGTGTGATCAACACATCAAACTTTTCTGAACTTCTACATGCTTTATCAAAGAGGTTTCTATCATGTGCCGTGTCTCCATCTGTACGTCCCTGAATGGGATCCTGTTTCCTCTGCTGTTTGCTCACACTCTGCAGACTCTTCATGTACGTTCGCCCCAGGCGGTCTTCACACTCTGCTCTGTCGTGTTGTCAGGTCAAATATCTTTATGACCCACTGCACCAGTTTGCTGCCTTGTAATGTGATTGTCAGCTCATTAGTGTTGTGCCCACAGTAGGCTTGTGTCTGACTGTTTTATATTCCGATCGTTCGTTTTTAAGAAAATTGTGCAAAATACTGACCAGAGTAAGGAGCAATAAACAGTTTGGCTTTTTTGAATTATATTACTGACCTCTTTTTACTTAAAGACCATTTTAATTTGTCATGCTAATCTTAGAAGCTGACATGTTTATAACCACACCAAACTGCTCTGTGCAATGAAGGACTAGATGTATTTAACAAAGTTTGTCTTCTCTTATAATTTATCAGCAAATGACAATTTATAATACAGTTCTGAGGGTCATCCTGTCATATTTAAAGTCAAAGCACCTTAGTGTAAACAGATTATCCAATTAGCCACAATCACAACAGCAAATGCTAGGATTAAGCCAGTTGCTAGCTGATATTGTTATTAGAGAGGAAGTGCATAAAGCAGATTATTTTTTGGCAATACCACCTGATACAATGCTAAGCTAAAGATGGAAAAACTGCATTTTTTTTCGAGATAATGTAAGGCTACTTAGCTACTTAACACACAGTAATCAGTAATCAGTGACTAGGTTTACTTGAAAATATAGTTTGTTAAAAAGATTTTTTAACATTTATTGTTATTTTTCCTCATTATTATGGAGTAAGTCACAAAACAGAAAAATATCCACGAATGTTTCATCAGTTTTTGTTAAACAAGTATAGATGTGACTTTGTAATTGTGGAAGTGAAGTCTCAACAGAAATGCAAAATACAACAAATTAAGGCAATAATTTTAAGAGAGTGCAGTTACAAGTTTAATATATCAACTTTGTAAATTCACCGCTTTGCAGGATTTTGAGATTAAAGATGTAAATGGCAAATTGACAAGATTAGTGTCGTGGATTGAGACTTCAAAAATTACTTAAACAAAATTATTACTTCATTAGAACATAGTTTTGATGACTGTTAGGTTATAATCAAATTACTAATTGTCATTAGTTCGAGAAGGGAAATTCCAGCCTTTTTTAAAAATTATTTATGACTTTATGATTTTTACAATTAACTTAATGGTTCAGTGTGATAAGTGCCCATTGTTTGAATGCAAAGTTGTTGTCTTTTTGACAGCTTAGCTAATCATAATGTCTTTAACAAAAGTTGTACTCAGTAAAATGGAAACAATCAGCAGCTTAGTAAGAACTATAGTTTTGGTTGAACATGCTCATATGCTGTGTGAATAAAGTGTGTCAGCAAAGGAAGAAAACATACTAAGGCACTAAAGTAACTTCAGTTCAGTGTTACTCATTTAAGGGCATATGGGCTGCTTTTGTGTCATAACCTGTCAAAATTATTAGGAATGCTGTTTTCAAAAAACATCTAACATTTTACAGACAAATGCAGGGTGCAGTATGACTGTCAAACAGCTGTTAGTTTGAAGTTTGCTAGACCCTGTAAAGCTGATTCATCTTCTTTTCACAACTATCATGTAAGAGGCATTACAGCCAACCACTGTGCTAAAGCGTGGGCAAGTGTAACTATTTCTGCAATACAAAAACAAATTTAAATGCTAAATTATTGCATCAATATATCTAAAACTGCATTTCTCAGTATCCACAATTGAGATTTCAAGCTATTATCTGAGGCAACTGAAATCATAAGGATAATATTTTAAATCCCGGCATTACATGTGATTTTAGATACAAGTCAATTCTGTCTTAAACATATGACTGATACTAAAATTACAACTTCAATCTCACAAATCCATGACTTAATTCTCCGTGAGCATAAGCCTTTTATTTCAAAATCATTGTTTTTTCTCTCTAATGTGGGTGAAATACTCTGCTTTATTCAACGCCTTATAATGCTTTATTTCATTAAACAGTTTGAAATAAGTGGGTCGTAATAAAAGGATGTTTTAAACAACTTCAACCTCAAAAACAGCAGTTAAATATGAAGTATTTAAACATCTAACTTGAACATGTTGTCTGGGTGAAATGGATGTGTCCTGTTATTTTAGTGAACTGACAGGTAACTGAAAACCAGCTGAGTCATTTAAGTATTTACAGCTACCTTTCCGCTGCCTAATTCTCGTCTCTGTGAAACTTTAAAGCTTCAGAATGACAACACACCTGTCAATGAAAGGGGCGGGACAGAGAATAAGGTGTGCTGTCAGTGTGTGTCAGCTTTAACCCGGCAAAAGGCCCCAGTCACTCACACACACCTCTACACACACTAAGGATCATTACAGGAGAGGATGAGCCTGTGAGGAGTCTTTTTTAACTCACTTCAGTTCTGTAATGTGATGTAGTTCTGTAACTATGAAAAGCTGGTGAGAGGAAGAAGGAAAGAAGTAGAGCAGCCATGACGTGGAGGAGCCCTCTGGCTGTGGTGAGGGATGCCCTAAGAGGTCAGAGGGCCCGTGACAAGGACCTCCGCAACTTGGTGTCCAATCTGCCATATGAGAGCCTGGAGAAGGGGAAGCAACCGAATCGATACTTTCCTGGAAACGCCATCAAGACCACCAAATACTCGCTTCTCCTCTTCATCCCCATGAACCTCTTTGAGCAGTTCCACCGCCTGGCAAACATCTACTTCGTGGGACTTGCTGCTCTGAACTTTGTCCCTGTAGTGAATGCTTTCCAGCCCGAGGTGGCTCTGATCCCAATCTGTGTCATCATGTCTCTGACGGCCTTGAAGGATGCCTGGGAGGACTTCAGGAGGTACCAGTCTGACAGGAAGCTCAACAACACGCCGTGCCTCATCTACAGCAGGTAAAAGACTCAAAGACATGAACTGCTTCTGTCACTTTAATGTGTGATGTGGTATGCAGAAACACTCATGCTTCCTTCAGGACACTTCCACTTCTGTGTTTATGATCATTATCCTGCCTCTTCTTTGAGAGAAAGCACAAACACAAGTTTAAGTGTTTCCTCCATCCATTATCTATTCTGATTATCTCTTTTGGGGTCATGGGGGGCTGAGAGCCTGTCCCAGCTGACATTGGGCAAGAGGTAGGGTACACCCTGAACCAGTTGCCAATCACAGGGCCATATAGAGAGACAAATGACCATTCACGCTCACACTCTTACCTAAGGGCAAGTTGGAGTCACCAGTCAACCTAATGAGCATGTTTTTAGTCTGTGAGAGGAAGCCAGAGTTCCCGGAGAGAACCCACGCATGTATGGAGAGAACACACAGAAAGGTCCTGATCGACCCGGGGATCGAACCGGCGACCTTCTTGTTGTGAGGCACATGCACTACCTGGTGCGTGCATGTCAGAATCAGAATCAGAATCAGAAATAGTTCATTAATTCCCATTTGGATATTGGGTCGTTTCAGTTGCTCTTATACACGGTATAGCAGTAAGAATATTAAAAAAAAAAAAAAAACATTAAAATAGATCAGAGCATGAAAAATAAAAATAAAAAATTAAGTAAGCAAGTAAAAAATAAGTAAGCAGGTTGCAACATGCAGAATCTTTAAGCTATATCAATTTCCTTATGAAGTAAAAAAAATGAAGTGAGACTATAAACAAGGCCAAAGAATTTACACTATTAACATTAACAATATTTACAATTATGAATATTATATGACAGCACTATCCCACTAGACTGAAAGTAAACATTCAGATTTTAAAATTACTCAGAAAAATGCAAGAATGCAAAGCCTCCTTCCTCACAGAAAAGTTAGAAAATACAGTGAGTGTAAAATCATTTCTTAATAAAATTATCTTTCACGTCACATTGAGGACATTTGATGAAATCCTCATCAGCACGTTGCCTCAGTTATCTATTTTCATAAAACTGATTAAAAATAAAAAACACACAACAAAGGACAAACATGCTTCATTTAAAGAAGAAAAGAGAGGCAGTGGAGACATGAAATTAGTTTCAACCTCTAACAGATTTACAATTTAGTGCTGTGCTTAAGTTTGATCAGTTAAAGTTTTGGCTTCATACTTCACCAAAACATCATGAAAACAAAATAATCAAAGTAAACGATAACTGTGACGCATGCAATATTGAAAAAAGAAACAAAATCTGTCTTGATAATTTGAATAATAGAAATATTTCCTCTTGGTTCCTTGGAAAAATGTAAAGGTATAATTTGCATTTAAATAATATAGAAGTCTCTTTGATTTATCACTTTGCCGGCATTTGTTTGTTTGTTGGTTTGTTCACAGGATAACTCAAAAAGGTAAGGACGGATTTTAAAGAAACTTTCAGGGAATGTTGGTTGTGGCAAAAGAAAGAAGTGATGAGATTTTAGTGATCAGAATCTGGATGTGAATCCAGGACTTTTTATTAGAGAATTTGTTAACTTTCCACATTTTCATTAATAACTAAGTTCTCAACAGATTTTGATGACATTTTTAGGTAATGCTGGTCATGGCACAAGGAAGAAGATTTTGGTGATCCAAATAAAGATGGGGATCCAGGTATTCTTTCAAGGATTTGTTAACATTGCAAGATTGAGCAGTTTTCCACATTTTAGGCCTATTACACAATATCTGCTCGATAGATTTTAATGACACATTCAGGGAATGTTAGCACAAGGGAGAACTGAATACATTTTGGTGGAGATCAGAATAATGAATTTCATCGTGAGATAGTAGAGGCAGAGAGGTAGTTTTTCCTCATTTTGGATAACGACTTGTAAATTTCTAAAATATTCTGATGACATTTTCAGGGAATGTTAGTCACAGCACACAGAGGAGGTGGTTTGATTTTGGAGATGATCCAAATCCAGATGTGGATCCAGGAGTTTTTTGTGTTTTTATAAGGATTTGTTAACTTTGAAGGAATAGGGCAATTTTCCAATTTGCCTTGGCAGAGATTTGTACCTTCAGAGCACTTCAAGGTAATATAATAGGACTGTAAGTAAAAAAATGTTCCAATTTGTACAATGTACTGTATAACCAGTACATATCATGATTATTGCTATGAAAAAAAATTTAAAATGGGCTTGAATTCTGTAATATGTTATTGAAGCATTATTTAAGCACTATTGTTGATGTTTGACTTTATATATAAAAAATAGTATTTGGGCATAATAAATTATGATAAAAGAATATTAGTATATTTTGTTGAATTATTATTAATGTTAAATGAAGAGTATCCTGCAATTTCCTTCTGGCATTTCTTTTCCAAACCATCATGATTTTACCATAGCTGAGCATCCCTCAAATCACCCACCAGTTTCTAGACACCAGAAGCTTGTATTATATGTGCATCTGTTACTGTGGTGAATCATGGCCTATGTGCAGACTTCAAAAACATTTTTATTTTGGACATTTTGGAAAACTCACCAGTCTTTCCGGGCCTGTTAGCGTTCCCTGGGTGTCTTTCACACAATCAAACCAACAGCAGCTGAATCGTGCCAAGCGGGCTCTCGTGGGTCTCTCACGACTCCCTGGGTGGGGATGCTGAAGCTCCAGTTTGGGCTTGTAAAGATTAGAACAGCATCGATTAGCTGGGATTACTTTGAAGTATACAAATGTTTCCAGAAGAAGCTCTTGAATAAATTTAGCTTCCAGCCATTTTCTTTCTCTCTGTTTGTGTGAACTGTATCTACCTGACAGGTTAACATGGAGAAAATCTGCAGCAGTGCATGTGAATACCCCCATCAGGGATTTAACCTTAACTCATTAGACCTTTACAGAGGCACGTTTTTATTTCCCACCATCACCCTTCACCTGCATGTTCTTTTCAAAGAGGTGTGAAGTGTGTTTCTTTGAATGTGAAGTGTCTTATCTTCAGGGTCATCCCCTCTATCACGTCTCCATCTCAAACTCTTGACAATCCACCTGCAGCCATCATACCAAACAGAAACACACTGTCGGTAAATCTCACCCATCAAATGCCAACTTAGGTAATTATTTTGTTAAACATGTTTTAATGCTGCAGGGATTTAAAAACCAGAAACCGCACCTCTTTTTTTACCTCCAGTGTCTACAGTCACAAGACTCCTTTTCACTGACATGTTAAACTGGTTACCTTAAGTCTCTCTTTATCTGCAGGGATTGGTTTCAGTGCAAAATACTACTCCATTATCTCCAATATTCTGGCTCTTTATCATAATATTTCATTTTGCTTAGTCAAGTCAGCCAGTGCACTTCAGGAAAAAAGACAAAAATCAGACATGCATTGTTTGTAATACAGAAATCTGCCAACAGGGACAGATAATTGTACTTGTTCAGTGTCATAAAATGAGATGATCTATGAAGAGAGGCTCGAGGAGTACAAAAATATTGGACTTGAGTAAAAATAGTTGCTTTAAAACAATTTAATCTAATTTATCACTCTATAACGACGGTAAAAGTGCTTTGTTGAAAAATAGCACAAATTACTGAGTATTTTGAGTACTTTTTCTGTGCCTTGAAAAAAAGAAAACAGCTAGGTATTTGTTTTGGTCTACATAAGTTAAGTATAAAATAACATTTAACCAAAATATGATTTGACAGCACGCGGGCAAATTTCCTTGTTGTGAAATAAGATATCAATAAATGAGAATGTTTTTTTTTTCACACCCAGAGGGCCGTAGGTTTGCACAAGCACACTGCATTTGCCCACATAAACTTCTTATTGAGTATAGGCTAGGCCTGTAGATGAACAATTTGCAAGGTACATATTATTCACTAAAACTGTATGTTTACCCTTAATAGAGATGCACAATACTGATCGGCACAATATCAGTATCTGCAGATATTTGTCTAAAAAGTTGAATATAGGTATTGGCTTACATTGAAACTTTTGCTGATATTTACAGTTAGTTGCCTTGATTTGGGTTTGTGTGGTTTACCTGTTAGACTAATCACATTATAATCATATGAAGAAGTTTAATGAGACAAACCACGATGCAGGTGAGGTAAGTAGGACAATTTTAAGGCAATAATAAAAAACAATGACAAACTTTCCGCCAGAGATAAAGATTAAAGGTATGATGCCTTTCTTTAACCAGTAGTATTAAAGCTACAGCTAGCATCTAGTTAGCCTTAGCACAGAGCTAGTTTACTTTAGCTTACTGTAGCATAGCGTAGCATCATTTAGTATAGCTTAGCATAGCTTAGCATTCACCGAAAACTAAAAAAATAACCCAATAGGTAAGTTATAAAGGACATTCAACAGAACAACTTTGTCTTACCTCTAGACTCTTACCTTTATGCCAAGCATGGCTGATTAGTTTCATGGGCTTTGACTAATACTTTCATTATTCTTTAGCTGTATTAATACAGAGAAAACACCACACTAATGTCAGCGTCCCTTCTTAATCAAGTTTAAGAAAGCAATTATTTTGACTTCAAAAAACCTAACCCAAAAATAGATTGGCATAAAAGGACATTATATTCCTTTGCATGCGGTGGTAGATATAAATCTGTGAGAAGCAAATTAGAGGAGGTTAGATAATGTAAGTTTGCTTATTTTATTTTAGCCTAGATGCTTGTAGCTTAGCATTAAGGCAGAAAATTGAAATATTTTCACAAAAATGTTGTTTTATCATATGAAAGGGTGGTTTTCTCATGATTTTATTAATGTATAGTATCAGTTTTATTTCAACAGTAGTCCACAGTCAAATTGTAGCATTTGTTTATGTTGAGAAAGTTATTTCTCTGTTGTAAATTTTGATCTTTTTATGAACAAACACTGGGGTTAGCTTAGCTAGGAAATTGATGCAAACTACAGTACAACAAATTTATAAGACCAGTGATCATCACCTTACAGCCTAGGGGCCACATCAGGCCCTCCAAAGCTTCCCACCAGGCCCCCAGAATATCACCAATTTAGATATCTTTTTGGGTATCTATGGATAAGGTTATGTTTTTGTCAACAAATCCTCAAAACAACTGTGACTGAAAGATTTGTATAAGAATTGACTACCTATTTGATCTGTTTTACAGAAATCTACCTGTCAGCCACTTTATTTAACATTTAAGTAGAAAAACAAGTTTATCAGAGTCAAACCAAATAATGAAAAACCCTGAAAGAAATGACCAAGACATCAGAACAACACTAAATGTCTTGCAATAGTATTTGATAGGGACTGATCTGACTTTTAAAGGCAAAGAAACACACTGAGATCTCCATAACTGGAGAAAAGAAATAAATAAATGAATGTGAATGAAAATACAAACAGTTTGGATGAAATTCAAGAACAAGTCAGGCCAACACATTGTTTGCAGGTAAGATTAGTGGGGTGATGTTTAAGGTTATAAAAATCAATGACAAAGTTTCTGTTCAAGATAAAAATGAAACCTATGAGGCCTTTCTTATATCTCTGTTTGATGTTTTCCAGTCAGATTATTCCTCTCATAACCATGCAAGATCAACCACATGCTAAAAACATTTGCATGTCTTGAGTATATGTGTGACAAAGGTACTAATATTTGTCTTTCAAAGGACCTCTCAGAAGTTTAAAATGCCACTCATTCGTTTTGACGTGCAGTGAGTACATAGGCTAAAGCTTTTCTGACAAAAATATTTGTGCAACCCAGTGAGTCTAATCTAAACAAGGTGTACTAAAAATACATGGTTTCCACTCCTGGCTTTGTTTGGACTGAGGTGTGGTGTTGTGTGGTAGCTACCCGATCAGGTCCTACATGCAGGGCAGCATACCTGCAGCTCTGTGTCACCGCTGTTTGCTGGCTTGATGTGTGTGTTTAAACTGTGAGTCTCCCTGTGAGGCCTCAAACAACTTCAGACCATAATGGGCCTCACATTGGCTCTCTCTCTCTAACAATTCACATATTCATAAACACAGGAAACATCCGGGCACATCTCCAAAAACAACAGCATTGATTTTCCATTTAGTTTTATTCTTCATTCCTTAACATAAGCAGCTGCTATGATATTTAATCAATAACATTTTTATCCACACCTTGTGAGCCAAATATTCATTTGTTGCATCAACATGAACATAATGAAAGTAAACAAACCCACTGGGCCAATAATGCAGTTACTAAATGTGACATGAATCAATGTAAAAGCCACCCAGTGACTTTATAAGAGCATCTATTATGAGTTTTGGTTCCTGATAAGGGCTACATGATCATGGGAAGAATTATTACAACATTCATTTCTTTAATTAGACACAATGACAACAGATACATACAAATACAAAAATAGACGCAGGAAAATTGCAACAGAACAAGCAAAACAAGAACAAAAAAAACACAGATCATACAACCAACACAAATTACAACATAAAATTGTTCACTTTCTTGTTAAGTTATGATTGACCACAATTATTCTGATTATCACTGAGATTAAGATCATGACTCATCACTTCCACCAAGGAGGTTATGTTTTTGCCAGGGTATGTTTGTTTGTCTGTTTGTTTGTTAGCTAGGTTAAGCAAAAACTTCTGGACAGATTTTGCTGAAATTTTCAGCAGATGTTGGTAATGGCGCAACTTAAAAATGATTCGATTTTGGTGGTGATCCGGATAACTGTCGTTAGTGAACAATCATTTTTGCTCAATAACTGTCCAACTAATAATAATATCAACATGATTCTGAGTGCTAGGTGTTGGTTTTCAAGGTCAAGGAATCATATTTTGATGGTAACTTTATCATTGAACTATTGCTTATAGATGTAACAGCAATATGTGAGCTACCTTGGCAGAGGTTTGCGCTCCCTGAGAGATTTCTAGTTGTCACTGAGATTAAGGTCATGACTCATTTATTACACAACATCTGTGCCACTTGCACTTATCAAACTTACACACTCTAAGCATGAGCGTTTAAAGTATATTTATATGATAATAACTGTAACAAAACATTTACATTAACTATGTTTTGATGTACTCTCATGGTCAGGATATAATAACCAGCATTCATCACAAATGACAAAACTTATGAACAAAGGGAGCACAACGCAGCATGTAGCACAGCACTTGTTGGTTGTAATGTTTGGTAAGTCAATATTGTAATAATCAAAACTCAATGAACTGCCGAGCACTAAGCCTGATATGTCTGGTTTCAGGAAAGAGAAACAATTCGTCGACAGGTGTTGGAAGGATGTACGAGTAGGAGATTTTGTGAAGGTGGTCTGCAATGAGATCGTCCCCGCAGACCTCCTTCTGCTGTACACATCAGACCCCAAAGGTGTGTGCCACATTGAGACATCCAACCTCGATGGTGAAACCAACCTGAAGCAGAGGAAGGCGGTGACCGGCCTCTGTGTCTCGGTGAGGCAGTTTTTGCTTTCATTTCTTATGTTTCTACTTTCTCTATTGTCTCTGTGTACTGACAAGCCTCACAGTGTTGCTGTCTGCTAATTACTAACAGCTTTGGGTGCGTTTTACTGTAAAGTTTCTTACTAGTTTTGTGTGTTGAGTGTTGTATGGTGGTCCCTCAGCTGTGGTCTTTGGGCCTTGTCCAGCCAGTCCATCCGTTATCTATTCTTATATCAATTGGGGTTTGCATGGGACAGGAAATTTTTTTATTGAATTTTATCAATTAATTTATATTTTATTTTATTCCAAACCCAACATGAACCCACCATGAGTACAGAACTTGCCTCAATTGGCAACTGTCCAGCCTTCTGTTGGTGTCGAGGGACTAATGGATGAAACGCTTACGGCAGAGGGTCCCCACTTGTCAGCCTTGTTGATGTCTTGGCTCTTGCCATCCATTAGTCTTTACAGCTGAATCAGGGCTTGAGAAGGGCCTCTTGAGAGAGAAGGTTACATCGGCAGCCAACACGCGGAGTTTTATTTTATTTTATTTTTATGTTTTGTGCGATTATGAAGTACCCAAAAGGCAAAGATTATGTGTAGTGCAGGGATATACTTATTTGAAGCCTCCACCTAAAGTATATTAAGGTTGCACAAAATTGTATGTACATATAACATAAAGAAAAAACAAGTTACTAACAAGTTATGACAAACTGATCACAAAATACATACAATAACAAAAAATAAGATTAAAATAGAAATGTGAGTGTGTATGATCGTGTGAGTTCTATGAAGGATTGTATTGCCAAAGACTCCAGAGATAATGACAAAAAAAAAAAAACAATGAAATAATTAAAAAAATAAATATAATGAAAAACATGTTCACATAAATGACATGAAAGAAAACAACCATTTCAAAACAATAATTAAATGATCCTTGAAACATCTTTTAACATGCATGTAGGTTGCATGTACAGAGCCTGGGTCAAGCTAAGGGCCGCCTGATGAATGTGACTCATTCGTGGCGCTCAGGTGTTTCAGAGTATGTGTCTCTTAATTGAGCTAGTTTCCTTTTATTAAGACATGAGTATTTAAAGCTGAAATTAGTGGAAAAAAATAGGAGTATATACTGTGATCAAGTATACTCTCTCTTTAGTACGTAGATTAACTTATTTTGGGATTGATTTTTTTTTTTATTATTATTTCTCTGTTCTGAAAATCAAAGTTGCTCCTTTCAGGCTTGTTTCCAAACATGAGGTTGCTAGTTTGTCCCACAAAATCAGGCTCCACCTTCTTTGAATAACTTCACACACATCAGTAAAACAAAAAAATGTCTCCCACCCTGACCTAACTGAGCATTTACCAGCACATGGAATCACACTCAAGGTAAAAGCCAGTAATTAGTGAGCTAATACCTGTTAGATTACATACCTTCAGTGAATAATTGTGGTCTTAAGTTAGTCTTTAGGCTGCTTATTATCATTTAGTTTGTCTGGAACTGCAGGTTGAGTTGCATTTATAAAGTTTCCATGAGACTTCACTGACTTTACGCCTCTTATTTCTCAGGACCCTGAATTTGAACCTGAAAGCTTCAACAGCATCGTGGTGTGCGAGAGTCCCAACAACAATCTGAACCATTTCAAGTGTTTTGTGTGAGTATCAAATACACAGATCACATGTGATTCCCAAAACAGCTTCTTTGGGCCTTTCAGAGCAGTCGAGCAAAACTAATTTCATCCCACTCACTGCACTTTCCGATGCCTCCTGGGGCATTATTGGGGCTGTAATAGACTATAATCGATTTCCTGAGGCACCACAGCTCTTACAGATGGTCTGCCTATTCTGCGCAGCTATGGTTGTAAAGCAGGAGAACAGCTAATGGGAAATATATATACAGTAATGAATATCTAACAAGATCTGACAGTACAAAGGAGGTTTCTCACTTTCTCCTGCTGCTGCAGAGAGAAACCTGATAAGGAGAAGGTTGGCGCAGGGATCGAGAGTCTGCTGCTGCGAGGCTGCACAGTGAGGAACACGGACCACGCTGTCGGCTTTGTGGTCTATGCAGGTAGATTCTCCATTTTCTCAGCTTCTACTTTGACCTTGAGCTTTATACTATTTTGCTGTCAAGTGCCTTGGCCAAACAGGCATATATCAGGCTTTTGATATCTGATTTATGTGCATTTTTTTCTTGCATCATTTTTCTTTTCTCTTTTTCTGTGGGTGTGGAACATAGGGGATTTCAGAACAACCATTGAAGAAATACTCCTTAATAAACATCTTAGCCCCCTAATTATTAGCAACAGGGTCTTATATCTTACTAGACCTTGCAAAAGTTTTATAAATTCTAAATTTTTTCACCTATCATGTTGAATAATGTGTAACAATAATTATAATTCAAGTCAAACATATTCTATTCATGCTACATATTTATGTTAGAGAGCCTCCCAGCAACTTACCTGTATAAAAAATTAGTGTATTATTTTAAATTCGTTTTGGTAAAAGCAGTTTTTGTACACATGGTACAGGTGCATTGATACATGTAAAAGTTCTACCTCTAAAACTTTGATGATGATTTAATTCTACTGGCATTAACATGCAGCTTAGAAACCAGTAGTTTTCTTTTTATACTGACTGTCTTAAAAGCTGATCTACAAACAGTCACTCAATAATAGTACCACCTTTCAAATGTAGTCATGCTAAAAAAAGTATATTCTATCTGTTGCTTTATTTAATAATGTTAAACTTAATACCGTACATGTTACTGTAATCCTTTTCCGAAAAAAAAGAAAAAAAACATTAAATTAAGACTTAAATGTTTTTCAGTAAATCAAGATATGTCCAAAAGATGACTGAATACTGCCCAAGACTTTAACATGGCAGAATTTCTTTGGGTTCCAAGTCCTTTTTACAGTGCATTAACACAAAGCTCTGCCATTATTACACCTCAAGACATTCACATTAATTCAGCGTGGTAATAATATGTCTGTCAATTCTGCATGATAGAGCACCTCTATGAACTAGACAAAAAGAAAAAGTCACTGGCATTAAGACCTCTCCCTCTCCCCCTCAATGCCACCCTGGAAGCTGGCAAAAAAACGCCCAGTTTCCCCCAGCCCCCCTAAATTGACCTGCCAGAGAGACATCCTACCGTTGTTTCATCATCATTTCAAGCCCACTGGCTCGCATCAGCAAGCCCTTTGCAGAGCATAGACATTAGAATGAATGCAGAGTTGATGACAACACTGAACTGACCTATCCCCACAGAGTAGACCTGTAAACCAATCACAGTCAACTGGGCCCACGTGGGGAAAGAGCCGTAACGAGGTAGAAGCTCTAACAGACACATGGAGAATACAGCACTATCAATGGCACTCTGTTTATGAAAATTAGAGATTGTAAATGTATGCAAAATACGGCCTCTTTAAGAAGAGCAGTGTTGAGCTGCCTTTAAGTTAAATCTGTCAAAATGCCAACATGAAGCAGGCATATTTTGTCTTTGTTCAAAATCATAGTTTAATTTCCTCTCTATTTCCTGTTAAATATTAATTAACAGCTACCAGGAAGTTATCATGGCTTATCAAAATAAGCTTAGTTTTGTGAATTTTGACTCAATATTTCAGTGCAGGTTCACCACTCTTTTTCCAAGTTGCAAAAAGACTCACTTTTTAGTCTGGTCTGCCTCGGCCACTTGCTTATTTAATGGACCAAGAAGTTATTTCCGATAAGATTCAAAGACCCCCAAATGAGGTGGATTTACTAATGACCTATTCACTGATCTTGTTATATGATGAATTTCACATAATGAGGGAGAAAAACTGTTAGAAGTGGCAATGCAGGCATCACCACTTTTACACGACTCAACTCCCTCACCAACAGCTCGCTAATTAACAATAATGACAGTGTAGGCTGGAGAAACTGGTATTCTATTGATGCCATTGGTATCTAAAACTTTTGCAATTCATCAAAGGTTAGATGACTTTGACATCAGCTTTGACCTTTGAAAAGTTAACTTAACTTCAAGACCATTAAATTAACATACCCTACAGGGAAGAGTCTGTGGCAGCTTTCGTGAAAGCCGAGATATTTTAAAAAGGCAAGTGAAAAGTTAAACCTACTTGTGTTATTTGGAGGAGAGCATGAATGTCATAAATATTAATTTTTGGGGTCTCAGAATAAGTCTCATGGTAAGTCACTACTCTTATAAATAACTTGCAGCCCTGCTAAAATGCATGACAGACTCAAGCTGAACTTCCACATTTATTAGGGTTAAAAATACAGGATAACATTTGTGAAATTGATAATGTCAACCCTCTAAATGTCATAAAAATGCCTGAGATATATTTTTGGCTCTTCAGCCTTTTTTAGGATAGGGTATTAGGAAATCAAGGAGAAAGTACATGCAGCAAACAAGCTGCATGTTGGACTTGAACCTGGGCCGTCTATTTTTAGGGCACTAAGGCCTCTGTATGTAGGGTACAGTCTGACAGCTTGGCCATCTGCACCCCAAAAGCCTTAATTTAAAAAGTACATATTGCATGTTGTCCTTGATAGTCCACGGTGTGTCCTTGACCCAGCCTTTTTAAGACTTTTGGTGTATAAACAAGTATGATCATCTGCTTTCTTCATGGTCAACGACCAGTCAAATTCCCTTTTGGTTACTAAATCATCTTCTTATCTCATCTTTCAGGCCATGAAACCAAGTCCATGCTCAACAACAACGGGCCGAGATACAAGCGCAGCAAACTAGAGCGCAAGCTGAACATAGACGTCATCTTCTGCGTCATTCTCCTCTTCGCCATGTGTCTCTTTGGAGCAGTGGGTCAGTAACGACTTACGTAACTTGACCATAAAATCAAAGGGCAGACGGGCTCATGATTAATGCTTTTACATTAGTGAAGTGACGTTTAATTTCCAAAGACATAAAAAAGCTCTCATTCACCTTGGCTGAAGGCCTGATCACATACCAGGAGATGAGGGAGGAGACAGGGGAAGGTGTGCTGATAAAAATAGCATCTCCATACGCAACAGTCAGTGTGATTAATCCTCATGTCCTCACACATGCAGGTCACTACTTATGGCTGCAGGCGGTACCTGGAGTGCCCCCTTACCTGGTCCCCGACAGCAACGGTCACCTGGACAGTCCCAGTCTGTCTGGTTTCTACATGTTCTTCACCACGATCATCCTGCTGCAGGTAGACAAGGCTCTCTCTGTTTATGAAGAGATGATGATGAATAATGTTTAACTTCTTTAAATCAACAATCCATTTGCCCTTTCTGTCCTTTAATAGCCTCTTCTCCACTCACTTTTTTACCAAATTGTCTCTTGTATTTTCATCTTGTTGCCCTTAATATATTTCTTCATTATGTGAACACATATTTTTCTCCACACTTCCTCTCTCCTTCTTTTGGTTTACTCCAGTCTTTCTCTCTTGTCTCTTTTTGTCTCCTTTCTCTTACCTAGTCAATTGACATTTTCTCTTCTCTCATTTTCTGCTTCTTTCTTTGCCCCTAACTTTTCCTCTCCTTTTTTTTCTCTACTCGTCTTCCTGATGTCTGTCATCTTTAGTTTCCATTCCTTTCCTTGCCATCTTTGCTCTTTGGTCTTGTCTTGCCTTGCTCCCTTAATGCGGAGGTCAGACAACACAAACTTTTAATCACTTACAATGGTCACTGTGTCAGATCAGGCAATCACAGAGCCTTAAAATTGTTTGTAACTTGCCTGACAAGCATGACAGACTACACGATAGGAATCAGCCGCATATAATGACCAGTGTAATGACTTTGAAAAAAGGAGGGGACAATGAACACAGCAAACAAACATACTTATCTGTATTTAAAGCTCCAAACTGTTGTTTGTCTTTACAAGCTTTATGGAAAATATGTTTCTTTATAAATGCAAGCAGTCACTTAGCGAAGTGCTCAGGCTCTTCTGCTGTTTCTCTCCAACATTTCTCTTTACACAGTCTGGGGAGAGCTCCTCAAATTTGGTCTGTGTACATCTCTGATTGTCGAACGTGCAGAGCTCCCAGTGTTTTCATCGGTCAATGTCCCTGATGTGAGCGAACAACAATCTTGGAAGCAGGACAAAAATCAGAGATGTTAAGATATTGTACTTGGGAAATTTAACACATCATATATACAAATAAGAGATGAGTACTTGTTAAAATACTATTATCAGCAAGTAAAAAAGTTATTACCAGATTGTGGTATAAAGTAGAACCACCAACTGGGGACCAGTGGGTGTGCGCTGTTGAGGAAATATTTGTAATGGAGAAACTTGTGCATAAATTAAGATTACAGGAAACACAGTTTATAGAAAAGTGTGAAAAATTGGCTGATTTCAGGAGGACAGAAGTGGACACCACCACTTTCACTGGACAATAAGGACATTGATATATGAAGGATTGATGAATGAGGTGAATCTGTTATGCCCTGACACTGTAACTGTTATAGTTAAAAAACAATAAAAAATGAGTTTAAAAAAAGCTAAAAGTAAGTCTGACATTCTGTCTTGGAGTCATGAGGCATCCCAGACTGGTCTTTGGTTGTCACTATAATACAAAACCCAAAACCAGTGAAGTTGGCACATTGTGTAAATCGTAAATAAAAACAGAATACAATGATTTGCAAATCCCTTTCAACCTATATTCAATTGAATACACAGCAAAGAAAAGATACTTAGCATTTGAACTGGTAAACTGTGTTATTTTTTTGCAAATATTAGCTCATTTTGAATTTGATGCCTGCAACATGTTTCAGAAAAGCTGGCATAAGTGGCAAAAAAGACTGAGAAAGTTGAGGAATGCTCATCAAACACTTATTTGGAGCATCCCACAGGTGAACAGGCTAATTGAGAACAGGTGGGTGCCATGATTGGGTATAAAAGCAACTTCCCTGAAATGGTCAGTCATTCACAAACAAGGATGGGGCGAGGGTCACCACTTTGTGAACAAATGCGTGAGCAAATTGTCAAACAGTTTAAGAACAACATTTCTCAACGAACTATTGCAAGGAATTTAGGGATTTCATCATCTACGGTCCGTAATATCATCAACAGGTTCAGAGAATCTGGAGAAATTACTTCACGTAAGCGGCTAGGCCGAAAACCAACATTGAATGCCCGTGACCTTCGATCCCTCAGGCGGTACTGCATCAAAAACCGGCATCACTGTGTAAAGGATATCACCACATGGGCTCAGGAACACTTCAGAAAACCACTGTCAGTAACTACAGTTCGTCGCTACATCTGTAAGTGCAAGTTAAAACTCTACTATGCAAAGCGAAAGCCATTTATCAACAACACCCAGAAACGCCGCCGGCTTCGCTGGGCCTGAGCTCATCTAAGATGGACTGATGCAAAGTGGAAAAGTGTTCTGTGGTCTGACGAGTCCACATTTCAAATTGTTTTTGGAGAGTGTGAGGACCAAAGAGGAAAAGAACCAGCCGGACTGTTATAGGCGCAAAGTTCAAAAGCCAGCATCTGTGATGGTATGGGGGTGTATTAGTGCCCAAGGCATGGGTAACTTACACATCTGTGAGGATGGCACCATTAATGCTGAAAGGTACATACAGGTTTTGGAGCAACATATGTTGCCATCCAAGCAACGTCTTTTTCATGGACGCCCCAGCTTATTTCAGCAAGACAATGCCAAGCCACATTCTGCACGTGTTATAACAGCGTGGCTTCGTAGTAAAAGAGTGCGGGTACTAGACTGGCCTGCCTGTAGTCCAGACCTGTCCCCCATTGAAAATGTGTGGCGCATTATGAAGCATAAAATACAACAACGGAGACCCCGGACTGTTGAACAACTTAAGCTGTACATCAAGCAAGAATGGGAAAGAATTCCACCCGAAAAGCTTCAAAAATTGGTCCCCTCAGTTCCCAAACGTTTACTGAGTGTTGTTAAAAGGAAAGGCGATGTAACACAGTGGTAAAAATGCCCCTGTGCCAACTTTTTTGCAATGTGTTGCTGCCATTAAATTCTAAGTTAATGATTATTTGCAAAAGAAAATAAAGTTTCTCAGTTCGAACATTAAATATCTTGTCTTTGCAGTGTATTCAATTGAATATAAGTTGAAAAGGATTTGCAAATCATTGTATTCTGTTTTTATTTACGATTTACACAACGTGCCAACTTCACTGGTTTTGGGTTTTGTATACTACACGAGACGAAACGGCCAATATTCATGGCCACCATGTCTCAAAACCCTATGACAGTCAGGTCGGGCCATAATTGTGCGTAAACCATGTAGTCTGACTTCATTATCAGTTGGGGATGGGCAAAATGTGTCATGGGGACCACATGCGGCCCTCCTTTTAATTCATGGTTGCCCAGGGAATCATTTTAAGTATTAACCATTTTAATTATGAAGAAAAGATGGCAAAATCTACCTTAAAATATGTAAGGTAAAACATTTTCTTATAATCTTTTGTCATTGGAAAATTTTAAAATCTTTACAAAAAATGAGAGATGACGTCATGCTTTTTTAATCTTGTATAAGTATTGATCAATGTGATTGGGTTAAGTAAAAACTGAACTCTATGTATAATAGTATATATGTATAAAAGTTAATGTAGTTTTAGCTCATTGAATAAGATCTTACTGTTTGGATTTTAGTTTTAATATAGAAAAATGTTTTATTATGAGTGACTTGCTGGTTTTTATTTGGCTCTGGAGTAGTGTGGATAACAATAATGTTGCCCCCTTGATCGCCAAAGTTGTCCATCCCTGCCTTGACCACAGTCCTTTTTGTCCTCTCTGATCCTTTCTTTACACGTTTGTCTTCCCTTTTTCTTTATCTTTGATTATTTACCCTTTTAGACTCATTTTCTACTCTAACATAATCAATCATCTTTTTCCCCTCCTCTGCAGGTCCTGATTCCCATCTCTCTCTACGTGTCCATCGAGCTGGTGAAGATCGGACAGCTCTTCTTCATCTCCAATGACTTGGACTTGTACGACCCGGACACAAACAGCCGGGTGCAGTGTAAGTCCCTGAACATCACGGAGGACCTGGGACAGATTGAGTATGTCTTCTCAGACAAGACTGGCACCCTCACTGAGAACAAGATGGTGTACCGCAGATGCTCCGTCATGGGCACCGAGTACCCGCACAAAGAGAACGGTGAGAATTCATGTTGAGATATTCTGTCATGTTTGACCTTCATTTTGCCACAATCACAATAACAAAGTATGTTTGTATGTGCACAATCAAAACCGAGATTATTCAGTTTCGTATCAGCTATAGAACAAGTTTTCTTGTAATGATGAGTTTGATGGTTTTAACCAGGGATCGGCAGCTTTGATTACTCAGGGGCCACATTATTGTTATTTTTAATTTTTGAGGGCCACATTGTTACGGAGGATAATAATCGTATTATTGTTTTTGTTGTTGTTATTGTTATATTTTTGTTAGGAAATGGTACCTCTAACTTGCAAGAGAGAAACTTGATCATTTCTGGACATCTCCACTCTGGTCAAGAGGTTTTTCACCATTAAAATAATTACTTAAATATTGTTGTTTTATCATTCTACCAAGCGTTTTAGTCAAAATTTAAAGACAAGCCTCATGCTAAAATCTTAAACTCTTGAATTCTGGCAGAGCACCTTTAAGTGACTATCATATGTTCATGAACATGTCACTGGGAGGGATTGGCTCAAAACAAGGTGATGTAGTTTGTATATTAGCCTTTCTCGTGTTCAACCTGTAATTATTTTCCCTGCCCTTTGTGAAAGACAAAGAAAAGCGGTCTCAGTAGATTCAGATTACATGATACATTTGTTTTGTTTCTTAGCTGTTTATCACCTGTTTCATGGAATCCACTTCCTGGTTGGCATTCACGAGGTCTTTTTGTCAGATTTGTTTTCATAGTGATCAAGGAAAGAAGGTTTATTGGTGTGATGATGTGTGACAAGCTTAATGGATCATGAATGTTTTTCTCTTTACAGCCATCCGCCTCGCTGTCCTTGCAGGTGAGGAAACGGAGGAAGATGTCATCTTCAACCAAAAGTCTCAACCTGCAAAGACTGGATGGTCCCTGAATGAAGAGGAAAACTTTGAGGATGCAAAGAAACACAATCAAGGTGGACAAAGGAGGAAGCTGTCCAGAGGTGCATCGACAGAGGCAGCCTTCAGCAGTGAGCTGGTAAGACAATTCATCAGTCAGGAAATACTAATTAATTTAGAGAGGGTTGCTATTGTTGTTAGCTAAATCAGAGATTGGTGTGGATTTGGTTCTTGCTGTGTATCACATTGCAGTGCAAGGTTGAGGCCCTCATGAGTTTGCAGCATTTTACTTACAGCATGACAGAGGTACACGCATGTACTTCACTGAAGTCTGCATGAGGGACATAACGCACTCTTATTGATTAAATAGTGCCCAGGCATTTTTTAAAATCACTCTGAGCCCAAATGGCAAAATAAACAAGAGTTACAGTGGGTCTAAAACAATTGAGAAAAATATGTAATGTGAAATATTGTTATTAAATGCTCTGGTAAGGCTTAAATATGTAATCATAATGGAAGACACTGCCACGCTAGCTGCAAAACAGAGCTACATACTGGGACCTGAACCCCAAAGTTTAAGGGGTTGGGTGTTATGGTACTGCTCGTTCTGTTTTCTTTTGTTTTGTTTTTCTTGTTTATACCTCTTGTGTTTCTGTTTTTACTGTCATTTCTGTTCTTGATCTTAGTTAAGTTACCCATTTTGTGTCTGGTCGTGTGTTTCCTGTTTTATTTTGAAATCCCTGTGTTCCTCGTGACGTTTTCCTGCCCTCCCTTCTGTGTCTCTCTGATGATGATTCCCTCCACCTGTGTGATTGTCTCACCTGTGCTTGATGTTTCCCCAGTGTGTTTCTCCTTAATCTGTGCTGGGTCATTTGTCTTCAGTGTTCTCCAGTGTTTGTAGGTAATTTCAGTTTTTGTCTGATTTCTTTTTTTTTTTTTGTGAGACTTTGTTTAATTCGATTCTTTGTGGAGATTTTGTTTTGTATTTTGGACACTTTTGTAAAAGATTACTTCAGACTTTTAACCCCTTTTTGTTTACATTAAAGTCTTTTTGTTTATCTGCATTTTGGGTCCATACCTTTGTTTTTTGTTAGTTAATTTGGGTTTCTAACCCTGACATTGGGGGCTTGTAGTGGAGTCAATAGCAGCAGTGTTGTCTCTCTCTGTATGTACACTGCATATATGGAGTTGGGGTCAGGTAGATGCTGTGGCTGCTTGAGGGGCCATGTAATAGATTATTTAATTTATCAGCAGCACAATAGAGATTTGATTCATCCTCTTCCTCTTTGACTTTGAGATGTAACGGCTTTTTCTTAAAAGTTCCTGAACAAGTTGGGATCTTGGGCTGAGCACTGAAATTCTTTTTTGTGAAGTGCACTCTCCCTTCTAACAAAGTCTTGTTTTTTCTTACCTACTGATGTGAAAAAAGTGTCAAACTTAAATCCCTCTTATCAACAAAACTCATTCAGAGTGTACAAAAACATATTAAGACAAGTGTAAAGATGGAAAAAAATTAAAAATCAGAACAAAATGTTTTCATTTCTAATATAAAACTGTGAATTTACAAGAAACCAAGTTTTTAAAACAGAAAAAGTTGGAAACTGTGGAGGAAAGAACAAGGGTGTTTTTAGCTTTTTTAGTATAAATTTCAACTTTGTACACTAAGTCAGTATGTACACTCAATCGAAATTGAAAACCAATTTAAGTTGAGAATTGTTAACAAGTAGCTTAGCAAACTGACACAATTTGTCTTCATTTTTTTTAAGAATTCCTTGATCACTGCCCTCCACGATGCAATTTTTTTCCACATAAGATCAACAGGAATTGATAAAGAATCTAATTGCTGAGCAGTTTTAGTAGAAATAAAATCTCATCAATACCCCTCCCTCCTTGTTAAAGTGTCACACTCAGAAGAGACAGTTAACTTTGTTCCTTTGTTAATTTCTTGCATTTTGATATCTTCAATCTGGAGCACTGGACTAAGTGAGGGTGTGGATATTGATATTTACTGATCTGGCTGCCAGCCTATAGCAGTGCGTACAAGATTTTTGTGTCAAAAAAGCAACCATTTGATTAGAAAAATTATGCTAAAATAAAATGCTAATGTATATTACTGGCTGCAACAAGCATCTTAATCAACTGTTCTGCTTTGTTTTTGTCCAGTGAAGTGACAAGCATCTATAAATAAGTGCTTGGATTCAAATTCTGACTTTTCCAGTGATTAAATAAAAAAAAAACCACCCACTGACAGATCTCAAACTGACATTTGTTTACCTAAGTCTCACCCATCTCTGTATAAAAAGCCCTCACGGTCCCAGTCCCCGCTGCAGATGGCCGAGCTGCTAGGTGTCATGATGAGCACATTCGTTTTGGCTCCAAGTTGCCCCCGTGTCAGTGACGCGCATATGGTCACGCTGGGCGCTGCTTGGCACAGGGGCCTGATTTCACATTCACTGTAAACGTGCACTATAGATTAGTCACCCCCGCCTTGATGTACAGTAGAGTAACTCTGGGGCTATTTTTGTGTGTGGGGGGTAAAAGGGCAGAAGCCTGGAGATACAGGATGGGACAGAAAAAGACTTGTGTTTGTGCCCGGGTTTCATTTTCATCATGCTGTGTTTTTAAAATAGAAGAACAGACGTATCATTGGACACATGGTAAATTAAAGTGAGGTCAAAAGCTTAAAAACTCCTCCAATTCTGTCATTTTAAAGCATTTAGAGCTAAGTTACAGCAGCAAACAGATCACCAGTGTGAGGTTTATGGTTAAAGAATAACTGATGAACTTTTTACTCCAACAGGAAACGGAGGTGGTTCCAGACAGGAAGCTGCTGCAGCAGATTAGCAGGGCACAGAGCAGCGGCGGCAGCAGGAAGACAGATCCTTACCTGGACTTTTTTCTGGCCCTCGCCATTTGCAACACGGTGGTGGTTACCATGGCAACAGCTCCGAGACAGAGGGTGAGCGCTCGCTTTACTGCGGCTGTGTACGGCGAGAAGAGATGGAGGGCACAGACGGGAGAGAAAAGATGGATGTGACAGATTTGTTTTCATGGCACTCACACAGGGTTTCTGCAGGGCATTAAAAAGCATTAAAAGTCATTAAATTGATTTATGAAAATTAAGGCCTTAAATGGCATTATAAATCATTGAAAGTGATTCTCAGTGGCATTAAAAATTCTTTTTGTAGTTTTCAACAAAAGATTTTTAAATATACAATAATAATGTATAATTATAAACTGTGATTCACCAGATATGTACATCCACGTAAACATGCCAAATCACTGTGGTAATTGTTTCTGGCCGGTTGGATCCAGTTGCCGTAAAACCAGATAATTGGAAAGTGGCCGGCGGGCTGGACCAGGTGGAGGAACGAGTGGTCACCCTCCAGTGTAATATAAGTTCTCTCTCAGCTCCATAAGTTCAGATAAGTTTTTTTTGTTTATGATTTATTTAGAAAATTTCAAGTACATTTTCAGCACATAAACACAGTGGTCACATGATACAGAAATCATTTGCACAATGTCTGATTTTAAAGTATATTGTAGTGTATCACACTTTATATAGAAAATGGAAAAGCAGTGAGAATGCTGAGTGGGCATCATTATGCAACCAGACCTAAAACAAAAGGACAAAACAAACAAAAAGAAAAAGAAGAACATTTTGAAATTGACCACAATTAACATACTATGCATCCCACATGCTCTTGATATGAAAGAATGGGACTCAATGGGTATGTGATTTTGGTAAACTTAAGTAGAGAGTGTTGCTCAGTCAACAGGATCAGCATCTAGTTGCAGAGCCGACATGCTCTATAAAAGGCAAACATACTTTGTTATTTTGTACTGAGGTTTTGAAAGGAGTTTCCATTTTTTTCTAATTTCATCCTTAACATCCTTAAGACATCCTTAACTATTTGGCATGTGAGGGTGGGTGGGGGCTTTTCCAATGCATTAAAGTAGCACGCCAAAAGTGAGGAAGGCTGTAAATCAACGACGTGGGAGGGCAGTGCCTGGTAACTAAACAGGCCAACCAGTGGAGAGGGATGGATGGTAACAGATGTGATGGTTCAAAGTGAAACAAATACAGATTTCAATACTGAAACAGGCGCAAAACATGTGTGCAAGCCTACCTGCTCCTGTGTGGCCCCTATTACAGTAAGAATCAGTACCAGGATATATACGAGCTCATTTAAGTTCAGACATGTTTAAGATGAGATATTTGTAGGGACGTTTTTCATATAAGAATTATCTTTTACAAAAAACAAACCTGTGTAATTTTTTTTTACTTCACGGTCATGGCATTAAAAATGGTATTAAAAAGCATTAAAGGTGTAGCAGTTGGCAGCATTTTACCGAACAGAAACAGTGACTATAGGATGTTTCTCTTTGTTTGAAAAGTCCGTCGAAATAGGTGTACAATCATCCCCAAAGAACTTTCATTTTTCTTTTAATTAAGTCAGAAAAAGCTTTTTATATTTATGTATATTTATGGTCTCCCCTTTGTGGAGGCTGACATAACGATCCGCCATGTTGTCTACTGGTGGGTTTTGGGGACAAAATAGAGAAACGCGATTTTTGAATATGAGTCTTGCTAATGTTTGCTTGTGTTACTTAAAGTTTAAAAACCTATAATAATCATCTTAACTGACCTATAATCTATAAAAACAAACAAATATGGATGAAAAAACCCTCACCTCATAACTGTTGTAAATGATGCCCTGTTCTCGATCCTTTTTGGTCTTCACCGGCTCTCGTTGCTCAGTGATGCAATGTTTTAGTAACGGATGGGCTTATTCCAAAATCTGAGAGCTAGATGTCGTTAAAATGCCAATTTCTACACACTGCACCTTTAAATTTGACTGGCTGATTTCTGCAGAAACCCTTTTACATTGTGTGAGCTGTTAAAAATTAGAAGTTTTCATATTAATTTGGGGATCTATTGATTCATTTTTTTATCATTTTGTTTTTGCATCTATAATCCACCTTATGGTTGAAACACAGCAGCTTAATCCCCATAATTGAATCAGAAACACTCACATAGTTTAACAAAAGTCTAAATTGTAGGGTACTTATTAACCTCACAGCTGCAGCCTCATTTTAAGAGATTTCCTTAATTGTTACGCTTGAAGTTTCAGTTCTTTCATCACTCCTCAGTACTAATTTTTTCATCTTTAAAGTCCCAGTTGTAAAGATTCCTCTCTGAATTAGCCACATAGTAAAGATTAAATACAGGGGCAATCAGGGGTTGGCTTTATTAAATTTAGCTCTCGCTGCTCCTGACTGTGCCGTTCTGAGTTCTGGCAGATGGAAGAGAAACGAGGAGTTTCCCTTGAGTCTGTAATCTAAGGGAAAAGTGTTAAAAGAACAGAGTGGAAAAGGTTGGCAACCATATGGGTGTCTGGGCAAAAAGTTGAATTAAAGCACAACATAACAAAACAACTTTATTCTCTTCCAGGCGAGAGGGCCGTCCTGCTCCTCTCAGACAAGTAACCCACTGGAGTTTTTGTCCAACTGGGTGAAGAAGTCTGCCTCCGTTTGCCACAGTTTCACCTTCTGGAAGCACAAACAGAAGAGATACCGCACCTCTTCTGAGGATTCAGTCATCGAGGAGGACCACATTAACGACCCGGTGAAAATGGAGGGGTCTGGAGACAAAGATGGGCTCCAAACATGTTCCCTCCAAGCTCCGTCTCAGCCTGTCAAGCCTGCTGTGACCCCGGATAATCTGAGCTACGAGGCGGAGAGTCCAGATGAGGCCGCCCTGGTGCACGCAGCTAAGGCATATGGCTTCATCCTGCTGGCTCGCACCCCGAACAGCGTGACGGTGAGGCTCCCGTCAGGGAAGGAGCTGGAGTTTGAGGTGCTGGACACCTTGACTTTTGACTCCAACAGGAAGAGGATGTCCGTTCTGGTGCGACACCCAATCACCAAAGAGTGTGTGCTGTACACTAAAGGAGCCGACTATGCCATCATGGAGCTACTTGGTACTCCGTATGCAGGTATGTGCTGGTGAAACTGCATCACACACCTAATTGCACTGAAATAAAATACAACATAGCCCCAATTTAAGACATAATTCTGGGCTAAAACATCAGGTATTTTCTTAAAAGTTAGTCCAAGTAAAAAGCTGAATTTAATAAGGCTGTCAATTGCAGTAATAATACAAGGCAAGTGAACTATTTTTTTATTTTTTAATCTAAGACTTCTTGAGTTTGGTTTCTCATAAAATCTAAAGAGAAAAAAAATCTTCTGTTGTACTACTTGTAAATTTAGCTTCCCGAAATTCATAGTTGTGTATTTGTTTTTCTCATAAATTTACGGCCTTCAGAGTTTTTCCTGAAAAAGAAATTACTCATCTTATTTTTTTCTTTTCTAGTTTTTATTTTTTCAAATTGTCACAGAGTAAGGATGAGACTTGAATAGTAATTTTAGCTAAGAACTGGCAATAACTAGCTTAAGGAATTGACATGATAAACAATCCTCTCATCAATCCCCTCCACTTTTTTACTCTGACTTTACAAAGGTAATTTCCATGCACCCTCCTAATATTTTATCCACTTTAAGTGTGAGTGAGCTGTTGTGTGAATGCAGCGGTGAATAGTCTGACAAAGGGAGACTTGACAGGATGGATGAAAACAACTGTTGTTGTGGGGGAAGTTTATTTTATTGTAAGGAGAGTAACACAAACTTAAATGTGCATCTAAACATTGCAAAGTGTTTCCACTGAACATCATCAGAGTTCTGTCGACCGTCTGCTCTAAAACGATCACCAGGTCTCTCATGCTGCTGTTGAATACGGAGCTAAAACACTGCAGCTTTCTTTCTCCGGTGTAGACATTGTGCATGGAGTGACGCTGCTTCGCATTCACTTCTGTGAGCTACAGTGCTCCTCTTTAATCAATGCTTTTAATATGCTTTAAACATGTATCAGTAAAGTTAGAATATAAATTGTTAGTCTACCATCATATTATAAATTTACTTCCGTGTGTTGCCTATCATTGACCCTCTGCCTCCCTCCTCCACTTCTTCACATTGGCCCCTTTCGAGCCCAGTTTGTGTTGTGTAAACCCCGATTGAGCCCCGTCGCTTGCGTTTTTGTCGCGTTCACCTCCCATACGAAATACGTAAGAACAACGCAGCCGGGGCAAAATCGGATATGTCCTTGTCAATCGTCCTCAGAATGCTTTCTAGATTGAGCACGATCAGCCCGATTGAGCCCCGTACATGCCACGCTAAAACTGTTCGCCTTAGGACTGCATTAGACTTCCACCCCGCTATACTTGAGAACGGCGATTCTCCACGACAGTTTTGAACAGTTCAAAACAGTCGTGACCCTTCCCCGTTCCCAGGCGTTTGTCCACGACTATACAACGCTGATCCAGATCAAGTAACGCATGCACCACGACCAAAGCATGTTTCATCAGAATTATGACAATCATGTACAATCGTCATGAGAAACGAGAATGTGTGACTGGGGCTTAAGAGGAGCAACGGTGGACAACCATGTCAGGAAATTACCTTGGGCGGACTACCCAGGTATTATATCAGGGTTGCATGTGTGAAAAGGGCTTATGCTTCTGCATCTCCTGTTAATCCTCCTGGGGGCCCGGGAGGGTCAGGACCCCACTCTTTAAAAATCACTGCATTAGTTATTACCAAGGTGAGCTACAGCGTTTACAGAACTGTAGCTTTCTTTTTCTTTCTCTGCAGAAAATCTCAGAGGAAATCAGAGGAACATAGCAGCAGATACTCAGCATCACCTCGACTGCTACGCCAAAGAAGGGCTGCGTACGCTCTGCTTTGCTAAGAGGGTGCATGATCTACTTATTTATTATTAAGTATTGGTTTTTATTTCTGCTGGAGCTCTTCATCATCCTTTCTCTGCCTTTTTTTTGCAGGTTGTGAGTGAGGAGTTGTATAAAAGCTGGTCACAGATCAGACAGAGGGCCCTGGCTGCCATAGAGAACAGAGAAGAGCTTGTTATGGACTCTGCCGTGCAGCTAGAGACTAGTTTCTCCCTGCTAGGTGACACACATCGACCTAGCATACATCCGTCTTCATAAATGCTACATAAACAACAACATGACAAGCTTCATGCCTGTGACGCATGCCATACTTTGATGTTTGTCCTCACGCAGGGGCGACAGGCATCGAGGACCGTCTGCAGGAGAACGTCCTAGACACCATTGTGGCGTTGCGGGAGGCAGGGATCCAGGTGTGGGTGCTGACGGGTGACAAGCCGGAGACAGCTGTCAACATCGGTTATGCCTGCAGGCTCCTGGAAGAGGAGGACCTGGTTATTAACATGAGCTGCAAAGACAAGGTGGGGAGGATGCAATCTGCTTCATTTAAAGTTTACTAATTAACTACAAAGGGGTTTACAAAATGATTAAAAAAATGAACTCAGATCTCTTTCCTGAACCACGTAAGATTAGTTTTAGTAAATTAAACCACAAGTACAAAAAACTATAAAGCAAGATATCTAATTAATGAATAAATAAATAGAAAACCTGGGAGTTGATTAAAGGATGGATCCTAAATGTTTTATAAACATGTAGCCATGGGCAAGTTGGCAAAACATGTTTTGGTGTGATGACCAGAAACAGAGAAAAGAACCAAACCAACTTAACTCAAAGATGCTCAATAAATCAACCCGCCATATTTGTGTTGATAGGATGAAATTATTATAAATATGTTTACGACATCTTACAAAAAGGTGGTGATCCAGATAACCACCATTAGTGAACAATCATTTTTGCTCAATAACTATGTAACTAATAATGATATCAACATGATTCTGAGTGCAAGGTGTGGGTTTTCAGGGTCAAGGAATCATATTATGATGGTAACTTTATCATGGAGCTATTGCTTGTAGATGTAACAGCAATATGTGAACTACTTTGGTGGAGGTTTGCGCTCTCTGAGTGCTTTCTAGTTTAGATCTTGGATGGTCCGACCTCTGACATCAAATGAATCATCATAAAAAACATGTATGGAGGTGGGCAGAGCTAACAGCACGTCTCCACATGTCATCCTTTGATATTGTTTGATTGGGAGCCCCCTGCTGGCCAAAAGATTTATCACACAGCCTATAAAAACGTGTTTTTTATGTCACTTAGTTCAGGATGTATGACATTACCTTGAAAATAAATCATAAAAAAAATAGTGAACACACGAAGCTTAAAAAGCAAAGAATCACTCCAGTCGTCTGTAGAAGATTTACCTTTTCCAGTAGGTGAAATCAATCTGCTGTGCATATTTAATCAGTCACATGAGGCTTGTTTCGGAGGAAAGCACTTAACCCTTTAGCGTTTCTTGAGGACAGGTCATGTTTTCTGAAGCAGTGAGTTCAGGAGGTTTTACCTTCAAACTTGTCTCCATCCAATTTAAACGGGCAAACCTTTTTGACTACTTTTACATTTTAACTAAAGGTCAAACGCTCACATTTCCTCCTGAGGATGATAGAGGTGTCAGAGGTGGGCCCTGGTTCTTTGAGGTCATTAAAAATGTGGTAGCACAGGAAGAAGCCCCTCATAACAACCTGACCGCCCCTCATCATCCTCGGCCTCAGATAGTCCAAAAATGACCTGCCGGCTCTGACAGATAGGTGGGGGAGCTTTCTGGAACAAAAAGACAGATCCTCTCAGATGGGACCAGTCATTCATGATAAATGGAGTCAGATCCCCTCAATACAATATCTGCTGCTTTCATATCTAATTACCAGTCTAATATTCAACACTCAGAGGAAATACCGCCTCGCTCATGATCCAGAGAGGAGGCAAATTGGTAATGAACTATTTTTACTGCTGTAACACGATGACCATCAGAGGGATGCTTTCCCTCAGTCATCAACCAGCCTCACCTAATGAAGTTTAACCGCCGTTAGATGCTTCATATGAAGAACAGGATTTGACCCACTTATTACTTCATCATTTCCGTTCTGCTAACAGGCTGCAGTTGTTTATACACAACAATGATGAGTCTGATGAGACCACGGGCTCATAATCACACGAAATTGGCTCTATATATCTGCACTCTGCTGCAGGGAAGTCTTGTTTTGTATTTATATATTGGAGCTTCATTATTAGCAAAGGCGTCCATAAGGGGGGATTAGGGTAAAAGCTTTCCAGAGGGGTGGGTCATTACTGTTGGCAGATACCTGTTTTGTTCTTAATGAAGGATATTATTAATTTGTTATTTTTATCAATCAATCAGATTTTATTTGTATAGCACTTTTCATACAAAAATGTAGCACACATGGACAGAAACAACAAGAGAACATGTAAGATAGACATAAATAAAATCATCAACAATCGAACCCATATTAAACCTAAACAAAAGAAAAATAACTTCATCAAAGACCTCGATTACACAAACCAGAGGAAACACCATCATGAGTTCATGATGACAAAACACTGGAGATGATGTTAAAAACACTAAAACTAGAGATAAAATAAGAGTTATAGTAAAAAAAGATATAGAAATAGTATTAATAAATACAGAAATATATTAAAAAAAAATCATATACATAACCTTCCCTCAGGCTGTGAGATTACTTAATGCACCGTCTGCACTCTTCCATGTTTAATCATTTTAGTTTTACTTTTTTTGCAATCATTAACCAATCAAGGAGGGAACTACAATTTAATTTCATTATGCAGCTATTTGTATAATGACCAATAAACTTCCTCATATCCTTGTATCATTGTATAAATAAGAAACTACAGAAAAAGAATAGAGGAGGGTATAAACTATAGACTTCATTCATAAACTAGTAAACAAATGAAACGAGGGTGGAATAATAAAACACAAAGGAATTTGACACTTAAAATTATAAATGTTTCACAAAATAAATAGATTGAGATAAATATTAAAAGACTGTTAAAAATAATTAAAAAAAACAGCTTGATTATGAAATTCAGTAAAACACAATAGAAATCAAAATGCATAAATAACTAGACTGACTCAAAAGGAAGGTCTGGAGTTTTTAACATAAATACGATGTATTTCCTATTAAATGATCAAAAATACACGGTTTAATTTTTGTGTCTAAGAAATGTGGCTGATATATGAGGATATTTAACTAACATTACCTGTCCATCTTCAACTACAAAGTTCTTGTTCTGCAGAAAGACAAAAGGGAGATATTCTATACAGCAGTGATTCCCAAAGGGAGGCCTGTGGCCCCGAGGGGGACCTGAAGCCATGTTGAGGGGCACAACCAGGCTTTATAAAAATTATGCACCACACTTTGTTTTGCTACCAAAACATGGCAAATTTTGGGAGAGGACTTCAAGGTAAATGTGGGCTAATAATGATGCTAAATTTGCTTTTTGTCTGCAAACACAACTGAATGACTGACGTGTGTTTGTATTTGTGTTTGATGAAGTGTTGAATCACATGGTCAAGGGTGGGGGGGGGAGTATTTTCATCTGCTGCCTGATAAAACATGACTGAGAACCACAGACCAGCATTAAAGAGGTCATATTTTGTTTTTAATTAGGTCCATACATTCATTTTTGATAACTGTGAGGGTTCGTGCATATATCACCCCTGATAATCCTGTATTCTCAGTCTGTTTGAGACCCTCTGTTAGAGCTCCTGCCCCTTTAAGGCTCCCTTCCCCGTGTGGGCCTAGTCAGCTCTGTTGGTTTGCAGGTAAACTCTGTGGTAATTGGTCAGTTCAGCCCTTCTTTGAGCAGTGTTGTCAACAACTCTGCTTTCATTCTAATGTCCACGCTCTACCACAAGCCGATGACTTTAAACTGATGTCGAAACAACAACAGGGACGTGACATTTTAGGCGGAGAGGGAGAGGTCTAAATGCTGCAGACTTTTGTCGTGTTCATAGAGGTGCTCTTTCACACAGATGTGTCAAAAAGTCGGATATCACCTCTTTAAGCCACTTAGCATCTACCTTTGATTTTCAGAGCATGAGCTTCTATCAGCGATATAATTATTCTCCCCAACCTTCCAGCATCTGTGAGGTTTATTTGTGATTGTTGATGGAAGGACTTGACCATGTGGTCAAACAATGAGTGGAGCCAAAAAAAGATGTTTTTAGAGATTAACCTTGAGTGAAGGAAACAAACAAAAACATACTCCTAGATTATTATGTGGATATCTTGAGTCACTCTTGCAGACGCCCTTGAGCACCGATAAGAGGAGGCTCTTTGACTGGTGAGTCAGCGGACCATTGAGAGAATAACAAAGAGTCAACTTTCCTTTTCTTTATTTCTCATCGTGGAAAAACTAACTCCTGCTTTTCCTTATTTACACCAACAAAAACAAGTCTCTTTAGATTTCAATGAGCTACAACCACCCTAAAAAAACGACTGCAGTGAATATTTGAATATCAGTACTGTTGAGGATTATTTTTTGCGTTAAAAACAGAACTAGAAAGCACTCAGAGAGCTCAGAGAGTGCAAACCTCCGCTAAGGTAGCTCACATATTGCTGTTACATCTATAAGCAATAGTTCCATGATAAAGTTACCATCATAATATGATTCCTTGGCACAGAAAACCCACACCTAGCACTCAGAATCATGTTGACATCATTATTAGTTAGACAGTTATTGAGCAAAATCGGTCGTTCGCTAATGGCGGTTACCTGGATCACTACCAAAATCATTTTTAAGTTTGGCCATCACCAACATCTCCTGAAAATTTCAGCAAAATCTGTCCAGTAGTTTTTGCATAATCTTGCTAACAAACAGACAAACAGACAAACATATGCCAGCAAAAAACAGAACCCCCTTGGCGGAGGTAAAAATAATCATCATGTGATCATCAAAATAAGCAGATCTTGTCTTCCAGCTGGCGTGCACCTCCATCTTGGACTGCACTCTTGAGGAGGTAAAGAGGTACCACACAGACCCGCGCAATGTGGACACGACCCCAGACATCTCTCTGGTGATCGACGGCCGGACCCTGACCATGGCTCTGTCTTCAGACCTTCAGGACCGCTTCATCGACCTGGCCCGGCGCTGCCGCTCCGTGCTGTGCTGCAGAGTGACGCCTCTACAGAAGAGCCGAGTGGTGAAGGTGGTGCGAGAGAAACTCAAAGTCATGACCCTCGCCGTTGGTAAGAGGCTGTCAATTTGTCTCTTATCTTTTGTTTTTAGTTTCAGTGGGACTGGGGCTTTTGATCTGCTTTAGAGCTAAAAAGAGGGACCCTTCATAAAAGTGTTTCACAGCTGGAGTGGTGAATAAGTTGTGCTCATGTGTGGAGGTTAAAGTCCTCATAGCAGGCAGTCAAGGTTCAAGTATGACCTACAACCTCTTTACACTTGTCAGTCCACACTCTGTCCCCAGTTTCTTCTCTATCTGCTGTCTTATCTAAATAAGAAATTTAATTTGAAAATCAGTGACATTTCAAGCTGTACGGCTCTTCCTCAGACTAAACAAGTGTGTAGTGAGTTGCCATTTTCAATATATACAGGTACACACGTGACCAAAACCTGCTGGAACTCATCACAATCTAATTAGGTACCAAAAAAAATGAGAGACAAACCATGTAGTTATAATCAGCATAGCTATCTAAATAACACATATATACAGATGTTTATAATGACTATATTGACTGTGGAATTTAAAGTATGCAATATAACCAGCAGGAGACTAGGTACAGAATTTAGAGAGAACATATATTATATCTTAATGTGATATTTTGCTCTGTGTCTTACCTATTTATCCTTTTAAGTCATTGCTAATATTTTGAAAAGCACTCTGAATCACTGAACATTTGAATAATACTCTTTATATTTAAGTTGCCATCCTCGCTATGTCTTACAGAAATGATCACAACATTGTAAATGCTGTAAATCTGACTTTTACTTTTTGTTTCAGGTGATGGTGCAAATGATGTGAATATGATCCAGGCAGCTGATATTGGCATTGGGATTTCCGGTCAGGAGGGCATGCAGGTCAGAATTTTTGTCTCTGTCTTTAAAAATGTTTTTCCCTTTTTACCACTCTGACCATTTCAATCTTTTGTCCCATGCAGGCTGTCATGGCGAGTGATTTCGCCATTTCTCGCTTTAAACACCTGAAAAAACTCCTCCTGGTTCACGGACACTGGTGCTACACTCGCCTGGCCAACATGATCATTTACTTCTTCTATAAGAATGCGGTGAGTCCTGTCCTCTGAAGCTCTCTGCTGTCTTCTTTTATATTATGTCTTCATTGAAGATCAAATGATCCTCAGTTTCCTGTGCTCTCCAGGCCTACGTGAACCTGCTCTTCTGGTATCAGTTCTTCTGCGGGTTCTCCGGCACCGCCATGATCGACTACTGGCTGTTGATTCTCTTTAACCTCTTGTACACGTCCCTGCCGCCCATCATGTTTGGGATAATGGACAAAGACGTCTCTGCTGAGATGCTGATGGGTGTCCCTGAGCTGTACAGGACTGGACAGGGAGCAGGGGTCAGTGTCAAAACAAACCACAGGGCAACTTTTTATTCTGAGTGAAGTTGATTTTGTCAACAACAACAAAGCTGAAGTGAAACTGATTTTATATTTTTTTGTTGACTGAAACAACACTAAATCTTTCAAGGGTAAAATAACTGAAACTGGTGTGTATTTTTTTAAATAGCTGCCAGAATTTACACTAATTTTGTGAATGAAGTAAAACCACATAGTTCTCAATTACTTTTCTGTGTGCTTGTTATTTCAGCAATACACATTTTTAACCTTCTGGATTTCCATGCTGGATGCCTTTTACCAAAGTCTGGTGTGCTTCTTTATTCCATACTTGGTAAGATAAAAAAAAATAATCCTCCTTTTCTGTTTACACACTGTATAAAACTGCATCTGTAAGCTTCATCCTCATTCATCCTCAGTCATTTTATGGGTAGAAAATTCCTTAAACTTGCTTCCTTTTTTTCTTTTGCAGGTTTATCAGGGTTCAGACATCGATGTTTTCACCTTTGGCACTCCTTTAAACACGATTTCCATGTTTACAATCCTGCTGCATCTGTCCATAGAGATTAAAGCCTGGGTGAGTGCTGCACTGATGGATATCCGTTTCTAGATATAATCTATGTAACCAGGAGTGTCCCAACTTTTTTTTTTACCAAGGGACAAATACAGAAAAGTAAAAGCATAGCAGGGCCACTTTGATACACCCCACCCAGGGTTCCCACGCGTCCTGGAAAATCTGGAAAACCTGGAAAATGACAGACCAATTTTCCAGTCTTGGAAAACATATGGAAAATGAGGAAAAAAGTAAAATGCCCTGGAAAAGCTTGAATTATCCTGGAAAATTATTGATCTTCCTTCTGCCTTGTTAGTGAACAAAAATCAAATGTAGGAAATGTAGTAAAAATGTAGATAAAGTTATGCAAGTTAAGGAATAAAATGTAAAAACTCAAAACAGTGGTGCGAAAAGAAATAATAAAAAATGGCAAAATAAAATTTAGGCTACTTAAACAGTAAATCAACAAAATATATTTATAAAAATGCAGAGTACATAAAGATAAAAAAAAATAAGTATTAACCATGAATTTATAATAGTAAGACAATACATAAAAGCAAAACTAAAAAGATAGCTAGCAGACAATGTTCATGCCCGAGAGTTAGAAATAAATAAATTTTAAGTTCAGAATGATATGGTGGAGCTGGCTAGAGATGTTGGTCATCAATCTTTAATCTTGGTTTTTAGAAGGCTAGGTTAACCTGAGAATTGCCTAGACCAATATTGTAACAGGTGAAAACGTCCTGGAAAAGTCCTGGAAATTGATTCCTAGAAAAGAGTGGGAACCCTGCCCACCTTAGAGTATGAAATAAGGATTTTAAGGGTGGGGGCCCTGCTTCGCCGTGACTACTACAGTGTCAGCAGAGAGGGAAGAGGATGATGGATCATCTCCTCATTCAGACACAAAGAAGAACAAACTGCACAAAATGGGTAACTTTGTAGAAGTGTTGCTGCTTAAAGATGGTTAGTGCAGAATGCCTAGTAAATTCAACCTTAATAAGGACCAGATAACAGAAAAATCTCTCTCAGACAAGCACAGTTTCATGTTTTAATACAAGTAATTACACTGTAATGTTGCCCTACTCTAAAAACAGCCAAGTTGTGTTGATAATGCTGAACAAAACTGTAAACTTTCAGAATGCAGACTGATTACAATGATCTGATTGTTTTAATCAGTCTGCACCCTTAATTGGAGCAAAAGTTTAGACAGTTTCTTTGCTTACTCTTCGTGCCACAGCAAATTTCAAAATGTATAATTAAATATAACCTACTAACCTTGCAGTGCAGCTGGATCTGCCTGATTCAGTGTCTGTAATCAGGTAGATCCTTCTTGCCAAGCTCCAATCTACAATGCTTGTGAACGCCCCAAAGTGGGATCAGAGCCTTTTAGAGCACGAGGAGGCTGAAGCTACAGCAGGAAGGTACCGCTTGTTCAGAGATGAGCATAGATGCTAACAGCTTCAGTAGCAGTTTTGTCTGATCTGGACTTTATTTCTCTACTCAGTTAAAACAAATAAAAAAACTGAAATATTTCTCGATAGAAGCAATATTTTCAGTTCATTTCAGACATGTTTTTGCGAGAGTCTGTTCTAAGAAGTGGCATAAGTTTTGTTCTTTACACCGCTGAGGTAGCGTCCGCAGACTCCAAACGCTACATTATCTGATTGGCCCGTAATAAATGTGATTGATGGAACAATCGTCCAATCACCTGCTGGATAAGCTTTTGAAAGGTTATGCCCATTCCCAGACACTTTCTATGCGCTCCTGCTCAGTTGGACCAGTGAAATATATTAAACAGTCCATCTGGTGTGTCTGGTTAGCAGCATGCAGCCTGAGATCCGATTCAACTTGTGGCTTCTCTCCCTGAATTAATAATTATTCTGAAAGCATCATTTTTGTCCCCATAAAATTTGCAGAAGTGAGTGTAGCTGGTAGCTCGTCCAAGCTCTATCAGACTGAATCTAAATAGTGTGACAGTCATAACACTCGCGGTCATTTTGATATGCTGATAAAACTGATTTATTGTGCAGCCCTCATACAAATAAAGATCTCGTTTTTTTTTAAAGTTGCCACTCAGACATAGACCTAATAGCAGTTTCAATGTTCTTGCAGACGTGGGTTCACTGGGTGGTCATGCTGGGCAGCGTGGCTATCTTCTTCATCGTCACGCTCGCTTACAGCGGGCTGTGCATCACCTGTAACCCTCCATCCAACCCGTACTGGATCCTGCAGCGTCAGATGGTCGACCCCATGTTTTACTTCATCTGCGTCATCACCACTGTGGTTGCCCTGCTGCCAAGGTAAAAAGAATCAACAACTTTTTTGCATTTTTAGCTCTGTATCACACTCTGATTTATCCTTACATTATTAACTGTATAGAGCAGGTAGTGCCTCACAGTAAAGCCTATTTAAAGGGATACGCCAGCTTTTCTTCTTTTCGTGTCTTGCTTCACTCCTGAGTCCATGACAAGCACATAGACACCATTCTTTCATCTGTGTGTGCAGAAACAAGAAAGAGACGTGCAGAGCTCACCCACCGCAAGTTAGCTTAGCTCAAACACTGGGAGTCACTTTATTTAATTTTCAAGAGAAATATATATGAAATTAAACCACAGAGCGCATGAGGAAACTTAGGAAATATAAACATCTGTATGACTCTTAAATCCTCTGCATGGGTCTCCATTTTGACTACCAACATTTTTTTCTTCTTCTTCTTTGGCGTAAAAAGTAACAACTTTCTTCTTCTTCTTCTTTGGCTAACAGGTAACAAAAAACTTTCTCCTTCTTCTTTGGGGTAACAGGTAACAACAAACTTCCTATTTCTTCTTTGGCATAACAGGTAACAACAAACTTTCTTCTTCCTGTAAACCATGCTATAGATGTGACTTTTTGAGGACTTTGCCTCCTACAGTTTGGGAGAATATCTGTTTGTGAGAGCCACATGGAACATAAATACTCTGAACTTTTCAGTTTGTGGCCACACATCTGTCAGGGCGGAAAGCATAACTGAGCCTTAAAAGGTTGCTGGTTCAAACCCTGTGCCAGTCAGAGCCTTTCTTTGCGTCTTTGCATGTTCTCCCTGTGCATGTATGGGTTCTCTCTAGTCTCCCAAATTGAATTTTGAACCAGCCATTATGTTCATATCTGAAAGAATTGGATTGGAGCCTGAAAAGTTGGTTCACAGCTGGAACCAAAAAAACTTGGTTCCAGCGGTGAACTGTGACATCATCGGTGGGCGTGTCATATTCTGTGTTGATAAAATGAACAGGAAATTGAGGAAAATGGAAAAGAAGAACGTGCAGTTGTCGAGTGAGGAGACAAAGTGTTTGATGGCAATTTGGGCATCACCAGAATTTCAATTGAAGCTCGATCAGGGTCAGGGTAAACTTAATTGTCCCGTTAGGGAAATTTGTCTTGGGCGTTGTGCTTCAATATTGCTTCACAGGGCAGAGAAGATCATTTAAAAAAAACTAAATGAATCACATAAAAACACAGAAGTTAACTACTAAAACAGGGCTAAAACAGGAAATACATTACAGTGACAACACAGGGACATTCAGAGACATTAGACAATTTAAAGTGTCAAGCGCTAAAATGCTTGTGTTCATTGCACGTTGCTCTATTGCACTAGTTTTTTGCATTGTTCAACAGCTTGAAGAAGCTGAATGATAAATTGAGACGGTTTGTTTTGCACTTTTGTATACAAACTCTTCTTCCTGATGGGAGAAGTTCGTATTCTGAGGGCAGGGGGTGAGGCGATAGCAGTATGAGATTGCTGGATGAAAACAAAAACCTTAAGTAAAGCAACAAACGCTGTCAGAATATTGATGCAATCCATTTTGCATACCTGTGTGAAAGCCCTCTATGTGGCTCTGTGATTGGCTTGTGACTGTGACCACAGAGGGGATGAGTGGTATAGAAAATGGATGGATAATTAACTGTATGTGGACAGCCATTGGTCACACTCCTGTTTTCCTACAAACATAAAGACGTCACTGAATGTGTTTCTTTTTTCGTTAATCCTAAACGCCCTGTTATTGTGCAGCTGTTCTGATTCATGCAGACTCTAAGCTGATTTGTAATTAATGTTAATTGTGAGGTCCAGGAACGAGTGCAGCTCAGCTCGCTCTGCCTGCTGCTCGCTCATGCGTCTGAAAGTGCTGATATTTAGAGGGAACGCTCTGATTTACATCAAAGGGCTGCATATTTTTCACTGGCCTACTTTCTCACCACCGCGCTCTCTCCCCCAGGTACATCTTTCACGTGCTGAGGAACTCTGTCGCCCCCTCCCCGCTCCTGCAAGCCAGGCAGCTGGACCGGATGGACCCCCGCACCAGGGAGCAGTGGATCAAGGAGTGGAGTAGCTTCAGGGGTAGCGGGGGGGTCAGACGCTCCAGGCTGTCCACCCCGCCTTCCCCAACCATGGAGACCCCCGTGGACATTTACCCCCAATCTCCCACCGCCTCTGACATCGCGGGGGATGAATTCACACTGAATGTCATCAGTGAGAGCCGTCAGAGGCCGCTGCACACGTGAGGACTCATTGGAAACGTGGAGTAATGAGATGATTATTTATTCTAACTGTTATATAATGTGAGTGTAAGTTCATTGATGAAAATGTCCATCCATTAACTTTTTTACATGACAAAGAGATAAAAACTTGCTAAATATGAATCCTTGATGAAAAAACTTTGACAAAATGGATGTTTACCTTTTATCAAACCAGCATGACACTTAAAATGTGAGGGGTGGGCTGCTGATTTTAGGAGAAATTCGTTTTTTCCAGCAAAATGAAACAGATAAACTACCTCTGAGGGGAAGAATATTGTTTCAACCTCTCAACCAAATAATAACTAAAAGAAAAGTCTTTCTCTAATTTAATGAACGTCTATGTTTTTATCTGTTTATTTTGGATTCAGTTTTTTATTTCAAATGTAAGCACTTAAGGTTGACTAAACCAAAACAAAATGTTTTTTAGTTTATTTTAGCTTAAACTAGATTTAAAGTTTGAAGGGCATAAATAACTTAAATGAAGCGTATTGCATTCACATGAGAAAAGAACATTTTTCGCTTTGCTGGTCCCAACCTTACAGCTTCATGATTTATATCACTTGTATCTGCCTATATCCTTGTAGAAAGGATATCGTATATGTTTGGTGTCATATACGATGTTATATATTTCTGTGCCTCCACGATTAACTTCTCTTCATCCATGGTGTCGTGTTGTCTCTGGGACCCTCTGACCAACTGTTGACCTGATGCTCGTGCCTCCGGTTGTGACGTAATGACAACCTATTGAGGAAATTCAGGAGTCCATGCACTGTTTTATTTTGAAAGTACCAGATACTCCACAAGTTTGACTTCCCTTTCTGGTGCTTTCTGAAGGACAGCGGATTTACGAGGTTTGGAAGTGGCCGTGCTGAAAATAGACTTGCAGCTTGCAACTTCAGGCCAACACTAGGTCACTTGATCTTATATATAATTATAATTATATATAATATATATATAATTATAAGGAAACTCTCAGACACGAGGCTGCAACAGGACATTATACATTGGAAATGTTGTTGCTTCTAAGTTGAACTGCCATGTTCCGCCTTGCAGTGCCTTTCACTGCGTTCCAGTTTTACTGGAAAGTCGGGATTTCCAAGTTCTGAGTGGAAAATTTCATCTGTAACGCCCCCTGAGGTCGGAATTTCCTACTGGGAAGTCGGGGGATCCTCACCACCCCCGAGCTGACAATCGAAGATGACTGCCCCCAGTGTAAACAGTTATTGAGCTCCTGTAATATTCCGTTTATTAGCTCTTCTGACGAGTGTTTGTTGCACTAAATCAGCCGTATACATAGTATTGTTCAATGTTTATCCACGGAAATGCTGCTGTAGTGTTATTTACATTCTTCATGTTGTATGTGCGAACTACAACAAAGGGCGTGCTAACAATGGCTAACAATAGTCTGGTGGATCGGCGAGTATTTTTTCCGACTTTGTAACTGGAACGCTGATAACTGGGATATGACGTCATTCCCACTCCCCTCTTCCCAGTTTTGATGTAAATGGAAAGCAGCAATAGTGGCTTGCTAATACCTGTCCATTCTCCTCGGTTACATTTAGGCTGAAAACATTGGGAAAAGTAGTTTGTTATGATTACCACAAAGAACAGAACATGTAAGTTTCATACTTTTTGTTCTCTACAGAGCTTATTATCAACAGTGATCCAAAACACAGTGAAAAATCCCACAGGCTTTAGAGGGCTTGCAGCGGAGGGAACCAGCACGATGCTAACTTCAGTGTTGTACCACAAAATATGTCATCTGTGCACCACTCTGTAGGAGGGTGATCACAGAGGAGATCAGATCACAACTGACAAAAGGAGGAGGAAATCCTCTCACCATGTGAGTTTAAAGACACATCTGGACTTCCACAGAAAAGGCATAACTTAGGCTGAGATCTCCAACAGTTTGGGCTGACCTAGTGTTTTTAAAAAAGGTACATAAATGTCAGTTAAACTACAGGACAGTCTCCTTCTCAGTAGAAGAAATGTCTTTTTTTCAGAAGTGTAAAAATACATCATGCATCACAGATATGACCAAAAACATCATATCATACTACCACCACAGTGCAGTGACTGCAGCTTGTCAGTGCTGCTCCCATTCTCTGTGCCCTGCTTTATGGTGAGCTTGGTCCTCACCACATCCTGTCCAAAACCCTGTCCTCCAGTTGATGTTGTGCATGAGGTGGGTACACCCCTGGATGGGTTCCCAGTAAATAACAGGGCTGAAACATAGAGACAAACAACCAGGCACACTCACTTTTACCTATGAGCAAAATTCTGTTTTTCTGAATTAAGATTTTTATCTCAGAATTACTATGTACATTTTAGTGAACAAATAAAACTCTGCTGTGTTTTAAATTTAAAAAAAATCTCATATCCTAGCAGAAGCATTCATGCAGGTCTTCAAGGAGGAAAAGGTGACCTGATTACTTTTCTTTTTATTTGAGTTTGAGAAATAAATACAATGAAATTGCAATATAACCCACTGCAATTTCATAATCGTGGAAGGTGTGATACTCCAGCAGAGTCAGATGTGTGAAAATGCTGTTTTAATTTAATATATTGCAGCAGAGGTGTGTTGGCTCACAAATCTGGCATTATCAAAGCTTAAATTCTCCTTGTTTATTGAAGAAATACAGAAAAGATCATATTTTTCAAGTATTTTGATGATAACCCACCAGTTAATTTTTTATGTTTTGATTAAGCTAAAAATGGTCATACCCTTTGAGCTAAAAATGGTCATACCCTTTGATACAACAAACCATATTAAAGTTGCAATATAATACGCCCTAATATTCAGTAAACATGAGTCAGGACCCCAGGGAGAGCCCACCTCTGTAGGGAAGAACATGCAAACTCGCTGAGAGGCAACAGGGCTTACCGCTGCCCCACTGTGCAGCCCTCTAATACAGAAAAACAGACTTCTATTTCCTTTCCCACAAAATTGTATCACACAATCTAGGTGTAATTTTCACTTTAATTCAAGAAGAAAGTCATTAATGAAGAAGTAAAAAAGGATTATGTGTTAATATTCTCTAACCTGACACAGTAGATGGACAGTTTATTAAATAACACAGAATCATGTGAATCCAGCTGCACTGCATTTTCTCATGAGTTAAGACCAAACAAAGCAGATTTTTATTTTCCCATGTGGATGAAATCAGCTTCCTTAAAGATGTGACCAACTCCATAATGCCTTTCTGCATGAAAAACTAAGACTAAATAAAAAAAAATCTGCCAAAGAGAGCTCTGATAAACGAAATGTTGAACTGATTCACGCACGTACTCAACCCCTCTTTCCAGTGGAGCTTTTGGATGAGGGTGGTCTCACACAAATTAAGGAGCAACACTCTCCCCTCTGACTTGTGAAGAACCCTCCTCGTTGGTTTGATGAGTTCATTTTCTAATAAAGAGCTTGATGAGAACCATGTAGGGCCTCTCCTCCTCGCTCTGCCTATAACAAGCTGCCATAGTGAACACATAAGCCTGTTACTTTCCTGATGGGTTTTCAGAGCACGCTGGTAACCCAATTAGTCATGCCACCCACCCCTCCAAAATGTGGCACTTCTCCAGAACAAAATGCTTAGCTAGTTTGATGTATTCCTCTCACCTACATACCCTCAGCAGCCACGAAGCATCCTGTAACACATGTCTAAGATGATGATTTTATTTTATTAAAGAATCATGTATTTAAAGGCTGGGCCTGAGATTAGAATATTTTTATATATCTGTGATATCTGCTGTTGAAATAAATGTCCACATGATCACTGTCTACATCCTCGTATGGGTTTGTCTGCCTGTGTGAAGACAGAATGATAAGAGGAGCCTCCTAACCTCCACAGCCGGATGATTTTTTTATGTAAATTTGTGCACAGGCTGAATCCACTGGTGAAAAAAGGCTGAGTTATCGTTGGCACACTTCACTCTACAGTAGCTGTTCTGCTTATATAAGGCCGCATCGCCCCTGGTCAGATCACTGCTGCTCTCTGGTGGTGGAGATGAGGAACTGCAGAAAGGTCAAACGGGACAAAGTCAGAAAAACAGAGCATCCTTCTAAAACCAAACCATGGAGCAGAAGGAACATCAGTGATAAATACATACTCATCATCTATAAAGCATTAAGATCAGGGACGCCTTTCTGTCCCTCGAGGTGGTGAAAACATAAAATAAAACTTCAAGGATTCTTTGAATGCATTATTTTCATTTTTCACTGAAAGACTAAATTTGTATCAAATATATATAAATATATGCAATTAAATTTATTTTATGTATGTATTTCAAGATGAATACACAGAGCTTAGCAAAAGTATCAGACCACCTGAAAACAAGGCAACTTAAATATTTTAGAAATCTTATAAAAGCTTGTTTAAAACAGAAAGTGTTGTTGTTATTGGACATACATTTTAGCAGAAATATGGAATTTTAGACCGGATTCCTCACTTTTTATCAAAATGTGGGCTTCTCTGAGAAGTCAGAAATTAATCAAAACGTTTTTTTCTGTTCAGGAATCAAGTAAATAACTATAATATGTCATTTTAATCAAGAATTAATAATGGGTGTTACTATTTTTAATGTTTTTTTATGTTAAACTGTGAATTACAAAATTTGTGGATGATAATAATAATTATATTTTAGCATAAAAAATATTAGGGATGCACGATATTGTCGGACATATATCGTTATTGCGTCAATATTGATATTTTTGCAGATATTTGCAGCCAATATTCTGATCATGCATATCAGCTGGAATATTGACAAAATACACAATGGCACGTATTGCTGCACTTTATCATCACTACACGGATACCTTTACAAATTAAAGGTTTTATTTATCAAGAGTTAAATGTTGTTTTTCTTGTTTTACATCTGTTTCTTAAACAAATAGACTAGCACTGAAAGAAACAAGTCCTTTTTCATTAAGTAAAGAGCTTGTGCTCTTGAACAAAAAAGTTGGTATCTGCGATAATGAGCTCAGGAATATTGGCATACTGGATATCGGCAAAAAATATAAAAAATCATTTCTATTAAAGAGCTTCGACTTACTGAGATATTAACCATTAAAGAAGCATAAGCAATGATTTTGGTAACTAGCAGTGCTACTGTATATTTTTTTTATTTGTCGTGTTTCACAAGAGGCCTCTTGTGATCTCTCCCTCCATTAGGGTCTTGTGCCTTGACCCCCATTTTGGAACCACCATCCAAAATCTCTACCTCTGGGGAAGAGCAAATAAAGTCATAGATATTTACCTCCGCCAGTGAGGTTCAATTTTTGGCCCAGTTTGTTTGTTTGTTTGTTTGTTTGATTGATTGATTGATTGATTGCTTGATTGTTAGCAAGATTACACAAAAACTACTGGACAGATTTTGCAGAAATTTTCAGGAGATGTTGATAAAGGCACAGCTTAAACATGATTAGATTTTGGTGGTGATCCAGATATCCACCATTAGTGAACAATGGTTTTTGATCAATAACTGTCCAGCTAATAATGATATCAACATGATTCTGAGTGCTAGGTGTGGGTTTTCAGGGTCATGAATCTTATTATGATGGTAACTTTATCATGGAACTATTGCTTATAGATGTAACAGCAATATGTGAGCTACCTTGGTGGAGGTTTGCGCTCTCCGAGTGCTTTCTAGTTAAATAAATAATTTCTCTATTGTCAGAGATCGTTAATTGATTTTAATACTTTAAATTAACTCATTATAAAACCTACTCACACACTTGGAGGTTGACCAATGGCATTAATTTAAAAATATACTTCACGTGAAAGAGTACTTCTATGCACAAGACAAAAGTCTGCTGCGTCTCCACCCCATCCCTGTTTCCAACCTGCACTGTTTCATCAGCAGCTCCAGCCCTTTGGCTCAGGGTAGTTCAGCCCACACAAAGCATGGGCCATGGACAGAATGAAGAGCTGTTGAAAACATGACGCTGAGTAGCACTAAACTGACCAATCACCACGGAGCAGACTGGTCAGCCAATCACAGCAGACTGGTCCCATGAGGGGAAGGGGACCTTAAAGTGGCAGGAGCTCTAACAGAGTGTCTCAGAGAGAGAAAACAGCTGGATCAGGAGTGTTCACTAAATGGAAACTAATTTCTTTAGTTTTTTATTTTAACATTACTGATGGTTAACATACTCTAGCAGAAATTAAAGCCAAATATTTGAACTTAAGTTCAGGAAAAATGGGTCTCTTTACACCCTATCATCACTGCAAAAAATGATAGAAACACAAACAGAGTGAAGATAAGACACTTTAAATAAAATCCACAAGGACTTGTAAGTTTTGATTTAAATAAATACCACTTTAATTAGGAATTAATCAAACTCAGTAAAAAGAAAATCCAGCTACAACAACTCAATCATGAGAAAGCCTGTAACTGCTTAAATATGAAAACAATTTAAAAGTTTGAAATAATACATTATTGACAAATAAACACACAGAAAGAAACTTCTCTGTCATTGCCATGTGTTACAGTACAGCGTGGTACTGGTTATTCTGGGGCTGATTTGCTTTATACACAAAAGTAATTTTGCACATTAAGTCTCAATTTAGAATTGAAAAATGTGACACGATGAAAGTTTATTCTACATCTTCTGCAGGAAAAAGTAATATGTGAAAAGATAATTTCCAAGTGTTTTATAGATGGGGTAAAACAAAAAATCCAGTGTAAAAAGAAAACAATCCACTCTTTTAGTGCCTTACAAAAACAAAATGTCTGTACATAATACAATATAAGAGAAAAATGACTGAAATCATAAAAAAGCTTTTTTAAAAAAACAAATATAGAAAAAGCATATTTGTGATAGAAACAACAAACTTTAAAAATACTTTAACATTATAACACTGTCACACAACATAATGTAAATTAAATGTTAAACATTATTTAAACTGTTGATTCATGTTCTTTAAATAGATTTAATGACAACTTGACAATTTCAGACAACACCAACCAAAACAAAACTAATTAAAAATATATCTTCAATGTATTAAACAAACGCTTAATTCCTTAAAATAATAAGTGCTGAATTATCAGATTATATAACACAGTTTGTCATCTCTTTTGACCATTTCAGGCAGTTTACAGTTCAAAATAAAGTTGATTTTTGGCAGTGAACAAAAGCAAACTGCTCTCCTGACGGCAAATAATCAGCTCAAAGCAGTTGAGAATCTGTTAGTGGGTAAACAAGTTAAATAAGGGTGGACAGATGGTGGCCTGATCAGTTTTAAATGTTTAAGAATTATAAACATTTAGATGTCAAAATCTGACTGGGAGTTAGAAAATAAATACATCAAAATACATCACAACATGAAAAAATGATATTAACACAGTTTTGGATAAGAGTGTATGTTTTGATTTGTATAAACATAGCATTTCAAAATGCATAAGATAATGGGAAAAAGTATGCCAAAGAATTAAAGAACCAGAGTTATTTAAAAACTATATGTACTGGTTTATTGCATCGAGAAAGAACCTTTAACAGAATTTAAGTCTATGTATAATTTGCCAGAATTAGCTGTACTGTTTGCTTTGAGGTTAAAATATCAAATTTGTTTTAAATTAAAGGTTGTTTTGGCTGTCAAATTAAGAGTTTCCTTCATTTTTATTGATTTTGCTCTCCAAGAGTGAGAATAAAACTAATGTGACCTTCACAATAACATCATGATGTAAAGCTTTTAAATAAACTACACTGAGCATCTTGTTTAATGTTTGTCGTTTGGGATAAACTGTCAGTTTAAATTTAAGCGAATACAGGCTGGAGTCTCTTGTTTCCTTTAACTCTCGGTGGTGTAATTTTTTTTTTGGCTTCTTTAAGCATGGTCCGATAAGCAGACTGAAAATGATCCTGGGACATGAAGGAAACCACAGCTGTAAACAGTTTGGGTGTTAAATCAGTAAATTAAAGGAACATTTCACAATAAATAAGAGCTGGTATTTATCGAGCTACATTCACTGTTACCATGTGAGGGTGTTGAATAACAGAGGATGAATTTTCAGCATTTGTGCTGCTGTGAAGCTGAAAGATGGAGTGATGCCTTTAACACGAATGACCAGCAGAGAGCAGACTCGCATCTTTAGTTCATCCATCTTCTGCATTTTTAAATCACAATGAAAACTCTGAGATTAACTCCTGCACACTGATCAGCTAATAACTCACTTCACAGTGGAAAAGGGATTAAGATCATTCCTGAAGAAGTTTTTTAAGTGGAATTTTCCAAACTTGAAGAGGTATTTATGACAGTTATTTGCCAAGAAGTTTATTTGATGCTCTGTTGCTAGTTTTAGTCTCTGTACTTAAGATTTAACTTACTTTTTTTGGCACCTTCATTGAATATCAAAAAAAGAATTTGTTCAGAATTACCTTTTAGGCCTTTTAAGTCTTTTGTCTTAGTTACTTTCTGTCAGGAGGCTGATGTTAATTTGAGTTTTCAGACCTGATGTCATAATAATGAAATGTTGCAGGCGGGTAGCTATAAAAGACAAAATACACAAAAAATAACGAATAAAATCAAAGGTGAGAAAACTAACATGAAAAATTAATTTTAAAAAAGGCTCTAATAAATGATGGAGTCATACAATAAATTTGAGGTTGATTTGATGGATATTGTTGTGAAACTGTGAGTTGAAGGTAGGCAATAATTATTTTACGTGTAACATTCACAATTTGTGAGGCTCAAAATTATTTATTTTAACATTTAGAGACGTCAAGGGTGAAAGTAACACAAAGTGATTATTAAAACTGAGATATTGAAAATGCAGGTGAAATTAAACATCAAGCATTCAAATTCATGTGAATTAAAATCAAGTGATGATTATGTCTGTGAAATAAGACATTAGGTATTAAAAAATTGGCAAATTTATTTTAATGTATGAAAATGTCTTTGAGTGAAGAAAATGGATATGAATTTTCCGTGATTAAATGTACACATTTTATCATTAAAACCAGACTTTTTGAAGCTGAGATTTTATCATTTACAAAATTCATTTTTATTTTTTCTATCCATTTATGGTTTAAATTGTTCAATCAAATTATCACTTAATACATGTAAAGAGATTTTTTTGAATTTTAATTCATGTGAAATTCTAATGCCTGATGGTTAATTCACCTGCATTTTCATCAGTTTTATAATCTCTCTTTGTTACTTTCTCCCTGGGGTCTATCACAACCTGATGGAAACAAACTCATTCATGGCTTCGGCAGCCAAAAGCCTCGAGCACAGACATGTTGTGAGTCACACCGCCAACTACTGGACTGGCATGTGTACTACATCGTTTTGATTGTTTTAGTGACTCAACAGTTATTAATTAAATCATTGTTATCCAAATGTTGAACTTTAACAGAAACAAAGTGGATCATTGTTGAGTAAAATCGAGTAAATGGATGCAGATTCAGCTTTCCAGCAGCTTTCCGTGCTCTAATGTTTACTGTGGCCATACAGACATGCCTGGACATGTTCTTTCCACAGGACCCTGAGAGGACTAAACAAACACCTGCCTCAGGGATTGTCTGTCTTAGGAGCGAAGAGGCATATCTCCTGAAACATCGGAGAAGGAGGGGGGATTTTTCTTATGTTTTTGGTAGATTTGTAAACAGGCCGTGGACATGTTCATGTACAAAATAACACAAAGTGTGTTTTTATTATGTAGCCTTTACACAGGGTTAATAACATTGTTGTAAATACATTATACTTATCGACAGTGTGCAGAAGTTCAGCTGAAAGTTTTTAAAGAACTATTGTCCTCCTATGAAAAGACATAAAAGACGTGTAAAGTTTTATGCTGTTATAATTCAAGACTGATCAGCCGAACCACAACACAAACTGCACATCACAACATCTATGCACAGATATAACTGAGTGCTCACTGCAGAGCCTGAATTTAATTTTATGAGCTGATATTTCGATTGACGTGAATGTGTAATCAAATGTCATAGTCTCACATTTACTCATTAAACACTGATTATTATCCTGTTGTCTAAAAATGGCACAGCAGTCTGATCCTGAAGCTTCACGAGTCAAAGTAAAAAACAAATGTGGAGCGTGACGGTACACAAGCAGTTAAGTCTGCTAACCCCATGTGCAGAGGTGAGCGTCCTCAAGCCGGCAGCCAGGGTTAAATTCAGCCTGTGGCTCCTTTCCCACACGTCACTCCTCATTCTCCCTCGATAGTTTCCAATAATAGGCTGAACAAAACACTGAACAAAGCCAGAGTGACACCAACTGTAGGGCTACTGAGGGGGGCTTTTGAAGACAAACTGCGGCGGCTGCTACCCTGAAAACTACAGATGTGTGTTTCCCTGTCACATGATTTGATTGAGAAATCGATTTCTGATTCTGAACAATTCTCAAAGCTTTTTTTGTTGGAAAGGGTGCTTTTAACAAGATTTGTTACAATCTGTTGTACAATCTAGGCAGCTCAGAGAAAATGTTTTTAAGACTTGAAGACGTCAAATATGTTGAAGAAAATGGAGCTTTTGGATTAAAAAAAGGGTTTGATGAGCTGTCTCCAGAATTTATAGGCCTAGTTCTCTGCAACGCACAGTGTAAGTCTTTTGAGATGAAACAGGTCGATGTATTTCGCCATTCTTTTTGTCTATTCTGAATGGACTGGACGTTTGGTAAAACTGTGCCGTGTGCTACAGTCAGCAGTCTGTATTGTTTCTCCCCATTTTGCATTTTGCTTCTAAGGGCCCATTTACTCAACAACATTGTCACCAGAAATGTAAAGGTTTTTCCTTTGTGTTTCCAAAAGTGCTCCGCGTCCACACGGAGACGATATGATAACGATACACGTTCACACGGATCTGTGAGAATGACTGAAAACATGGTAGCGTGCATGCCAGGCCAGTAGTTGGCGATGTAAGTTTGTCGTGTTTTTGGTGAATATAACATATGCGCCTCCGCTGGTCAGAGTACTGACGCAGCAAATCCACATTTTGTTGGAGGAGCGATAACACACCAAGCACAGTCAGCAGCACACATGTTGCTTGGTGGCGTAACCTTTATCTGAAAGAGTACTGTTTACACCGAGATAAAAAGGAAAAAGGTTAACTAGACTTTTAACTCTGGACCACGGTTTCAAAAGTTTGCAGAGTCAGGCACTCCGGGCACCGTTCTCGTGTAAACGGAAGGAGCAAATGCAACGAAAACTCTCTGTTTTTGGCTGTTTTCATTGACGTGTAAACAGGCCCTAGCTCTAACTGGAGGATGAGCTTAATTTCAATTTGAAGAGTCTACATACTGACTCTATAGAAACCAAAATGCACCTTCACACTTGCTTTTAATGAACTAGATTTTTGCAGGCTAAATTTAGCCATGCAACCAGCTCTTACCAGCATGCAACTCGCCACAACTGTACCGTCAAACAATACAAGCAGCACATTTGGAGGTGCTTGAAATAGGATGGTGAATGTCTTTTTAAAATATCTTTTGTTTTTCAGATCGATTTAGGAACTTAGAGAGCAAGAACCATTATTCTGAAATTAATAACCTTTTTCTGACCCCTCTATTGAAAATGCTCCCAAACTGACTTTAAATCAACTTTTAAGAAGACAGAGGGGCCAAGCTGAGACAGGACTTAAAGCCGTCTGACAAACAGCTACAGTGTTATTAAAGAAAATTCACCCCTGCAGAATGTGAGGACATAAATATATTAGCTTTTCAGACCAAATCTGCATTTTTAATCAGGCTGTAAATGTGTTTAATTCTGCTGTAGAAACAAACTTATTAATATGGAGTGTGTATGTGAGCATTGTGTGTTTCTGCAGTGAGCCTCAAGTGGACACTTGAGGAACTGCAGCTTTCAAACTTCAGCATTGACTTCATTTGTCAACAGCGGAGTTTGCCACTTATTTCCTTCACCATCAGCTGTTCTGTCTCTGAAATACAGGCAGAAAAATCCCCCCAGAAAACAAATCTTAATTTCAGGTGTTCTGTTAACACTGTTTCAGTGTCATGTCCGACCTTCTGGCTCTTCAACCAGCTTCAGGTCGGTCTACCAGGTGGGCATCATGTCTGGAAACCAGATGCGGCCCAGATGTTTGGACACCTCGCTGTGGATCTGCTCCATGTTGTAGCTGCTGTCAGGGATCAGCACCTCCTCCATGATTGACAGCTGAGTCAGCCGGCCCCCGCACATCTTCACAAACTCCACAAAGCCGCTGCACGTCACCTCACACTCACCCAGCCCGATGGCTGTAAGGCTTTTGCAGCGCTCTGCGATGCGGATCAGCTCCTCGTCCAGGGGCTCCAGGCCGTTGGCGCAGACTACCAGCTCCACCAGCCGGGGGCAGTTCAGTCCGATTCTCCCCAGCATCTCTTTGCTGACCGCCCGGCCGAAGTAGAGGTGTGTGACGGGGGTCTCCTCTCTGAAGAAGGGCTCGAACTCCTCCTCGTAGAGAAAAAAGTACATGACGATGTTGACCTTTGGAGAGTGTCGCACCAGAGCCTCCCAGCTGCTGCGTTTGATGGTGTGGAAGTGAGTCTGCCCGGGGTTCTCGCTCACCACGTCGATACGCAGGTGCTCCAGGTGGACGTGCTTCTCGGAGGAGAGGGCGAGCAGGAGCTCATCACTCAGGAGGTGGTAGTTCAACGCCAGCTCTCTGAGTCCGTGGCACTGGTCTGCTACACACAGGATACCTGAAGATGGAGTAAGAAGGAGGAATATGGGATCAGGACTGGGCAACTGTGGTTACCAGGAGGGCAATTAATCTCTAAAAAAGTGGTGAAAACTGACAGACGCTCTTGATTCAATCTGACCTAATCCAATTTATCTACACAGCACATTTTAAAAATCAGTCAACTTGACCAAAATGCTACAAAGTGACTTAACAAGTACAATAAAATATAACAAGAATAAAATAATAAAAACTAAGAATTAAAAACCAAATCATAGAGTACTATAAAACAAAAAAACTCATTAAAAAACATAAAACACAGTAAAATTTGTAAAAATTGTCACAGTTGTTTTGTGCCAGTGTTGTTTTTTAGTATGTTTATCTCTTGTTTCCCATGTTTCTTGTCGTTCCTGTTTTATTTTGAAGTCTCCCCTTGTGTTTCCTGCTCTCCCCTCTCTGTGTGAATCCCTGATTGTGATTCCCTTCACCTGTGTGATTGTCTCACCTGTGTCTAATTATGCCTGTGTGTATAAAGTCTGTGTGTGTGTCAGTTCGTTCCTGCATGTTCCCCACGACTCCTCGTGTTTTCTGCTTTGCCATCTCCTCCTGTTCTCCAGCTTCTTTTGTAAGTTTTCCTTGTGTTTTTATTTTTGTGTATTTCTTTTAAAGAACACGTTCTTACTTTTTGAGCCTTTTTTTTTAGTCAAGTCAAGTCAAAATTGATTTCTAAGCATGTTTAAAAACCAAAGTGCTGCACATGGGTACAATATACATATCTAGAAATGTTTTTAATGCATACACTAATTGTAATAAAAACAGTTATGGAATAAAAATGAACTCAGTATTAAAAATAAAGTAAAATAAGAATTAAAAAATAAAAACAATAAAAGAAGAGTAAAAGAGAAGGTAGGAAATGAAAGATAAAGGATAAAAACCAAGGTTACTCGTCTAGCTGGGACTGAACAATGAAGAAAAAAGATGATTTTTTTAGCAGAGCTTTAAAGTGCTCAGCGGACTGTGCAGTTCTAACCTGAACAGGTAGTTCCAGGTTGTAAAAGTTGTTGTTATGGTAGCATTTGCAATAAAACCATGGCTAGAGAGATCGCTCTAATAATATCATTCACAGCTATAATGAATATGAAGTGGAGAGGACTCTCATTAACAAAGGATCCAAACTAAAGTCATTAAAATGGAGGTGTCAGTGGTTCAGGGGTGATGTTCATGCAGGCACAGCCAAAAACTTGAGTTATCCAACATTCCTCTGATTCTCTAAACTCTAATGCTTAAACAAATTCCCGTTTTATAAGGCGTATTTACCTGCTGGGGAAACATGAGGGCAGCTGCTCATTTTCAGCAGCTTCAGAGTGTCACTGTTGTTGGCCACCAGCACCTTCAGAGACGGGTCGTCCACGGGTGTGTCGTCGATCTTTATGGAAGAGAGGGACTTGGAGTTGACGAACACGACCGTCAGGGCGGACACAAAGTGAGCCTGAGGAGGGACAAATGAGACACGGTGAGGTCTCCAACCAGGTGGCTCCACATCAAAACTATAACAAAAGATGACGGCCGATAAAAAGCATTCATTACAGAGTTAACCACTTAATTTATCTGTATGTATTATCTAGAGATGTTTTTGGGACATTTTGGCCTTTATGATAGTAAAGGGATGGCCAGTTGACTGGGAAAGTGGGGGAAACAGCAGCCTCAAGTTAAAGTTCATGCTTCCTTATGTAGCAAATCTTTTACATAATATCTAGATTTCCATGGCAACAGTAAACATGTCATGTTTTTCCTATTTAATTAATCAATTAATCACTTAAATTTTGTTTGTATGGCACTTTTCATACAAAAAATGCAGCACAAAGAACTTTACATGGACAAAACAGCAAAAACAACATGAAAACATGCAAGACAAACATAAATAAGGGAAACTAGAACAAACAAACCTTATTGAACAAAAACAAGGAAAAATAACTTTAAGACCTAGATTAAACAAAACTGTGGAACTGAGGAAAGACTATCATGTGAAAAAATTATCAGAAATGAAATAACACTGAAGATGACTTAAAAAACACCAAAGTAATATAAAATAAGAGTTAAAGTAAGATAGTAAAGTAAAATTAGTAATAGAAATATTAAATACATATATAAGGAATTACAGTAAAAGAATAGAGGACAATTCAAACTATAAATGTAATGTATAAACAAAAAAAACATAGAAGCATATAATAGACTTTTGACAGTAAAAATTATAAATGTTTAACAAATAAAAAGATTAAGAAAGATAAATAAGAAAATATTGTTCAGTATAATAAAACAAACACAACTGAAATATACAATTCAATTAAAATTTAAATGGATTATAAATAAAATTGGCTTACATGAAGTAAAGCTCAGTCAACTTTATCATAAAAATTGTCTTAATATCTTAAAACTATCTTAAGTTCTTTGACACTAGAAAAGTCCTGCCCGTTATTTCACACTGAAAAACAAAAAATAAAGCTATAAAAACACCCAAACTGCTATGAATTCTGACAGAACATTTTAATCCAAAGGGTAGACATGACATTTCTGTTGTTCTGTATGTAGTGAGCAGGGCTGCAGTAAAAGTGTTTTGATGAGTAAATGGAGCAGAGACGGCGTCTTACCTGGGACACGTCCATGAAGCTGGGCCGTGCAGTGGAGATCAGCCCCAGGGTCTTAATGGTACAGTTCACCAGCTGGGAGAGAATGTCACAGGCCGCCTCTGCAGACTCTGTGCAGCTGTCCACCTGATTAACCAGGCAGGGTTCACCACGAGGTGAGAGAAAAACACATCACAGTCAACAACAGGAGGACACCTCAGCCTGGATGTATCAGGTGAACTCAAACCTGGAAACTGAAGATTCATGAACAACCAACAGCAGATGCTTTGGATTATTATCTCTGCCAAGGAGGTTCTGTTTTTGCCTGTTTATTTGTTTGTTTGTTGGCAAGATTAAACAAAGACTACTACTACTGGACGGATTTTGAAATTTTCAGGAGATGTTGGTAATGGCCCAACTGAAAAGTGATTAGATTTTGGTGGTGATTCAGATAACAACCATTAGTGAACGATCATTTTTACTCAGTAACTGTCTAACTAATAATAATACCAACACGATTCTGAGTGCTAGGTGTGGGTTTTCAGGGTCAAGGAATAATATTATGATGCTAACTTTATCATGGAGCTATTGCTTATAGGTGTAACAGCATTATGTGAGCTACCTTGGCGGACATTTGTGCTCCCTGAGTGTTTTCTAGTTTGTGTTACTGTTGCCTTTTTATCATGTCAAACTACAGCAGCCTTTCTGCTCTGAACTCAGGCATCAACATGACATTGTTGCCCAGAGAACTGTAATTCATTGGATATTTCCTCTTTTTTGGACCATTCTTTTTAAACCCTAATGATGGTTGTGTATGAGTATCAAATTAGATCAGCAATTCATGAAATACTCAGACCAGCCCATCTAGAATCAACAACCATGTCACATTCAAAGTCACTTAAATCACTTTCTGGCCCAAACTAAAAAATGATCAGATTTTGGTGGTGATCCAGATAACCGCCATTAGCGAACGATCATTTTTGCTCAATAATTGTCTAACTATCATGATTCTGAGTGCTAGGTGTGGGTTTTCAGGGTCAAGGAATCATATTATGATGATAACTTTATCATGGAGCTATTGATTATAGATGTAACAGCAATATGTGAGCTACCTTGGTGGAGGTTTGTGCTCTCTGAGTATTTTCTAGTGTTGATTTTAGGGCATTTGTGTTATATAAATGGATAAGTAAGAATATAACGGTCCACAAATGTAGGGACTTTACTGTTGATCTTCAGCTACAGAGTGGTGCAAGGATGATGTACTTTTGGAGGCCAATGCGAAAGTTAGCATTGCACTGACTCCCTCGCCTGCAAGCCCATGAAAAGCCCTGTGGGATTTTTCACTGCTTTGGATCATTGCTGATAATAAGCTCTGTAGCTAACAAAAGCATGTTTTGTTCTTTGTGATTATACTAAAGAACGTACTTTTCACAGTGTTTTAAACTTAAAAGCAATTGGCGTGACTAAAAAGTAAGCTACTATGAAAATAAAACATGGTGGTTCAACTTAGAAGTAACTACAATATATCCAGAGTGTGACGTCTTGTTGTGACTTCTTGCTTGAGAGTTTCCTCATAATCGAGTGACCTGATCAAGCTGGTCCTCGTTGCTGTGGCAATAGTTTACCAATAATGTATGATAAAGAAAATGATCAGAAATGCTTGCTGTTGGGTGCCCCATTTTTGTAGTCCTTGTTAGCAGTTAGTTAGCGAACCGTCATTTTAAACACACAACAACGGCTTTGTTTTCAAAAACAGGCAGTAGGCTATCAGGTGCATTTTATTTCTTCCCATTAAACATAAAGTTTGTGCTTGTTTTCACCACCTTATTCCAGGCATTTTTCTGAAACCAGTATGCTAAATACCAATTACTTTGAGGTTGGGAACCAGGAAGTGCTAAATGCTAACTCACTTTCACGTTTTTGGACTCAGTCCTGCACCACTCTGTACAGCTTGGCAACCAACATCACTGCCCAGTGCACTTTGGGTGTTGTTTGGGTCAGAATCGTTCTACACGGCCATATTGTGAAGCTATCGGACTAGCGCTCAGCTCCACGGTTATTATAAGGTTATGATTATGGACTAACTGAGATAAGCTACTACTGATTGTAGTAGTTGTAGTAGTAGTTGTCTGATTTAATGTCTGTTATCAAACAGATCCTTCTTGCCAAGATCCAATCTACGACGACTGTGAGCAGACAAATTAGTACGGCCCTATCAGCGACTGCTCGTTCAGAGATTAGCATAGATGCTAAGAAATTCAGTAGCAGTTTTATCAGATCTGGACTGCATTTCTTTATTAAATGAAAAACAAATATCAACCCTATAAGCTTCTCTATGGAAGGGATATTTTCACTCAACTTCTGACATGTTTTTACGAAGCGGCTCCTGCCTACGACATTATCTGATTGCCCGTAATGAATGTAGTTGACAGAACGGTCATCCAATCACCTGCCGGATATTCTTCTGAAAGGTTCTTCCCATTCCTAAACACTTCTTTGGGCTCTTTCCCAGATGAAACAGTGGAAAATACTGAACGGTCCATCTGGTGTGTCAGGTTACGGATGCTTTGCCTTCTCTGACATTTCCAGATGCTTTTAACTGTCTTGTATTTGTCGTTAGTGCATGTCCCACTTTCGAAATCTTTAATTTCTGAATCCCATGTTCAAATGGCTGAGCACACGACCTGGAAGTTTATTCAACTCCAACTCAAATGTTCCCCTCTTTACAGCCCCTCTTGGTTTAAGGTAGACTTCCTGTATTATCAAGCTCTGATTTTCCAAGTTCATTGCTTCCCTCATCCATTCAATATTACTCCATTCTTCACCTAATCACGAATTCATTCACAAACTTCCTCCATCTGATTAAGCTGCTTCCTCCCTGTTCCTCTTCCTGACCAGCATGTATACAGCCTCTAAAGTTAAGTGTCTTCCATCATGTACCCATTTTCACAACATGTGAGTCATGTGAGTCAATTACTACCTTGTCAAGTGTTATGAGGTGAAAAGACAGCAGAGGAGGCTCTTACCTTGAAGCTGACGTACTGCAGGTGCTGAGCGTGCTTCTTGATGATCTGCTGAATGAGGTCAGGGTGAGTGGAGCGCAGGTAAGACGTGGCCGGCTGATTGAGCTCAAACTCAAATCTCCTCCAAAGGTCGGGGGTGTGAAAGACGTCATTCCAGCGGCGGCACACCGAGGAGGCCCTGGCACGGTCCACCAGGGACAGGTGCTGGAAGATCTGCAGGACCACATGGTGAGGCAGGTTTCCCCAGTCCTCTGAAGCAGTTAAAGAGAAGCTGGACGCCCCCCATTTATGTCTCTTTGCCCTGTCTTCATGGGAGGGGAACGCCTGGCACTTTGACTTGAGACCTGTCCGTCCTCGTTTCATCCTGACTTATCAACAGCTCCTAAAAAACACAAGAACAGAAACTTTAAATTGATTCATTCAATAAATCTGCACAGTCTTACAATATATCCATCCATTTCCTTTATTTACAGTGCATTTTCATACAAAGGGCTCAACAATGTGCTTCACATTAGTCAGTTGATCAATGGTGTATTTCTTTGTAGCTTCAAAATGAGCTAGATCACATTTTTTGTTAAATTATTAACAAAAATTTAACATTTACTAGAAGAGCAAGAACCTCCACCGAGGCATTTCCAACAATGTCGGGCAAGTTATTGTCAAAAATGTCAAAATTGCCCCAACAATCTCACAATGCCAACAAATCCTTGAAAAACTTCCTGGGTCCACATCCCAATTCAGATCACTGCCAAAATCTTGTAACCACTCCCTTGTACCATGACCAACATTCCCTAAAAATGCCATCCAAATCCATTGAAAACTAACTGAATTATTTGGGAAAACTTGGGAAAACTGCCCAATCTCGCAATGCCAACAAGTCCTTTAAAAAATTCCTGCATATGCATCTGGAATCGGGTCACTGGCAAAAGTGTATCTCTTCTTCCTTGTGCCATGACCAACATTCCCTGAAAATTTCACCAAGGCCTGTACATAACTTTTTGAGTTATCTTGCTAACAGACAAACCGAAAAACAGACAAACGCAGCAAAAACATAACTTCCTCGGTGGAGTTAATATTAAGGTATGCCCCATATTATACTATTATCATTACTATTTTATTATTTAACCTTACAAAATAGATGGGTTTGCCAGATTCTCTGTCTGTAATCATGCAGATCCAGAAAGCGTCAATCTGAAATGGTTGTTCCCAGTCAGGGAATATTCAGATTTATCAGTGTCCTTTCAGAGACAAAGACATGGTTGCTATCTATGTACTTTGGTAACTTTTGATGAAAGCAAGAAGTCACTGCAGTCCTCTGGTTGACCAGTAATGACAGTGATGAACAAAATATTTGTTAAATCACTTTTTAGTTTTCCTTGAAAGGTTCTGACCTCTCCATCACTTTTTTTGGGATGGTGCCCAAATAGACTTTAAGTAAATCTCATGTGTATGTGAAAAAGTCCATCTGGTGCATCAGGTTATGTATTACAGGTATTTAATTGTTACTGACAGATAACAGTTGAAAATATATCATATATTGCGATATGTTTTGATAACCAGTAAATTCTGTTATTTGCATAAAAACGTATAGAACACATTTAAATTCTGGGTTGGGCTCATTGGATTTTGTATTTATGATTGCTTTTGTGTTGTAATATAATTTTAATAAAGGAACTTCTTATAAGGTATATATTTGTCCCTTCTAGTCCCCTTTAAATTGTAAAAAAAATGGCTTTGTAAAAATTGTGGCTTTGTTGGTAACCAAAACCCGGTCAAGCCCATCCTCCCCTCTGCTATTCCTGTTTTTTGGTGTTGTTTGTTTGTTTTGTCTTGTTTTTTTTCCTATGCAAACACCCAAAGTCTCATGTGAACTGAAATAAACCCATCTGTGTCACACATGATGCAGCAAAGATCACTAGACTGTCCACCCAAACCACCTCAGATCTCAACAGCAAAGCTCTAAAGCACAGAGACCACTCAGAGCCCAGGACCCCCCACATCCAACCCTCTCTTTTTATCCATCAGCTGACCTGAAAAAGGGAACAACTGCAAAAAACAGCTTTGTCCCCTCAGCTTTTGAAGCTCCAGACAAACTGCCACACTGACTGTCACACAAGCTCATACAAAGAAAGCAAGCAAAATAAAAATAAAATCCAGCTTGTAAAATCATTTTCATAAACTGGAACTAAAAATAAATCAAAAGTTGACTCTTAAAGGATTCTGAATGGTCCATAAATCAACACTTTTATTCCAAAAATGCCTTTTTCTTTTTCCTTGTATATCTTTAACTGAAATGCAAAACATGGTGAGCTTACCAAACTGAAATATCTGAGAGATTTTAACATCTTTATTATTCCTAATCTTACAGGATACCTCTACGTATATAATAATTCCATAACATTTTTCTCTTAATCTTTTGCAGAACCAACAGTAATTCTAACAAAAAGCTAAAACTAATCCTCAAATTGATGAATAGTGAGCTAAAGTAAAGAACTTCACCTAGCAAGAAAAAAGATTTCATTAAACAGTTAGACTTTTTCTTCAAACTTTCAACCTCAGTGCACATAAAAAAATCCTCTTCTGAGTTTATCATACTGGACCCTTCCCCTCCTCTGTAACCCACTGTAAGCCGTGACAATGAATTACATTTATTGGTACTGGGATGGGTATTAATAAGACTTTACTGATACCAATGTCAATAACGATTCCGCTTAGTGATCTATTGATTTATTCCCTGATCGACTCCTGTGGATTTTCTATGTGATTAAAAGTCGGCCTCTAAAGTTTACAGCAGCAAAAATGACAAACACATGTCACTCCTGATATTCAGTGCAGTGCTGCAAAGATTAATACTCTGCAAGTTATTGGTATATCCACCCACTGAATGTCTTTTTATCAAAAATTAAGTCACAATTTTGCCCACTTCTGCCCCCGCCTGTTACAATCAACTCTTTGATTATTTTTCTATTATTTCTGCTGACTGCCTCTGATGAGAGTGTGACGTGATCCTTGTTTGCAAGGCATGCAGGATAAAGTGTAAGGAACTGATATGCAAAAAGACTAATGATATTGATTCATTAGGGAGTTGTACTCGATTCTCAGCTAAAATTATTTGTAGATTCCCATCCCTACTCAAAGGACTACAGAGTCATGTGCTAGTATTTATAACAGCTTTTAAAGCTGCTGAATAATCAAAACAAAAAAGCTCAAAGTGCTCTGAGAGCACAAACCTCCTCCAAGGCAATCCTGACATTTCTTCTTAGTAAAAGTTTTAAAAACGGTCCTATTGTGATCCACATTGATATTTAGACTACCATCAAAATCGAATCACCCTGTCCTTCTGCCATGACCAACATTCCCTAAAAATTTTATCAAACTTAGTTCATAAGTTTTTGAGTAGCATTGCTCACAGACAAACAAGCACCAGCAGAAACATAACCGCCATGGTGGAGGTTAAAACTGAAGTCTAGAGTTTCACAACTAAAGTGAGGTGATGGCCTAAGAAAAGGGTTGGTGTGGAGTAGGGCTGAACGATATGGACAAAAGTTCATATCTCAATATTCATGCCAGATATCTCGATATCGATATGATACGATATGACTACGGGTTCGGTGTAAACCAAGCATTTTTCAGAAAAATAAAAACATCATAATACTAAAGAAAGTGGAAAGTGCAGTTTTAGCGCGGGGGAAATCTATATTGTTTGTATCGTTGCTTTTCGATATTAATATCTTGAATGTTCATATCTCGATATCGATACGATAACGATATATTGTTCAGCCCTAGTGTGGAGTTGGGACTCCTCAGATCTTTTCAACAAAGGATTAGCATGAGGCCAAATAACCTTTGACATCTGGCCGCCAAGTCTAGTCAAAGTTCAAAAGTAGTGCCCCAAAGTTACTAGTATACTACATTACAAGCAATGGAAGATCATGGAGTCTTGTAACCTTGACTTTTGATTTAAGAACTCTTCAATTTAAAGGAAAAAATCATTGAATTGAGTCAACATCAGTGCAAAGTTTAAACAAAATTTGTCATTAGGCCTTTAAGATGTTTAGTCACAAGCAAGGGGACAGTATAAGATTTAGATTTAGATTTAGATTTATTGGTCCCCAGGGGAAATTTATCTCAACTGACTGTACATTACAAAGAAACAATATTGCACCTCACAGACAACAACAACAGTATCAGGCTTAAAAAGTTTAACCTTTGACCTATGAGCACCAAATTCTTATCAGACTCTGCTAATGTAAAAGGGGGCAGTGGTGCAAAGTTTAAAGAAAATTCCTCAAAGAATTCTTTGACATAAAGTATGACCTCAAAACTAATTCATCCTTGAGTCAAAGAAGAAACAAGTAATCCTTCAAGTGATAGGGAGATATCGAGGTTACAGGCAACGAACAATCATGAGTATCCACAATCAGTTTATCCTTTAGTCAAAATAGAAATTAGTGGGAAAGATGCAGATAATCCACTGAAGCATTCTGTAAGTATTACATTCAGAAAAGTGGGAAAGATAAACAACTGCATGGAAAGACAGACAGACAGACATACAGCATAGTGCCCTCAGCTGTCACCAGTGCAGAGGCAGAATAACTGTGTCTAAATTCAATCAAGTTTGTAAAGCTGTCTAAATATGAATAAACTAAGTTAACATGAATATCATCTTTGCACAGACACTAAAACGATTTTCTAAACTTTAACAGAAACAAAAACTTCCAAACTCACCGTGAAAACTTAGAGCGGTGAAGAGATGCTTCAGCTGCAGAGCAAATCTTTGACTGAGTCTGAGTGTTGCTGTAATTACTGCACCAAACTAAAACTTCATCTAATCTGCTCTGTCATCAAACCACAGGGACCTCACGCTGCAGCCTTATTAGTTTTGACCTGACATTGTTTTTAATACAGAAACATCACTGACTGCTGCATTTTTCTGAAGACGGTCTTCACCAACCAAACCTGTTCTGAGGCTCCGGCTGCAGCTCTCGCAGTAAACACTGAGGTTGTGCTTCGAAATTAAAGTTTTCAACTCTGGTTACTCTGCTGTGGTCTGGACTACTTTTAAAGTACATGTTCAGAAATAACTGCTGTTCAACTGCTTGTTAATGCAAATAGCTAATAAGCCAATCACATGGAAGCAACTCAATTCAGTTCGGTATGTAGACATGCTAAAGAGGATCTGCTGAAGATCAAACCGAGCACCAGAAGGTGATTTTAGTGACTTTGAATGTGACATGGTTGTTGATTCTAGACGGGCTGGCCTGAGTATTTCATGAATTGCTGATCTAATTTGATACTCATTCACAACCATCTCTAGCGTTTAAAAAGAACAGTCCAAAAAAGAGGAAATATCCAATGAACTACATTTCTCTAGGCAACAATATCATATTGATGCCTGAGTTCAGAGCAGAAAGGCTGCTGTTGTTTTAGATGATAAAAAGGCAACAGTAACATAAACTAGAAAGCACTCGGGAAGCCAAACCTCCGACAGGGTAGCTCACATATTTCTGTTACATGTATTAGTTCCATGCTAAAGTTACCGTCATAATATGATTCCTTGAGAATCATAGAATAGAACCATGTTGATATCATTATTAGTTAGACAATTATTGAGCAAAAATGATCGTTCATTTACGGTGGTTATCTGGATCACCACCAAAACTTAATAATTTTTAAGTTGGGCCATTACCAACATCTCCTGAAAATTTCAGCAAAACTGTCCAGTAGTTTTTGTGTAATCTTGCAAACAAACAAACATAGAAAACAAACAAACAAACAAACAGACGACCAAACAAACATCCATACGTCGGCAAAAACATAGGAGGTAATGACATAGATTCAGAAAGTCCACTACAGCAAACACACTGTCATGTTCAGGAAACCAGTTTGAGATGATTTGAGCTTTTGGTGCCTCATGTTGATGGAAGAAGTTATCAGAAGACGTCCATAACAGGATGGACATGGTCAGCAACAACACTCAGGTAGGCTGTGGGATTTGAGCATGCTCAGTTGGTACTAAGGGACTCAAAGTGTAACAAGGAAATATCCCCCACACCAGCAGCCTGAACCGTTGCTACGAGGCAGGATGGATCCATGCTCAAATTCTGACCCTACCATCTGAGTCCTGCAGCAAACTCATCAGACCAGGCAACAGTTCCCAATCTTCTATTATCCAATTTTGGTGAGTCCAAGCGAGTTGCAGCCACAGTTTCCCATTCTTGGCTGACATGAGTGGCAGCTGGTGTGGTCTCTTGCTGCTGTAGCCCATCTGCTTCAAGATTCCACTTGTTGTGCTTTCAGAAATGGTCTTCTGCAGGCGTTGAGTTACCGTTTCTTACTTTAATCTCAAACCTCTCTGGCCATTCTCCTCTGACCTCTGACCTCTGACATAAATAGGTGAATTTTCACCCAGAGAACTGCAGCTCACTGTGTCCCGACTGTTTCAAAGTCGAGACTTAAGACTAAAGGTGATCGAGCCTTTTCTTTCAGGGCTCCTCGACTTTGGAGCGCCCTGCCCCAGGAGATGAGGCGTGCTGAATCTGTGACATCTTTTATATCTAATCTTCAGACTCACTTTTCTAGACTTGTTTTTCCATGATGCTTTTTACTGCTTACATACTTGGTAATCAACCTTGTTAATTATTTATTTTGTTCTATTTTATCTACATACTTATTTTACAATTACTTATTAAACTATGTTTTATCACTAATGTTCTTTCTCCCCTCCCCGGTTTCTCATTGTTTTAGTCCTGTTTTTACCATCTTTTTATGTTTTAATATAATCACTTTTTTATTTTTTACTTTTATTTTATATACTTATTTTTCTCTTTTATCCGTCCTCTATCTACCTTCTTCTTTTCCATCTTCCTGATGTGATGTTGTCAACTACCAACTGTCATCAATTTATCTATGTATCTGTAAATCTGTTATCTATTTATTGTCTTATTGCCTCCTTATCATTACATACAAAATGAACTACCTTCCTCTCTAATGCTATTCATATGTACATGTTGACATTTTAAGCTGTACTAATGTCATATATCCCTATAGTACTTCTCCAGTTCACCATTTTCTATTCTTTTGTTGTTTTATTTTCCATGAACCTCTGTGCCTTTTCTTTTGACTCTTTTGGTCTGTTTGACCTGATTGTTTATTTATTGTCTCCAGAGTCCTGCCTTTTTCTGTCTATTAAAACACTTTGTAAAAAAAAACATCTGTTTTTAAAGCTGCTATATAAAAAAGTTATTTTATTATAATTTTTTTTCTCTTTTTGACCACTCTCTGTAAACCCTAGATTGCATTGAGTTGTTATCATGTGATTGGCTGATCAGTCATTTGTGCTAACAAGTAGTTGAACAGATGTACCTAATAAAGTGGCCAGTGAGTGTATTTGCCATTAAGGTATTAAAAATCACAGGTTTTAGGAAGTATATCTGATATAGTCCCTCATGAAATGCAGCACATTTTGTTTGTGTATTTTAAAAGTTGTTCAGTCTTCACTGGTCAAACACGATGATGGAAATAATGAGCATAATGATACAAACACTAATTCCATTGAAATTGGGACGATGTGTAAAATATGAAAAAGAAAAAACAGTATGCAATGATTTTCAAATCCTTTTGGACCTATATTAAATGGATAGATTCACTCATTTTGAATTTGAAGCCTGTAACATGTTCAGAAAGCGTTGGGATGAGGCATGTTTACCTCTGTGTTACAGCACATCGCTTTTGTGGACTGAGGACCCTAATGTTGACGTTAGGTGGAATTCTTTCCTATTCTTGATGCTTGAGTCCTAATTTTTATTCTGTTTGAAAGAATATATATTTTAATATTTAGACTTTTTAGTGTTAAATGTCTTAGTGTTTTATTATCCCACTCATGGTTTTATTTGTTTACTAGTTTATATATAAAGTTTATGGTTTATGTCTCCCTCTATAGTTTTACTTTCATTTCTTATTTATGTATTTATTGTTACTATCATTATTTTTGTTTTATTATTAGATATTTTATCTCTAGTTTTAGTGTTTTTAACATCATCTCCAGTGTTTCCTCAGCTCCTCACTCCTCACTTTAATCGAGGTCTTGAATGCAGCTCTTTTCCCTTGTTTATGTTCAATATGAGTTTGCTTGTACTAATTCATTTTTATGTTTGTCTTGCATGTTCTCTTGCTGTTTCTGTCCATGTACAGGACTTGGTGCTACATTCTTTTGTATGAAAAAGTGCTTTACAAACAAAGTCTGGCTGATTGATTGATGTTCGACTTCAGTTGCCAAACAGTCAGGGGTCCCAAATACAAATGAGTGAAAATTTGCTATAAACAAAACAATAAAGTTTATCAGTTTGAACATCAAATATCTCTTCATTGTAGTGTATTCAATTTAATATAGGTCAAACTAAAAGAAAATCACTCTATTCTGTGTTTATTTACATTTTAAACAACATCTCAACTTTCATTGGAATTGGCTGTTGTATTCCTGCTGCCAAGTTTTCAGAATGGTAGGATACATGAAACAAGACAATACATCACATTTTAAGGACACAATATATCAATATTTATAGTTTTAAACACAACAACAAATAATAATTTTCAAATTAACAAGCTGAAAACAAAAATAAAGATTGTTTTAAACTTCATCGTTGCAATACACAAATTATTTACTGGTTTTAAAATATTTTTATAGGAACAATTCCATTCAACAATATAATTATTTGGGAAAAAAGAGGAAGAAGGAATTAAATTCTAGTATTAAAAGATTATTGTTCAAAGAAAAATTGTATGATATTGAAAAAAGGTTTTGTCTTCATGCACAGTACAGTTTTACTTAAATTTAGATTTAAACTTTTCGTCTTACTTTTTTAACATAGTTGAAAGTAAGAAGAAGTTGGGGGCTGCATTAAGAGAGGAGGAGGGCTATATATTTATTTATAAGTTGCCAAATCTACACTGGAATTACATGGTAATGCAAGGAATAATCATACCGATAATAATCGTGATAATGATAACAAATAACATAGTAAGAATAATAACAATAATAATAGTAAGAATGATAATAATAACAATAGTAAGAATGCTAACAATAACAACAGTAATAGTAGTAATAATAATAACAGTAACAATAATAATTTCCTTCCTCTTTGTTTCTCCAGACCCTGATATGTGAATATTTCTCGAGTAAATCTGCTGAGGGTTAAACTGGGTTGAGCAGAGCTGCGCACCACCTGTGGCGCCAAATAAACAGAAATCCTGACGCTTTCTGAAGAAACAATAATCACACTGTATCCCAAACAGAGAACAAAGGTCCTTAAAGAGCGGGTTTCTTACCTTCGTGGTCTAAAAACAGCCCTTTGCTCTGTGTCTGTGGCTCTGTCGGTGTGTAAAGCGGCGCACACTCGCAGCCATGTCTGCGGCAGAGTGCAGAGGCGCTGCTGGCTGCGCTCATATAGGACAGCAGGAGCCGCTCCCATAATAAGCTCTCCTCTCGGCTTTAGCGACAGCTTGACGGTCTGTGCAGAGCAGCAGGTCCACGTGAGCGCAGGAAAACATGGATCTGCTGCTGCATCTCCAAACCACCGCCGTGCCCGCCCTGACTCACAGAGGCTGACCGGGTCTGGTTCTGACCTGGAGACTTTATTCTGGACTCGTTTATCAGGACCACTGACTTGGACCTCTGCTCTCTGAGCTTTAAGGAGCCCTCGTGCGTGTTTGTTTGTTTGTTGTTGTCATGTCGTGACCCTTCAGTTGAGTGCGCGAGGCAGAGAGGAGTGTGCACGCGCGCTAAGAAAGTAGGTCAGTGTGTCAAAGTGTGCACGTGAGTGTGTGTGAAAGTGTGAGCGTGACAGAAGAAGAAGAAGAGATGGAGGAACAAGAGGAGGGTATTAATGTGAACAAGAAATGAACAGGGATGGGAAGAGGACAGAAATACTGTACTCAGATAAAAGGGTTGTCACCTTAATATTATTATTATTTTAAACATTAGTAGTAGTCACCTTCTATGAGCCCTTTAAGTTAAGTAAAAAGTACAATATAATATCGTGTGTTGTATATGATATATTAAAAATACTGAGTATTTTGAGTTTATTCCTGTGTTTTAAAAAGACAACAGCTGGAGTCAAACAGTTACTTTTAAGATATATTGATATAATATATGACAACGTAAAACACCAGTTTTACGATATAATACGATATTAATTTTCTGGACAAGGATATGATATTTCACGATATTAGAAAGCCTGTCACAATAAGATATTGATACCATACAATATAGAAGCCTGGGATCTACATCGGACAATATTATTTAGAAATATTAACCTGCTAAAGCCATAATAAGAAAAAATACGTTCTGTGCTTCTGAAACAGATCAATCTGGCTTTACAAATAGCCTAATTGCAAAAAACAAAGCCAAAGTAATTACAGGTTGGATAAAGTAGACCAAATTAACATAACCACAGAGCAGCAATATTTCCTGATATATATGAAATTAGATATTAGAGACAAAAGTAAAAATGTATGTTTTGTGCCCTGAGTCATAGTTTTGCACCAGCATACTTTACATAAAGTTAATAATATATGCATGTGCATACAGTTTTTTCAATGAATGTTACATTTAGGGATGCACGATGTTGGATTTTTGCCAGTACTCAAAAATTTCCAAATTCACTATCAGCTATATAGATTTGGACACCAGTATTTTAGTTGATCACAGAAAGCTTCAACGTAACTGAAATTCAATCAATCAATCAATCAACCTGTATTTGTACAGCACTTTTCATACAAAACAGCACAAAGTACTTTACATGGACAGAAAGAACACCAAAAACATGCAAGACAAACATAATTAGAGCCAACTACAACAAAAAAACTATACTAAACAAAAAGAAGGAAAAGAGCTGTATTCAAGACTTTGATTAAATAGACCTGTGGGACTTAATATTATTAGTGGTTAAATTGGGTTTCAATACAGATCGATGTAACTGAAATTGTTCCTTTCACAGTTACAGTCTGTTTGTGTTAGAAACAGATCTGAAGCAAAAAAAGAAACATCTTACTCTTAAATTATACTATTGATTTATAAAAGTGGATATTCTTTGATGATGAGTATAAGTAAAATATTGATATATATAATGTTAGTAGATATTAGATATTATAATGATTGTATAAATCATTATGGTACATAACACATTCTATCAATATTACAGCCAACATTTTGAGTATTAAGGCCAATTTGTGAAGATAAAATATGGAAAACATTTTAGTATCTGCCGATATAGATGATCACCTTTTTAGGAAATTACCTGTCAATGTGAATATTGTTCTGTTGATATCATGCATCCCTGATTAAATGAATAAAACTTAATTATAAAGGTTTCTTGCCCTAGTTTGTAATAAACTGTTGATTCTGAAATGCTAAGATGGAAATTTGACATGTAGTTGAAAAAAGTTATTCTACTTTTAATTAGATGCATAATGCCCCCTCATTGGATACCACAAAACTCATTTTAGCTCTTTTTGTCCTCATTTTTAATGCTATGGCCTTATTATTTCACACAGGTGTGTATTTCTATTCAGTTTTCTGAATTTGAATATGACTTTTGTTTGGTTTATCATAATCTGTCAAACAAAAAAATAAGCTTTTGTGACACTGTGTCCACTTTTTAGACCTATATTGCAACCAACTTTACCCTTGATTTTTGAACTTATGGTCACTGCACCATAAAAAACAAAAAACAAAAAAAACATCCATTGTGCAATTTAAATACCCAGTCAACACAGGGCATTATGTCTCTGGGAGTCTGAGGGTCAGCGTAGAGGAGTTAGAGAAGTTTCTGTGGGCAGAATTGTTCTTCACATCTTCTTGTTGTTGTGTCACTGGTGGCTTGACAGCGCCCCCCTCTGGTTCAAAAGTGAAACCGTGCATTATAATGATATATTTTTTAAAGATAAATTAATGTTGCATAAATCCTTTACAAAATTTGTCTTATTTTTGTTATATTTTGCTGGGTTTTTTTTGCTTTTTGGTGGGTGGTGTCAAGGGCAATGATTGTTCATGAATAATCTGTTTCTGGAGTGTTACACGGTAAAGTTTGTTATTTGTTTAACAACATTTTGACTCAAGAAAAAAAAGTGTTGTCTTCTGTGAAGTTGGAGGACGCTTACTCAAAACAAAGCAGGACGATTACTTCATACTTCTGAGTGACTGTTGTTGTTTTTCTTGTTTTTATGAGTACTCCACCCTCCTTTCCTTCATTATAAATTTATGTTCCTATTTGAGATGGCCTGAAGTGGCCTAGTTAGCCGTCATCTTTGTGGCTCTGTGCTGATATATTTGTCAGTTGTTTTATCAGTTTAGAGCAGCAGTGGTCAACTGGCAGCCCAGGAGCCACATGCAGCCCTCCTGCTCTCTTAAGGTGGTGCACCAGCCAGTTCAACAGATCAAAAAATCTAAGCACATTAAGAAATCCTGACTCAACCTGCTAAGGCAACATTAAAAAAAGCAATATTTTCATGAAATTGATCTATAAATGGCTGTAACTGTTTCTCTAAAGTCTTTTTTATGCATTTGTTAATGTAGAAGTTTTAAAAGTCAGCAGGATATACTTAAAAAACAGTAAATACTTTTTAACTTTCATCAAAAGGTATCTGAAACTGCCGTGGTTTTGGTGTTTAGCTCAATAGATTACATATTGCTATAAAGTATGTATTTGAGTTTCAATATAAGTATAAATGTTAATGACTATCTTCTTCTGAAAGCTATTGTCCCTTTTGTGAGATTACAAGTGATAAGTTCTCAGCACCAGTTTCTCGTACCTGGGTTGTACCCAACATTCAGTACCAGCTGAGTCCCCAGCAAGGCGGATCTACGTTTTGACAAGTGCCCCATCTAATCAGAATCATGGAAAAAGTAACATATGAATTAATGAAAAAATATAACAATATATGATTAAAGTTTAGTTGTTTTTTTTTTTAATGAAATGCAGTTTTTAAAAAAATCAGGGCACTTGATGTGATTAATATTCTGAACATCCTCTCTTTTCTTTTTTATAAGGGGCCTAGTATGCCAAACTAAGCCCGGACATGTTTGCCTCACTTCAGTTGCAAATATAATCCATAAATATTATTATTCAGATATGTTTCACCTGATACTATTTTGTTATCAGCAGGTTTTTAATGAATAAAATAGAAGAAACACAATGGAGTTGTGGGGGCATGGTGGCACAGCAGGTAGTGCTGGTTTGGACCCTGCTTCCTCCCATAGACCAAATTATGCTTGTTTGGGATAACTGGTGACTTTAATTGCCCTTAGGTGTGGGTGAGTATGTGGATGGTTCTACGTCTCTCTCTATGTGGCCCTGTGATTGGCTGTTGGCCGATCCACATTGTGCCTTGTCTTGACCAATGTCAGCTGGGATAGGTTCCAACCCCCTATGACCCAGAAGGGGTAAGCAGTATAAATAACAGACAGATGGATGGACATTGTTGTTACTTGTACCTGTGTTCTCACTTATACTATCTTCATTTCTGGAGCCGTCCCAGTTGACTTGGTATTTTAATTTACCTGGATTCACCTTTGCCAGCACGGTGGTGCAGCAGGTAGTGCATTTGCCTCACAGCATGAAGGTTGCTGGTTTGGTTGCCAGGTTGGGCATGGACTTTGTGTGAAGTTTGCATGTTTTCCCGTGCATACATGGGTTCTCTCCGGGCACTCCCACTTCCTCCCACAGACCAAAAACATGCTCATTAGGTTGACTGGTGGCTCCAAATTGCACTTAGGTATTTGTGACCGTGAATGGTTGTCTGTCTCTCCATGTGGCCCTGCTGGCGACTGGTTCAGGGTGTACCCTACCTCTTGCCCGATGCCAGCTGGGACAGGCTCCAGTGAGGGAGGGAGGAGGGTGTAGATAATGGATGGATGGATGAATTCACCTTGAGAGGTTTGTGGCCTGAGGATTTGTTCCAGGTTTTCGGTTTAACCTGTAAATCAAGTGGATCCAGCTGCACTGCAGGTTAGTTACCTCTGCCAATGTTGTATTTTTGCCAGCTTTTTTGTCCGTTTATCTGTTTGTTTGATGAAAACAAATTTCAGGAGATGTTGGGAATGGCACAACTTAAAAAGGAGATTAGATTTTGGTGGTGATCCAGATAACCGCCATTAGCGAACGATCGTTTTTGCTCAATATCTGTCTAACTAATAACGATATCAACATGATTCTGAATGCTAGGCGTGGGTTTTCAGTGTCAAGGAATCATATTGTGACGCTAACTTTATCATGGAGCTATTGCTTACAGATGTAACAGCAATATGTGAGCTGCCTAGGCGGAGGTTTGCGCTCTCACTGTTTTCTTGTTAAACAAAATTCCCTCGTCATTCCTGTAGCTCCCGTCTCTGCTAAGCTCCGCCCCGTCGTCATGACGCAGCAGTGTGGCAGGGACGTCGTCAGTTACGTCGACATGAAGGGAAGAAACAAAACAGCTTAGAGCTCAGACTTTTAGTGAACCTGAGAAGTAAAGTCAGTCCAGCGGCCCTCTCTATTGTTCCTCACAGTCAGCACGATGTGGCGATGTGTCCGACCTGTCTCTGTTAGCGCTGGCTGAGGACAGGGGGCTAGCTAGCCTGCTAGCTCAGTGTAGCCTCTGACTGACAGCTAACGCTTGTAGCCTTAAGCTAACTGATCACTTCTCTGTGAATAAGGTAAGGTCTGAGATTTTCTCTTCTCATTCCAACACCAACTGTGCTTTAACTTCACAGACCAGACTTTGGCTGATTGTTTTTCATTTCTAGAAAGATTGACTTCATTGTTCACCCCTCAGCTGGCTTTGAATAGGGTTTACTTTTGTTTGAGAGAGTTAAGCAACTAGCCGAGGGGTCAGTCCTAATGTTTAATTTTAATGTGATTTAGCATGCTCAGGTTAGCCCAGTGTGAGCTTCATCTGAATATATGGAGTTTTCATCACCTTTTATATGTAGTCAACTCATGATTGAAAGGCATGCAGGTGCCATAATAACACTTTTAACCACCCATGTGTCTCTTCATAACTCTATTTATATGTGTATATAATTTTCCCTGACGTTATAAAACTAAAGGAGCAGAATCTGGCCCTTCTTAGACCAATATTTAACTTCTGTTGGAGAGTTAAAGGCACTCCTCAGGGCTCTCACATGTTTCCCTGCCTCAGCATTCATATCTCGGTTATGTATAACTGAGAGGCTCACCAGATTAAGAATTGATACCTATATTAACAGCTACAAGGTGACCTTGTAAATCTGTGGCAGGTGTATGTTATACCTGAGGAAAAGCAGACAGCTGCTGTCATACATATTTCAGAGAAACTTGAAGTTGTTGAAGTGTCAGCTTAGATGGCACCTATCCAGGTTTCATGTGTTATAATCTCCCAAACAGCCTCACAGTCCAACTGAAGCTGTTTCTGTATGAGAGTGAATGAGATAATGTTGTATTTTTGATATAAATTGTTGAATGTTTCAAGCTTTAATCTTGTTGTAAAGAAACGTGGCTATAATAATGACCTTCCCTTGTGGTTTGCATATTTTACATTCTTTAACCCCTGTTTTCAAAGAAGCTTTGTTCTCCGTCTATTTTTACTTTTAGTCAAGAAGAGATGCCGGAATGGAAACAATAGATTCTGATAACACGCTTCAAACTGATCTGACACCATTGGTACATTTCTAAAATGTGTCAAACCATGTCCTGTTTTGTAGGTCACTCTTAATCTTTATTTTCTTTTTTAAGTTGTTTTGCCCTCAAGCATGACCAGATAATGATAATTGATTTGGATTTTATTCAAAAGTTGATATCAGTGATTAATGCTATTTAACTCAGGAATGGGAAACTTTGGTTACTACAAAGGCTGTACTATCTTTTATTCTCCCCAAGGGCCAAACATTATACAAACTGAAGGATGCATGCATTCAGACAATCAAAATACATGTATTTTTTTTAAATGACAGATGTATAGCTTTCATTAGAAGTTAGGAAGCAGGCGTTTTAGTTTTAACTGAAATTTAATGGAGTAAACATGGAAATAAACGTACCTTTCTAATGCATTCATCTTGAATATACTGGTTGTTCAAATTAATTTGACTTCCTTTCCACAAAGGATTTTATTAACGCTTCCTTAGAGACAGCTGCAACCAGGAAAGCAAAACACACACACACTGATTTCTTGTAAGGAACTCAAAATAAACCTGTTATTGAGGTTAAACCTGTTAGTAAAGATTGTTATAGAATTATTTACATTTTGTTCATGTTTCAGTGCATTTTGCCTTTGTATACACTGTTTTAGTGTCAAGTTTTTGACATCTTTATGTCTTTATTTTTTGGAAACTCAAAGTTAATTGAGTAGGTAGGGGGTCCGCCTGTTGCCCATCCCTAATTTAACTATAGTACAAATGTCAAAAGCCTGGTGTTTACTTTGCAGCTATTTATAGAAAGTAGCTTTATTGTTGCAGTGTGTTTGCTGTTCCTTTTTTGTTTAAGTTTGGTCTGTGCTTAGACTCGTTTGTTTAAAGCATATTGTACATCACTGTATGGACAAACTATAAGAAATCTGTATGTGGCATATAATGATGCCTTGAGAATATTTCTGAAGAGACTTAGATGGTGCAGTGTGGGTGAAATGTTTATTACTGCAAGAATTAATAGTCTTCAAGCTATTCCAAGAAATCTTGGAAATCTATAGATTGATTTGCTGATTTTTGAGCTTCTGTGATGTCTAAGGCTGGGAGATATGGACGAAAATGTATATCTCTTTTTTTTTAGCTCACTGGCAATATTCATTATAACTTAATACTTGGGCAGAGAAAATACTTTAAAAATAACGTAAGCTAATGCAGATTTGTTTCAATGCAGAGGGCTACCAAAGCTTGAGGTTTGGGGCTGCAGCTCACTGTTGTACATTGTCATCATGTTGCATTTCATGGTGCCTGTGTGAAATCCACAAGACATTCATTATGATTTTGCTTTTTTTGGCATCTGCTTTGGCATCTTCAGCCAAAACCATCATTCTGCTGCTTGCCTGAGACCTTAAACATGAATCAACACGATTTTTATTTTTACCCACAAACTTCCTCCTGTTTTGGAGCATTGTTGTTGTACTTTAACAGGACATGGTGTGGGCTGTGGTGTCTTTTTAATTTTGCTTTTGTGGAGGGGAACAAAAGCAGGGAGGGTCAGACTCACAGTCAAGACAATCCCCCAAAGTGATGGCTCTCTTAATGCTTATTTAGCTCAGTCTATCTTGTTTGAAAATATGTTAATATTATTTGTGTACGTTTTGTTTTATCTGGACCATGAGTCTGTCATACAGGTAGATTGATTGATTGTTGCCTTATTTCTAATTTCCCCTGACTTTGCCCTCTGTATTTCTTGGTTTTAAGCCAAACACTCAGATGTACTCCCACATCAGTAATTTCCTCTCTTGTGTCATTTCAGATAAGCAGTCATGACACAGAAAGTCGACCTGTGTTCAGTTTCCCTCGGTGTGCAGGGCATGACTTGTGGCTCCTGCGTCCAATCAATAGAGCAGCGCATCGGGTCACTCCCTGGTGTAATACATATAAAGGTAAATGCATTTCTGCAAAGGTATGTGAATTATTTTTGTCCCTTTTGTGTCACTTGGCTCTTATTTTCCATGGTAAGGAGCAGATCTTGATATTTGCTGACTTAATGTTCTTTCAGGCACTTCCCATTTTAAAAAGAGGAACTGAAGTTACATGAGTTATTGCGGTATTAATCTAATCTGTATTTTTAGGCAGTTAAAAGAAAATCACAACCTTGTGAAAAAGGCGAATATACTTGCATTATTTAATTAACTAAAAGCTTCTGCTCATTTAAGTGTAACAAACTTTGATTAAACTCACAGTTTCACCGCCTCGGGTCAGATTTAAACCAAATTACATCAATGAGAGATTGATAAATGGCTGTAGTTGTGGTCTGTTATTTTGTTTATTGTGTTTTTACCCCTCAAGCTAAGGTTAAATGAGAAGATAACTTAATAATGTGCTCCAGATAAAGCTCTGCCCTTTGCCAGACTGTGACAGCAGGTCGATATGCAGCCTGCACCCACAGGAAATGTCATTTGTGCCTTAAGAGAATCAGTTCCTGCCTCCTTTTAAGTTAATCTATGTAGACATGATCAAGACATGACTATTTCTTCATAGAACATTTCCTCATTATGTGCCCTTCATGTCTCTGATTGTTGAAAAAATCCATCGGCGGGCGGGCAGGCAGGTGGGAGGGTGGGTTAACTCCCTGCTTAACCCCCACTGTGGTCTGAACTTATGGCTGCAGTCAAGTGATCTCTTCAGTGTGTCACATGTTTTCCTTCCTGGGGTCATCATGCTGATAGCAACACTGAGAGCTTACCAAGGCCATGAGCTCATTTCACCTCTTTAATATGTGAAAGTTCATGATTGAGAAGGACCGACTAAAAGCGTGTCTGTAGAAATGTTCTGAATTATTTACTGCTGAAGGACTTGTGTATGTTCATTTGGATAAGAAACATTTTTTAGTATCTACGCAACAACAATTTAATGAAAAAAATCAATAAAGATAAGCAATCAGGCTCTCAATCTAAGTGCCTAAGTATAGAGATGTTGATACACACAATGCCAAAGCATTAGTAATTACCAAAATCATGTTTATGTTTCTGTAAGGGTTAATAAACTTGTATGTAGAAGCTCTTTATCCAACATTATGTTTTTAATACTAAAATATAATTACCTCTGCCAAGGAGGCTATGTTTTTGCTGCCGTTTGTTTGTTTGTTTGATTGTTAGCAAGATTACACAAAAACTACTGGACAGATTTTGCTGAAATTTTCAGGAGATGTTGGCAATGGCCGAACTTAAAAATGATGAGATTTTGGTGGTGATCCAGATAACCACCATTAGGGAACAATCATTTTTGCTCAATAACTGTCTAACTAATAATGATATCAACATGATTCTGAGTGCTAGGTGTGGGTTTTCACTGTCAAGGAATCATATTATGATGGTAACTTTATCATGGAACTATTGCTTATAGTTGTAACAGCAATATGTGAGCTCTCTGAGTGCTTTCTAGTTATTATTGTCATCCATGTCTTTTCAAATGTATTTTTTTATAAAAAAAAACAGAAAAATAGTAAAGAACATCATTATTTCTTGATTAAGATGTCAAATTATAGTTATTTGCTTGAATTCCTGAAGAGAAAAACGAGTTTTATTGGTTGAATGATCTGCTTGATTAATTTCTGACTTCTCAGAGAAGCCAAAATTTACTCGAATTTGGGCATAAAAAGGTGTATTCAGTTTGAAATTCCTCATTTCTGTTCAAAATGTATGTTCAATAACAATAACACTTTCAGTTTTAAACAAGCTTATAAAAGGTTTATAAATTATTTAAGTTATCTCGTTTTCAGTTAGTCTTATACATTTGTTAAGCTGTATGAATCCATCTTAAAATATATTTATGAAATAAATTTAATCAAAGATTTGTATAAATTCTGCTGGATTCATTTCTGATTTGTCAGAGAAGCACAGTGACTGTCTCAATCTGTATATAAAAAGGTGCAATCAGTTTGAAATTCCTAATTTCTGTTCAAGATGTTTGTCCAATAACAATAAAGTTTGAAGTTCGAAAGAAATATTTGGAAGATTTCTAAAATATTAATTTTTTCTCCGTATTATGACAGGTGGTCTTGTAAATTTGTTTAGCAGTGTACTTCACACCCTCCTCAGGCTGCAAACTGCTCTCCTTCACCAAAGCCCTTCTCGCTGCATATAATCAACAAAATCAACAAAACAGAAAATGTCACACTTTTTAGAGACACTCATGAGACTTCATGGCTTAAATATTCATATTTTTATGGCAAATATTACTCTCACACCAGTTGTTTTTTAAAGTGTTTAACATGAAATTTAGAAGATGCTGATTGTGATAATTTCATCATTTCTTCTTTCGGATTAATTCTCCCACAAACCTAAATTCTCTCATGTTTGATCATGAAGACAGATCACAGTTTGTTCAACAGGTTATTTATTCCACCCAATAAAAAGATTATTCTGTGAATCAGCAGTTAGGCGTGCCAGATGTCAACAATAAAGTGGCGTGACACAACAGGAAAAATCCACAACAGATATGTGTTCATGCTGCATTCATTTGCTGACAGGCCATTTTTGTTAAAAGCAGCACTGATGTTGAATTACAAAGCAGGGCTACCATTAGATAAATGGGGTCCGAAGAAAATGTGTATGTTTTTTTTTTTAATGAAACCCAAGATATTATTTTAACTTCATAAGATAATTTCTTTTTTCATTTTGCAACGCTAGCGGAGATCAAGGGGACATGTTGTTAAGGTGCCTTTATTTTGAGGTGCTGCAGGAAACACTGATATATATGATCAATTATTTTTGTGGATGTCCAATATTTCAATATTATCTGACTAAGTTTGACAATATTGGTACCAACATGCACATAATTCTTTATGTGATTCACACAAGGTTTCATGTACCAGAATTTATCTGTTTTTTTTTTTCATTTGTGACTGTCTATTTGTTTTAGCAATGGTCCTGAAACATCACAAACAAAACATTTTTATTCAATAAATCATGCATGTAACTTTTTCAAATATTCATATTAGGGCTGGAAATCTTTAAAAAAACTCCGGATACAATAAGATATGCCATACATCAGTGATATTACAATAATGCGATAAGAGATATACTGCAGAAACATTCAAGATATACTACCATTTCTGATTATCAGAGGAAAATTCGTTAAGTTTACTAAGGTAGACTATAGGATTTACTCAACAATTCAGTGTTATATCAGAAAATTTGACAAAGACTGGATGGAAAATTATACAACTGTAACAGATTTATGTCAGAACACACTTCTTACAGTGAAGACTTAAAATAAATACAGAAGTATTTGGCAAATGTAATCATCTCATGTACCCCTGAAAACACAGCACCAAGTTTATTAAATTAAAATGTCAATACAAGGGTCAGGTGTATCCATAATTGTTTTGTACATTTAAGGACAACATTAAGTTGATGTGTCCCACTTCTAATTAATATTCTGTGATAAAAAAAGAAAATATTTAGATTAAAGGAACAAAATGTGCATTATGTGTTTTTGTTTTTGTTTTTGAGCCACAATAAAAGTTAATTGTGCAACCTGTTGCGCAATGACAAATAAACTTCCTTGTATCGTTTATCTTCTGAAGAGCTACAGACAGCTCTGTAACATTCCCTGACAGACAGTGGGCTCTGTAGTGCACTGAAAAAATGTCATAATTTTTTACTTTTAAATTCGAATTACACATCCTGAACAGGTTGGCAGTGAGACAGTCCTGATAAAGTACATGAAATGGCTCACAAAACACAATCCTGTTGATGCAAAAGATTAAATATCAGTGATTAAGACCAAAAACTTTAGCTCGAGGAACACTTGAGAGTTCAGAGGAGGAGGATTAAATAAACTTGCCAAGGTGGGTCTTTTAATTCTGCCTTAAACTCCACAGAGTGAAGCATTGTGGGATTCAGACAGTCTGCTCTTATATATACAAGGATACAAGGCAGTTTTTTTCAGTGACAGTCGCTGCTTTGTGAAAGTTGACAAGAACTTGGCACAGGCATTTTGCTTCCTTAAGAAATACAGCCATGTCTGAGCTTTTTCAGCCAGTACAGAGAGTCTTATTAGTTGATATCAATACTGTGTGGATGACATGCATTAATAGGCAATTCAACACTAAATGATACTTAAGGATACTCTGTTCTTCAGCTGCTGACCTCAGATACGAGAAGCCAAAACCTGATATTGTCTTTGTCCCTGTAGATCCTTAAATATCACAAGACTCAAAATGCCTCTGTGGATTGGGTTGTTCAACTCATAATTCCTGGCAATCAAAAGCGACATTCACAGCTGTTTGTCATCTAAGTGCTTATAAACAGCTGATGGAACTGAATAGAAAAACAAGACCAATGAATTTTGACTTCAAAATGGTCAATTAAAAAGGAAAATGGACTCGGATGTAAGAAAAAAAGGTTTAAACTGGACAGTGAGAAGCGCAGCCATTTCCTCCAAAGTGATATCAGACAATATAACGCTAAGCAGTGCAAAAATGGAGTATTGGAATGTGTTTTTGGTCAAAATCAAATATAATTGTCCACATTTTTATTGGTTCTGGTTGTATCTCTAAGTTACTTCCCCACCAAAATATGCTGTAATAACTGTTCAAGGGATACGTCAACATTTTTTATGTTTTCGTGTCTTGCCTCACTCCCGCGTCCATGACAAGCAGATAGACCCATTCTTTTGATTGTGTGTGTAGAAACAGGCAAGAGAATGGCAAAGATCGGCCACTAAGATTAGCAATTTATATAATTTTCGAAAGAAATTCATATGAAACTAAATGCAGGACGCATGCCTGGACCATGAGATGTGCTTGGAAGTAAGTCAACAAAACAAAGCCTCTGTTTACGAGTAGAAAAAGATAATAAGATAATAAAAGAAAATAACGTAAAATCTCGCGGGAAAAAAAAATGAGTCCCAAAAATCACACAGGACCGTTTAGAGTTGCTGAAGAATTTATTTGATGATTGTAGACAGAAGCAGGCTAACACTTCCCATTGACTCCCAGTGTTTGAGCTAAGCTAATTAGCAGTGGGCGATCTTTGCCATTATCTTGCTTGTTTCTACACACACAATCAAAAGAATGGTGTCTATCTGCTTGTCATGGACTCTGAAGTGAGGCAAGACGTGAAAACAAAGATAATGTTTGCGTATCCCTTTAATATAAAGCCTTATTTTACACCTTTATGTTAATGGGGTTTTAAGCCTGATTATCGTAAAGTTTCATCAGCATGCTCTTTTTTGTTTTTCATATTTGCCCTTCTCATCTTCTGTTCTGTAGGTCTCATTGGAGCAGAAGAATGCCACCATCATCTTCGACCACAGCAAACAGAGCCCTGAGTCTCTATCCGAGGCCGTGGAGGACATGGGCTTTGAATCAAGCCTGTCAGAGTCGAGCACAGCCACACCCATCTCCACAGAAACTCAGCTGATCCCCACCCCGAGCCTGACACCAGCAGCCCAGCAGGAGGCCCTGGAGAAGCTGTCCCAGATTCAGGGAGTGCTGGACGTCAGGGAGAGCCCGGCCCTGACGGGACTCAGCGTCACCTTTGTTCCCTCTTTGACTTCCTCCCAGCAGCTGAACGATGCGGTGGCCAGTGTCACACCTTCGGAGATCGCCACACCCAGCAGCCCCCAGCTCAACGGACCCTCGCTGTCCCCATCCCACTCATCAGGAGCTGGGGTGTCGCTCTTGAAGTTGCGCATTGAGGGAATGACCTGCCACTCCTGCACCACTACAATCGAGGGAAAGATCGGGAAACTGAAAGGCGTCGAAAAGATCAGAGGTGATACACTCAACCTGCTCCCAGTGTTGACAGCACTTTTTAATTTAGTTCTAGTCTTTTGCCTAATATATCTTTTAGTTTGTGTCATAATTTTGTAGCTAAATTGTTTTAATTTTAGTCTAGTTTTAGTTGATGAAATTTCACAACATTTTAGTTGACAAAATCTACTGTAAATTTAGTCGACTAAAATATGAAGCGTAAATGGTAAGGCGTTTTTTATGTTTTTACACTTGGATAAGGTTTCTAATCAGCACCAACCCGTTATAAAACATGTCATTATGTTATCACCTCATTAGCACTGCTATGGTTTTGAAGCCAAATAGGCCACATAATAACGTTAGCTTTGGTCTAGTCTCTGTTGCATAGATGTTAGGATAGAATGACTCAACTGGAGATGCCACTTCAAGTTTTTTGTGCTTTTACTGGTCATGATGACACCACATCAAGACTGGTAAAAGCACAGCAACTTGTTCTCCACAGCGTCAAATTTGAAATGCGCGCATATGTATACCTTACTCTCCTTTTTCTTCCAAACGTTGACATGATTCTTGCAGCAGAACGTGATATCTGTGCATAACACTGAAACTGCCGTCTTCGCGTGGGAAAATCCAACTGTCCTCTCTCCTTAAGAGAGTAGCTCTGATTGGATCCCTTCTCAACTTATCCCACCCCTTGCAGCTAAGGCAGTTGTGATTTGATATCCCTCTTAACTCATCCAACCTTTCCACACAACCAAAGTAGCTGTGACTGGATATATTCCTAACTTGTCCCTACTTTCTACATGACCATATTAGGTGTGTTTGGATTAAGTCTCTGTCCAGCATTTTAGTTTTTTATTTGTTGACGAAAATTTCAGTTAATTTAGTTTTAGTTTCTGTCCATGTGCACTTGATTTTCTTAGTTATCATCTAGTTTTCGTCAGGGGAAAAAGGTTGTTGACAAAAACTATGACGAAAATAATTAGTCAACAAAATTAAGTGATATTTTAACAGTTTCTGCACACCTTAGAGAAAACACATCAACATGTTTGCCCCTCTATATCACCACCTCTGACAGATTGTTCGCAGGATTTGTCTATGACTCATGAAATCCTTTCACTGGCCTTGTTGTGAGGATCATTTTGACAGATAGGATTATTTGTGCTGAGCGCAGAAATGTCATTGTGGATTGACCGGTCATGTGAGCTGCTGTACATTCTGTGTACAGTGTTGTCTGGCCGCTCAGTTAAGGTCAATATCATTCTGATGTTTGCCTTTTGTTTTTTACACTGAGGTCACAATAATCACACATAATTACTGTATCATATGCAGTAATCAGGCTTAAATACTGTTTTTTTTTAAGATGATTTTTTTGGGCATTTTTGTGCCTTTATTGACAGGATAGAGATGGTGGATAGGCTTGTGAAAGGGGGCATGATAGAGTAGGGGGAGGATACTCTGCAAACTGGCCACAGGCTGCATTTGAACCCGGGCCGGCAGAAGTATGTAGAAGTATGGGTCGTTCCTGGTTGCTTACCACCCCACCGAATCAGCACCCCCAATATTCTGGACAGTTTGAATGAATGGAAATTCATGAGTGAAAAATGAGGAATTTAAGAGTTGCAATGGTTATAGGCATATTATTGGAACAATATTAGTATCTGCAGATAATTGCATAAAAAGCTGATTGTTGGTATTGGCAGATTGAACATTTTTGCTGATATTTTCAGCAGATATTTTGCCCTTACAGATTGGCCATATAAATATATCCCAGTTATTGGCTCAAATATTGGCCTAATGCGCAGATTTGCCATAATGGTTTACCCTGTAATCACTGGATTCCCTCTTAGAAATCAAAAGTACCATTTATTTAGAATAAAATGTTATTTTTCTTGCTCTGCATCTGTTTCTGACACAAATAGGCTGTCACTATGAAAGGTATTGGTCAGTTTTAGTGAAGTGGAGGCTCTGAGCTCTAGACAAAAAAATATTGCAATCAATATCGATGTCAGCAATTATCGGTTCAGAAATATAACATACCACTCATTTACATTGACTGTGACGTTGTGTACATACCCATTACAGGCAAGAATCCAGCTATATGATATGAAGAGCAATACAGGGATTACAATCATTATCGATGAAGGTTATCTGGATTTTTTTAAACTCAGTGGTCTTTTTTTTTTTTTGTTGTCATAATATTAAAAAACCTCTATGTCATATGTATAAAAAACTCATAGCTTCAACCAGTGCTATTTTAATACAGCGTGGCCCCTGCAACATGTTAAAAACTGTACTGTCCGTCAGAGATAACAATAATAATAATAATAATAATAATATTAATAATAATAATGATACAGAATCACATGGCAGACTGAATGCTGTCAACTAGTGGCTTAAATCAATAACTAATTAAATGCTGATATTTTACTCTAAAATATCTTACACCCCAAGTACTTGGATTTATGCTCAGTTAAAGGCCCAGCACTATTGTGTTGTGTATAATAACAACAATGGTAATAATAATAACTAGCCAGCACTCAAGAGAGCGCAAACCTCCACCAAGGTAGCCCACTCATTACAGTTACACCTATAAGCAGTTGTGTTATGATAAAGTAACCATCATAATCTGATCCCTTGACCCTGAAAACATACCCCTAGCACTTGAAATTATGTTGATATCATTATTAGTTTGGCAATTATGGAGCAAAATGATTGTTCACAAATGGCAGCTATCCAGCTCGCACCATAATCTAATCATTTTAAGTTGGGCCATTACCAATGTCTCCTGGAAATTTCAGCCAAAATCCACACAGTAGTATTTGTGTGATCTCACTAACAAACAGACAAACACAGGCAAAAACAACCTAGGTAATGGCTGAAGTTACTGTGAGCTTTACAACTTTTAGCAGTCAAAGTAAAAAAATGATGAAACACAAAAATATGAAAATAAGTCCTCAACTGTTGATGCCTGTTAAAGCCAACGGTCAAGTAAAAGCCAGGAGACAGAAGTGAAGGTCAAAGATTTAAAATAGGTACACACACACTTTCACACTCAAGTTTTTCAAGTTATTAAGTAATTTATACAAAGCAGTCCCGTCTTAAAGCACAAAGGCAAACAAATAAAACTGTCACAACAGACACTGTTATTATCAGACAAGTTTGTTTAAAGAAGAGATTTAAAGGATTAATGACTCAGCTGGAGGGATTTTCCCAGGCGGGTTGCTACAGTCTGCTGGAGCCTAGACAGCAAACACTCCACCTACATTAACCATTTCTTTTTTTTTTACCAAACATCCACTTGTAGTTTGGACCAACTGATGAAACAAAACAAGACCAAAGAAAGAGACAGAAAAAAACAAATGTTTTAAAAGCACATCACTGTAGATATGCTTTATTTTACTCAATTTTCCCTTGAAAACATGTAAACTGTGGTTGTTTTCTAGATATGTTGAAAAACATCATCGTGGACAAAAACAGCTTTTAAATGAGGAGGTTTATTTTGCCTGCATTTGTCCGTATCAGATAAGAGCTATCACATGTTCTCGTCATTTTAGTCAGAAAATCCAAAAATGCAAAAATTGCTTTTTTTGTTTCAGTATCTTTATTGAACTTTCGGAAACAATCATATCAGCCATGATTATCTAATGGGACAGGTGATAAACAAAAATAACAAAAAAACAGACAAAATCTCAGACAAGCAAAATTACAAAGGAAACAGGTTTGAAATCATCCAGGTCACAATGTTCATAAATAGTTCAGGTTTAAGAAAGAGGTTCCTTCTAAGATAGCCCCAGTGTAGTCAGGCCACCCTGTCTTGATCTCAGGACCCTTTTACACACCAATGTTGTCACCAGAAATGGAAAGAATGGTGCCTGAAGTGATGAATCTGCAAACTTTTGAAAACCGGTGTCCAGTGTGGAGAGTTTTTAAAAAAGTATTGGTGTCCAGCTCCATGTAGACGGGATTCAGCGTTTCAGGGTGAAACGCTGACGTCACTGTATGCGCAGTACCCTATCACATGAAAGCCGCGTGGGAACAACAACTGCTTCGACCGTCTACCGAGCAAATTGTACTGTTTGCTGTGCTCGGTTTGCTATCCAGACAAAACTATCCAGACAGATTTGTTGCCCAGACAAGACACTCCTGCATCTTCGTGCATCCACTTGCCATTGTTGTTTGTGAAAAGTTTGTCTTCTTCGTATGTGTGTTGACAGAATGTGGACGCGGATCGTTTTTGAAAACGCCGAGGAAAAACCTTTCCGTTTCTGGTGAAAACGTTGTCATGTAAATGGGGCCTTAGTTGTCTTGTAAACCCACTTTGGGAACCATTGGAGCAGGAGAAGTGGCATTATGAAGTTACTGTTTTGTAGAGGAAATATTCTATGTTGTTGCTTTAAAAGGCAAGATGCTCAGTGCTCTTATTTACAACTTTCTCATGATTTTTTTCTCCTCAGTTAATCTGGAGACTCAGGAAGCTACAATCGTGTACCTGCCTTACCTCATCACTGTCCAAACCCTCATCGATCAGATTGCCGTGGCCGGCTTCAAGGCATCTGTCAAGTCCAAGCCCCGCCCTCTGCAGCTGTCCCCTCTGGATGTTGAACGTTTTGTTGACTTGCAAAAACCAACCATTTCATCACCCTCCGACTCCTCCGAGGAGACCGAAATCTTCATAGACACAACACTCACAACGCTCAGGGTGAAGGGCATGCACTGCCGATCCTGTGTGGTCAACATCCAGGACAATATCTCCACGCTGCCTGGTGTCTCCTCTGTGGAGGTGATCCTGGAAACTGAGAAGGCCACCATCTGTTATGATCCTCAAAAAATTACAGTGAGTCAGTTACAGCAGGCCATCGAGGCTCTGCCACCAGGGAACTTTAAGACTCAGCCCTGGGACTCCTCTGGTCCTCTCAGCCCCGTGTCCACATCACCTACACCTGCCTTATCGTCACTGCGGCCTGCTGGAGCAACCAAGGCTACACCCGCTGCCTTACAGATTTCTTTTGTTCAGCCTCTGGGCTCTTCAACTAAAATTCACATTGAGGGGATGACATGCAACTCCTGCGTCCAGACCATCGAGGGCATGATCTCCAAAAGGAAAGGTGTGACTTCAGCTCAGGTCTCTCTGGCTGAACACCAGGGGGTCTTTGAGTATGATCCCCTCCTGACCACACCAGAGGAGCTGAGGGAAGCAATAGAGGACATGGGCTTTGATGCTTTTCTACCTGGTAAGATGATTGATGTTGTGCTTGTCAAGTCAGCTACGTTCTTACACTCTAGAAGCGCTTAAAGTGATAGGCCAACATTTTTTTACTTTCATGTCTTGCCTCACTCCCGAGTCCATGACAAGCAGATAATCACCATTCTTTCGACTGCGTGAAGTAACAGGGAAGAGACAGCCAGAGCTCATCCACTGCTGATTAGCTTAGCTCAAAACTTGGAGTCAATGGGTAGCGTTGGCCTACCTCTGCTCACAGTCATCAGATAAAGTCTTCAGCAACTCTAAACAGTCTTGTGTGCTTGTTGTGACTCTTTTTTTAACCGTATTATGTAAGGTTATCTTTTTCTATTATCATATTATCTTCTTCTACTTGTAAGCAGAAGCTTTGTTTTGTTGGCCCACTAAAAAGTTGGTGGTTTGTGCATGCACCCTGCGGATTAGTTTCAAATATAGTTCTTTTGAAAATTAAATGAAGTGCTAATCTTAGTGTAAAAAATAGATAACCTAACAAAACACGGTGAAAAAAACAAGTCACAACAAACACATGGGACTGTTTAAAGTTGCTGAAGACTTTATCTGATGCCCATTGACTCCCAGTGTTTGAGCTAAGCTAATTAGCGGTGGGTGAGCTCCGGCTGTCTCTTCCTTGTTACTTCACGTACAGTCAAAGGAATGGTGTCTATCTACTTGTCATGGACTCGGGGGTGAGGAAGGACACAAAAAAGTTGACTTATAATTCTAGTTTTTATTAATTAATTAATTTATTTATGTATTTATTTATTTATTTTTGAAGAGAGCTTTCAATAAACAAGCTCCAGACTGTTTTTCTTCTGAAATCACTGTTGCTTCTAGATTTATCAGTTGTACAGATTTTTGCCCTGGTGTTTCCCAAACAATGACAATGTGCTTTGGTATCAGGGATGTCGGTCGGGGTCGGGGTTTTTAAATATTTATCATTTTTGACTGTATTCTGACTGTATTCTCCAGCCATACGTTCTAAAAAAAGACTCTAACATAGTAGATGTATTTTAAATGCTCATCTCAATACCCCATAATCACACAGCTGAGCTGCATGTGTAAAAGGCTTAAGGTAATGAGGGGGTGTGGTGCAACCATCATCCAATGAGTGCAGGAGCACACAACACTGACAACAAAACCCTGTGGGAAAATGTCTGAACAATGTTATCGGAGGCTTTATTTTTAACATGGGATGTCACACCGAGGGATGGGACGATTGTGCGGTGTCACAGTTAAGAAGTAATGGTCAATTAATCCCTAAGGCCCCCCAACACCACGTGATTTCCTTCACTGGTGTATAAATGGGTATAAAAGAGCACGTATGTGTTAGCTGATACTGATGGACAGCTTACATCCAAACTCACAACCATCAGTGAGTAAATGTGAGAGTGAACGGGTGTGAAAGGAGAGATGTGTCCTGAGGTGAAAAGCTGCTTTGAGTTGTCAGAAAGACCAGAAAAAAAATCTACGCTTAAGTCCATTTACCATTTACCTTTACAGAATGGCTGTCTTAGAGTATTCTCTTATGTGTACTTAGATAGTAATCATACATCAATTTAAAAAAGAAAAATTCATGCAAATCTACTTCTCTTTTTTGTTAAAACAAAGTAAAAATAAATGATCTGATTTCTGGTTCAATAAAACAGTTGTTCATATTTGCACTTTTTGGTTTAAACTAAAGTGTATTTTTACCTCCAGTCTTTCTCAGGTTGTCTTAAATTTTGTAAACAGCATCTCTGTCTTTAATATTTTAAGAGGACTGAGTTGAATGTGGGTTTTTTTCTTTCCTCTCTGTTGGGCAATCACTGATCCTGCCTTGTTTCAGTACACAACCTATCTTGCAATAGCAAGGCCCCCAAAACATGTGGTCAATTTAAAATAATCTGCAAAACCAACTGTATGTCGATGAAGTAATGCTACCTATTTTGTCACACAAAGCAGATGTCATAGTGGCTTTAATAGTGAAATATTTGACATCATGGTTCATGTGCCTGCCAGAATAAATCAAATATCATTCAGTAGAGACTCTGTATAGCTAAGATGATGATGCAGACTTTCAGTATCTCCTTGCGTGCGCTCTCAGTCAGCGGCATCTTAGACTGGACCTTGGTTAATTCTCTTTGAACACCATCCTTCTTCCCTTTCACATCATGAAAATACTCCAGCGGTTTTAATCTGGTCATATGATCTGAAAAGTTTCCCATCATGATGCCTCTATGTATTCAGGTAAATGTAGATACAATTTAACAAATGCTAATGTGTTTCCTTTTCTAAAACCTTTTCCTGTCCACAGAAACCAACTCCTTACTGCCTGAGTCAGATTTCGGTCTCTCAAAGTCCACCAGTCCACCTTTGAAAGACCTGGACAGTGACATCCACAGAGAGACCCCCAAAGAGCGCATCAGAGACTCAAACTCGAAATGCTTCATCCAGATCGGCGGGATGACCTGTGCCTCTTGTGTGGCAAACATCGAGCGAAACCTCAAGAATGAAACTGGTCTGTAAAAAATATCATACTGATCTTTATTCTGAAAAGGTTGTATCATTTCTGAACAGTTTCACTCATGAGAACATCTTTAACACCGTGCAGGGATCTCTTCAGTCCTGGTGGCACTGATGGCGAGTAAAGCCGAGGTTCGCTATAACCCTGAGCTGATCGACCCTGGGAGGATCGCTGATTGTGTGAAGGAGCTCGGCTTCACCGCGTCTGTGATGGAGAACTACGAAGGCTTAGATGGAAACCTTGAACTTGTGGTGAGATAACAGTGACCCAGAGTCTCATCCTTCTTTTAATCAGATGAGAAATATCAATCAATCAATCAAACTTCATTTATATAGCACTTTTCATACAAGAAAATGTAGCTCTAAGTGCTTTACCAACAGACAGATGAATTAACAGAAGATTAGAGGAAGTATAACCCACTCACCGCGCAATCCATACGCAGTATCAGAAAATGCATCATAAATAAATAAAAGACATACCCAGTACACACCGAGGAAACGCCATCTTAAAGATTTAAAATAAGTAAACACTGGGGGTTACATCAAAGTGTAAAATTGAAAATATCATCAAATAGAATAAAAGTAAATTGAAACGAAGTAAAAAATAAGCAGATAATAAAAGGGTGCTGTAATGAGAATAAAAACACTTAAAGGTAACAGCAATATGTTCCAACAGGGGAATAAAACACTTGAGAAGAACTTGGAAAATAACAATAAAACAAGAGGATAAACTACTAAAAGATAATTCTGAAGTTAAAACAGAATAAGATAAAACCTAAATTACTAAAACAGATAAGATGGGTACATTAAATTCAGGTAAAAGCCAGTCTAAAATATGCTGTTTACATGTGAACAGAGAAACCTGGTTATTCACGTCCCTGTATATTAGTTAAAATACTGTACAAGCCAAACATTTGACACTTTTTCTCAAAAAAAAAAAAAAACGTTAGCTGTGGTTTGTACACCAGTGTGACTAATACACCAGAATAAAATGCTTAATCATGCTCTGTCATGACCACAAGTGCAGCTGCCACACACTTCACACAGCATGATATCATTGAAAGTTTGCTCACTTTTATTTGAGCTTTTTGCAAGTAGCAGCATCACTGTTAAGAATTAACTCATAAGGAAACTTATGGGGGTTGGTTCAACTTTTCATCAAAAGTGTTCCCTTAATGGGATGCTTGTTTGGTAGGGGGGTAGACAACCAGGCAGGCCCCATATACATGCTTCTGTGGCCTATTTTTATGAGTGTCCTCCCATACTCTCTCTTGCCTCTTTCACAAGCCTATCCACTGTATCTCTTGCTCTGTCCTGTCAATAAAGGCCTAAAAATTGCCCCAAAAAAATATCTTTAAAAAAAAAAAAATGGTTCCCTTATTAAGTCTGGATTCTGTTTTCAGCTGATTTCCACAAGACCAAACTTCAGCTGCGTTTCCACTGAGTGCTCTGGTTTGGTTAAGCAGACTTTGGCACAGTTTGGAGCCGTACGCTCTGATCTCCTTCGCCTTTCCACTGCCAGCTGTACCCTCACCTGGGCGCAGGGATGTAGGCCGTAGACTTGAGGTTCGCACCAGCTATGTCCAACTCCTTCTGTGCTTCTCACCAGCAGTAGCATGCACCTCTGAAGTATATTTTCTGGAGTAAAAGTGGTAGAAAGTCTCTCACTTGTAGGGATGGGAATCAAAAACCAATTCCAGTTGAGAATCGTTAACAGCTCCATCAAAGTATCGATATCATGAGTCTTTTTGCTAATCAGTTCCCTTATCAATTCCTTCCACTGACAGGGTTCAGAAGCAGTCAGAATTGTGGCTTATTTTTTTACAAAAGGTGAGGGGAAACACCAGTAACTTGCAGAAGCAGTTATCTGTGCTGTGACGTGTGTTTGACATTGTTGCCACTGAAATCTACAGGCCAACATTTGCCCGCACGGAAAATCTGCAGGAATCAATAAGGGAATCGTTAAAGAATTGGATCGATTAGCAGGACCGTTAATAGCACTGGTATCGATAAAATCTTATCAGTTCCCATCCCTACTCACTTGGATTCATTGGTGGTCCAAACATGGGGCAGTATGTTGGGGTTTTTTTTTAGCCAGGGAGAGACTATTCTTGCGATCAGTCAACGGACTGCAGCAGTTTTAGCTCCACCCTGTGAGGGTCGCCTCAATGTGCTCAACACCCCAACAGAAAGGTGCCAAAAATGTGGGACGGACCTTTCTCTGTACTTGACAGTGAAAACACCGACAACTGTGGATTATCCAGAGCCAAACTGAACCGGACTGCTTGGTGGAAATGCAGCTTTTCTTGTTCCAGAACAGGGTTGTCCACACTATGGGGTCAAATGGGGCCTGTGTTTGTTTCAGTTGCCACTGTGTTTGTTTCAGTGATTCATCACTTGGCAGAGGCTGGGCCCAAACAGGTAGTTGGCAAACTTGTTGTGTACTCAAACCTCTGTTTTGCTTTTTTTCTCTTGAAGCTGGCCAGGTAGAAAATTGGGTCTTTTAAACAAGAATAATGAATTCTGCCAGTTTCTGAAATTTAGGTGTAATGTTTACATGCCCAAAAAAACAGAAAGCTGAAATGCAGGACACTAAGTCCATGCAAACAGTTTTCTGTTGTACAGAGAAGAAAAACTGTTTTTTGTTTCCACATAATGAAATGACATTTGATGTTTTTTAAACTGCTTTCTTGGCTCTACTGACAAACACAGTGTGCAGTATACTATATTTGGAAGTAGAATGTAGCATGACTGCCAGATGTCTATTACTTCAAAGAATCCTGGATAAAATAAATTTTCTTCTTTTTTTCTGGTGGGTGACGAGGATCATATAGGGTGCGTCATTGCCACCTACTGTGCTAAAGCTTGGGCCAGAGCAACTTTATCTACAGTACAAAAACTATACTAAACACACATAAATAATCAAGTGAATCCTTAAACGACGCAAACAAGGCTCTGTGTTTTCCCACCCCAATCCAAATATTTACCTGATTTCTGATTGTGGTCTGAAAAATAAAAGCAAATTGCAGCCCAGCTTATGGCTGGTGCAGCTAAATTTGCATCCATGTATTATAATTAGATATAGCCTGCAAGATAATTTCATATATCTACTGTAAATGGCACAAAATGCCCAAAAAACACTCATACTACAGATCCCACAATGCACTGCAACAGCTGCCATACAGCCATGTGCTCCCTAATATCACTCTGAACAGTTTTCAGCAGATGAATTCATTGATCAGTGCTTTCACAGTGACTTTTAAGCTTTTCTGAAAATGAATATGCTGTTCAGATTCATATTTCTGATCAAAACAGAGTCATTTTCAGACTGTTCATAAATATTGATCATGTTTGGTGACTTTGTGTTTAATTATCTCCCCTTCTGTTATTAAGTTTGAAACCCCTGAGAAATATGGAGCTTAATCCAGGCCAAAGAGGCCTTTTACAAGCAATTCTAGATATTGATATTTACCAAGAGTTGTCTAGAATTTCTTGTAAACGGTATCTTTGGCCTTAGCATCACTTTTTTACGGGTATGAAGAGAATACAGTGTAGAGAAAGTGTTGAGTCAGATCTTTCAAAGTGCCCACATTTCCTGAAGGCATCATCATTCGAGGATGCTTTGCTCTGCTGTCACTCACAATCCCACGCCCTCCTCAGTCGATGCCACACTCCCCACACCAGAACACGGCCAAAAGTTTGGAACTGAAAAAAAAAGATCTGAAGGTGAAAAAAAAGACATCTGGGACCCAAAAAGATAAGATTTGAATCTGAGAATATTAATCCTGCAACTGATGAAAATAACACATCACATGTTAAAATTTCAGAGTAAAACATGAAAATAAAATATTTCATTAGAATAATTACAGAGCTGAATCAAAAGTGTATAAACTGAAAAACATTATCTTACACTTATTTTTAATTCAATTTTGTGTTTTTATTATTTTGTTTTAAATCAAGAACAAACATTGAAATTTCAGTTTAAAATTTTATTTTTTCAATAATTTTTTAATTTTCAAATTACAACGCTTTTGGCCTTGGTTATCTCCATAGAAAACATCTTATGAGTGATTTATCTGGATTTTTTTCTTACAACTGGACATTCAAGTTTAATCTATAACACCTCAAAAATGTAAAGTTGCCAAGTTTTGATTTGTTTATGCTCTTAAAATGTAGCAGAATTAATGCTAATGCTAATAATGCTAAGGCTGTTGCCATGGATATACGTTGATGCTTTCAGCCATTTCGACTCTTGACTCCTTGATGTTTTGCATTGTAGGAAACAGTACACAAGGTAGACTGGTGCGTTGGCATACTGCTCATTTTTCCTGAAGTTGTCTAACATCTCAGTATTTTGGCATACTGCAGAACTCACTAATGTTCACACACTACATACTAGGGCTGGGCAATATATCGATTAAATTGGTTAATTCTAATTATTTTATACAGAAGATTTGAAAATTAAAATCAAGATTTTTTTGTTGGCTTACTCCAATCATAAGTTGTTGCAATGTTTGAAAATATAAATACTAAAAATGTACAGTTTTCATGATGGTCAGGTTTTAAACAAGCACTTTTATAGGCGTGTATTTGTTTTTTAAATGATATTAAATTTGATCAGTGAGCTTCATGTTACTATTCTGTGAAAATACCTCAGCCTACAGTGTTTTGGAAGACAAACCAGCCTACGTTTGAACTACATCATCAACATTTTATGACACTTACATTAACTTTAAGAGGGAAATTCTGTTTGGTTTGGCAATATATTTTGACAACATAAAGGCAAAACTTGTTCGTGTCATTTTTTTGTCACTGGGATTTTTTTTTTTTTTTTAGCGGGAAAAAAACGATTAAAATCATAAATCAAGTGTTGTTGAAAAAATTCTGGGATTTTATTTTAAGGCCATATCGTCCAGCCCTACTATATACTGTAAAAGCAGTGTTTTATTAAGTATTAAATGCAGCCCCTTTAAGAACAATATATACCTCCTTCCACTGAAGTGAATCACATCTGTTAAAGTGAATGTCCACTCTTTATCTGTTCTGTTGTATATTTCAGTCTCTTTCTCCACTTAATGCTCCCTCTTCACCCTCCTCCAGGTCCGGGGAATGACGTGCGCCTCCTGTGTTCACAAAATTGAATCCAGCCTCATGAGAGAAAAGGGGATTATATATGCCTCCGTCGCCTTAGCAACCAACAAAGCACACATCAAGTACGACTCTGAAGTTATCGGCCCGCGAGACATCATTAAGCTGATTGAGGTATTGTTCTTGTTCTCTATCATAAAAGTGTTTGCTGTTTGATTCAGCACTGATGGGGATCACGTGACTTCATCTCTAATGAACTTACGAGAGACGGACAAAACAAGGCCTCTCCTCATCCAGGACCTTTTAACCTGGGTACAATGAGAATATTTCACTCTGTGGGTTGGATCAATGTTTTTTTATATCTTTAAGTGCGTTTTCACATCAGTAGTTCAGTGTTGGAGGCTCAAAGTACCCACAACATCCCAAAAGTTTTGTCAGTGTCTACCAAGAGAACTTAAATCATTTCAAGGTTTTGTAGATGATGTAAAGACTCACACACGCTAAAATGTGAAAGAGGAAACTTTATGTTTATCAATGAGAAAACTTAGGAAAATACTGTGAATTTGAATGAGGATAAGAGCTCAACTTTGTGTAGAGCATATCTTTTTTTTGTTCTTGTGCTTCCTATTCAGAAATCTCATCATTCAGGTTCCTCCAGCTGCTGGAGAAACTATGGCTTCCAGGAATCGAGTTATTTCCGCCTGTTTTGGCCCTGTCCTTAAGTACATACACTACAGGCCAAACATTTGAAAGCAGCTTCAAGTTTCTGTTCACAATGCCTTTCTTAAAAACCAGCATAAGTGTATGAGGGATGTATTTACTGCGTGATAAGACTTTGCTTTCATTGATATGCACCATTTTCCTCAACTTACCTTTAGTTATACATTGTTACCAGACCATTGCTGAATAAATGTCAACAAAAGAAAAGAAAGGGCTTAGTTTTAGGGTCAAGAAGATTTGCAAGAGTCACAACTTCAATGCAAAAGTAAAAAAACGAATCACAGTTTGGATTATTCACTTTAACTCTTTGGATTTTTAGATGGCTAGAAAAAAGCAACAGAGTTAAGAAACAAGAGCACGGATTTATACATTAAGGAAAGAAGGATCACTTCACATTGTTAATTGTCCTTTAAAGGGCAATTTGATGTGCAGCAGATCATCACAGACACTCACAATGAGACAGTAAAAACTCACAATAAAACCACATAAAACAAACATAAGATACAACAACACACGACATATCAAATACAACAGAGGTCAAATCAGGTAGTCAGGTCCAGTTTAGTGCCAGCCCAGCAGCTGGAGCAGCTGCAGAGCATCGTTTTAGAAAGTTTGTCATAATTATCATCATCACTGTTACATCTTAAATACTACACACCCCTATCCAGTTAATACCATAACAAAGAATGATGCTTCACGAGAAGCTGACAGACAAGGATTAAGTGCATTGACAGCAGCACCAAGAACAGGATTAATCAAACACAGTACATTACAATACCTCGGATACACTGAAAGAGATATTGCAAAACGCCTAATGGTGTTCAACAAAGGAGTTCACTTCACTTTGAAGGGACAAGAAGAAACTAGAAGTTATAATGATAGAAAAAGGCCTGGAAGAAGAGGGTTACCACAAAAGCAGAGTATAAACATATTATTGTCAGCAGTAGGAGAGATCGGCAAAAACAGCACCACAAATAACAGAGGAAATCAACATGACAAGGTTAAAACCTATAGCTCTGACAGCTGTGAAAAGACGTTTGAGAAAGGCTGGTCTGAAGGGTCGTGTTTCTGCAAAAACACCACTACTTGATCCACAGAACAAGAAAAAGAGATATGAGTGGGCAAAAGCTTACAGACATTGGAGCTATGATGACTGGAACCAAGTTTTCTGGACTTAGGAAAGCAAGTTTGAACTATTTGATTAAAAAACCAGAGACTGTGTTCACAGACAAACTGGTGAACGTCTTAAAGGTGCAGCGTGTAGAATTTGACATTTGAGCGACATCTATCGTTCAGATACTAGAATGAGCCCAACCGTAACCAAAACGTCACATCGTTCAGATACTAGAATGAGCCCAACCGTAACCAAAACGTCACATCGCTGAGCAACGGAAGCCTGTAAAGACCAAAAGAGATCGTGAACACGGCATCCTTTACTAAAGTGACAAGGTTTGTAACCATTATTTTTATAGATCATAAGTCAGTTGTTGTCCTCTCTCCTCTTCTTCACCTGCATTTCAGGTAGATTTCAGAACCGGCAGACAGTTTCGCATCTCGTTCTTTTTGTCCCTAAAATCGACCCGTAGACAACATAGCAGATCGTTATGTTGGCCTACATGAACGCAGCCCGCGGTAATGTAAATTTTTTGAAGCTTTTTCTAACTCATTAAAAATAAAACAAACATTTTATGGGGATGATTGTACTCCTATTTTGACGGACTTTACATACAAATAGAAACATTTTATTTTCGGCGTTTCTGTTCGGCGAAATGCAGCCAAATTCTACACACTGCACCTTTAAAGCACCATATGTAACAGCCACATTAAATCAAGGAGGTGGTATTGCCATGGTATTGGGATGGTCTGCAGACCATGGAGGAGGAGATCTGTTTGAAGAAAAGGGTATCATGAAGAAGGAACAGGGCCACTCCATCCTCCAGCATCATGCAGTTCTTTCAGGACTAGGTTGAAAGTTTGTTTGGAGCTATGATGACTGGAAACAAGTTCTCTGGACTTAGGAAAGCAAGTTTGAACTATTTGATTAAAAAGCCAGAGACTGTGTTCACAGACAAACTCCAAGATAATGACTCTAAGCATTCTGCCAAGCTCGGTCACTGATCACCAATGCAAATAGATAATCAGCTGATTACACGGTAGCTGTTTTATGAATTTTGGATGTGCCATCAAGACAAACTGCTGAAGTTCAAACAAAGCATCAGGATGAAGAAGAAAGGTGATCTGACTGACTGTAAATGTGGCATAGTTGTTGGTGCCAGAAGAGCTGGTCTGAATATTTCGGAGTCACAAAACGCACAACCATTTCTGGGAGAATGGTCTGTAAAAGAGAAAATATAAAGTGGTAGAAAATGCCTTGTTGATGTCAGAGGTCAGAGAAAAATGGCCAGGGTAGTTTGAAATAATAGGAGGCAAGGGAAACTCAAATAACCACTCATTACAACCAATGTATGCAGACAATCATTTCTGACTGCACAGTCTGATGTAGGCTATGACAGCAGAAGATCATGACAAGTACCCCTCCTGTCAGCCAAGAACAGGAACCAGGGGTTCACCAAAATTAGTCAGTAGCAGATTGGAAAAGTCTTGCCTGGTCTGATGAGTCTGGATTTCTGCTGCAACTTCATGATGTTAGTGTCAGAAAATGGTGATAACAACATGAAGTCATGGATCCATCCTGCCTTGTATCAACAGTTCAGGCTAAAGTTGGTGGTGTAATGTTCTCGGAGATACTTTTTGGCACACTTTGGGCCCCTTAGTACCAACTGAGCATCATCTAAACACCACAGTCTTACCCTAAGAGTTGTTGGCCAACAAAGCTCAAATCATCTCAAATTGGTTTCTTGAACTTGACAATGAGTTCACTGTACTTAAATGGCTTTTACAGTCACCAGATCTCAGCCCAGTGGAGCACCTTTGGGATGTGGTGGAACAGTGAATTGTCATCATGGACAAATCTGCAGCAACTCCGTGAAGCCATCATAAGAATATAGATGAACATCTTTTGAAGAATGTTTCCAGCTCTTTGCTAAACCTGTGCCACAAAGAACTGAGGAGGTTCACCAGTAATGTGTACCTAATAAAGTGGCCAGTCAGTGTGTTTCTTCCATTGATTTGAGTTCTATGATAATATTCTGAAAACTAGGGATCACTCAAAGAGTTGATTGAACAGATTTGGCCGCACAAACATCTGTAAATATAAATGTCTCTGAATATAAAGTAGAAAACACATTTATTAGACCACCACCCAGTGTTAGGTTTATGTCACAACTGCCCTAAAATAACAGCATTGATTATTACCAAGATTATTTTTTTATGTTTCTGTTATAGTCAATACACCAGCTTGTAGAAGATTCATACTCCAAGCTCCATGAAATTTTAAATTTATTGTCCAAATAGCCCCAGAAAGATAATACAGTGCATTAGTATTTATTGATTAAGATTAAGATGTCAAATTATAGTTTCACATTCCTGAGTAGCAAAACTGTTTTAGTTGTTAAATGTTGTGCTTTTTTAATCTCTGAATTCTCAGAGAAATCCAGTGAGCTGCTAAGATTTGGGTATAAAAAGATTAATTCAGTTTTAAAATGCTCATTTCTGTTCAAAATGTTTGTCCAGTAACAATGACACTTTCAGTTTTAAACCAGTTTTTGAAAATATTTATGCTTTCTTATTTTTACGTCAGGTGGTCTGTTAAATTTGTCAAACACAGTAGGCGTGTAATTCATCCTTTTTGCTTTAAAGCAAAATAAACTTATTAACACTTTGACTCTCGTAGAATCTGGGCTTTGATGCAGCTCTGGTGAAGAGAGATCGCACTGCAAGTCACCTGGACCACAGCAAAGAGATCAGACAGTAAGGCACTTTTTTTTGTTCACCACTGATACAGAAAATATTTTTCTTTCATTGACATCAATCCTAAATCTTGTAAATGTGGTGAAAGTGATTCACTGATTGAAGAAGCTCAGATCTCTCTTTTACTGAAACAATATTGTAACCATGTAACAGTGACTTGACAGTTTCTTGCACTTTGCCTTCGAAGCTTTTTAAAGTTCAGCAGCTCTGAAAAATGTTTATACAAAGAGGAAACCTCCCTGTCCACATTTCTCAGTGGATTATTTCACTGTCACAACAGACTTTTTCTGACATCCTTGACCATAAGTGTCAGAGAAAATGTGATTTGAAGCTTGGTAAAGGCTACAGAGGGTTCATTTGCTCTTGAAAACTGTTGATGACGTTTTCTATTTTCAGATATTTCTGAATACACACATGGGTTCAGCTAGAATTTACATTAGTTTGTAGTTTGATGCCTCATAGCAAGAGGGTTGCCAGTTTGAGCCCCATGTTGGTCAGGGCCTTTCTGTGTAGAGTTTGCATGGTCTCCCCGTGTATGCATGGGTTCTCTCTCTCCAACTTCCTCCCACAGACCAAATACATGCTCATCAGGTTATTTATTTATTTTATTTATTTATTTGCACATAGTTTAAAGATAAGTCAAAGAAAACAGTGAATAAGATTAAGTCACATGTGCAGGTGAGGTAGGAACCTAATATGGGCTTATTTACAAACCTCAACCTAAGAGTAAATACAGAAAAAATAGCAGAAAAAAACTAAGAATTAAATCCTAGTAGTCAAAGAAAAACCAACAAACAAAAATAAAATAACATACATTTTACCAAAATGAGAAAATACACCAACACAGAAATAGAATATAACAAAAGAAAGAGGTACATAAACTGAATTTTGTCAAGCAAAATTGAAATTTGTTCATTACACAGATCATGAACAAAAAATCTTTGACATCACAACATTTTTAGCCTCAGTCTTTATCTGGACAGGGACAGAGACTTTGTTAGTGAAATAAAATATTCGTTCCATAATTGAACGCTGTGGTATTTTATTGAACTCTGACCTCGAGATGTATGATGCAGTGGTAGGTAAAGATTATAGCTCTGTCTTGTTGAAAGAAGGGTTCACTGGAGAGTTTGTAATAAAAAACATTTAAAAGCCTTCTGGTAATTCTGTGCTCATATATTTGACATTATAAATAAAATTATACATTTGAAGAGTATTAATATCAGAAATATATAATATATTACACTTCAAAAAAAGTGGAAAAGAAGCATCACTGGATCTGGAAAAAGTTACAAATCTGACAAAACGTTTCTGCAGCAGTCAAATTTTCTGTAGATATGTTGAATAAGTGTTGCCCCATACAATATTACAATAAGTGCGATATGTATATATACGACTGTAATACAGTGTCAGAGTACCAGATGAATGTAAAAATGCACACACTTTTCTAATAATCCCCAAAGATTTTGTAATTTTGCTGCAGACAAAACTGATATGGTCTTTCAACGTGAGTTTATCATCAATTAAGATCCCTAGAAATCTTGTTGAGGTGACTTGAGTAATTTCTTAGACCATGAAATGATGAATGATTGGTGATTCCAAATTGCTCTTAGGCATGAGTGAGTGTGTGAATGGTTGTCTGTCTGTCAGTGTGGCCCTGTGATCAGCTGATAACCGGTTCAGGTTGTACACCACCCAGGCTCCATACGCTCATGACCCTGAGAGGGATAATCAGTATGGATGGATGGATGGATGGATGGATGCAATCTGGTCCTGAGAATCAAAATGGAAATTCAGGAAATCGAGTATCTGACTAACATCCGTTTTGCATTTTAAAGGTGGAGGAAGTCTTTCCTGGTGAGCTTAGTTTTTTGCATTCCCGTCATGGGCATGATGACCTACATGATCATCATGGACCATCAGATGCATTCTTCACATCATCACAACTTCACAGCAGAGGACAGAAACCGCTACCACTCCACCATGTTCTTAGAGAGGCAGCTGCTCCCCGGCCTCTCCATCATGAACCTGCTGTCGTTCCTCTTCTGTCTGCCTGTACAGGTAAACCAGAGAGATTCACTGCAGTAATACCAGGGTTCCCACGTGTCCTGGAAAAAATATGGAAAATGAGGAAACAAGTAAAATGTCCTGGAAAATTATTTACCTTCGTTCTACCTTGTTAGTGAACAAAAATCAAACATAGGAAATGAAGTAAAAATGTTCTTGGTAACTAATGCACATTAGCCATAAAATATGAGTAGATAAAATAATGCAAGGTAAGGAATAAAATATAAAAACTCAAAACAATAGTGACAAACAGAAATAATAAAAAATGGCAAAATAGAATGTAGGCTACTTAAACAGTAAATCAACAAAATATATTTATTAAAAAGCAGAGTAAAAAAGATTAAAAAATAAGTATAAACCATACATTTATAATAGTGAGACACTACATAAAAGCCAGACTAGAAAGATAGCTAGCAGCCAATTTTCATGCCTGAGAGTTAGAAATAAATACATTCTAATTTCAATATGATGGTGGAGGTAGCTGGAGACATTGGTCATCAACCTTTAATCTTGTTTTTAGAAGGCTAGATTAACCTGCCCACACCAATATTGTAACTTCAGTTGGTTATGTGACACTGGAATCTGTGGGTGTCATTACACTTTTCTATGATTAACTTAAACCTAGCAATCTGGGTAAATGTACAAAATGTAAAGTACAACTATAGAAAAGGACACTTCAAAGTGTGTGCGTGTGTGTGTGTGTGTAAAGGTCCTGGAAAAGTCCTGGAAAATGATCTCCAGAAAAGTTTAGGAACCCGAATAATTATACTTATTAGTCAAACTTTGAAACATGCTCTCTTACGACTTCTTTGTTGTGGTTTTGAAATTTGAAGCTTCTCTGTTTTTCTCCTCTTTAGTTTATTGGAGGTCGTTATTTCTACATTCAAGCCTACAAAGCTGTGAAGCACAAATCTGCCAACATGGATGTGCTGATAGTTCTGGCCACCACCATCGCCTTCACCTACTCATTAGTTGTCCTGATCGTGGCCATGGTGGAGAAGGCAAAGGTTAACCCCATCACCTTCTTCGACACTCCGCCGATGCTCTTTGTCTTCATCTCTCTGGGGCGCTGGCTTGAACAGATAGCCAAGGTAGACTTAATATTCTCATAAATATCTTTGACATGTAAGGGTTATATTTGAATGTTGAATAGCATGGTGTTGATTGAATTTATCAGTCACTTTAATTGTTTTTATTGTCTCTTTTTTTCCATCAAAGAGCAAAACCTCTGAGGCTTTGTCTAAGCTGATGTCCCTGCAAGCAACCGAGGCCACGGTGGTCACTCTAAGCAGTGACAGATCTATTCTCAGGTACCCGCTGCTCCGTCTGTTTCATGTCTTTGTTTAGTTTTATCATATTACATACAAGGTACGGCTGTTAAAAAACAAGGGCAATGCTGTAACACAATTTTATTGAACATAAAAATATTTCAGCATCTCTCTCCTCCAGCATACACCCTTCTGCATCAACACAGCGCTACGTTCAGGTCTTCACTGATCACAGCAGTGCAGCAGATCTTCTTCAGACGGTTGTCTCTGTTGTTCTTTTCTTAACTTCTGACACTTAGACTTAGAAAACCTTTAATGTCCCCGGGGGGAAAGTTTGTTTGCAGCACATAAACAAACACATACATCTAGATACAATGACACACATCGATTACGCCGACCTATCAGACATAAAATTCCCTAACACACAGACTACTTAAGTAAATAATGAATAATAAATAAAATAGTCTAACCATAAAAACTTTTCCTTTGCTTAAAAAGCACTTTTCATTGGGTAATAATTCATATAACACCCCTGTCCATGCCTTGTTTAGTTGTGTGATTGCCATAGGAAGAAATGAGTTTTAAGCCCGATTTGTTCTAATATTGGGATGTCTGTCCCGTCGCCCTGAGGGGAGAAGCATAAACTCCCCTGAGAAACATGTTCCTCTGACCACAGATTTGATCTTAGGACAAAGGAAAGTCACACGGTGCTTGATCAAGTGATCAGGGAGGGTGACCAAGCTCTGTGTTTTCATTTTAGGACAGAAACTGCTTTACTGAGCACAGTGTGAGCTGAAGTGTTGTCTTGATGAAGAATGAAACCATTTCTCCACAGCTGTGGTCTCTGTCTTCAGACTTTTTCTAAAAGATTTTCTAGAACCTGTTTGTAAAAGTGTTAAATGACTGCTGAAACCCACTCCCCCAAAATGATCGCCTTAATGTCAAAGAAAACAACATGGCCTTGAGTTTGGACTTACTTTGTCCTGCTTTCTTCATCCTTGGCGATGATGGTGTTTTCCAGCACTGGCTGATGTTTTGTCACCGGATGGTATTGAAGATCCAAATTTCATCTCATGTAATCACCCCTAAAAAATGTGGGTTTCTTTCAATTTGTTCCAGAATGTCTCCACAAATTTTCTTGCGTTTTTCCTTTTTTTGATACACTTTTGTTAAGTTTAAATTTTCACCCAAACTGTCTCTTTGTCAATGGAGACCATTTCTGCTCTCATTTTAAAACTGAGCCCACAATTATTTCCAACTATTTGCTCAATTTGTTGAATGTTTCCTGAAATTTTTCATGGGCATGGGTGCCCAGGACATTCATCATCTTGGGCATCCTCTCTGCCTTCACACAATCCTCACATACACCTAAGTTAATGTACCAAAAGATTTGGCTGCCGTTTGTTGAATTTCACTAAACAAATGTCATGCAGAGACAAATATGATTTTAGTCCCTTTGTCTCTGCCTGGATGGATACATCTAATATATGTATTTGTAAATGCGCTTATTTATATGTATTTATAAAATGAAGACTATAGCTTCAGCCTGCTCTATTGTAAAGTGCCTTGAGGGAATACTTGTTATGAACTCGCGCTTGTTATGTCCCGTCTAGGGGTAGTCAAGACATAACATTTGGGATGGATGCATGATATTTATTGGACCGATTTGGGGAAAAGTGACGTCATTTTTTATCGACCAAATACATACATTTTGTCCGATGAAAAGATCTGATAAATTACTTAAATTGGAAAAATTGATTGCAGGCCGCGTAGCCCCAAAACAAGCCATGTCGCGCTGGTTACATCATCTGTCACGCCTTACTAGAAGGACCCAAGCCTGCCCCCGTCTCTCTGCCAGACCAAAAGTGAACATGGCTTCACCAGTGTGGTTGTTTTTCCTCAGTGGCAGAAGGTAACAACAGCATTTCTGTTTGCACAACCTGCTCGGTGAGAATTCCGAGAGGAGGAATGAGGACTTCAAGTTTTAACACAACAGATCTTATAGCCCACCTGAAAAGTCGCCATTGTGGCGAAGTGGTATTGAAAGAAGATGAAGCAGCCGCGGTAGCTGCTAGCGGTGCTAAGGCTGAAAACAACAACACAGAGTGTGGATGTCCCCATTCAACAGCCGTTAGAAAACTGGAAAAACTTGTTCAGAGACAGTGAAAAGGCTAAAAGCCATCAACGTCAAAGTGATGGAGTTCATAGCGCTCGATGACCACCCCTTTTCTGTCGTTGAGAGCCCGGGTTTTCGCAAGTTAATAGCACATTTGGAGCCACGTTACACCCTCCCAAGCCGTTGCTTCTTCTTGGATGTATCCCTCCATGCCCTCTAAGGTATCGTTGCCGCACACATCCATAACGTTAGTCTGGTCAGCAAGCTTAGCTTAACGGCTCAGTGGTTGGATCAAGATGTTAACATGCATAAAAATTATATTAAATATAAAAATATGAACTTATCGTTATCGGTATCCGCCATGAGAAGCAGGAAATTATCGGTCATTGGTATCGGTTGAAATTTTTCATATTGTGCATCACTACATAACATAAAAATCCCCGAATTCACTGAGTCCCAAGCAGCCACTGAGTCAGTCAGCAGGTTGAAATCGACTGATCGGTATAATTTATTTACCACAATAATATTCACAACAATTTACAGCTTAAATTACCTCGAGACGCCTGAGGCACCTCTACTACCTTCCACGACACAAAAGGTAACAACATATGAATCTATGTAAGGCTGACATGGCTGGTTGGTGCTTTGTTGGCACACCTAATCAAACACGCACTCTGACGCACACATTCAGTCACACCGAGGGCACAGGAGAACCTCCCAACACAGCCAAACGAATATAAAGCACACTATACAAAGCAAAAAATATGACCAGGGTCTTAACAGTGCTTTACAAATGAAGACTGATTGATTTTTTACAGGTGATGTTAAAAATATTAAGGCAAGTGTTTCATCTCTGAAACTAAAAATCTTTTTGTCCTTTGGATTTTTAGAAAACCCCTCCAAGAAACATCTTTCTCACTGAATCTTACAAATACTACTTTACTAAAAAGGTGTACATTAAAATGACAGTAAATTAGAAATAGCTGTCAACCGTTCTGTATTATCTACCACGTCTACATCCTGTGTTGTCTGTGTTGCAGTGAGGAGCAGGTGGATGTGGAGCTGGTTCAGCGAGGCGATGTGGTCAAAGTCGTTCCTGGAGGGAAGTTTCCTGTCGATGGTCGAGTCATTGAGGGACACTCCATGGCTGATGAGTCCCTCATCACAGGTGAGGTATTTTTCTGTTTTTATGTGTGGTTTTCTGTTTGGGTTGTGGTAATGAAGGTGGAACATGCTGAAATTCAAACATTTACACATACAGCCCTGTGTGTCTTGGCTGTTCTAACTGTCCTGATGTGAGGAGTTTGTCCTGAAGAAAATAATGGTGCACTGACAGCAGTGCTAATTTTGACAGCATTTTTTAATTTAGTTATAGTCTTTTGCCTAAAATACCTTTTAGTTTTAGTCATAATTTAGTCATCTAAATTGTTTTAATTTTAGTCTAGTTTAAGTTGATGAAATTTCACAACATTTTAGTCGATGAAATCTACTGTAAATTCAGTTGACTTAAATATGTAGTGTAAAGTGTAAGGCGTTTTTAATGCTTCCTTGAATTTTTGAAGTCATTTTTTACACTTGGATCCAACAACCCTTTATTTCATGCTAGTAAAGTCTGAATGTATAAATGAACAGAAACAAATTAAACTTTTGTGTGAAATGCAGTCACCTTTATTTAGGCTACCTGGCAGAGCATCTCAGCAACAATACCAGAACTCACAACAAACAGTGAACCTGCTCTACATGAATATATCAGTTCATAAAGAGAGGAGCTCTGATTGGATCGCTCCACAACTTATCCCACCACCACCAAGCTAAGGCAGTTGTGATTGGATGTCCCTCTTAACTCATCCAACCTTTCCACACAACCAAAGTGGCTGTGATTAGATATATTCCTAACTTGTCCCTACTTTCTACATGACCAAATTAGGTCTGATTGGATTAAGTCTCCGTCAAACATTTTAATCTAGTTTTCATTTGTTGACGAAAATGTCAGTTAATTTAGTTTTAGTTTATATCCATGTGCTCTTGTTTGTATGAGTTATAGTCTAGTTTAATCAGTGGAAAATAAGTTGTCGACGAAAACTGTGATGAAAATAATTAGTCAACAAAATTAACCCTTAGTGACAGCTTTGCCAAGATGAATTAAATCAAACAAATAGAGCAACAATAACAATAGTTAACCCAGATTTGCTGCGGCAGTCAAAGTAAAAATGATACCGGCAAGTCACTCATCATCACCTCAACATTTCTAATAAAGGGCTGATTTTGATGGAAAACCTAAAATGTCTTGTAGCTTCCTTTAGCAGTTTTTTTTTATATTTCTTGACCTTCTTTGTCTGATAAACTCTAAATTAAGCCTGGATATCTCATAGGAGAAGTGAGGGCTTTTTTTGGCCTTCAGCTATTTAATGTAACATTGTTAATAGCGTCTTATAAAAAAGGGACATATCACAAGATTATTCTTCTTTCTGCTCCTTTTCATTTAGGATTTGTTCGTTTTTAATAAATGAAATAGTCATTATAAAAGAAAAGAAAGAACACCAGTTTCTTCCACAGGTGACCTGCTTGGCTCCTGCTTTTTTGTTTTCTCACCAGCCGTCCCTTTTCGCTCGTAGGTGAAGCCATGCCAGTGACAAAGAAGCCGGGCAGCACTGTGATCGCAGGCTCCATTAACCAGAATGGCTCCCTGCTGGTCAGCGCTACACATGTGGGCATGGACACCACCCTGTCTCAGATCGTCAAACTAGTGGAGGAGGCACAAACCTCAAAGGTGAAACATGCAGCTCTAGATCTGAACTATGTGTAAGTGTCTTACTGTTTTATGGTTTTAACTCCGGTGTTTAATTTGTGACATTTTTCCTGTTCAGGCTCCCATCCAACAGTACGCTGACAAGATCAGTGGATACTTCGTCCCCTTCATTGTTGGAATATCGGTTCTCACGCTGATCGCCTGGATTGTCATCGGATTTGTAGACTTCGCCTTGGTGGAGGAGTACTTTCCCGTGAGTCTGTTTCTAATCTAGACGTCCAAATGTGCAGGACTGCTTCATACATCTCCGGGAAGTTCTTCTTCTGCAATAGATGTATCTTCATCTGTTTTTTTGTTTTGTTTTAGTCAGGATATAATGTTAGGAACCACTGCCCTAAAGCTAGGGCTGCTCAACTGTGTGTGATTTTTCATTATCACAATGTGATATATAGACCAGTTTGGCAGTTGCATGCACACACAGGTGGCAACAAGACAGTTTGAATAAGTGATAGATATATGGATGGACAGTAGGGCTGCTCAATTATGGCAAAAATCACAGTTGCAAATATCATATACACACACAGGAGTTATTGATGATATTTTGCTTGATCATTTTTTTTAACACAGGCCTACTTTAAGTTAAGATATCCTTGATTATTAAAAAATGGCTAAGGAAAAAAAGCCTCCATCACAGCATCTAAGGTTTGACAGGGCAAACAGTCACTGTTTAGGACAGATTTTTGGGTGGCCAATCAGATTTCAAGGGTCCCTGGTTGGCCCGGGCTTCCACTGGATGGGCCCCTGTCAGATGGGAATGGCTATCTGGGCAGCAAAGAGCTCATGGCTCATCCCCACTTTTAGACTCAAAAAAGAGGAAACTGCACAAAGCTGAGAAACTAAGGAAAAGCTTAGCAGGTGCTTGAGGATGACAAGCACAATATTCTTTGTACACCTTACGATAAAGAAGACTGATCCTTATTTATGTAGTCAAGCTTTATATTTTGGTGTCGGCCAAGTTTACTTCACTTTTGGAACTTTCTGTGGGCCAACTAAAAGTGAACTATGGGCCTGGTTGGTCCTTGAGCCATAGTTTGGACACCCCTGCCCTAAACCATGATTATAAATAAAAACTAGAAAAGCACTCAGAGAGTGCAGACCTCCGCCAAGCAGCTTCGGTCCACTTTGGCGAAAATGGTCCTATCTGGCAATGTTAAAGAATCCTTTAAAAAATTCTTGTATCCAGACGGTGATCCGGATCACCCCCAAAATTTAATCAGTTCTTCTATATCCCATTTCCGACAATTCCTGAAAATTTCATGCAAATCCGTTCAGAACTTTTCAAGTTATTTTGAACACAAACAGACAGATAAACGCCGGCAATAACATAACCTCCTTGGCGGAGGTAATTATCACACTTTCAAACATTTTTCATCCCAAAGATTAGGGTATAAGTAATGAAATAATGATCTACTGATTGAAAAGTTCAGCCCATACACAAAGTCATTACTTATATTTGGAATTACTCTTGCATTTTTCCCTTCCCAGTCTGTATCTCTGTAAGAAAAGACATTTCATTGCCAGCTCTCTCAGTGTCATTCAGCCCTGATTTAAGCTAACAGCTCGTTTTCCTCCCTGCAGGGTTACGATAAGAGCATTTCCCGGACCGAGGCAGTGATCCGCTTCGCCTTCCAGGCTTCTATCACCGTGTTGTGCATCGCCTGTCCCTGTTCTCTTGGCTTGGCAACCCCGACAGCTGTCATGGTGGGCACTGGGGTCGGAGCCCAAAATGGCATCTTGATAAAGGGAGGAGAGCCACTTGAGATGGCCCATAAGGTGTGTTGATGATGGCGTTATGACACCCCTCTGCAGTCAGCCAGTTATGTAACGGACCAACTGTTGATGTGATTATGAAATGGTTCTGGTTTTCTGTGTTATGAAACTGTGTTGATCAAAATCTGATGAAAACAAACTCCATCTTCTTTCATGCGCAGGTCCAGTCTGTGGTGTTTGACAAGACCGGGACAATCACATACGGTGCTCCAAATGTCATCCAACTCAAGATAGTTGTGGAGGGGAACAAGATGCCTCGCTCTCGCCTGCTGGCCATCGTTGGAACAGCAGAAAACAACAGCGAGCATCCTCTGGGAGCAGCTATCACCAGATACTGCAAACAGGTTGGTCTGCCCCTCAAATTAAAGGGATACGCCAACTTTTTCTTCTCTTTTCGTGTGTTGCCTCACTCCCGAGTCCATGACGAGCAGATAGACACCATTCTTTCAACTGTACATGCAGTAACAAGGAAGAGACGGGCAGAGCTCGCCCACCGCTATTTAGCTTAACTCAAACACAGGGAGTCAATAGGTAGTGTTAGCCTGACTCTGCCTACAGTCATCAGATAAACTCTTCAGCAGCTCTAAATGGTCCTGTGTGCTAGTTGTGACTCGTTTTACCGCGTTGTGTTACACTATTTTTAGACTGAGATTAGTACTTTATGTAATTTTCAAACTAAATATATACAAAACTAAACCACAGGGCGCATGCGCAAACCACCGCAGACGTGCTTGTAAATAGGTCAACAGAACAAAGCGTGTCAAAAAGTACATAAAGTTCTATTCTTAGTCTAAAAATAGATAATGTAACATAACACTGTTAAAAAAAAAAAAAAAAGAGTCACAAGGAGCACACAGGACCATTTAGAGTTGCTAAGGAGTTTATCTGATGGCTGTAGGCACAGGCAGGCTAACACTACCCATTGACTCCCAGTGCTAGAGCTAAGCTAATTAGCGGTGGTCGAGCTCTGCCCGTCTCTTCCTTGTTACTGCACACACAGTCAAAAGAATGGTGTCTATCTGCTTGTCATGGACTCAGGAGTGAGGCAAGACAAAAAAAGAAAAAAGTGTTGGTGCATCCCTTTAAACTAAGTCTTGACCCCTCACAGGTCCACGTCTTGTCTGACTTGTCCAACAATTGTTCCAGGTTTGTAAAAAGTCGTATTAATGGTATGTAACCGTCTGTGTGCAGGAGCTGGGCACCGAGGCTCTCGGCTTGTGCACAGATTTTCAGGCAGTGCCAGGCTGCGGCATACGATGTCAGGTCAGCAACACGGAGACGCTGCTGAAACAGGCGGACAGTGACAGCGAGGACAACAACCAGCGAAACAGCGTCCTGGTACAGATCAGTGACAACAGAATGCCCACCACCCCACATCCTCTCATCATGGACCCACAGCCGCTAAGTATGCCACTGAAGTCCAGTGACCCTTGCATTATGTCTGTCATTTTAAACTGTTATCAGGATCAATTTAACACTTTTATGTCTCTTTCTTTTTAATACTTTAGATTATCTTACAATACAGACATACAAAATAGACAAAGACAGCCAGCAGTATCACAGAAAGTGATGGAGAGAAAAAAAGAGAGGCAGGGGAACACGTCTAGATGTCCAAAACTGACAACAAAAGCTAATTCAAAAAGAGACTACTCCTCTTTAAAAATGGTCCTGGATAGAAAACAAACAAAACAACAACAAACTAGAAAAGCAGATCTCCACCAATCAGCCCTGCTATGGCAGTGGCTTTTCCACAACCCCTGTAAAAGATACAATTCTGGACCACCACGAGTCTCGGCTCATGTCTGTCCATGTGGAGAGTTCCTCTGCTGGCATTGCAAGGGAAGCTGGGAAATGAAGTGACATAGGCTTGAAAAACATTGACATCAGTTTGCAAATGAACTACAATTCCCTTAAAGACGTAAAGGGGGCAAAACCCTAACAGCAGCAGGAGAAATAAATGGGATTTGCCGTTATAAACTTCAGTGTTTTTTTTGTGACATCAATCTGGATCAGATCCAGATGAAATTTACCTTGATGATTGAGATATATTATATATATATTATATATTACATTAATCCTGTATCCTCCGCCAAACCAGCACCCCAGGGATATGATTTTTTTAAAATATGGCCCAATGTTAACTTCTGGGATTTTTTAAAAATTTTGGGATGTTTTTTGGATCCAGACAAATATGTGTATCACCACCAAAATGTAATAGCTTCTTCCTTGGACCAAACCACACCTCTATTAAATTTTCATGTAAATTCATTCAGCAGTTTTTGTGTAATCTTGCTAATGGACAAACAAACAGACAAACAAACATACATATGCAGACAAAAACATAACCTCCTCGGCGGAGATAAAAACACATACACATGTGGGTGGAGTCGGTCAGAATCATCAGTCAGTATGCCTAATAGGTCCGAGTTTGTAAATAATGTGGACATAACATAGCAGCACAGACCATAATGAATACATTTAAGTTTTATCCAACATCATCAGAAAGGGTTTCCACACCTTAATGAAATAGCCATTGGGGTTCTGCTTGCTAAAGCAGATCTTGTTAAGCAGGAGCTGCTGAAGATCGCCAGGACTTTTATGTTTCTTTAACCAAATATCTTTTCTGTGCAGGTGTCATCCAGACAGACACCTATGTTGTCCTCATTGGAAACAGGGAGTGGATGAGGAGGAACTGTCTGCAGATCAGACCAGACATCGATGAGGCCATGATCGAGCATGAGCGAAGAGGACGCACTGCTGTTCTGGTAGCTGTAGACAGTGAGTACTGATGAATATGATTGTCGCTTGTCTGTTTGCACCTTCTAAAAGACTATAAGAAATAATCAGCCTCATTCACCAACATCCTCCAAAGGTTTTTCGATAACTATTTGATCATAACCTGTAAGTTTTAGGAATCAGTATGATTTCATTTTCAAATTTAGCACTGTAAAACAATGAAGTAGTCACATATTGGTCATTTAAATGCTTCTGGTTGAGGAATGTGCCCAGTGTTGTACTTTTAATTCAATATTAAACCTTGTGTGTAGATCTCCTGTGTGCAATGATCGCCATCGCTGACTCGGTGAAACCAGAAGCTGAGCTGGCCGTCCACACTCTGACCAACATGGGGCTGGAGGTGGTTCTGATGACCGGAGACAACTGCAAGACTGCAAGAGCCATAGCATCTCAGGTACGACACAAGGAGCTCTCATTTTGAGACTGACGTGGAGTGAGAAGAAAGTAGTGCTGTAAAAAAGTTAGCGGCACAGCCAGTTAACCAGAATGAAGTGCTGAGACATGCACTGTCATCTCCACAAAGGCAGCTGCCGCTATCACACACCGCACCAGCTTTGACAGCATTGACAATTCTTCCCCTTTTATTGTGTACTGGAAACGGCCATTTCACTGTACAAACATGCTGAGGCACAAGTGTTAATTTGTTGATTAATTATTTTCATCAACAACCTTTTTTCCCCTGATGAAAACTAGACAGTAACCAATAAAAATAAGTGCACATGGGAAAAAAAACTAAAACTAAATTAACTGACATTTTCATCAACAGATAAAAACTAGACTAAAATGTTTGACAGAGACTTAATCCAATCAGACCTAATTTGGTCATGTAGAAAGTAGAGACAAGTTAGGAATATATCCAATCACAGCTACTTTGGTTGTGTGGAGAGGTTGGATGAGTTAAGAGGGACATCCAAAAACAACTACCTTAGCTTGGTGGTGGCGGGATAAGTTGGGGAGCGATCCAATCAGAGCTCCTCTCTTTAGGAGGGAGCGCAGTTGGATTTCCACCCGCGAAGGGGAGAAAAAGGAGAGTAGACATATGGACGCATTTCACGTTTGATGCTGTGGACAACAAGTTGCTGTGTACAAACAAACTTGAAGCGGCATCTCCAGGCAAGTCATCCTATCCTAACATCGATGCACGATGACTAGACCGAAGCTGAGGTTAAAATATGGCCTATTGGTGTGTTTTTACTCTGTTCGACACCATAGCAGTGCTAATGAGGTGACAACATAATGACACGTTTAGTGCAACGGGTTGGTGTTAATAAGAAATTTAAATAAATTTATCCAAGTGTGAAACATGTCTTCAGAAATTCAGGGTAAGATAAAAAACGCCTTACACTTTAGACTTCATAATTTAGTCGACTAAATTTACAGTAGATTTCATCGACTAAAATGCTGTGAAATTTCATCAACTAAAACTAGACTAAAATTAAAACAATATAGATGACTAAATTATGACTAAAACTAAAAGATATGTTTAGCAAAAGACTAAAACTAAATTAGAAAGTGCTGTCAAAATGAACACTGTGGGGCACACTGGGATGTGGACAGGGGCTGGTGCCACCACTTATGAAGGTCTTTTTTCATAAGAAGAGCTTTAATCCAGCTTTGGTGTATACTGTTAAGTTAATAAAGCTTGTTGAGTGCAGGGCTCATAAAAAAAGACTTTGAGGTAGTCCAGGACCTGTGGCAGTGGGCATCTGAAATTTCAGGGCTGTGACTTAGTACCTAACAGCCATCACTGCAGACTGAGAGTTCATCTTCTATAGTACAGCAAGCAGGAGTCCTTTGCTAAAAGTACAGGAATCATTGTGCACAGTGACACCTTAGAAAAGTGTTTTTAAACTTTCTTTGCTTAAGACCCAGAAGATCACATACAGATCTGAAGGCACATCATGTTCATACACCGAAAAAACAAAAAAGAGCCTCTTAAAGGTCCACTGCCCTGGTGTGCTAGAGTGTTTCATCATGTCTTGAGTGTCTATTAAGCACAGATTTGATTGAAGTTGAATAAAAAAAGAAAAATGTAATCTCTGTCGAGGATCAAGTGCAGCTCTTTTTCCCTCCCCTTTTAAAATGCTCTGATCTGAGGGGGTGGGGAGGCTATAAAAATGAACGCTGACCAAATGATGCCTGATAGGAGGGGAGAGGGGGGTTACAGGTCATAGAGCAGACTTTAAAACAGTCAACAGCCATTTGCCTATGATCAGCAGAAAACACATGTAGGTGGAGGCTGATAGCTATGACATCATAAATCCAAGTATGAAAAAAAGTGTTTTGTGGGGTCATTTTCTTTAAAGAGGTATAGAGCATAGAGAACTGAGATTTTAGCAAATTAATGTTCTTCTCCCCAAGCCCCTCCTAACAGCATTTAAAGTGAAGAAAATTGATTTTGTAGGAACCTTTAACATGTTACTGTAACTTCTCAGTCTATATATTTTTATTTCATATCAGTAATTCCTACTCAGATTTGTCTGACAACTGCATTTCTCTTGCAGTATTTACTTCATGAAGAATTTATTTTGAAAATTTGATTTCATCAATTTAGTGCCACACATTTAAACTACAGGTAACAAATTCAAAGTAATGTCATTGATAAATGAGAGAACACAAAAGTGACTATTCCTCATACCTACTACAATTCTATAAACTGCTGAACCCTTAAAGTTTTTGTTTGAAATCAGAATTTATAGCAGTATAACAAAGTATTTGTACACAAAAAACTGTTAGAGTAAATGTAAAAGTCATTCATTAGTTGTTGTATTGTCCATATTTCTGAGGCACGCTTTGGCTTACTTCAGGGCACACCACTGACGCACTGTTTGAGAACCGCTGGTTGAGAGATCAGATTTTAGGAAATAGGTACAAGAAAGAGCTCAAAGCTTCATGGTGTGCCATGAGGGAAAAGTCTAAATGCTGTGGAGTTTTTGCCTTGTGCACAGATGTACCAAATCACATGGGGACACATGTTAAACTCACTAAAGGGCATATAAAACAAAAAAAATAAAAACATGTTTTTTATGAATATGGGCTCTTTAAACCTTTTTTTCCTTCTGAGAAACCCTTCAAAATAAACGTTCTTATTCTGAAGCTTACTATCAGAAAAATAGTTAATTGAATGTCATAATGTTTTGCATCTTCTGTATCACATTTTTGAAAACAGATTTATTATTTATTAAATTTGAAATGAATTAAAACAATCTGGCTTTTTCCCATATCTACCTGCAACTACTTTGTGTGTTCATGAGCTCGTGGGGTCTCTCCGACAGGTGGGCATCAGGAAGGTGTTTGCCGAGGTGCTGCCCTCCCACAAAGTGGCCAAAGTGGAGCAGCTGCAGCAGGAGGGAAAGAGAGTCGCCATGGTGGGCGACGGCGTCAACGACTCGCCCGCTCTGGCCATGGCTGACGTGGGCATCGCCATAGGAACGGGAACAGATGTGGCCATCGAGGCAGCAGACGTGGTGCTGATCAGGGTGAGATTCGAGCCCCGGTCTGTGATGAGATCATGACTCGGGGGCAGATGGGATGTTATGTAACATGTTATCAGTAAATGATTTGATTCTGAGCAGAGATGCAGCCCGAGACCAAAGACTGAAAGAAAATTGGAATTACAAAACACCTCAGGTCGAGCGTAGCAAAGTGGTGACAAAAACATTATACAAGTGGTTAAATCATTAATGTACAGACAAAGATGTAAGATTTCTAACTCTGTCTTTGTAAGTGAAAATTAAAACATCCACTCCATTAAGAACCTCAACAATTAAATCGCAACAATATCAGTAAGTCGTCTGGTCTAGAGTTCAGAATCATGTCCTAATATTGTGGAGATTTTATTCTGTTGTTAATGTTTCTAAGCATTCCCTTGCTTTGTATAGAGTGATTTGATTCAGTCACTAACACTGGCTCATCAACCCTTTTCAGTAATCTCCTCTCCTGTTGTTTGCAGAATGATCTCCTGGACGTGGTCGGCAGCATCCACCTCTCTAAAAAGACGGTCAAGAGGATCAGGATCAACTTTGTGTTCGCTCTAATCTACAACCTCATTGGCATCCCCATAGCTGCAGGTAAGAGACGTCTGAAGGTGACCACGTTTGAAATTGTATTGTCCTTAGAGGCACCTTTAGCTGTGCCTTAGGTATTTCTTAAAGTTTTTATCATAACAGCTATGCAAATTACACCCAACGGATGGTTCAATATATTTCACTTGTCTATCTTGGCAGCCGTTAGAAAGTGTTTGGGAATGGGCAGAACTTTTCAGAACAAATCCAGCCGGTGATTGGATGACTGTTCCCTCAATAACATTCATCACAGGCCAATCAGATAATGTAGTAGGTGGGCGCTACTGTTGCAGGTGAAATACAAAAAAGCCACCATATAGAGCAAATTCAGTATCTGGACATCCCTAGTATCAGCAGGTAATTGCTTAAAAAGCTGATTATTGATCTCGGCAGATGTGAACATTTTTGCAGATGTTTTCAGCTGATATTGTCGCAGTATACGTATTGGGTTTATCTATTTCATATATTAGCTGTAGCACTGGTAAACTGAATAAATGTATTTTAATGATTTACCTCATCATCACTGAATTTGTCTTTTTATAAATCAAAAATATAAGTAATTAAAGAATAAAATGTTGTTTTTCTTACTTCACATCTGTTTTCTTTTTTACTTTTTTACTGCCCTTCTTCATATTGAGGGACAAACATCCCAGGGGCATCAGAGCAGTGAATATTTTCCAGTCTCAAGATTCAATTACGATTATTAAGTTTAAAAATTCAACTCTGTTGAAAATCACAATACAACGCAGTGAGCAGTATCCTTAATTTTCCATTTTACTGCACCAGGCTTCTTTTTAGATAAAACAATACAAGCGGTCAGATAAATATGAAATCCTTTTATTAATTATAAGTGGCTTTTAAGATCAGCTGCAGCAAAAATATCTTCAATAAATTTTCCAAGTTTCTTCTTGCTAAACTTGGGGAGAATCCCAATTGTACCCCTTAGCACTTCCCCTGAGAAACGAGACGCCATTCGATTCCCACTACGTCATCACCCAGAGCCGCTCACTGGCTGTCTCACAGGCAGATGCGACAATAGCTGTAGCTACAGCTGCGAAAGCTAGCTCGTTATAATGAGAAATATTAAAATACGACAACAATTCAAACATGATTAATATTTACTAGATGATTTAAGAATTACTCATAATTAAGCGCTTCCTTCGGTCTCCGCGGGCACAGTGTATTATGGGAAATTCTCATACCCCTTCCTTTCAAGTGAGGTCCCGGTCTGTCTTCGTTTCAAGGGCTGTGTACCCCTTGGTCTTAGCCCTTCCCCTTAGCCTTACGGAGAATTGGGACACCCCTTCACTAGACGTAAATGCGCAAAACCAAGGGCTGAGAGGTAAGACAAGGGCTAAGGGGTAGAATTGGGACAGACCCTTGTTTTTTCTTCCTCAGAAACAAAACTGATCCTGCAGGATAACAGCAGCCTCTGCAAGATTAAATGATTACTGCACATCTCTGCATCAATTAAAAGATTATTTTTACACCCTTAGTAATTCCCTGAAACTGCAGTGTGATGATTTACACAGTGAGCCGTTTGTGTCCACAGGTGTGTTTCTTCCTGTCGGTCTGGTGTTGCAGCCGTGGATGGGCTCTGCGGCGATGGCGCTGTCCTCTGTCTCTGTGGTTTTGTCCTCCCTTCTACTCAAATGGTAATGAGATTGTTCAGCTTTGTTTCGGCCTTTTATCTCTATGCTTAGTTTCTCCTTTTATGTGAATCCATCCCAGGCTTTTTTTCAAACATGTCTCTGTATCTGATTTTATTTTAAGAACTTAGTTTTAATTGTAATTTCATCATCAAATACAAACAATAATGTACATTTTTCCATTCTTGTTTTTTATTCTTTCTTTTTGGAAGAGAACTGAGAACAAAAGATTAAAAAATGACAGAGACATTGTGGTATACAATGTAAACAATACCAAGGGCCTACACCGGGTGGAAGGAAAAACAAAGGGGGGGTTGGTGATGATATTAGTGTGTATGCATGCATAAACTGTGCTTATATCTGTCCATTGCTTTAGGCCCCATTTACACAACAACTTTGTCACCAGAAACAGAGAGGTTTTTTCTTTACATTTTCAAAAGTGCTCCATGTTCACACAGATCTGCGAGAGCGACTGAAAATGCGGTAGCATGCATGCCAGGCCAGTACCTGACAATGTAGGTTTGTAGTGAAATAGCGGTGTTAGAACACGCTGAAGACAAACTTTTCGCAAAGAACAATGGCGAGTGGACACATGAAGACGCAGGAGGTTTTTGTCTGACAACTAATCTGTCTGGATATTTTTGTCTGGATAACAAACCGAGCACAGTAGTAGGGTTCAACAGCTTCCACCTGTCAACAGAGTTTTCTCTTTGTAATCTCTTAACATACGTTATCTGCTCCATGTTGTGGATTTCCTGAACCTTCACATATTATAAGCTGGCTGATCAGGTTGTAACCTTTCGATTGTAACATATATCTGTTTTTCAGTTACACTAAGCCCACTGCTGAGAAGCTGGAGTCCAAGCTGGGCGGCAGCAGGCGGCAGGGCAGCCTGTCAGACGTCAGCGTCCACATCGGCATGGGAGACGTCCGCCGTCCCTCACCCAAACTCAGCCTCCTGGACCGCATCGTGAACTACAGCCGGGCCTCCATGAACTCCCTGCGCTCTGACAAACACTCCCTGAACAGCCTGGTGCTCAGCGACCCTGACAAACACTCCCTGCTGGTGGGGGAGGAGCTGTGCGAGGAGGACGAGGCCTGCTGAGTGCGTGCGGTTGGCTGAGGGGGTTTCAGTGGAGAAAGGCCCGTCCACCCGCCTGCTGCAGGAGCCTCAGGGCAGCACTGTCGACTCCAGAGAGCTTTCATGCGCCTTGTTTTCTGTTAGCTCACCCAGCTGATCACGTGCACTTCTAAACATGCGGGGGGGTTCTTCTTTCAGTCGCAGACTTTCTTTTGTTGAGGTCAGCGCCCTGCAGCACACATTACTCACCGACACTTTGATCCTCCAACACTCGGCTGTTTTCAGGGGTATGAAGCATCCGCAGAGCCTTGAGGTGGGTGTTCACATCCAGGACGCAGAGCCATGACCAGCTCTGTCAGTGCTCGCCTGCTTGTACAATCTCCAACATCGATCCAAAGTTCTTTTAGCAGTGACCCCCGTGAGAGCGGACACTTCAGTTATATTTTAACCTGTTTCCCTTCAATGGGAAACAAGAATGTTGTTGTAAAATTATATTCCAGAGTATTTATACGACCATTATTTATCTTTTTTCAATGCGTGAAAATGATGTTGAATCCAAATGCGAATATTGATCTTCACTTTCCTCCACGTGTGATTACAGAGAGACGTAAACCTCAGTCGAACAAAAAAATCTTCCAACTGAACACTAAAGGACGGAGTGTAACTGTGGGTGTTACATAAGTGCCAATTGAAATGCCAGCTTGGCAAAGTCCAACACATTCCAAAGATAGCGCTGACGCTACACGGCTTACCTTGGACTCCATGTGCACAAAGTGTCAGAAATGGTCAACGACTTAAAGCAGAGACGTGAAGAGGGGCGACTGAAAAGGTGACAATTACTGCAGGAGACCCTTAGAAGAGACGTTTGGGCAACACTTTATTTCAAGGTCACAATTCTCACCATTAACTTGGTGCCATTAAGTATTAGAAAGCTAAATATTGGCACATCTGATCCCTTTTAGAAGTTGAGTTTCATGGTTCCTTATTCTACATCCCTGAATTCTGACACCTGTAAGCCATGAAGTGCTGCAGTTATAGCCTCATATGAACTACTTCTTAATCGTAACTGAGGATGTTGTTCATTAATTTAGATCCTTATACACTTTGCACCAAGATTAGTCTATCTCCTATAATTACTCTTAAACCAAATGGTTTATTCTCATTAAATAAGTCACAAAGTTCTTGTCTAATTTCTCCAAATAACACACTATTAAAGGGATCATATTTTCAGAATAGAATAGGAATAGGTTATCAGAATAGGGTAGACTTTATTGTCCCCAAGGGGAAATTTGCCTTAGACTGTACAGTGACTGCAGTAAAAAAACAAACAGCACATACATTAAAACAGACTAAACCACACAGAGACCCGAAAGACAAACTAAAATCACATAACTTAAAATATAGCTAAAACAAACAAACTTGCCACAGCCACTGGCGTCCATGTCGCCGCAGGGCAGCGCCACATATCATATATTTTATAGCATATGAGAAGGTTCACACTGGTTCTAGAGGTCCCAGTTAGATTTTCTTATCTAAAAAAGCCCAGCCCTTGTCCCAGCCCTACGCAGAACAGGCCTTAGTGTAAATCCACAGAAGCTCTGTTTGATCACACCCCTCTAAAGTGGATTCAACTCAGTACTGTGCTCTAATATTTACTGTGGGCAACGACTTAAAAGCAGAGACGGGAAGAGGGGCGATCACTGAATTCTGATACCTGTAAGCCATTAATTAAGTGCCTACTACCTTTATGTTATCAAACAACTATCCTCACAATAATAACTCATGAGGGATGCACATCGCCATCGGTTCAATATCGGTATTGGACGATATCTTTTTATACAAACATCAGGAAAGTCGTGGGGTAAATGGACATCAGTTTTCAGATGTTTATTTGTTGTGTCATGCCTATTTAATGCACACCTATGTGCTGATTTAAAGATTATTCTTTATTCAGGGCAGTAAAAATGACCTGTGATCAGTTGTCGTGATCAGACATGAGAAAAGATTTTGGCTTTGTGGGGGGATTAACACCGATAGAAGTACTTAGGACAGCATCGGCATCAGCCCTGATTTTCACAATCGATGCATCAAAGTCATCAGTACGATACCAATTAATGTGCCAATAAGCCGCGAGTTAAAGGTGAGACTTGTGACCCTGAAATAAAATGTTTTCAGTTGCCGTGTCGACCTGCTGCATCTTTGGATCATTCTGTGAAGTGTGAATGTGAACATGATCTCAAACAGGAGCTGTTACATTACGCTCGTGTTGCTTTATTTGTTTGTTGAAAAGAGAAGGAAATCTGCTGTGATGGATTTTGTTACTCAAAGGCCAAAATGTAAAATTGTTTGTTTTCTGTGGTCACACGAAACCCAACATTGTTACTGTTTGTCAGACTGTGACTCTCTCAGTCCTCTTCCTCACTGCTGCACGCCATCAAAGATTCAAACCCAGGGGAGCAGCGCCGGCATTCCCACCAAACAAGTTACTGACAGACACACGTGGATAAAATCAGCAGTTTGTTTTATAATGTTCATATTCTTTAAATTGTAACTGATCTGATTCTGAATTTCACTCTTGAATTGTAAACAGCTGAAGTTGTTTTGCTCCGGTGTTGTTTGTGAAGTCAAACCAGTAGATGAGCTCAGCTGGTTCTCGAATCTGATGATAGTTTATCCTGCTGCTGTCACGGTGCATCACGTTCTGTAGCTGTTGAAGCTCACTGAGTGCAATTATGCCAATCTGATGTTTTTGTGCTTTGCTTTGTAAAGTCGTCCATGTTTTCAGTCTTTCATAGTTCTGAACTTTATGTGCCTTGAAATTAAAATGCCTTTGTAACATCACGTGAATGTGTCCAGGTTACTAATTCTCCCCTCCAGCAGGTCTGACGCCTTTTTGATTGACAGTTCAGCATTGTTTCAGCACCACAGCCTATCTGAGGATTGTGGCTGAGCTTGTCCATCCCTGGACGACCACAATGCACCCGTCCTCTGATGGCTACCTGCAGCAGGTCAGTGCGTTTTTTCAAAACATCTCAAACTGGTTCCTTGAACATGACGATGAGTTAACACCACTCCAGTGGCCTCCATGGTCACCAGATCACAGTTCAATAGATGTAAATGTAAGGCACTCTAACCTATTTTATCCATTGAATGCCTGTGACCTCTGATCCCTCAGGCCACGCTGCATAAAAAACAAAATCCCTCTGTAAAGGATATCACCACGTGGGCTTTAGGAACATTTCAGTAAACCATTGTCAGTTAACTAGGCCTGTGCTCAAAATATCAATACGGCAAAATATCGCCATGCACTCCTTGGGGATACGTGTATCAATACGGATTCTACAGAATCGATATGGCCTCAGTGTTTTGACAGTTGTTACCATTACACTTTATGTAACATTAACAATGGCACAGTTCAAAGTAGAAACCAAGCTACATGATGAAGCACATGGTCCAAATTTGAACTTCGGTCAACCATCTTTGAGGACCTGAAAGTTTCTTAAGTTGTAGAATCATTGTAACTCATCCTTGTTCTTGTTCTTCTTGTAATAAAAAACACACACTTTAAGTGTATCAGGATACATATTGTATCGTGAGGTTGCTGGAAATACCCAGCCCTACAGTTAAACACAGTTCATCTCTACATCTACAAGGTCAAGGGCAAACTCTACCATGCAAAGCCAAAGTCTTATATCAACAACACCAAGAAACACCGCCGGCTTCTCTGAGCCCGAGCTCATCTGAGATGGACTGAGGCAAAGTGGAAAAGTCTGCTGTCGTCTGAGTCCACATTTCAGACTGTGTTTGGACATCATGGACGTGGTGTCCTCCAGGCTAAAGAGGAAAAGGACCATCCAGACTGTTATCAGGGAAAAGCCAGCATCTGTGATGGTATGGGGTCGTGTTAGTGCCCATGGCATGGGTAACCTGCACATCTGTGAAGTCTCCATTAATGCTGAAAGTACAAACAGGTTTTGGAGCAACATATGCTGCCATCCATGCTACATCTTTTTCAGGGACGTCCCTGCTTATTTCAGCAAGACAAAGAAGACATATTCTGCACAAGTTACAACAGCATGGCTTCGGAGTAAAAGAGAGCAGGTACTGGACTGGTCTGCCTGCAGTCCAGACTAGGGATGGGCATTTTATCCGATGGGCATTTTATCCGATGCGCAATCAGTGCATTGTGGCAAGGGTCTATGGTAAACTGCATCGGTTGGAGTGGTGTGCGTCGGATTAGAAACTGGGCTGAAACCACGATGCATTGCCTTGTAAAAGCTTCGCATCGGTAAAATCCGATGTCATGTTATTACATGTATAGTTTTTAAATTATTATTTTCAGTCAATTCACTTTAATATTTATCTCTCAGCCGTTAAATTCTCAAGAGTCCTCACTGCTTAAGTAGCCATCTGTAACTGATCTGTCTTCATTTGTTACAAGCTTCTTAATGATAATAAGTATGATACTGCTTATGTTCTTGAAGGAACAATAAAGTTGAGTTGAATTTTCACAGATTTCCATTGTTATTGCATCGTGGTAAGAAGATAAATCGTATCGTCCTGAATTGGTAGATGCTTCATGTGAATCATTAGTGTATCATACCATAGCCTACATATAGAGATGCATATCTTATCGTCCTGGGGATGGAGATTTCCATCCCTAGTCCAGACCTGTCTCCCATTGAAAATTGAGACACTGAAGTTGTACATCGATCAAGAACTAGAAATAATTCCACCTACAAAGCTTCAGCAATCAGTGTCCTTGGCTCCCAAACGCTTATTGGGTGTTTTTAAAGTAAAGGTGATGTAACAGTGGTAGACATGCCTCTGTCCCAGCTTTAATGGAACACGTTGCAGGCATCAAATTCAAAATGAGTGAATATTTGCCAAAGAACAATCAGTTTTATCAGTTTGAACATTAAATATCATGTCTTTGTAATGTAATGAGTTGAATATTAGTTCAGTTCTATTCACATTTTTCACAGTGTACCAGTTTCATTGGTATCAGGTTTTGTACAAATAATTGTACATGTTTTGTTTTAAAAAGGAAAAAAAGTTTTAAGGTTATAAATACTTTGAAAATAGCATTGAAAATAAACTAACTGGTATTACACAGTGATATACTTACAGTTTTTGTGCAGATCTGAAGAGAAATAAACTAACTCTTTTGAACGATGAACCAAAATAACCCAATTAGTTTGGACTGAAGTGAAATTATCCGTTGTAAAAGGAGTGAGCTTAAAGTTTTGAACCAGAGAAAATGAAACTGTAACTGTATCAGGTTTGAACCAGAAGAGGGCGATGTGAAGCAAACAGACACAAACATGATTCAACAACAATCTCAAGTTTCATCTTTATTTCATCCAGTTAGTTTAAACATTAAATCACCCCAGTGTACTGCAAACAATCAAATAGCATTATTACCATCACATTCTCTTTAAAAATACAAATCTGATGACTCAATTGTGCAGAGTGTGAATGACTTCTTCCTGTGGAGTCTGGCTTTGGCTGTAGTGAACTTCGTTGATTTGGTAGATTGTGAAGTTATTATTAAACAGGGAGTTAATTTTATTACTTTAAAGTACATAAAATAGGATTAGTTCTCATTAGATGCATTCAGGTTCAGAGGACAATAATCAGAAATAAAGTCCACAATAGGGTACATATTACATTTTTCTTTTCTGTCTCCCTCACTGATCAAATATTTACATAAAAGTTGTTTAGGAAACTGAGCAGGTTAACAAGGTCTAAAAATGTGCAGCATTTAAGATCTGTTACGACATTGTGCTTCTCTGGACTAAAAACACGGCAAACAGCTGTGACTGTGAATGCTACATTCAGTTCACCTTTAACACGAGAATTACAAAGTTCACTTCACGCCAGCTGGGAGACAGCCCCAACGTCTCTCTGGGAACACCGAGCAGCTAAAATAAAGTTACTCTTACAGCAATATGCAAGTAATTCTTACAGGATATTCAACATTTAACACCGTACAGAAATCACACGACGTGATGAGGAAAGGATGCAATGAAATGAAATCACGAGCATTAATGAGGTCTTTAAATCTGTAAACATTAACATCCATGGACCAAAAGATTCAAACAAACATTAAATCCTATTTTTACCCTAAAAGATTCAATAAAGGGGACATTTTTAAATATTTAATTTTTATTTTTAGGGATTTATGAGGCTCCAAGTTTCCTCGATCATCCCTGATTTTAAACATTTCCAAATCATGCATGTTTCTGCTCTGTGCCTCAGACTGACCTTTAATAAAATGCAGTCGGTGTGTTTGAGTCCAGCAGATAATCAGGTCAGTCTGTGTGATATCGGGGCCACAATTTACGGCAGCCTCAGACACATTTTATCATCTTCACAGTGAGGAACAGAACATAAGACTGTTTTATCAGCTCAACAGAAAAGAGCTGTGATATCACTGAGGTCTGCTTGTGCCTCAATTAAACAGCAAAATGTTTAAGCAAGGCTTCTTCATTATTCCTGGTTTCCACTATGAAATTCCCCAAACAAAACAGGCTGAGGAGGGAGAAATATCTCTGTGTATTGATTATATTAGATTAAATGTGTTGTTGTTGAGGAATAAACAGATCATATTGGGTTTAAGAAGCAGAAGCCATTACTAAGAGGGTGTTTACACACAGCATCCTGGTTGATCTCATAGCACGTGGAGCACCTTGATGCTCAGTGTGATGCACCCCTGTGTCCTGAAAATGGGCTTATTTTTGAGCCACATTGTGACCTGCATGCTAACACTCATGCACGAGGAAGTGCAGGTGCCAAAGCCCACCTCCTCCAAGCCTGCCAGGGCCTGGGAAGTGTACTGTGCTTGAGCGTGGACTGGAGCGCTCGCACTCCAAAACAGGTGGACTTTATGGGAGAACATGCTTGGGCATGGTATGGATAGTCTTGTGTGAGTGCCCTCATGGTCTTTAAATGGATAGCTCAGTATATTTAAAGTTACGTTGTTTGAGGTTCCTGTCAAAAGTCAGTGAAGTGGCTGAAAAGGCTCCAAGCAGAGCTGCACCTTTAAGGAGAGCGAGCTGAGACTAGCAGTAAGGTACACTGTCTGTGTATGGCAACCCAATGTAGTTTCATGGCTTGTTTTTCCATGAAACTCACACAATTATGCAAAATAACTGTATCTGTCACCAACAGAGTACCTTACTGGTAGTCTCAGCTGTTGGTGACAGGTACAGTTATTTTGCATAATTGTGTGAGTTTCACGTAAAAACAAACCAATGAAGCTATGGCTACGTTCACATGCAGTCATTAACCCTTTCATAACCGGAATATTAGCAATAGCCCGGTTGCACACGGCCATGTAAACACCAATAACCCTTTAGAAAAACTGGAATATGCTCATATTCTGGTTTTTAAAAACCCTAAATCACCCCTGGGTTACTCGTTTTCCAACCCGAATATTTGGTCATGTGTGTATGTATTAATTTGTGTGCTTCCCATGTTCTTTTCGCAAAGAATGTTGGTCTTTTGAGTACAGGAAGTACTTGTAAAATGGCACAGATCCAGCTCCATTTCCTATTTCTTCACTTTCTCGCCTTCCATTAATGAAGAAACTGACAGAGAATAGTGTCAAGTACTGGTGGTGGGTCAGTATCAGCACCAAAGCACAAAGCACAAACGAAAGCGTTTACTGCCTGCTCTGAGCTGTTCATTATCCGCCATGCTGCTGCTGTTGTTGTCGTTGCTATTGGATACAGGAAGAAGATGCTAAATGACGTGCATTGCATCATGATGTTGTCCGTGCATCGCTGTTTTGATCGGGATACCATGTGTACAGGAATAACCCTGTTTGCGCACGCATGTAAACTGGGTTATTCCGAATGTTTCAGAAACCAGAATACTGACCTTAACCCGAACACTGACTGCATGTAAACGTAGTCAATGTTGGGTTGAATGTACGATTGAGAGAAAAATTTCAGAGCTCTTTATTCTTCCTCCAGGAAGTCTCTGTGTGAGGCACTATTTTATGATGCAGCACATGGCTCTGTGTTCTTCTGCCTGGAGGCACTGATTCTGCTGATCTCATTCTGAAGAATTTCTTCTCTGATTCATGAAGACAACACCGAGAATCAACAGGAAAAAGAGCGTCACTCAAGTCAGAATCACTCATATTGGTTCAGTTTTAGTTTCCTCTGCTGTTGTTGTGTCTTCCTGAGTCCAGAGAGTGAAAAGTAACTGCAGAATCAATGCTCTCAGGCGGGGGAACACATACCCATTTGCTGCATCACAAAATAGTGCCAAACACAGAGACTTCCTGGAGGAAAAATAAAGCACTCTGACATTTTTGCCCTATCGTTCATGGCTCGGTTTTATTTAAAACTCACACAATTACACGAAATAACTGAACCCACCGACAGCAGTGTACCTTAGCGGTAGTCTGAGCTCACGCTCCTTAAAGATGCAGCTGCTGGGAGCCTTTCAGCCGCTTCTATAGCCAAGTCCCTGATACAACCCAACTTTAAAAACACTGAAATATCCCTGTAACGTGTGCCAGTACGAAGGAGCATCTTCAATTCTACACAAACCAGAGGAACTCCAGGAGCAGTTTGAGCAACTGAATAACAAATGACTGTCAGAGCACATGGAGGTGTCGGGGTGACCCTGCAAGGACGACGATGTTAATAGTAAACTGGGTCTCAGAATACTCAAAGCGGTCTGGCTGCTTTTACATGTTTTGTGAGTTTGAATATCTGAGCTGTAGGAAGGGTCACCCCTCTACTGGAGAAAGAAAGACGCCCCCCTCTGGGTGCTAACGATGATGCATTCAGTCTTTTCAAACTGCTGAGCGCTTATTTCCACGAAAGGCCGGGAAATGGGTCCTGGTCTTCAGTACTCAGTGGAGATACTTTGTTAATGCAGAGTGCAGAAGCCCAAACTTAAGGGCTGTTGACTTGTGCTCAGATCAGCCAGGATGGATGTTAATCACAGCGTAGATGACCTCCATGTCTCAGGTTTGCTTAAAACATTCTTGACAATGTTTTTGGCATTTATTCCCTAAACACTGAACCCTATATCAAACACAGTCTTCATGCTTAAAGTAAAAAGTAAAGTACAACCCATGAAATGTCAGCTTGAATCTGAGAAAAACACTTTTAAAGTAAAAATAACTTCTCCTGGTGCGAAGAGGCAAAATACTAACAGTCCTGTGTAAGGCATGAGTAAACTATTGGTTTTAAAATGTTTAAATAATGTCATTAAAACTCCTGAAATAACCTTCAAGATTAAAGAAAGCAGAATCAGTATCTGAAATACTCACTAAACACTATTGGTCACCTGGGTTCACCTCTCCTGAGCGTGGCCTCGGTGTGATTAAATACACAGCAGAGTTTCTTCTCCTGTGAGTTTTGGGTGAAGACCCCCGGTGATGCACATATGAGGAGTGGTTTGTTCATGCATGTTTGGCAAGCAGAATAAATATTAAGTTAAATACTGATAATTAAGACAACAGATAGCACCGTGTCGGCCCGTTAAAGGCTGTCAACACCTTATCATCACATTTTAGAGGGAGGATCCCTGGAAATGTTTTTAGGTCGATGGTTTCATGGTTGGACGCCTTGAGGCTCTCCAAACATCCCTTATTTGGTAAAAAAAAAAAAAGCTTTTCATTGAAGTAATACTATTGGAAAAACATGTTAGTACAGATTTGGCAGATGTTTGAGCTGCAGAGGTTTTTGAATTATCGATACTGAAGGGTTAAAGTTGGGATTTTTGAAGTGGGGTTGCTCGAGACCCGTGGCACTAGTTAATATGACTATATGTTAATGAGCAACTGGCCAGCTCCGCCCCTGTGGGGAGTCAGATGGTCCTGAAGCTAGGTGAAAAGGTCTGAGGCAATCAGAGGTTATAGTGAAAAGTCTTTATTTCATCAGGCTACAGACTTAAAATCTTCTATTTTATTACCTCATTAACCAATGAGGTTATGTTTCTGTCTGTGTTTGTTTGACAGATTTTGCTGAAATTTTCAGTAGATAGTGGTAACCACCTAACTTACTATGATTAGAATTTGGCGGTGATCCAGAAAACCGCCATTAGGGAACAATCATTTTTGCTCAATAACTGTCTAATTAATAGTGATATCAACATGATTCTGAGTGCTAGCTGTGGGTTTTCAGGGTAAATGAATCATATTAAGATGGTAACTTTATCATGGAACTATTGCTTATGGATGTAACAGCAATTTGTGAGCTACCTTGGTGGAGGTTTGCGCTCTCCGAGTGCTTTCTAGTTTTGAAGCTAGTTGTGTATTGGTGTATTTAAATCAAATGTATTGCCTTTTTCATTATGGCACAGCAGTTGCTGCTTGTGTCTCACAGCAAGAAGGTTGCTGGTTGAAACCCTGTGTTGTTCAGGGCCTTTCTGTGTGGAGTTTGCATGGTCTCCCCGTGCATGCCTGGGTTCTCTCTGAGCACTTCAGGTTCCTCCCACAGACCAAAAACATATTCATTAGGACAACTGGTGACTTTAAATTGCCCTTAGTTATGATGCAAGTTAATGGATGTCTGTCTCTCTATGTGGTCCTGTGATTGGCTGGTGACAGGCCTCTTGCCCTATGTCAGCTGGGATAGTCTCCAGCCCCTTGACCCTGAAAGGATAAGCTGTTTTGACAATGACGGATGGATGGGAGATACTTAGTTCACATGAAACCTTCTGCCCTCATCATGTGACTAATACTGATCATGTGATTGGTTGAAAACCTCTGAAGGAAGTAGCTTGGTCTCCCCACAGGGGCAGAGCTGCCCGTTGCTTTATTGGCACTCATATTTAAGTCCCATTGGCCTCCAGAAATCCCACTTCAAAGATCACAACCTCTCCCTATAAGATCAGGGTCAATTAAAAAACCAGTCGTAAATAAACTCAGAGGTGTAGAGCATGAAAACATTTGGCACCTGGAGCAACAAGTTACCAACTTAAAAAAATACTACAAAGGTTCACTTCACCATCCAAACACGGGCTGACAGATGTTCATCCGTGACGATTTCAGCCGTCTTTCCGTCTCAAGTCAGGGAGTCTTCTCGATGAGTCACAACAAAATCAACAATTACATCAATGAAAGCAAACATCTGATCACAGAACAGAGTGAGTGACATAGTCCTCAGACGGTGAGATGAGGAGACACAAACTTAACTTTGGCACACTGATGAGGAGGGCTGGCAGAGAGAGAGGACTGGGCCTGCAGCTGTGCTATGGCAGTGTTTGGATGAGAGGGGACGCTCACTCATAGTCCTTTGTTGAAGTAGACCCTCTCCACTCCCGGGTGGCTGGCTCGGATCTTCTCCTGCAGCTCGGGCTCCAAGCTGCTCACTGACATGGAGCTGGAGCGAGCAGAGGGCGTGAAGGGGTTAATGGGTCAAACATATACACTGTGGGTGGATTATGCAACTTTTTCAGGCAGAGTTATGCAAACTCTGCACATATTCAGCTTCAGATAAAAGTGTTTGACTCACCTCTTCTGAGGGAACAATGCGCAGCACAGTGGAGTGGCAAACACCAGGCTGAAAGGAAACAAAGTCCATTTAACAAAGAGGACGTTTGTCCAGAGCAGGGACACATTTAGACGATTTCAGGTGTGCTGAAGCCTCCTGAACGTCCTCTTAGCAACCCCAAAACTCAATCTCAGGAAATCAAAGTGAGTCCTCTCATCCTGCTGGTCATGTGTCAGAGCTCCTCTGCACTTTTAATTAAGGCAGCCATCTTGACAAGATGCCTCCTTCAACTTAACCGGCCCTCTGATGAGAGTGAGGCAAAAAAAACTGTTGTGCACATATTTATAACGTGCACAACAGTTTTGAGACTTCCTCTAAAAGCCCAAGTTTTCCTCTGCTTTGTATTTAAGCAATAAGCAAAAAAGTATAGATAGATAGATAGATAGATAGATAGATAGATAGATAGATAGATAGATAGATAGATTTCCTGACAAAAGCAAAAGATGGGTCCACAAGTCCACACCAAGACTCAGAGGATGGATGTCTCCTCTCCTCGATAAAGGACAGATAAGGTTGCTTCCAAAAGGCAGGTTGTGGTGAGAATATTTTAATGTTGGCATACGTTTGTTTGTCTGTTTGTTTGATTGTTAGCAAGGTTACATAAAAACTACTGAACAAATTTTGCTGAAATTTCAGGAGATGTTGGTAATGGTCCAACTTAAAAATCATTAGATTTTGGTGGTGATCGAATATTTGATTCTAAATTTTACTGCCCTGAGATATTTGTGCAGTGTGTTTATTTTCTGAGAGTTGTCTTAAATATTGATGAATTCTTGTGTCTCCTTTGCACCCGTGTCATGACATAGAAATAGATTTTTCTTTAAATCGAGCACTTTTATACTGCCAATCATTAAAATATATAATATTGTTTAAAAAAGTCTCAAAGTGTGAGTATTGCTGAAAACTGTTTCCAAAACACGCAGCTCATCTTTGGATTCTCTAAAATAAAAAAAGAAAGGAGAATGTTGGACAGACAGTGAAACATTAACTTCTGCTCATGTGTGGTTGTAGGTTATTAAAACTGGCTGACAAAGTTTCACATGATTTTCATTTGAGGTCTAAAGTCTGAGGTCAAAGGAGGCAAAGTGGAGCCAGGAAACACCAGGAGGACATGTGAGAGGATAAAGAGTCAATTTAGGAGAGAAGACAGCACAGGGTCTGTTTTATATGATGTGTTATTGGACTGTCTCATAACCATTTAAACAAGTGAACTGAAAATATAACAGTAACTCTAAATCATCAGTAAATGGCTGAGATTCAGAGCTCCCACCAAACCGAGCCTCTGATGGGGTTTGATCTGCACACTAACAAACCTCTGGAGCACATTCCTCGGAGCAGCAGGGTGACATTTTGCTTTTCTTGCTGTAATTAATGAGGCTGGAATTCAAAGGAATTTAACATGGCTGCCTATCAGGTGGAGCATTTGTGACGACTCACCAGAATCCCACCAGGCTGACTTGAATAGGTGCACTCATCCATGGGAACTTCTGAAAAGAGCAGGCAGAAACACGAATGAGGGACACAAAAGCAGAGCTCAATCCCTGCGCCGGAGCGGCCTCACGTCTGCGCCGCTTTTCTCTCCTGTGATGTGTGATCACTGAGAGAAAACTGAGTCCTGACACAGCGTGGAACACCAAGTTCTAACATTAACTTTAACCTTTGAGGCGATTTAAGAGAGGAGATGAAGAGGATCCTGCTGAACTCTGAAACTGAGTGAGAAACATGCCTACCTTCAGGAAGGCCTTCTTCTCCAAATGGTTCATTAGAAATGGAGGAATGGCTGCAAAGACACACAAATATCAACAGAGAATTTATCAAGGAACTGTAGAGAGATGTAGCTATTGAAAAAACACTGTAGTAGCTTTTACTTGTGTAATTTTGACTGAGTATTTCTCCCCTTTAATAATACCAATTAGTATTGTATTTCATATTGTTGGAAAGCCTGATTAGTCACCTTTACGACAAGGTACAACTTTTAACAATCGTGCATTCATAGAACAAGCAACACAGATAAACGTGTGGGTGATACCCAAAATAATGTGAGCTGGTGTCAGCCCTGTGAGACTGGTGAAGTCAAAGTCAGACCGTGAAGTGGGCGTCCCAGGAGGAACACCCCAAGACCAGTTCCTCACAGCGTTAATTTTGTTGACTTAATATTTTCGTCATAGTTTTCGTCAACAACCTTTTTGCCCCTGACGAAAACTAGACAGTAACTAATAAAAACAAGTGCACATGGACAAAAACTAAAACTAAATTAACTGACATTTTCATCAACAGATAAAAACTAGACTAAAATGTCTGACTGAGACTTAATCCAATCAGACCTAATTTAGTCATGTACAAAGTAGAGACAAGTTAGGAATATATCCAATCACAGCTACTTTGGTTGTGTGGAAAGGTTGGATGAGTTAAGAGGGACATCCAATCACAACTGCTTTAGCTTGGTGGTGGTGGGATAAGTTGGGGAGTGATCCAATCAGAGCTCCTCTCTTTATGAATTGATATATTCATGTAGAGCAGGTTCACTGTTTGTTGTCAGTTCTGGTATTGTAACTGAGATGCTCTGCCAGGTAGCCTAAATAAAGGTGACTGCATTTCACACAAAGGTTAAAATTGTTTGTTAATTTATACATTCAAACTTTACTATCATTCAATAAAGGGTTATTAGATGTTTGATTTTATCCAAGTGTAAAACATGACTTCAGAAATTAAGGAAACATAAAAAATGCCTTACACTTTACACTTCATATTTTAGTCGACTAAATTTACAGTAGATTTCATCGACTAAAATGTTGTGAAATTTCATCAACTGAATCTAGACTAAAATTAAAACAATTTAGATGACTAAATTATGACTAAAACTAAAAGATATTTTAGGCAAAAGACTATAACTAAAACTAAATTAAAAACCCTTGCTTCCCTGAGGAACTGAGAGGGCACATTTTTTGGGGGCACTTCCCACATGTTTAGCTGTGTTGCTCATTCCTTGTCTGTACCATCCTTACAGGTTTTACCTCATTGTAAAGGTGACTAATCAGGCTTTCTAACGATGGAGAAATAATCAAACAAAATTTGAAACATGGGGTAAAATTTGTGCAATAGTTTAAAAACAAAATGAACTATAGTGAATAAGCAAAAAACAAAGAGTGCTTATTGGCTTAGAATTTATGTCAATGCACTGCTCACATTGTTTTTTAATTGTGTTTACAGGAATCCCCTCCTGAGGCCAAAATCAATCAGAAAAGCAGTTTTAATGCAAGTGAAGGTAATGGGCTGTAAAGTGATCAGTCAGAGGACTTGTACCATTTTGTCGTAACAAGCAATCCAGCTCATCAGTTTTACGATACAATGAATGCCTTATTGGTTACTTGTTTTTTTTATTAAAGTAGATTAGTACTGAGAAAAACATCGATGGTCACTTTTCTGTAACAAGGAAACAAAAGAGAGAAAAGGAGGAAACCCCTGAGAGATCTGCAGTTTCTGTTATTCGACCGTCTGTCACCACGGAGCTGCCTTACAGGGCAGCGTGAGGCAAGCAGATCCAGCTGATTGGATGAGATTATATTGTGTAAAAATCTCATTTTTAAAAGTTTAATTTTGGACAAAGGGACAAGTACACTGAATAGTTAGCTAGTTAGAAACCATTGTTTTAAACACACAACAACTGTTTAATATGATGCACGATATTATCAGTACAGCATCAGTATTAGCAGATAAAACCTTGAAAAGTTAGATATCCTTGTCTGCAGGTATGAACATTTCAGGTGATATGTCCAGCCGATATAGAGTCATGCAGGGATGACATGTTTTTGTGGGCTAACATGAAAGTTAGCATTGCGCTGGTTCCCTCTGCAGGCCCATTGAAAGCCTATGATAATAAGCTCTGTTATGAAACTTAAATGTCCTGCTCTCTGTGAAAATTCTGACAACTGAACTCACTTTTTAGGATTTTAAGCTTGGATACGATCAGCAAGACTAAAAAGCAATTATTAAACTACTATGGAACTACAACATGGTGATTCAACTTTAAAGCAACTACAATATTTCCAATGAATAACGTCTTGTTGCTGACCTCTTAGAAAATTTTCTTTCAGTTGAACGACCTGATCAAGTTGGTCCTTATAGCTGTGACAACAGTGTACGAATAATTGATTATTAAAAAACAATCAGAAATGTTTGCCGGACGTTTTTGCAGTCCTTGTTAGCAGTTAGTTAGCAACCAACCAACTGTTTAAACACACAACAACGGTTTAAGATTCAAAAGCAGGCAACACCAGATGTATTTCATTATTTCCCATTAAACATTAAAAATCTCATGTGCGTGTGTTCACCATGAACCTAATTTCAGGCATTTATCAGAAACTGGTATTATAAACCCCATTTGGGTTGCAGGGTTGGGAACCAGGAAGTGCTAAAAGCTAACTCTTCCGCATTTTTGGACTCACTCCTGCACCACGCAGTGAACAGTCACACCAGTCGTGACAGAGAGACATTAAAAAATAATTCCACATCATATCTGTGTTGGCTGAAATGACTTTGGAAATATTCAATGAATAAAACTGTGCTCATATATTAAGTACCATCATACTTACATCGCAGACCTTTCTGGGCCTGAGGACTTCCCAAAGATGAGGAGTATTACAAAAGGCTACCCGTCTGATTTGATGTTTCTGACTGATATATAATAATAATAATAATAATTCATATTGTGCAGTTAGGAGGCTGCATGCGAGACTGAATGTTTACTTTTTCCTTTAAAAGACAATAATTATTACTCGTTACACAAGAATATTACACTAATATGCATCTTTAACAATTTAATTGATGTAAAACTTAATGGATATGTACAGCAGTCGAACTTTTTATTGATTTTTTATTTTGTACAGGTGACACCGTAAGAGCTCCAGCCAGCAGCAGTGGTGATAAAGGTGTGGCATCAGTGCATCAAAGTAAACTTTGACTCTACACGTGCCAGTTTTTAAAAGAAAAAAAGGCAATTTTGAAGCATAACACATGTTAAATTAGTTGATGCAGATATGGTTTATTTGCAAAATTTAATTTCATGGTGTTTTATTTCCGACTTTGTGGTCTGAACTTCTGCTCTCTTCAGAGTGAGGTAGAATTTTGCTGTGTGTAATTTGTGAATGCTCATATTGTGACATCAGTGAGACTGTGATATTTTCACCTCCTTAGCTTTCAGTTTTCATACAAACAAAACCACAAAGATATTCATACCCATTCCTGGAGAGGCCATGAGAATTCTGGACACGACGACCTGAAAGATGGCCTGCTTTGCAGCTTTTGTGGACTCTCCTAACCTGTTGTCGTTCTCGTCCGTCACAGGGATGCCGTGTTGAATTTCTCTGCGAACAAAGAGCAGAAAATTACATTAAACATGTTTTGTTACTCCTACAAGGAAGATGGGTCCTTTAAATCCTGTTTCTGGGGACATTATAGCAGTCTGTGGTCTGAAGGTCCAGGCTGTTGTATGATGAAGTTGTGTAAGTAACTGAAAGCAGTGATCACCTTTGTCTCATCAGGGGGATGTTGATACAGTTAGCAGCAGCTACAGCAACGAATGGAACAAACCGTCCAAACAGAGGAGAGATGTGCTACGGCAGGAGAGAGGAGACAGAAAGAGTTTAGGATTTAACCTTCTGATGGCACAGCTTTGTGGTAAACGCAGGTTTTATTTCATTAATTATTCAGTTTGTTTTCAAAGGATGTATATTCTCAGCATGATATTAGTACAAGTAGGTAATAGGTTAAAAAGTAATTCTCACTTCTGGCAGATGTGAAACACTTCTGCTGTTATTTAATGACTATCATATCATATCTGATGAATTGACCAAACATATTAAAAGGAGGTTTGACAAATTTTGGCAAAACTGTTTGTTTAAAAGGATACGACAACTTTTTTTCTTTTTCATGTCTTGCCTCACTCCTGGGTCCATGACAAGCAGATAGACACCATCCTTTCGACTGTGCGTGCAGTAACAAGAAAGAGTGAGGCAGAGTTCGCCCACCTCTAATTAGCTTAGCTCAAACACTGGGAGTCAATGGGTAGCATGCACAAACCACCGCGGACATCCTTTGTTTTGTTGACCTACTTACAAGCATGTCCGCAGTGGTTTGCGCATAAGTCCTGCAGTTTAGTTTCATATGTATTTCTTTCAAAAATGACATAAAGTGCTCATCTTAGTCTAAAAAAAGATGACATAGCACAAAGCTGTAAAAAAACAAGCACACAGGACCGTAAAGAGTTGCTGAACAGTTTATCTGATGACTGTAGGCAGAGGCAGGCTAACACTACCCACTGTCTCCCAGTGTTAGAGCTAAGCTAATTAGCAGTGGGCCAGCCCTGCCTGTCTCTTCCTTGTTACTGCACGCACAGATGAAAGAATGGTGTCTATCAGCTTGCAATGGACTCAGGAGGCAAGACATAGAAACAAAAAAAATGTTGGCATATCCCTTAAAATGCTAATGAATCGGCCAAACATATTAGAGGGAGGTTTGACACATTTTGGCCAAACTGTTGTTTGTTAAAGAGGATGAACTTTCGTTTGAATGTATAAGCTTCATAAAAAGCAACACCTGGGGCTGTGGGGTCGATTTCTGTCCTTCCATTGAACTCCTCTGAATGAGGAGGTTTTATTTTTCAATACTTTGGCACACATGTCCGCCCTGACTGTAGGATAGACTGATTAGATTTTGGATTTTGCCGGTCAAAGGCTTGCTTGCCAGCATCGTTACTCTCTGGAGGATTCAGAGTCAAGCTAGTCCATTAAGAAACACCTGGCTGTTCACAAATATGAAAACAGGCTATTTTGGCTAAAGTTACTTTAGGAAAATCAAAAATCAGATAGCAGCAGAAATCTTTTCACGTGCACCCGCCTTGACTTCCTGGGCAGAGTCATTATACCAGAGCATGACCTTGAAATTGACACAGCTCCTCAAGCACAATAAGACCTTTTCACCCATGTCTCTGAGGTAGATAAACTCAAATAAGAAGCAGAGAAGCATCACATGAGCTGATACCTTTGTTAGTGAGTTTAGTCCCAGAGCTGTGGCGACTGCTCCTGTGGTGGCAGACACATAAGCAGCACTCAGCTGACTGTAAACGAGAGTGTCGTCAGTTTAAACCATCAAAAACACACCAACTGTGGTATTAAAGAGTTAATAAGAGCTCGTATGAATGTACAGGAGTCTCTTACCCGACTGTGATTGGAGCATCCCCGCTCCTGTTGGTGTAGTTGACTATTGCGTTAAAAGACTGATTGATCCACTGCCAAAACAACACGGCTGGAGTCGTCCTAAAGATTAAAAACAGAAGTTATTAGACAGAGAGAGGAGGAAAGAACCGAGCATTTCTATCGCTACATTTACTTCACCAAATATTTCCAGTGACCACACTGTGATTCAGTATGTCTGTCCTCTGTTTTCACACTTTTACACGTTTTATCACAACATTTGCTCACGAACATTTTTATTTGAGTTTACTTTACTTATGAACACTGTTGTACACATTCACACGTCCCCCCTTCAAGTGAAGAATGTTTACATTTCTCTCAAGACTGCATGGGCCTTGGTAGGGATGGGAATATATGAGATTGTTACCTCCGCCAGGGAGGTTATGTTTTTGCTGGCGTATATTTGTCTATTTGTTAGTTGGCAAGATTACGTAAAAATGACTGGACGGATTTTGCTGAAATTTTCAGGAGATGTTGATAATGGCCCAACTTAGAAATGATTCGATTTTGGTGGTGATACGTAAATTTGTCTTGATGCAAAACATTCCCAAAATGTAAAAAAAAAATCCCTTAGGTTAACATTGGGTAGAAATTTTAAAATATCCGTGCTATTTTTTAATGGATTCGCTTCCAATTTTACAGGATAATATGGGGTCCATGTCTCTATCATCAAGGTAAATTTCATCTGGATCTGATTCAGATTGACGACACAAAAAAACATGGAACTTCATAACAGGAAATCCCATTGACAACATTCAACAATTTAAATTAACTCAAAATATTAAGTGATGTTCCCAAAACACCAACCTCCTTGTATGTGCTGAGTCTGGTCCAGATCCTGACACTATTTTGGATCTGGTGATCCAGAAGTGTATCTTTTACAGGGGTTGTAAAAAATCCACTGCTGGAACTGAGCTGCTTGGTGGAGGTCTGCGCTCTCTGAGTGCTTTTCTAGTCTTGATATTGTCATGGTTGTAGCCAGTTATGTTTTATTTAGTATGTTTAAGCCTCTTGTTTCCCACGTTTCTTGTCATTCCTGTTTTATTTTGTTGTTCGTTCCCTGTGTGTCTTTTCTTGTTTTACTTCCTGTCTTGTCTGCTCCGATTAGATCACCTGTGTAATTGGTCTCACCTGTTCCTGGTCTGTCCTGTTCTCCCCTGGTGTATAAAGTCTCTGTGTTCAATCTTGTCTTTGTCTGTCCACTCGTCTTCAGTCTCACGTTCCCTGTGTAAGTTGCCAGTGCTTCTAGTGTTTTATTCTTTGTGAGAGACTTACTGTTGGGTATTTTTTGTTAAGGATTAGTTTTTGGTTTTTGACTCTTTTTAGTTTAAAATAAAGGGTTTTCTTGTTTATCTGCATTTTGGTCCTCCTTGTTTTTCTTAGTTTAGTTTTTGCCTGCATGACAGATACCAACGTCAATAATGATTCTATCGATCTGATTCTCTAACGATTCCTTTATCAATTCCTGCTGATCTTCTACATGCAAGAAGTTGATCTTCATCGGTTTTTAGTAGCAACAATGTCAAGAATGTGACATTCCTGATTTTCAAGCCATGCTGCAAGTTGTTGGTGTTTCCACTTACTGAGAGTTCTGCAAGAAGCACCTTTATGATAATAAGAGACAATTTTGAATACTTTTACCCCATGTCTACCCTGATATTTGATTTCTTCATGTCATTTATAAGAGCGTTACAACTTTGATTTGCAAAGCATGCAGGACAAAGCAGAAGGTATTGATCAGGGAATTGATAAACGAAAACACTAGCAATATTGATTCCTTGAGGTTGTTGTTATCGATTCTAAACTAGAATTGGCTTTCAGTTCCCATCCCTAGGCCTTGGAGTCTATTGGTGTATATTTCTCTTCCCTGTTTAAAGCAGTGTACTTAGTGTGTGTTTATTTTTCTGCTGCTTTGCTTGCATGATAACTTTCTGCTGTAATGCCAAAATTCCTCAATGTGGGATCAATGAAATCCCTCAATCTAATCACAGATGAACATGCTTCAGATAAGCTGTCTGTCATGGTGCCCTTCACAAGGTCAAGGTTAAAGCTGTAGAGAAACTGTCAGGGAAGATCACACTTCATAGATCAGTGATTCCAGCTAATCCCATTTCCTTAATGACAATCAAGGACACATAAATCTGGAAAATTAAACCACTCAAACACTCATAAGAGGCAGAACAGATTATCACAGTCTTTGAACCAGACTGGGTGATTTTCAAACAAAATGGCAGAGCATGCAGAAGCAAGCATTTCCTCTCAAACGTATTGGTTTAGCAAATGTGCGACTTGGATTAAACTCTTGTCTGGCTCATCATGATACAAATAAGCATTATTGAGATTACCCTGTCAGTGGACATGTAGTCAAAAGCAGAATATTAGGAAGAAAACTGAATTCTTTCCACACAGCTTTCTCTTCAGGTACACATCTGCAACACTCTGAAAACAACTTGGCAACACATGTTTGGGTCTAAACTCACCGGTTTAGAACAGTTTAGAGTTATCAGACAATTTCATTTTCAGTTAATTGTTTGGTCTGCAGTTCAACCAAGTTAAACAAGACAGAGGGAAACCGGGTTTATATGAGTGTATATTATGAAGGAATGAAAACTATGTATTTTAGCAGTGAAACAATATTAAACATGCTAGTGAAGAACTCAAAAAAGAAATAAAATGAGAAGTAAATTTGAATAAAAACCTAATGTAGGTTCTACAAAGAGTAAAACGTATTTTGTCGCCTCTTTCTTGGAATGAGTGTTTGTGAACACAAAGTAGGAAGAGATGTAGGAAGGTCATTTAGCCATTTATGCTTGTGTAAGCATACTAATTCATATATAAATGCAAATTTCAAATAACTAAGAACTGGACTGCTCGTACATCAAGCAAGGATGAGAAAAAATTGCTTATTGAGTGTTATTAAAAAGAAAGGTGATGTAACACAGTGGTAACTAGAAAGTACTCAGGGAGCGCAAACCTCCACCAAGGTAGCTCACATATTGCTGTTACATCTATAAGCGATAGTTCCATGATAAAGTTAACATCATGATATGATTCATGACCCTGAAAACCCACACCTAGCACTCAGAATCATGTTGATATCATCATTAGTTAGAAAGTTATCGAGCAAAAATGATTGTTTGCTGAGGACGCTGATGTGGATCACCACCAAAATCTCATCATTTTTAAGCTTGGCCATTACCAACATCTCCTGAAAAATTCAGCAAAATCTGTCCAGTAGTTTTTGTGTAATCTTGCTAACAAACAGACAGACAAACATGCGCAGGCAAAAGCATAACCTCCTTGGTGGAGGTAAATATGCCCCTGTCCCAGCTCTTTCGAAATGTGTTGCAGGCATCAAATTCAAAATGAGAGACTATTTGCAAAGAAAACGATAAAATTTTTAAGTTTGAACATTAAATATCTTGTCTTGTGGAGTATTTAATTGAACATAGGTTGAAAAGGATTTGCAAATTATTGTATACTGTTTTTACTTATGTTATACACATTGTCCCAACTTGATTGAAATTGGGGTATTTATGTCAACTGTAGGTAGAGTGGAAAAATAGTATGACCCTGTTTCTGAAAGGTGTGATACTAATGCATTAAGCTGTATTGTGTTTCAGCATGTTTGTCATTTTTTTCGCTGCTGCTCATGAGGATCCTAATGAAAACCTTTAAATGTTTGGAGCATGTAGATTCGAGTCTTCACTCAAGTCTCTCATTTCTTACTTGTAGAACGTCATCATACATCCAGTGATGGTCATGTTCATGGGAACCTGCGCCGACATGCGGCCGATCAGGATCATCTTCTCCCCTGTGTCTGGATGGAAAGCCGAGTCAAAGACATATTTGGCTCTCCACAGTTCATCTTCTGTCAGTCCTGGAGACACTATTCCCTGTCTGGGAGACGGTGAGAGCAACATTTAGATCAGATTCTTCTTCTACATGCTTGTTATTAAAGAATATCCTCTGCTCCTCCGGATGCTCCTTCGCTCACCTGTAGTCTGTGATGATTTTGTGTGCGTGGTCTAGTTGTTCGTTGGTGAGGAGGACGTTCCTCGGGTCTGTGACAGTGAAGAAATGTTTCGCTCGACCCACAAATGTGCTCTGGTCCCACCGCGGCTCCTTGATGTTTATTGAGGTGGAGAGCTCTGCTGCCATATTTATCTGGGGACATAAAGATGTGACAATCATCATATGAGGGATTTGACACAATATAGTAATGTACAAAGTAGATGCACGTCCATTTAAAAGGAGCTAAAAATGAGCAATTATTATCAATATATCATAAGAAATGATGTTAAGTGTAGAATTTTGGGAATATTTACCAAGTCCTTGTCTTTATTGTAATCTATGAATGTTTGTTTCCACCTTATCTTCACTGTTATGAATGATTTATGATCCATTGCGATTATGGATTGTTATTTATAGGGATGCACGATATTATCAGTAAGATATTGATATCTCGGTAAGATATTGGTATCAGCTGATATTTAACTTTTGCTGATATTTACATCTGATATATCAGCAAAATATACAAATATACCATAATGCTTCACCTCATCATCACTGCATGGGTGCATTTATAAATCAAGAGTTTCTTTTTTTCTAGTGATGCACAATATTATCAGTGCAGCATCAGTATTAGCAGATAAAACATTGAAAAGTTAAATATCTGTGTCTGCAGATATGAACATGTCTGGCGATATGTCCAGCCGATAGAGTGGTGCAGGGATGACATGTTTTTGTAGGCTAACGGGAAAGTTAGCATCACGCCAGTTCCCTCGCCTGCAGGCTCATTGAAAGCCTGCAGGATTTTTTTTTTACTGTGTTTGGATCAGTGCTGATAATCAGCTCTGTTATGAAACTTAAATGTTCTGCTCTCTGTGATAATCCTAACAACTGAACCCACTTTTCAGGATTTTTAAGCTTGGAGACTAAAAAGCTATTAGTAAACTACTATGGAACTACAACATGGCGGTTCAACTTAGAAGCAACTTCAATATTTCCAATGAATAACGTCTTGTTGTGACCTCTTAGAAAATTTCCTTTCAGTTGAACAACCTGATCAAGTTTGTCCTTATGGCTGTGACAACAGTGTACGAATAATTGATCATTAAAAGACAATCAGAAATGTTTGCCGCCGGGTCCCCGGACATTTTTGTAGTCCTTGTTAGCAGTTAGTTAGCAACCACTGTTTAAACACACAACAACGGTTTAAGATTCAAAAGCAGGCAACACCAGATATATTTTGTAATTTCCCATTAAACATTAAAATCTTGTGTGTGTGTTCACCATGAACCTTATTTCAGGCATTTACTGGTATTATAAACCCCTTTCACTGAGGGAGGTTGGGAACCAGGAAGTGCTAAATGCTAACTAACATCCATGTTTTTGGACTCACTCCTGCACCACTCTATTTTAGCCATTATAGCTGAATGATTTTAGGAAATGATCTAATTACAATTTTTCTGGCAGATATTGTGATTTCAATTCGATTCTCGATTTTCTTCAAATCAAGCTCCAGTGCAATATTCGCTGTGTTTACAGGATAGACAACAGAAAGGAAATCAATGATCAAAAGCACATAACACATAATCATCATCTAATATTGATGATGAATCATCTGTTTTCATTATTTAAGGGGTACTCCAACTCCTACTCACAAACAGACTTTGTGTTGTTGACCTGCTTACCAGCACTTCTGTAAATGCAAACTGTCTGCAAATTTGTAAAATAGTTGACACAACAGATCCTGGGTCAATCAGGGGCGCTGCAAAACATTGCAGCTTTGGCGATCACATGATTGCGTTTTCTGAAATTGCGATTTTGATGCAGTGTTCGAATATGATAAATCTTTTAGCCCTATTAGCCATACATTTCTACCATTATTATTCATTAAAGCAGCTGAATAATTGGCAGAATGTATTAATGTACCATAATGCTTCATGCTTATTTCCCTTTAATGTCTACTTTTTAAAAATGAACAGCAACATTTTAAGTAAATAAAATAATGTTTTTCTTGTTTCACATCAGTTTACAGCAAATAACCTGCCACAGTGTGAACAGGTCAGGTTTAGTTCAGGGTGTCATGAGTTGCCATAGTTTTGTTTTATTTAGCTTGGTTGACCTTCTGTTTCTTGCCTCATTGTCACAATCCTTATGTTTAATTTTTTACCCTTGTCCTCGTTGTTTCACGCCCTTGTTACTCTGACTGTCTTGTTAGTGCCACCGCTGTCTGATTAGCCCTCTGCAGGTCTGCTCCTCTCTGTCAGATCGTCCTTGGACTTTCTCCTCATGTTTTTTAGTTCTTGGATTTTTCATCTGTTCCATGATTTTGTTATTTAAGTCTTTTTTTTCCTGCACGTCTTCCTTTTGTAAACCGACACAACAGAACGACACACACTGCCTGTAGTGTCAGTCAGTCAGGGGTTAAACATCCACATCCCCGTGCTCCTCCAGGCTGATGTGAGGCTGGTTTTGCAGCAGGATTGCAGAGCTCTGATCCAGCGCTCACCCCAGCTGGAGTTACAGACCTCCTCTCCTTGTTTTCTTTTGCAGACAAGTCAGTGTGGGAGGACTTGTGGAAATAAAAGCCCCTGTCTGGATTGCCATGGTGCTTATTCAGCATATTGTTGCCATGGTGACGGCTGACCCGACACGAGGGTTGTGAAGCACTAAATTGCAGAGCCCTATAATGGGAGCGCACCAACCCCCCAAAGTAGGACTGAGAACAGCTCGAGGGAAGAGGCGAAGACCTCTGCACGAGCCTGAGCCATGCTATGTTTTTATCAATCGTCAACAACTGCAGAGGACAAGGAGCAAAGCATGCTGGGCAATATGCTGCTTTACTATCTTCACTGACTGGTGCTTCATAAAACTGCATCAAACTGCTTTGGTTTCATTATCTGGAGTGGTGGTTCACAACATGTGCAGTCTTAGGACTAGGGCTGAGGATTGATATGATTTAATCAATACTGATGTCATTATCTATTCTGTTTATTGGCCTTATTCGTTATCAGCTTAACTAGTGGTGCACAATATTTGATTGCTGTCGATACCTGATTCGTCTAAATTTCCAAACTTGTTATCACCAGCACAGATATGTTAAGTCAAGAGCACAAAGTCTTCACATTATTAAAATTGACCTGCTCCTTTTGCGTTTGCAGTCTACTTGTGTTAGAAAAAGACATAAAACAAGAAAAACAAAAGTTCCTCTTTAATAAATTATACTTTGGTTTATATCAAATTAAATTCAGTGATGCTGAAGTAAATCATTACGGCACATTGTAAAATCTGCCGATATTAAAGCCAATATATGGGATACATAAGGCCATTTTGAACAGCCAAAATATCAGCTGTAAATATCGGCACAAATATTGATATCTGTTGATACCTATAGTCAACTTTTTAGGCAAATAATTGCCAATATACCTGTATCATTCCAATACTGTGCATCCCTAAATGTCATCAATTTCTGTGGATTTTCTGGGTGAAAACAACAGCCCACATATGGCTCTCCTGATAGTTAATGCTGTGTAATGATGTTTCAGGACGATGCAGTTGTTCCCATTCTTGTGTGAAATCACAGACACTGCATGTTTTTTTTAATTTGTTGTTGTTTGCGCTGACTGCCTCTCACAAGAGTAAGACATGAGGCTGTATAAGGCTTTTCAGCTATCTTGTATAGACTAAAATATGATGTCCCACATTATTATATGACTCTGCTGACAACTGAAAGGTCAGAGTATCACCACAGAGACACAGGGAGTAGCCAACACTATTAGCTTCCCAAACATTCGTCTGCTTTGGTTGTTTGATATTAGGCTGCTTCCAACTGTCTGTGTAACAGGCAGCTCTATCACCTCTATTTCCTCTTTTGTTGTTGTGAGGATGTCATGGTAGTAGGGTGTAAAATTCTGTGAATTTTCAAAGTTGGAAATTTTCCATGGGAATTAAAGGGAATAAACCTGGAATTTACTAAATTGAAGGCTGGCTCTTAACAGGGACTTTGAAAGTAGTTTGGGAAAATGTAGTACAGCATAATATTAACTGAAACAATTTCATGCAAGTGTACCTGAGAATATATTTACAATTCCTCAATCACATGCACACAACACACTGCTAACTGCAGGGCTATTGAGGCTACGTCCCCTACAGGAACTCTCTGATTTCTAGAACCCTGGACTATTGAGGACACACATTTGAGTTCATTAGTGACACAGGGTGAAGTTAAAACTGATGGTTCATTAAAATGATTACAACTTGATAAAGTTCTACTTACAAATAAATCTGTTTTATAGTATTATTTTACATGGATGTCTGCCTATGACAAAACATATGTTAGTATTTATGTATAAATATGATGCAGTTCATTTTCTTTTCAAATTTTTCTGCCCCTTTGCAACCCTAATATCCACTGCTAGTGGACATGAATTGTTAAAACAACTCAAGGGATTTTCTTCAAACTTTTCAAAGACGTGCACTCAATGATGAGCTGCTTAGACTCTGGGCTTGAAATGGTCAAAGCCTCTGTGACTCTTGTTCTTCTCTTGGATATGAGATTTTATATAAATAATCAACTTTAAGCCTCTACTCGACCCCCCACTGTAACTTCACTATCCAGCTGTTTGCGTGGGCTGACTGTAGCTTTAGTTAACTCTCAATGTTATCCTGCAGATAGATTACAGGGTGACTCCAAAGTGCAGCAAGTCAGTGCAAAGATCTGCAGCAGCAGCAGCATGATGAAACTCTAGCTGAAGTTGCACCAAAGATGGCTGCTTGATTGACACGAGTACACTGGAGTCTCTTAGTTGGACACGGGCAGTAGGCGTGCTGTCCCTCTAAATTGAAGTCATCTGTGAAAACATGTCTGAAACGATCTGAAAACATTTTTAATGCCCTCTCATTAGTAAATCTTCTTGTTTTCTTCTTTTTTCATCTCATCTGATTTTATTTGTAACTTACATTTCTCCTTCTCACTTTGAACTGCTGTATGTAGGATTACATAAAGTTACCTTGCCTAGCCTCAAATCTTGGAGGTCAAAGGTCAAGGTCATGGAACTATATGACCATGCTCAACTCGAGACTGCGATGTCTTGAACAGAACATCTCAATAATCCTATCAGACATATTTTTAAACATTGCTTCAATAATTGCCCTAACTCAAAGCTGAACTGAATAGAACACACGGTCATTAAAGGTCAAATTTGCACTGATGTCCACCTAACTCAAGGATGAACTAATCCAATTTTCAAAGGTCAAGGTCATGGAGCCATCACCTGCTTGTGAATGTGATATCTCATGATAATTTAAGGGGTTATCTTCAGACTTTGCAAGACACAAGTGCCCATTCTGACGATGGTCATCATGTCTTATCCCCCGTTTACTCGACAATGTTGTCACCAGAACAGGAAAGTTTTTCCTTTGTGTTTTCAAAAGCGCTCCGCATTCACACGGAGACGATGTGATAACGATGTATGTTCACACAGATCCACAAGAACGACTTGAAATGCAGAAGCGTGCATGCCAGGCCAGTAGTTGGTGATGTAAGTTTGTAGTGTAATTGGTGAATATAACAAATGCGTCTCTACTGCTCAGAGTATTGACGCATCAAATCCACACTTTGTTGGAGGAGCAACAACAAACGAAGCACAGCAAGCAGCACACATGTTGCTCGGTAGTCGGCCATAGCTGTTATTGTTGTTGTTCCTAGGTGCGTGCACTACCTTTATCTGAAAGAGTACTGCGCATGCTCCACGCGTCACTGTTTTCCCTGACAACGCTGAATCCTGTGGACTCAGAATCAAAAATGAAAATGTTTTCAAAACTTTTCACTCTGGACCCCGGGCTCAAAAGTTTGCGGATTCAGGCACTCCAGGCACCGTTCTCGTGTAAATGGAAGATGTAAAAGCAACAAAAACTCTCCGTCTTCGGCTGTTTTCGTTTTTGTGTAAACAGGCCCTTAAACAAGGGTTTGATTTAAGATGCATAAAATGAAAAGGAAAAAACGTCTCTGTAGAGGATCAGATGCAGCTCCTTTCCCCTCCCCTTTGGAAACTCTCAGATCTGAGGGGGAGGGGAGGCTATAGTAGGCTATGATAATGAGCATGTCGCAGACTGACTGCCCAAACAATGTCTGATGTTGGGGGAGGTTACAGGGCATAGAACAGACTTTAAAAACAGCCATTGCATCTGCTTGTGGTTAGCAGACAACACACATGTAGGTGGAGGCTGTATAGCTATGACATCATAAATCCCAGGAAGTAAAAAACAGGATTTTCTTTAAAGAGGTAAAGATCATTTCTCTGTGATCTGAGGGTTTAGTAAAGGGTGCCATGTTCCTCTGCTCCCAAAGCCCCTTCTGAGAACATTAAAAGCAAAGAAAATTGCTGTACATTGGACCTTTAACGTCTTAAGGCCACATGTTCATCCCTTCCATAAGACATTTCTATGGACCCCACTCTAGCTTCTCTTCTTGACCCACCACTGCACTTGTCATCCCACAGTAGATTACAGGGTGACTCCAAAGTGCAGCAAAGATCTGCAGCAGCAGTGGCATGATGAAACTCCACCTGAAATTGCACCAAAGATGGCTGCTGGGTCTGGATTGACATGAGTACAGTGGAGTCCCATGTTTGCAGGAGGCGTGCTGTCCCTTTAAATTGAATTAAACACCACAGGATGCTCAGGAGAGGACAACAAAACTCCTGTTTTCATAGTTTATCCAGCAGAGCTCTGCATCCCTCTGAAAAGTGGTTTATGAGTACATCCTGCTGTAGAAGGTATCAGTATTCGATCCATTAATGATACCAGAGGGTTGAACTTTGGACTAGCATGGCCTTTGAGCCTCAAACCCTCAGCTGCTTCTGCTCTCACTCTCAGCCAATCATAGGCGGCCTGCGTGGCTACACATTAACCTGCGATTCACAACCATGCAGAAAAACATGATACTCTAATACTACACAGTGCATTTTGAAACAACCATTAAATCCGTTATTTTTCATGTGACTGCCTTGTATAACAAGAGGGATTCTCAGCTTGTGGTGGCGGTGTAAACACGCTCCCTGACTGGATACGGTTAATTGTTCAGCCCGCCGTAGACCAGTCAAATCTGGACTGTAAACTGGAGGTGTTATTGCATCTGCACAAAGCGGCTTCACACGAACTAAACAGCGAGGAAAAGCAATAAAAAACACCAATTTACAACAACCAATTAACCACAGCATCTGTCCATCCAGCGCGGTAATTGTCCAGCTGTGCGCTCCAGATTCAACTAGTATCAGCCTGCCACATCCACACATCCAGCGGGCTGCTCCGGCTGCCAAAGCCGCGCACAAGGCACTTTCCCCGGGGTTGATCACAGAGTGCACGCCGCTCTCTGCGACCTCGATGCACCTGAAATAATAAGGACAGATTACTTACTGCACTGTGGGCTCCGATGGTCCGTGAGAGGTGTCCCTGAAGGCTGCAGCAGCTAATTTAACATGCAGCAGCGTCAGAGCGCACGGGCACATCCCCCAATGACAGGAAGTACTACTACAAAATAAAAGCCCCGACTCAGAACAGCGAATAACACGGGACAAGACGAGACAAAATGACGAACAAAACTTGAGAAAATACTCAGAAAAGGTGGAAAATGTCTACTTTTCTGTATAACAGTGATTTCTGGAGGATTTTTCAGTGAAAATGTGTTTGTCATTTTACACTAAGCTTTTATTTTCTAGTTGTACATCCGGCTGTGCGTCAGGATTGTCAGAAAATTGATTTAAAGGTAGTAAATGATTAATAACTGGTAAAACTTTGGATTTACACTGAGGACTGAAAGTTAAAGCAAAAAGAGAGTTTGATTAAAAATGTTAAGTCTCAAAAATCATGTTGAATTTGGGGGCTGTAAAGGGGGAAAAGTTAGGGACGATTCTAGGGCCTATGATTGCAAGGGCCCCTAAAATATTATGGCATCAGCAACGTTTTCCCATATATGTTTAAAAAGATATTTATTCTGTGGTTGCAAAAGTTAGCTCTTTTTGTTTTTTTATTGCGAAGATTCATTCAGTCATCTTTTGCTCTGCTTAACTCATAAAATAACATTTATACAAAAAAAGAGGCCCTTAAGATCTTTTTAAAGAGGGTTTCTGCTTTTTTAATCTAATTTTCTGAATAAACAGCACAAGTCTTCAGATAATGAATGTGAGACAAATACATGATATGAAAATTTAATTCTTTGATAGAGTTAAAAGATCAGAAGTTGATCAGGACTGATCTCATCCTAAATTTAGATGCTAAATAAACACAGGCTTAATGTCTAATATAGTCCAAATGCCAGGAAGTTACTTGTGATACATTTTTAAATTCAACATGTATTGCATAATTAGTGTCATTTTACGCAACGGTTTAATTTTTTAGTTGTATATCTGCCTTTGCTCTTGAACAATAAGAAAATTTTATAAAAGGTAGTTAAATGATTAATAACTGGTAAGGCTTTGGAGTTACACTGAGGACTGAAAGTAAACGCAAGAAGGATAAAAATCAAAAGTGGTTAAAAATGAGAGTTCGATTAAAAATGTAGAGTCTAGAAAATCATGTTGAAAACATGCTGAATGTCTAATATAGTCCAAATGCCAGAAAGTTACTTATGTTGCATATTTAATTTCAACATTTGTTGCATAATTTGTGTCATTTTACATAAAGGTTTAAGATCATCATTATCAAAGGTAGTAAATGATTAATAGCTGGTAAGACTTTGGATTTACACTGAGGACTGAAAGTAAAAGCAAAAAAGATTAGATCAGAAGTGTTAAAAAAAAAAAAAAAGTGTTTGTTAGATATGTAAAGTCTAAAAAATCATGTTGTATCCTAGGGGGAAATGTTTGAGAATTTCTAAGGGCCCATGACTGCAAGGGGCATCTAAAACATTATGGTATCAGCAACATTTTCCCATAGATGTTTAAAGAATTGTTTACTCTGTGACTGCAAAAGTAAACTCCTCTTGTTTTTTTTTATTGCAAAGAAGCAGCATTTAGTCATATTTTGCTTTGCTTTATTCACATGAAATAACATTCATACAAAAAAGAGGCCCTTAAGATCACTTCTAAGAAGGTTTTAGTTTTGTTAAAATGCTTTGTCTGATGTTTATCTGAATATCTAAACAGCAAAACCAAACATTTGAATCTTGAGAATAATTTCTGGAGTAAGACAAATGTCTGTTCATCTCTGATAAGGTTAAAAGGTTAGAAATTGATCAGGACTGATTACATATAAAATTAAACGATAAAAATATACTGAATGTTTAAAATGATTGAAATGCAAGAAAGTTACTTATGTTTTATTTTTAAATATACCTTTTATTGCATAATTTTAGCTGGAGTGTGTTCTTCAGTGTTTGAGGCTTCTTTGAAGAGTTTGGCTTAATAATTTCAAATTGTGGCTTTTTAAAGATTTTATTACATCATATTTATTCCTTTATTTACTTGGCAGAAGCATGATTTGAGAAACTGTGCATAGCTGGTTTGGACTGTGATAACTTTTCATAGGGCCCAAAATATCTGGCAGTGCCCCTGGTTGTACCTGAGAGACGTCGTGGTAAAAATATGTTGTAAACTGGAAGTGCTCTGAGAGCACAAACCTCCGCCAAAGTGTTTCCAAAATTGTCAGGTAAATGTAAAAAGTGTGGAAAACTGCCCTCTCTCGCAAGGTCAGCAATTCCTGAATCCACATTCAGATCCGGATCACCACCAAAATCAAATCACTCCTCCCTTGTGCCATGACCAACAATCGCTGAACTTGTCATTAAACTCTGGAGAGAAATTAGAGTTATTACCAAACCGTAGAAGACTGACCTCACTCACAATGTCAACAAATCCTTAAAAAACTCCTGGTTCTGCATCCATATTCTGATCATCACCAAAATCACATCACTTCTTCTTTGAGCTACAACCAACATTGTCCGAAATTTTCAGCAAACTTCATTCACAAGTTTTTGAATCATCCTGTTAAAAAATTAACAAACAGCTGCAAAACCACGACCTTTCAGGTATATAATAAGAGACTGTAATCAGTCCTTAGTGTTCAGATTGATGATCCTTTTCAATACCTGATTATGTTTCTGGGGCTTTGTGCCTGTGTTTCCATCTAGTGGTGGTTTGCGGAAAGACGATGCCTTCAACAGCCTCACCCAGACCTCAGCTCACTGCAGCCCAGTGTTGAACCTGAACTCTTTCTGGGACCCACAGAAACCTTCATACAACCACCGCACTACAAATACTTACCTCCTCATCTTTTCATAAACAGAGTTTAACACTTAGTCTTGCAGGCTTGTTCTTTTAAAACTGGCTTGAAGTATTTTTTAGTACCTTCAGGTCTCTGAAAGCACAGATTAATCATAGAGATCAGGAAGCAAGTGGCATGGATGAAATATCACCAGTTACATATCTTGTCCTTGTAGTGTATTCACCTCAGTATGTCAAGACGGATTAGCATATTACTGTACTGTTTTCATATTTCAAAGCAAACGTTAAATTGGGCTTTTATTTTTAGTCAGACATCTGTGATGCTCCTATTTGTGTAAAATCTAAATGAATGTATTCAATCATTAATAACTAATAAAACTTTGGATTTTCCACACATACACTCTTTAATAATAAGGACACTGATAGCAAGTGTTTTGTTGAAATAAAAGAAGCATTCTTTGGTTCATGCGAAATAAATATATAAAAACATAAAGAAACACAAATCAAAAATGTAACAAAGAATAAAGAATTTCCCTTTTACATATTGACCCTACTGGGCCTTAGAGCTGATACGAATCAAACAACTGTACAAAGAAGTAAAAACAATAATAATAATAAATAATATTTCCTAATTTTCCTGCACACATTCATAGATTAATGAGTGTTTTCTTTGTTGGGTGTTTCCATCTAGTGGTGGTTGGCGCAAGAAACTAATGCCACAAACCAAACCTAGAGGAAAATAAATGACCAAGCAACTTGTTTTTATTTTGTATAGCTGTGACTGCAAAACAGTAAGTTATTGTTATTTAGTTCAGCCGACATAGTTTATACCAATATTGCCCACTTAAATGAGTAACATCTACTCCCATAGGAGACAGCGGAGCATAAGAGAGCTACTTTCACTATAACAGGGTATAAAAAGAACAAAGTCAGTCAGTGCTGTGTGATAAAAATCAAATACAAAAGTGCAAATCGAACAGATTATTTCTGTAGTCTACTCCTATCATGTCAATGCACTAAATAAACGGATGCGCTTCGGTTACAAAAAGAAAAAAACTTCACATCTAATAGTTGATTTGAGGCCATGCCGAGTGAACGATGCAGACGGATATTGTATATGGAAACACACTCTGGTCATTATCAACACCCTCAGAGAAGAGTCAGCAAATATTCAGAGAGAAGTTCAATCATGTTTCCTGACAAACCAGCAGGTTATCGTGACGGTACGGATTATAGTAGCAATCATTTATAGCAATAAAAACGTCATGCACAGAGAGGAAAACGTTGAAGGGACCGTGGTCTTTAGCTAAATGTGGTGGTTTCCGTTTCTTTGTGGTTATGGCACACTTTTTTGGTCCATGGGGTTATGAGTGACTCCTTCTCTCTTCTGCCATCCTCACCATCGGTCTTTACAGGAAATAGTCCGGTGTGCGCCGCGTCACGTGCGGCTCCCCTCTGCGTGGTGCAGGATCGAACTGTAAGCTAAAACAAGAAAAAAGGAAAGATTCAGTTTACAATGAGAAATTTATTTACAATAAAAACCAGAGTATAAGTCACAAAGGGAATTGAAAGAGCAGTTCATCCAGGTTCTTGCCCTAATAAAACCACTCCATCTGAAACAAAAACAGTGAAGATGTAAATTTAAATACTTATAATCATGTAAAGATGCGGTTTAATGGCCGTCGACAGCCTGTATTCACTAAATATGAGGTAAACAAATAAATTATGTCTTATCTGAACCAGTGTTCATTTTGACACTTTTTAATTTAGTTATAGTTTTAGTCTTTTGCCTAAAATATCTTTTAGTTTTAGTCTAATGTAGTCTAATGTAGTCATCTAAATTGTTTTAACTTTAGTCTAGTTTTAGTTGATGAAATTTCACATTTTAGTCGACTAAAATATGAAGTGCAAAGTGTAAGTAATTTTTCATGTTTCTCTGAATTTCTGAAGTCATGTTTTACACTTGGATAAATTTATTTAAGTTTCTTAACACCAACTCATTTCATAAAACATGGAATTATTTTATCACCTAATCAGCACTGCTACAGTGCCAAGTGGATATATTCCTACCTTGTTCTTTTTTTCTACATGACCAAATTAGGTCTGATTGGATTAAGTCTTTGTCAAACAGTTTAGTCTGGTTTTTAGTTGTTGATGAAATTCTCAGTTAATTTAGTCTTAGTTTTTGTCCATGTACACTTGTTTTTATTAGTTACTGTCTAGTTTTCATCAGGGGAAAAAAAGGTTGTTGACGAAAACTATGACGGAAATAATTAGTCAACAAAATTAACACTGATCTGAACAGGGCTGTTAAAATGATTGGTGTTTTGAGTGGTCGTCTTAAATGGCCAAAAAAGCCCCATCCTGTGATCAGAGGAGTTACAAACCCATGACACAAACATTATGTGTGTGTGTTTACATGTGTTTACCATGCTAATCTGCTAATGAAGTTCAAACTTTGCTTGTATGAGTTGCTGTGAGTCAGTAAATGAGTAAAAAATCTATCAGGAGAAAGCAGGCAGACAACAGCTCCTAAAGTCACAGATCATTTGGCAGATCAGACGATGCTGCAGCGCTGCTCTCGATTCACTGCTCTCTTGTTTGTGTCAGAGTCTACAGAGCTCTCCGTCCACACTCTGATCTGGAGAAAGTCAACCATATTGTGAATCAAGCTGTTTTTGTTTTGAGACACAACCATGTCCAAAAAAGCTGATAACAGTGTTTCCTGTGGGTTTGTTTTTTAGAAATGGAGGGTGTATTCACTCTAACAAGCATGAAGTGATGTATGACCGCTCTTATGATTATAAATACAGATTGATAGATCAGCCACTGATCAGTATCAGACAACTGTTGTTCAGAAACACGTGATTGGCCGAGATCAGCTGAATGACTTAAATATGATGAAATAATGTTGAGTGGGGGCGGAATTAACTTTCTATGCAATATGAAATAATTACATCAGTTACTGTATGTAACTGAGTTAAAATTTATAAACCTATTGCCTTTCCTATTCTCACTGTTTTGCCAGATGGATTAAATTAATGCTTTAAGTCAGTCTGTCAAAATTTTGATAATTAACAGAAATGGAAACAAGTAATGCTTGATGGTCACTTTATTGTGTAATTTATTGTCCTGACCGTAGGATACTTCACTCATTGATTCAGATCTTTTTATACTGCTCTGTTGAGCAAACACTTAACCAGATATTAAAACAAAACATGAGACATGATCAGTGTCAGCAGATCTTGCAAATAGGTGATCGGTTATTATTATATATAATAATATAAGCAGTAGTATTTGTGATTAGGAAACTTCTAGAAGGTAAGCGGAGGAATATGTTTCTCTGTGTGATGATTTACAGGGTTCAGCCAAGTCTACAAAGAGCAGTTTCTGTACAACTCTTTGAGTACCATCTGCTTTTCAGTATGGAGTTTTTGCTTCTGCTAACTACATTTACAGTCGAGCTCTTACCAGCTCCAGCCAGCAAGAACTGATGTGAAGTATACAAAGTTGGGCTCCTCAGCTTCTCTCTTGTATTTACGATCTTCAAACAAAGCAGCACTGCATATAGTTTTACTCATTTCTAAGCATGTCAGTGTTTTATTTAAATGCAGGAGTATGACCAAATTGAGGAGAAAAGCTGTTAAAAAGTGATGCTAACCCCTGCCCGCCTGATCCTCATTTCTGTGTTTCTCCAGACAATTTGACGGGTGAGGCGTCCACTGGTGATGCACAAAGATGAGGAGCAAACTCTCTCAACAGTCTCAGATTGTGTCCAGTGATGATGAAGGCCGAACTCTGGTTCATGATGACCAATGTATCAACACGTTATACTGCTACATGGTTGCATCAGTAATTTGGACTAGACAATTTCCACTGAAATCATGACGGGAGCTCGGGTACTGTCCCCATTCATTTTCAATGGGACTTTTTTCGTTTAATTTTTGTGAATAACTCGGCCAAAAATTCACGTTTTGATATACAATTTGTTGGGGTTTTCTGAAAGCCCTAGGACAAGAAGCAAATCGAAATTTTGTCCGGAAGATGAAGATGAAAAAAAAAAGAAATGCAAGGAAGAGTAATGGTGGCTTGTGCCCAAGCCCCCAACTAGCCAACCTTTAACGGTTAAATAACATCCATAAGGGTAGCAGTTCACTGGGCATTTATGTCTGGATGCCTCATGTTTGGAGGTTATTGTCCTCAATGTGGGTGATATGGGATTAAGCTTGGCCTGTGGTCTCTTCCCTGCATATTGTTCTATCTGCTTGGTTTCAGACTGTCAACTGTCTGTCTCTATCCAATAAAGGAACAAAACGTCCCCAAAATCTCTAAAAGAGTAAACTTGTACACTTTATTGCAGTACTTGGAGACATTTAGTAAAAGTCAACCAAAAATAAACATAAGAAAGAAATTACAAATCTTTACTCACAAAGAATATTTCAACGTGTCATCAAGCTCCATGATTGCTGCCTGGTTTCCACAGCGATAACAATAGTTTGGCGCACTGAAGATCGTCACTACATTGCGGTCATGGCACCAATTATAACCCTGGATTAAGAGAATACATGCATGTTACAACTTATTTGGAATTTTTTATTCAAAGTATAATATGTGACAAATGGGAAAAACATTATAACTTTAAGAAAACAGATTCATTTTAGTACCTCCATCACCAGCTGGTGGGCTCTTGATACCAAAGTTAAGCCATTTGCGTGGTTAAATGTCTCTGAGATGTCCTGCCCAAAGGTGTAACCAGCACCACGCGGGGAGATGCCCCAACCACCACGGTCATCGGGGTCTGACCATAACAAGTCGCACATTGGACCCTGAATTGTGAAGAGAAAACAGCTGTTTAGTCCACCGTACATGCAAAAAAGTCAAACCAGAATTTTGGGCAACCATAACACAGACTTAATCAAATACCAACTAAGATGTTTCACATTAATAAGAGGAATTGAGGAAGGAGAATTATTATCACTTCTTTATCAAATCTAAGTAAATTTCATACCGCAGCAAAGCAAAGTTTGTACAGAAACAAAAAAAAGATATTTAAATATTTACCTTTAAACATATCATTCTAGGGCCTGAGTAGGAAATGTTTATGAATTTTCAATGGAATTAGTAAAGCATCTATCTATTGGTCTGGAATAACTCACAACTTCTTAGAATCACTGAGGATCATTTTTTCTCTAGCTGTAAACTCTGGACTGACATTGAAACAGGGTAAGTAGACTGCAGCTATAAAATTATGGCGCATCCTTGCAGCTACATGCACCTTCCTGAACATAAATGTTTCAGGGTGCATATGCTATGACAGCAAATAACAGAATGCTTAATTATCTTGCATGCCTAAAAGGGAAGTTCAATGGAATTCTGCAAAATGTACCTCATGAGGAACCTCCTGCAGGCGATCCAGCGCTCTGATGTGTTCCAGTGTGTCTATTGAAGGGGACAATCCTCCATGAAGGCAGAAAATCTAACAAACAGCAAAGAAAACACATAATTAAGAGTCCTCATGTTTAAGATTTTCATCACAAGTGTACATCTTAACACACATAATCTTACCTGGTTATCTACCAGTGCAGTGAGGGGCAGATAGTCAAACAGATCTGTGAAGTACTTCCAAACATTGGCATTTCCATATTTCCTTAAGCACTCGTCATAGAAGCCGTACACTTGTGTGATCTGTCTGCTCTCATGGTTCCCTCTGAGGATTGTGATTCTTTCACGGAACCGTACCTACAAAAAATATGTTTTTATTAACAAAATAACCATGACTTTAAGGTTTCCCAAAGTGGTATTAGGTCTGCACAATACAGAGTTTTCTTCAGTATCTGTTATGCTGATGTTTCTGATGAATAAACACCAAGGGCCGATTGTATTCCTGGCTTAAATTTTTGGTGTGAAGTGCAGGTGTCTTCTCAAATTCTGCTTGATGCAGGTGTTTCACTCAGTGTGCTCACTCTGTTCAGGTGCAACTCAGGTGCAGATCTAGTGTGTTCCTAAGTTGAGAACACAGAAAATTATTGTTTTAAATCGCCTTATACCTGGTCTCAAGTCTTAAGTCTGTGGTACAGAGTGTTTCGGCTATTTTGAGGATGAATTTCAAACACATTCGCAAGATCAAAACACACTCTTTACTGAGATTGTTTCACTTATATTGGATGCACGGCAAGACAATTCTACTGTTAAATATCAGAACATTTGATGAAAAACTATGTTTAAAGTTCACAACGGGACAGAGAGCTGAGAGACAGCATGGCTTTCTGCGCTGTTCCTGCGCGGTCCGGTGTGCATAATACTTACAGAAACAGGAAAACCACACTGCATACTTTTACTTTCGTACTTTCACACAACACTGATCAATGTTTCGAATATTTGTCTAAAACTGATACCATTCAATGATAATTATGCTCAAAGATAAATAAAAAGGTGCTTCATGCCTATAAAATAGGGACTCAGGTCTTTCTTGGGTAGAAATGACCTGTATTTTTAGCGTTCATCTGTCTTAAAGCAGACATAAAAAACGAAGATTATTTGATTCTACAACTAATTCTAGAGGTTTTATCTTTAATTAGACACTCAGCAGTGGAAAACTGACAGTAATTTCTTCCACTTACATATACAGAATATACAAAATGTATTCTGAACTGAAACCAACATCTGCAAGCAATGCGACGCCCTTTTCTAAAGCTAATTCTTTGTATTAAAAATATTTTTCTCATTAAACAACAAGTTAGAGGGGTCATTCCCTTCAATGATTCAAAAACACTTAAAAAATCAAAAATTATTCTCTGTCATAAAAAACAGGCTATAGTTGAGACTTAAAACTTCGATCCTTGAAACACACTTTAAAATGTGAGAACATAGCATGACAAATAAAATATATTTATGTATGAAGATCTGTTGGTTCTGCATGAAATTCTATAAACATAATGCTCTAACATATGGGATTAAGCATTGCAGCTCAGTGTGTCAGTATACATGGCTGATATATTGACTGTGCATGTCAGCATAAATTTTCATACCTGATACTATTAATAACATTTTAAGTAATCATCTGCACTAATTGATTCTAATGTCAATAATATGTTGCATCCCTAAATCCTATAACAGAATTAGTGGCCTGTTTTTACCTTAAGAGATACAAGCAGTGTAACTGTCTCTACAGAGTAGTAGCCTCTGTCGACATAGTCTCCCATGAAGAGGTAGTTTGTGTCTGGAGACTTTCCTCCGATCTTGAACAGCTCCATAAGGTCATGAAACTGACCATGGACATCTCCGCAGACGGTCACGGGACATCTCACCTCCTGCACATTGGACTCCTTTGTCAGGATCTCCTTAGCCTGAAGACAATAATTAAATATAATTCTGGTTAATCAATCAGCGAAGCAGTCAATCAATTAATCCTTCATTTGATATCACTAATTCATAATTACTTTCACTTTCTTGCACTTATTCCTTTTTTGTTATCATTACAGTTTAACTTCACAAATATTGATACATAAAATACACTGCAAATATCACACGTTCATTACTGTAACCAACATAACTTGCAATTACAGGATATTTGTATTTTTCCACAAATTTCCATGTATAGCTTGTTTTCCAACGTGAGGAATTATAACACAGTGTTTAAGTTAAATTATTTTTGTGGTGCTTGTTGTAATTTCAGTAAGTAATCACGTTTTATAATAGTGACATCAATATCTATCATAATAATCACAATTCTTTGCCATATTTGAGCATCTCAGTAACCATGACATGGACAACCTGTTGCTGTAGACCTGCCAAAAATCTAGCTGCTTCATCCTACATCAGCAATAATCATTTAACACTAATCGACATAATTATAACAATTAAACTTATTTCATTGCAACTCAACTACAACTACTACAATAACCAATACCAGTCATCTCCATTCCATAATTATAACAGTTTTTAACGTTAGAATAACCCATCCATTTATGGTTGTTGCTCTAATACTGTCACAGTAACTATTTCCATAACCATACTGTGAGAATTATAACAAAAAGATATTTATGGCTTGGGCATGAGTCTGGTTCTGCTGCAGATTCCCTGCCTGACTCAAGTTTTTTTACTTCAGTTTATTGGGTTTATTTTAAATCAGGGACAAAGTAGAAAATAGCATTAGTCTCTAAAAGAGAAGAAATGCTTTGTACCAGATTTAGCTACTAGCTAATTTCCACTTGTAGTCCCTGTGCAGGTAAATTGTGACAGTCCATCACAAAGAAGTCTCACAGACACACACACACATAAATAAAAAGTAAACACACTCACATAATTCATGAAAAAACATTACAGATCAAAATACAGATTTTAAAATGTTGAGTTCATTAAAAATATAGGGAGTTTGTCAAGAAGCCTAATTAATGCAGGCAGGAATGGTTCCATAAAATCCACTTTTCTGTCACTGTAACTTTTGCTGAATGTTTCAAAGTAATGTTCTGATAGTGGATTAATGTTGGCTCTTTACAAATAAAATTAAATAAAACATGAGTGTTGTTTAGTCCTATTTTGTAAAGAGTATTGTGAGAACATTTTTTAAGAGTTACAAAGACTGCTTGATTGATTAATAGACTCATACAGCTGTTAAAATGCTCAGAAAAAAAAACTGCCCTTTTACTGTCAGAGACCTAAAGCTCAGACACAGGTTTAAGACTTCTGCTAAGACTTCTGTTAGGGTTGTAAGGGGGATAGACTCGGGTATAAAAAGAAGGAAGGGGATAAAGACAAAAAAAACAAGATTTCAACACTGCATAAAAGATATACAGCTGCTCAGGTCATGAATTTATCCAGAGCTTGTTTTCTTCAATAATACCAGTAATAATGCTTAAGCATGTGTACTATTACAGCTACACGCATGTGTGAGGTACGGTGATGACTCTAATTCTAACATTAACAGCCATAACTCACTTTTTTAGACTTGCTTTTACATGATGCTATATTTTTCCTTACATACTTGTATATCACTATTTTTAAAAATATTTATTCTATTCTTTTTTTATCTGTATACTCAATTTACAATTACTTTTTTTTTTATCTGTGCTACTCCCCTTACCGGCTTCTTGTCATTTTAGTCCTGTTTTTAGCACATTTCCATGTTTTAACCCACTCTCTATCATCAACTGTCACCCATCTATAATCTATTTATTGTCTTATTGTCTTCTTATTATTATATATAAAATGAAAAATTTTCCTGATGATGAATGATTATCTGTGTCCTCCTTTTTGACTCTTTTGGCCTGATTGTTGATTTATTGTCTCCAGAGTTCTGCCTTTTTCTGCATTTGTTTTATCTGTTAAAGCAGTGGTTTATATGGATTTACTTCTACGTCTGTGGACCCACCACAGCCTCAGTGCTTCTTTTGTGTTGAAGTCCTGGCAAATAACTCAATGAAGCCAGAACATTTACAACAACGCCAGAGCACAAAACACTAGAGAAGTGTCTGTAAAAGTCAATAACCTGTTATTATTGTGTAGGTTATTGTCTCCCCGGGGAACTAGTAGTAGTGCACACTTATACCATTTTATTGACAGGATTATCTCAATACTTCCAAGTTGGAAATAAATTATTAAATGTTTCCACGTACCCCCTGCAATGTGCTCATGTACCCCTGGTTGGGAATCACAGTGTTGAAGCACTTTGTAAACATCTGTTTTTAAAGGTGCTATATAAATAAATTCATTATCACTGACATAATAATCATATGAAGATGAACTGATGCAGCTGAGCAGCCTCAGGCTCACTTTTGCCGTCTGGGCTGGTCTTCTGTCAATCACAAGGCTGACATGTAGAGACAATCAACCAGGAACACACACTCACACCTACAGGTACAGGTAATTTAGAGCCCTGACAAGCTGTAATCCTTTATAAATTAAGTTATTATTGTTATTATTATGATCATATGGAGATGAATTGATGCAGCTGAGCAGCCTCTGTCTCACTTTTACAGATGTGGTAATGGTAACAGATGTGTAATGATGGAGATGCTGATAATCCAAGAGGAAAAACATGGTGCAGAGTAGAAATCCAAAATCGCCATGTTTGTTTCCCTAATATTGCCCAAAGCCTTAACGAACTAAATATGAATTCACACCAGCCTCTGGAGACTACGGCATCTTGTTATGCAGTTAGCTGTGGTAATAACAGCTCTACAGCGAAGAGGCATCAGGAGTGGGCGTAGCAAGGGAAAACATATTTCCAGGCATGTCCCTCCATTTTCTTGCGGAGTTGAATCCCTTCAAAATACCACACAGGCAGCCGCAGCCTAATGGTGTGCTCCAAAGCTCCACATGCATTATCTGATGATGCTCCGGGGTGTGTTTCTAATAACGGTTTAGGAGATGAAACGGCTAACGGTCAGCTAGCATGAGGGGAAGCTAATGAGAGATAGCTGCGCTGCCTTCCTGCGCAAGCCTTACCTTCTCACACAGGACTTTAACCTGATTCTCTGTTAGCTGTTTGCACTCATTCAGTTGCTCAATCCATCCGTCCAGCTCCTTGGTGAATGACTTGTCGTCCATGCCTGGTTTGCCGTCAGCTAACGAGCCGAACAGCTTTAAAATTCGTCGGGAAAACCTTTCGCCGCTTCGTCCGTTATTATGGCCCCGGCTACGCTACGTGCTGTCAGGCTGCGCTGCGTATGTGTGTATGTGTGTGCACGCGCGCATACGTGCACCCTGCGAATGCGTCAACCGCCGTGCGTCCCTGCAGTTAGAGAGCCAAAGTATTTTAGGAAGGATGTTCACGTCCATTTTAATCGACCAAGATGCTGCAAACTTTTATTTTGCTGCAGTTATGAGATATCCCAGAAAAAGGGGAGGGCCATCTCTGTTTTTAACAAGAGAGAGCAGCAAATAACACGTATTTCATGGTACTCTATTCGGGCCCTTTAACAGGCAGGTAAAAATAACAAAATGTCTCCTAAAATGTTGAACAGTAGCTGTGTTTTCACCTCGTGTTGCTTTGGCTGTCAAATGTGGAGGAGTCCAGGTAACACTTTTAAACATATTTTCCCTTAGGACCAAGGCCGCCCATAAGGGGGGAAAGCTTCCTAGGGCTCGGAGTCAAGCAGGGGCCCCTGAACATTTGTAAAAACATGGTCCATCCTAACTTTAAGAAATGAATTCCTGTTGTTTTAAATCTGAAAACTCACTGTTTATTATTAAGGCAAAAATAATAATTACCTGTTTTAAATGTAACCATTCCCCTCCTGAAGTGGTACAAGCCTTATCTTTGTGATATTAATATTATAAACTAACCACTGAATTCAACAGTTAGCACAATAATGTTTGGTTTGATCAGCCATTTTACAACCTGCAACAAATTGTTTTATGTACCAGCTCCAAAGCTATCCAGAATGTGAATGTTCCCAGCACTAACATTACTCATCAGATACGCACATGCTGATAAGTTCTCTTGTTTTTGTTGTTGTTGCATCTAATTTATTTTTGACCTTTTTCCTCATTTATTCTGGTGACAGTGCAGTAAATAGAGTTAAAAGCTGTGAACAAACAAAGTGTTTTATGACACACAAGCCGACTTTAAACAGGGCTAGCCACTTCCAAGGACTACAGCCTATACATGGGGTGGGCAAATAAGTAATGAGCTGGCACAGTTTCCAAGAAATGCCCTCTGCTGTGTGTAAAAGGATGTCAAAAAGCAAACATCTCTTGGTATTCCCAGGGTTTTCCTGAATCTGACTGGATTTCAGGATGTCTATCCATCCACTGCCACTGATCCTGTTTGGGGTTGTTGGCAGGCTGGAGCCTGTCCCATCTGTCATTGTGCAAGAGGCAGGGTACACCCTGGATTTGTCTTCTGTCAACCACAGGGCTAACATGTAGAGACAATCAACCAGTAATACACACACCTACAGGTACAGGTAATTTTGGAGCCTACCCCAGCTAACATCGGTGAGATGTGGGCTAAACCCTGGACTGGCCATTTACCATTCACAGGGCTGACAAAGACACACAGACAACCACTCACAAATGCAACAACTTAAGAACAATGTAAAGTCACCAATCAACCAAACTAGCATGTTTATGGGCTGTGGCAGGAAACCAGAATACCCATAGAAAACCCACACATGCACTGAGAAAACTTGCAAACTTATCAAAGCAAGGCCTCATTTGACTGAAGAGTTGTGGGTACTGCTGGTGCCTCACAGCAAGATCCTGCAGCCTTCTTACTGTAAGGCACCAGCACTACCCGCTGCACCACTGTGCAGCCTGGTAGTCAATAATCATCCAAAAAATAAGATAACTTATTCTAGTTAATTTTTAGTTATAATTTAGTGAATTCTTATTAGGTATTTGATACCAGCTGAACTTCATGATTTGCCTTACATATGAAGGTCTTTGATACACACCTGGTGAATAGTTTCATCCTGATTTATTATATTATTATTAACAATATAACACTGGTTTATTGACACACTTGAATGCTTTATGGATTAATTTTTCATCCCATAGAATTAACTGTTGTTGAAAGTATTAGGTTACATTTACAGGCAGGCCGCCAGGGGATTTGTGGCAAGCCACTCTTTTTAGCAGTGCTTGCCAATCTTTTAGTTGCATGTTGCTTTTGTTTTTGGCAGCACCTGCCACTCTTTTAGGGGAATGTTACCTCTAGTGCAATTGCCACCTTGCCTAGTGGTATTTGCCACCTAAAAAGGCTACAATTCAGTATATCGTGGTATGAAATTATGTATATATTTATGCTTAAATTTATTTTTTTTTAAAAAAGAGCAAAACTAGCTCTAGAAAAACTGTCCCTCAGGTTGACAAACAGGGTGGAGCAGTATCACCACAAGTGGGGACATTACCATGACTTCATAGATGGGTGCTGATTTAAGTGATTCAGATCATAAGGCTGACATGAAATATAACTCTTGAGATCTGGCTATGTAGTACTCCGACTTAAACTGATCTACCATTACATGTTTGTTTGCTTTTCATATGTCTTCTGTTTGTCTGTTTATTATTTCTGTGTTGTTTTATTCTTGTTTCTGCGTTTGTTTGTCATTGCTTTTTTATTTTGTTTGTGCTGTTTTTCTATCATATACAACCATACACATCAAAATGTACACACAGGAATGATATTTCTTTTTGCCTATCATCCTGCAAAGCCATGTATATTTCTGGATTCACTGCTATATCTAAAATGTTTGGTTGTAGGTCACTGTCATCCTTGTGTTTATTTGTGATTAATTATTATTGTTAAAAAACTCAAAATACAAATGATAAAAAAGACAGAATTACAACCAGGATAAGTTTTTTTAAATAGGCCTCCACCTCTTGGCCAAAAACCTGCCTCTGTAAATTGGATGCAATAACATACAATGCACCTTACAATGAAACTATGCATAACTCACAGCCCCACAACTATGCCATTGACCAAACCTTCTTAAGTTGTTCACAATATGTCCCAAAGGCAAAGGTTTCTATGATTTCATGAAAGATAGCTGTTTCTGCTATGGATTACTCTGACTTTTGCTATGTGGTTAACCATGTTAACTGTAAGAATGCTAAAATCCCACTTACTATATTGGCAAGGATATGTTAATAAAATTACAAAAACAATGGAGAAAAGAGCTCTTAAATACCTGAAAAACCAAATGTAGTTCTCAGATTTCATACAGTTGTACTCAAGCTGCTTACAAAACATGTACACATTTAGGTAATCATATGTGGCACACTGCTATTGTTCGGCATTAAACATACTCATAATTTCATCCATCTACCCTTGTGTATTGCAATGTCATGTTTTCTACTGGCATGCCACAAGAAGAGGTGGCACGCCACTAGAAAAAGCAACATCCCACAAAAAGAATGGCAGGTGCTGCCAAAAAGACGGCCTTACCACAAATATTTAAGTGGCCTGAGTTGTACTACTTTCAAAAACAGTGCTTTTACTTGAGTAGGCTAATATCAGTGAAAATGGGATCTCTGTACCCCTCACATAGCATTTATTCTTGAGCAAATGTCATATCAAAATTTTTAACCACTAGAAACTTATATGCACACATCTTCTCAATGTCTTAAATCTTTGGGTACTGTATATAATGGAGTTCATAACAAATCTAATGGTGCTAACTCATCATTGTACTCTTCATGAATGAGTTAGTTGGCCATCAATCCACACTTTAAGACTGATAAATCATTGGTATGTCCTTATTTTAAGGCTATACATACTTTGCTTCCTACATACTTAAGTAATTGTATAAAAAGAGAAGTGCTGGAAGCTACAATCTTCACTCTGTGGCTCAGTCACAAGTCTTATTCTTACTATAAGTCCCCGAAGTTTGCCAAATGAGTGAAAGAAGTCTCTGATAAGCTGCTGCAGCCAACTGGAACTTGCTGCAGGAGCTATAAATATCTATAAATATTATTAAAGGCCAATTAAAAGCATAAGAGAAAAATGCATCAGGTTGTAGATACTTTGACTCTTGACTTAATGCTCTGGCTCTGAATTGTTCACATTTGTTTATCAGTGTTTGTAATTATTTTATTTCTGTATCTAGTTCTGCTGTGTTTCTTGGTCAGGATGCTCTTTTAAATTAGATTTTTAATCTCAGTGAGGCTCTCCTGGTTAAATAAAGTTTCAATCACAAATGAAATTAAATTAATTCCCATCTCCTGCCTGAAACCCGCCCCCTGGCTGCCCAGAATATTGACATTACATTCCCTGATCTTACATTTGCTTTTTGCTATTGCATTTAATGTTATGTAATATTCCATCTAAACACATTACCATAACAACTAAATTGATTAAACAAAACAAACTCTCCTCTTTTGAATAAGACAAAAAAAAGGGTGTCCTACTTTCACTCACTAATTTGACCTTTTGAGTACCTTTTACTTTGACTTGAGTGATTTAATTAAGTTTTGTTTTTAATTGTGCTTTCGTAATACTACATCAAATTAACTTTACTTTAACTCGGGTTGGATACATTTGCAGTTTTTCCACTCCAGAGAGTAGAAAAGTTTTGTGGTTAAATTAAAAGCCTCCTAGCTATGACCTCAACCACCGTGACTACATTACCCAGAACTACACGTCTTCCTCTCAAATGCACATGCGCAGTCGTTCGCTCTACTCTGGACAGCTGTAGGAGAAAATGGCAGCACTCATGCTAGGACAGCAGGTAAGGCATTCAATGATTTTTGTTTTTTGAATCTTCTTTTGATTCACCTGGCCCACACTAATACACCAGAAATGGAGGATTAATAATTGTATTCTTACGAGAAACCAGTGGGGTGTATTAGATATGAAACAAATTCACATGAGGGATTGCACTTGAATGACTGCTAACGTTAGCATACAAGCTAGCTGTCTTCAACGTAAACGGTACACAGCGTGCTAGAAGTTCTTCAGCTCAGGACCAGTTTTTATCTTTGCTGGGTTATTGCTTTTTGTCTTTTCTAGGTCCGTCAGTTCAGCACGTCTGTGGTCAGACCTGCGGCTAAACTGGTCAAGGTAAAGAACTGCACACTTTATGAGCCTTAATTAATCCTTCGGCCATGCAGATTAATGTGAATGTAATTTTCAGCAGGTTTGTTAATCTGAGTGATTATTTCTCCATCTAGCCTCCCATCCAGGTATATGGAGTCGAGGGCCGCTATGCTACTGCTCTGTTTTCAGCTGCCAGCAAGCAGAACAAACTGGACCAAGTGGAGCAGGAGCTGGGAAAAGTCTCTGTAAGTCCAAATCCAACCGTTTATTATATAAAATCTGTACCCACCTCAAAATATGACGGGAATAAGCAGCCAAAAATTATAAGACACAGAAAAAATATATATTATTACATGCAAAACGTTGCATCAGGGTAAAAGCCATTTACAAAGATTAAAAATATGTATTATTTGGATAACTTTCACTGGTTAAATAGCATGCACTTTGTAGATCATGCCATTTTCAATTTAGTTAAAAATATTTCAAGGAACAATATATAATCTCATTCATTATCTATACAATGCACCTGTTCAATATAAGACATGAATCCCAGTTAATAATATAGAGCTTAATGTGCTAGTAATCATAACAGTGTTGAACTGTTAAAACACTGGATTAGGTTGTGCTTTGAATTACAGTCAAAACCATATAAAAAATAAAACATCAAAAATCCCCAAAAATGAAAAATCTGAACTACAACAGTATTATCAGAAGAAAGGAGACTTAACAGCAAAGCTAAGTAAAATTTATCAGGATAACAGAAAGAGCTTCACATCTAATTAACCATTCATATTCAGACATGTCTACAGAGCATGTCTAGATCAGGCTGAAAAATTGAACTAAACATAACATTTGAAAATAATTCAAGATCTAATGTATAAAAAAATGACAGTACACATTTGATTAAGTTTGTAACTAATTTAAATCTTTGTCAAATTAGGACAACATCTCGAGTCATAGCAAATCAAGAGTCAGAATCTCTGCATGCATTTGCTAATTTTCCCATGCACCCATTCATATATTTATAAAAAACACACGTAAGCTTATACGAAAAACCTTGCCACCACATCAGAGTAGAGGTAATTTACAAAGATTGAAAAATGTATTTATTTGGATAACTTCAAAATGGATAAATAGCAAGCAGTTTGTTGATCCTGCTACATTCAATTTACACACATTTTTTGGGAGAACAATATCATTCACATGCACAAATTATATATTTTGTAGGTAAATTAGTTAAATAATAATCAATATCCGTTGTGCTGTTGCTTTGAAAAATCAAGCCTCAAGGTCATGATTCAGAATCATGATGGTGTCCTCTGGAGGTCCAGTCTAAACATCTTTGTTTCTGTACATATTTTCACTGGACTTATATTTTTCACTTGTATTTTTAGGCCCTGATCAAGGACCCCAAGCTTTCCAGCATTGTCATGAACCCTCATGTTAAGCGCAGCATCAAGCAGAAGACCTTTGGAGATGCTCTTGCAAAGGCCAAGCTTTCACCCATCACCGTCAACCTCATCAGTGAGTGATCAGTGACCCATAACCATGTGGCTTCATTCCCTCTTTGGATTGCCCGCTGCCTTAGCTTTCATCATCTGGAGCATTGCATAATCATTTGGCAATAAAGCGTAACATTATGGATGTAAAATATGCAGCTTGTTTGGTTCAGTGATCAGGGTAACAGGAAGTAGTGCAGCTGGTTCAGGCAAAAATAGCATTCACAACTATTTTAATTGTTATAGATGCAATGAATATTACACACAACTATTATGACTTTACAACAAATTCATCACAGATTTATTCAACAAAAACACTCTTTAGCAACACTTTGATTACCAAGCAATAAGTGACAAAGTGGGAAAAGTATATCTGAGATAATACAACCAATTATTAACAAAACAACTAAACATACATGAGACAGCATGCTGCACAGTTTTCTCTTACTCTCAATTACTTTGTTTTCATGATCTTGGGAAGACAAAATTATAGTCTGACAATCAATTGCCCAGCACCAGCTGGAATTAGAAGTAGAATTTTATTTGCTTTGCATTTGTAATAGTGCTGTTGTTAGGTAAATTAACTTAAATGAATAAATCAACATGATGCGCTACAACTATTTTGCACTCTATCACAGTAGAAAACCATTATGTTAATTAAAAAACGCATACTGTTATCACCTTAGGCCTGTTTTAGAAAACCTAAATCCATTATATTAATTTAGCTTTGTTTTTTTTTCTTTCAATTGAGCTGTAATTCTGTCACAGTTTGCCTTTCTAAATTCTTGAAACAAGATAGTTGAGATAAATATAACAGAAAAAACACAGTTCATTGATGTTTCTTTGTTAATCACTTTAATCTGTTCTGATACATTTAAACTGCCTCGCTTTACTGGCAAAGTTTTCATGTGTCAACAGTTTAAGGGTGTGTTTTTCTCGTAGTTTGTTCAGATTTTTATGCTAAAACCAATGTGATTCAAACGGACTGCACATATTTTACTCCACTGCTGTCTTGCTTGTTTTTATAGATATATTGCACAAAAAACCTTCTCAGTTTAATGTGGAAGATGATTTCAGAATAAGTTTGCTGGCTGTTTCCTTTAAAGACGGTCTTTCTAAATGTCTTTCATTGGGTTTACAGTGACCTCTGGAGGACCTTTAGAGGTCACAGCAAACCAAGGATAGTAAATATTGTAGTCTAAAACAGCATTACTCAGCTGGCATGCAGAACAGACAGTTTGTTTGGTTGTGTGTTAACTTTTAAAATCTGCATGTGCAGCAGTATAATTAATCATATACTAAAAATATTCTTAAATACTAAAAGAAAAATTGGAAATGGTGACATTTGTTTGCTCCACAATGCCTTTTAATCCGCTGAATACTGTTCCATGGGATGGTGGCATTAATATTAACTTTGGTGCAAATGAACCCGATGTGAGTTTGATTCAGCGTCTGCTAGTAAAATGAGATACTTAAGGTTTGCAGCAGAATAATTGGTTTATGAATAAAGTCTCAAACATTACATGCATCATATACAAATTGTTTCGCAGATGAATTAATTACAGTGTTTTTTTATCACCCCAGACTTTTTCCAGACTTAATGCCGACTGTATGCACCATAGTGTGTATTTTGACTGTCCTCATTTTTACTTCGCAGATGTTCTGGCTGACAATGGTCGTCTCACTTTAACTGGGGACGTCATCACTGCTTTTGGCAAGATGATGAGTGCACACCGTGGAGAGGTCATCTGCTCAGTCACTACTGCTCAGGTATGAAATTAGTTAATATCATTAAATGTCTTCATACACATCCGTGGTCAATCTCCTACAAATAAAATCACCTATAATAAATATTTACAGTATGTTATGTATCAGGCACACATGAGCTCAATGATATGCTTTTTGCTATTATTGCCTGGTCCAGTTAAACACTGTATTTTGTCATTTTAGCCCTTGGATCCAGCTAATCTGTCTGAGCTGCAAGCTGCTCTCAATGGCTTTCTTCAGAAGGGTGAAACTATCAAGCTGGAAACAAAGGTATGATGTCAGTGCACAGTCCTGAGTATATTCAGTGTGAACCTATTAAGTAAAAATATGTGTGTAAGTGACTTCAGACAAATAAGAGGGAATAATTAGGTGTAAGAAAATATCAATACACCAATATATTGCAATGTTACATAATGGATATCTCGTTAGTAAAAAATGAAAGGACACTTTGGACATTTGTTTGTGTGGTAGTTTGTAGTTTGCCCTCTGGCCTTTTAGACAGAGTGACAGTAAAGTTTATTGATGTAGTAGTTTCCATGCTTTATATCAGTAACACTTACTAGGAACTGTATTTCTGTGAATATGATACAATGGGTTCCTAATAATCTCTTTATTACTTCTCTCTCAAAAATTTGACTTATATCCATATATCATGATGTATGGAATTGTCACCTCTGTATTATAATCAGTATCATCCCCAGACTCCTGCCTTCACTGACCTGTAATAATAATGCCATCATTCTGTTATTTTTCTTCTAGTTGGATCCTGCAATCCTGGGTGGCATGATCGTCAGTATCGGAGACAAGTATGTGGACATGTCCACCAAAACAAAGATTCAGAAGCTGACCAAGCTCATCAGAGAAACTTAAGTCCTGTGGACTTAATTTTGCAAAAGATTGAAGATTACCATCTGGGAAATGCTGATAAATGTATATTGCTACCCGCTCTAGCACTGCAGTTGCTCCATTGATCCAGTGTCTGTGCTTAAGTTCATATGGATGTTAATAAAAATACTAATAAAAGACAAAAACAGAAAATGGCCTTGTGTTATTTATTACTTTAAAAGTCTCACCTACTGTAAAGACTCCTGTTCTTTGTTATGACAAGTCCAGCTGATGTAGGCATGGCTCAGAGGGTAACGTTACATAAAATCAACTTAATAAAATGTATTGTATTTTGATTCATACATGACCAAACTCATTTTTCTTTATTTTGATGTGAACTCAGAAGAATCAGTGGATGCTAGCGGGTCATCTTGTTTCCTGAACTCCCTCGTGCGCATGCGCGAACCGCGCATCCTGTTTTATTAATTTTTTTTCAAGGCGAAAATGGCTGCCCCTCTCATCTGAACCTCTGCCCGAGAGGATGAACCGAGCATCATTCAGGCACAGAGACATTAATCCTTCTTAAAGACAACAAGCATGGATGCTGTGATGTAGTTCCTCAGCGCCCTCACAGCCATGTTGGAGCTGCCAGAGAAAGAAAATGCATCCGATCCGACATTAACCCTTTCCTGCCCAACATCCTCTGAAAAATAAGGTACGAAGAATTCATTTGAACTTTGTTGTAATAACCGGGTTATTTCGGGGAATATTTATGTCTGTGCATGCAGTGATTATATTTTGAGCTAAAGCAGCTGCTAGCATCAGTGCCCCTCCATCACGTCTGTATGTCGGTGTAACGCTGAAAGGCCTGCTCCTGCAGGAGTGAGCATCCAGCACTGCTCCTCTGGCTTTGTGTGTGTCCGGATGCACGTGTGAATGTGTTTCCCTCCTACTTAATTATTGTACCTCTCTGCACCCCCACAGAAAATGATGCATCAGGTGACCAGCAGCAGCAGTGACTTTTGCATGAGTGGGCTGGCTGAGGACTGTCACCCAGGCAGCCACTTTGATTTATGTAGCACACAATCACACAAATTCTACTCCTCTGCCACAACCTCTGGTCTGCAGCTGTCTCTGGCAGGCCTGGCTCCTCTACCACAGGGCATGCACAAAGTCATGGCATGTCAAATGCAAGAGGATCAGAATGACTATGAGATCCAGACAGTGACGATTGGAGGCGGTGAGCCTGAGGGGCCTGAAGTCCCAAAGAAGAAGAAGGGCATGGTGAAGTCAGGGCGGAGAGGAAGGCCAGCAGGAACCACAAAGCTAGCTGGTTACCGCACAAGTACTGGACGCCCACTTGGGACGACAAGAGCAGCTGGGTTCAAAACCAGCCCGGGGAGGCCCCTTGGTACCACCAAAGCAGCGGGATATAAGGTCAGCCCCGGCAGGCCCCCCGGCAGCATCAAGAGTCTAGCTCGGCTCAAGAAGCTGGAGTTTGACTGTGACAGCGCCAAGAAACTTGACTTTAGCAACTGCGGTGTGCCCAAGAAACTGGACTTCACCAGCTGTGAGGTGCCCTCTTTTCCATACGCCATGATGGAGAAAAGACCCCTCTGTGAGCCCAGTGGGAAAGTGGACGAAACCAGTGAACAGCTGGAGAAACATCTGAATGCATGAGCAGCAGGATGTTCTCATGAACGTTGGAGAAAAGAGTGTCTTTGTGGTTAAATCTCAAATGTACATTATTTGATATTATCCACACCCTCTCATAATAACTGACTGAATTAGACGTATGTTATTCCAGCTCAGCAGAAATGCATGCATAATAAGTAATAACACACATCAGTATAGGCAAAAAATGAACTTAGCTGTTTCAAACCTCACTCGAAGGGGGACCACCCCCTCTTTTGTTTCTTCCTGTGAGCTTTGACTTGTTCTCTCACTCTTACTATTTCTAAAGCCTGTTTCTTGTGACATTTTCTACATCTATAAAAGTTGCATTTTATTACAAACTACCTACTAAACTTGGCTTTCTCTTGAACATGATAATTATGTGAATGTGTATTATTGTCTGCTCTGTGTTGTCTGTGTTTTACTTTGTGATATCTTTCATTAAAGTGGAAGCCCTGTACAATATTTTAGTTGAGCCTGTAAAACTAAGAAGGCAAACTCATCGTACGTCTAACACAGTATTTGTTATTTTGCACTTTGTGAGTGAAGTTTTGATTCTGTTTTGTGATGATAGCAGTTTTCATGTTCTCTCTTGATAAGCACTTCCAGGTGTACATGTATGTTGTTATGCTCTACAATGTGATAAATACCATAAAGCAGAAAAAAAGGTTGTGAAATATGTACTGAAATGTGTTGTATGTGAAACCAAAATAAAATTTTTCCACTTGACTATTTCACTATTTCCTTCCAAATATTCTCTGATATCTAAGTGCAGGGTTTGATTCTGTTGATAATTTTATTTTGCTCAAATGTCTTAGAAGCTGGATGATTTCAGTCTTACCTTGCAGAACAAACTTTTGCAGTCACATCATCGACATCTTGGGTGTCCAAACTTTTTTCATGGAGGGTCACAAACAAAAACAGGAAAATCCGACGGGGCCACTTTGATCTGCCCACCTGTACTGTATCTATTCTTTAAACCAATCTATCACAGGTTAAGAAAACATTTGTTATTGAAAATTTTCAACTAAAACAAATGCGTATATCAGTTGATTTACAAGACAGTCAATCTAGAGCTGGGCGATATGGCCTAATGATAAAATCCCAGATTTTTTCCCCACAAGACTCAACTTATTATTTTAATCATTTTTTTTCCCTCTCAAAAAATAAAAACAATCAATAGAAAACCTCCAAATGACACAAAAAAATGACATGAATCAAGTTTTACCTTTGTGTTATCAAAGTATATTTCAAAACCAAACAGAATTTCCCCCGTAAGGTTTAAGTGCATTTCATAAAATGTTGATTATGTACTTTGTCTACATTAACACTGAAAGCTGAGATATTTTCACAGCATATTAACGTGAAGCTCTCTGATCAGTTTTCAGTCTCATTTAAAAAACGACTATTTGCCTAAACGTGCTTGTTCAAAAACCTGACAGGGCCTTCCATCATAAAAACTAAATTTTTAGCATTTATATTTTCAAACACTGCACAACTTACAATTGGAGAAAGTCAAGAAAAACTCTTGATTTTTAATTTTTAATTCTCTGCAAACATAATTTAAATTAATCGATTCATATATTGCCCAGCCTTAGGTCAATCATTGAAAGAATTTTGGGATGGCCTCTCAGATTTCAGTAGGCCCTTGCTGCCACTCAGTGGGCCCCTGTTCAAATTAAGAATGACATTAATGCAGCAGAAAGCAAATGCTTATGCCTTATTTCTTCATTCAGACTCAAAACAAGAAAAAACACTGACCTTTGTGTTTGAAGCTGATGAGCACATGTTCTTTGTAAAGCAGACCTTGAGACAGAGATCATAAAGCAATTTAAATAAGGGTAATTCATGCTGCCATTAAACAGTTGACCCCCAGACCATAGTTTGGACACCCCTGATCTGCATCTACCATTACCTTTGGTGTGCCGCAAGGTTCAGTTTTAGGTCCAGTTTCATTTCATATTTATAAGCTGCCCATCGTCCTAATAATTCAGCTCCAGCAAGTCTCATTTCACTGCTACGCAGACAACACACAGATTTACCTTCCCATGTGGCCGAGCTGCTGTCACAATGGTCTCAATGATATCAACTGTTGGATAGCCCGGAATTTTCTCCTTCAAACAACTCCAAATCAACTCCACTCCCTTCACAAATTCCCATCAAGACCACCGCCACAGACCAGTAGTGCTCATGTCTTAGGATGTTATTGTGCTTGGGTTTATGTTTATGTTGCTATTTGTGATTTTCAGGATTTTAACTCTTTAAATGCCAGTTTGAATATGTGATGATACTTGTTTTATTAAATTAACCCCACAAAGCACACGATATCTGCCATATAATACATGGTATGAGCATTTTAGAGATGTGTTTCATGTGTCATTGAAGAAGACAGATAAATGAACCTGAGTGAAGTCACGACCCACTGCCTTTTCTGGAGTCTAAGACGTTTTTGATCACATTTGGGAAAAAAAAAACACAACAAACGCTCGTGTGTTTTTTCTACATCTGGATGCTTCTACAGCAGTAATAAACTTGTTTTTTTTATTTGTGTATATCCTAGACTAATCACCAGCAATGCCCCACCCCTTGACTGTTTTTTTATATAAATTATATTTATTTTTGGTGGGGTTTTTTTTATAAAACAAGTGGCAACATGTATTAAAACTGGCATTTAAAGGGTTACAGTTATAAAAATTTTAGAATATATGTTAGCTTTAAGCAGAGCTGGAGTGGTTTAAGAGATATATACAAAAAAATGTTGATCTATGAAGCAGTTTTTTGTATGTACATTTTTGCTTGAAGGTTCCCAGAGGGTGCAAAAAGTGTCAGCCGTGTATAATAGACCGGTAGAATTAACTGACATTAGATTAAAAAAATATATATGTCAAAAAAAAAAAGAATTACTCTTGCCATAAGCTGTACCACAGACAAAATGATTACCAAACTTTAAAAAAGAAAATGACAAAAATATGCAAAAATGCCTGAGGAGTCCCTAAGGGTTAAGAACGCTATAAAACATATTTTATTATTATTATTTTTGTTATTATTGTTAATTTTTAAATTATTGTCAAAGGTGTAATTCACTCTGCGGCCACAAGGGGGCTCTTATCCTTGAACAATAATTACAAACGTGTAACACTGCCTTTATTTACCTATTGTGAATTAAAGTGACATTGTGCCGAGACTGTTTGCACTACACCCTACGCAGTATGATTAGAATAGTTGTCCAATGTAATTAAAATGCTCACATTTCGGTATAAACTTTGAATTATTGATCTTTAATTGTGTATGACTATGTTATATATCGACTTAATCTGGTGTTTCAAGGCCTGTGCGAGCGTTTACCGTAAATGTCAGAGATAGTATACATATTAAGATCCGTGCCAGTATTCAATAGGCTAAATGCCCCCCATAGAGAGGTGGGTTTGTGAGCTCTCAGGTCGACATGTCAGTGAAAGCTCTTTGTTTCATCTTCAAGGACTGCAGCGAGCCTATTGGGCTCTGTAAGTTTGCGCATTTGTGGGGATGTTTGGCTTTTACGCACGGAGATTTCTTGTCTGTGGGTGCCACTCGGGTTACAATCGGGGTTTATTTCGGGTTTTTTTAGCGCAGGGCTTAGAGCCACCCTGTTTATCTCCTTTTCCCGAGCGCCTCACGGCCTGTTTCCTCATGTCAGGACTCAGTAGAGAGCCAACATGGCGCACGCAGTCTGGTCTAATCGGAGAGGCCGTGTGGCTGTGTGCGCACTGCTTTAATTTCGTTGTCTCGGGTTAGTCCGACACGCAGGCCCGCACCGCTCTGACACACACACAGGAGCCGCGCACGGACTCGGGAGGCCAAATCTCCTGAACAGATCCCTCATTTCCTTCGTGGTTTCTTTCAATTTCTCAAACCAGAAACTTCACCTGGTTGTGCGTGCGCGCGTAAACGTGAATGCATGTGTGCGTGCGGGGATAGAGGCGTGCGCGCGTGTGTGTGAGTACGAGCAGGGCGAGTGTCACGGCCCTCTGCAGACGGGGGGTTGGGTAGCAGTGCCGATTGGTTGCTGCTCACCAACACAGTCAGTCTGGGCTTGTTTTAACATAACCGGGGGCACTTCGACAGCAGGCAAAAAGCATGTAGTAAATAAGCCGCTGTGGATGGTAGGGGACCGGGCTGCCACTCTGACTTTCGCCGCTGTATGATGTTGCAGCAGACCTGGGATTTAACGTGTTATTTTCCATCTAAGGTGACAGTTTCTTCTTTTCAGGGGGCCGCCGCTGATGAGGCGATGAAGTGCAGAGAATGAGAGCTGTGCCTGGGCCTACTACTAGTGGCTGCTGCAGCTGGGATTGTGCAGATCAGCTCTCCAAAGCCCCTCGCTTTGTGCCACATTCTCAAACATCCGCTGTTGGTTTCACGGTGACCGACCTCCAAATGGTGAGTTTTTTCCTCCTTTCTCCACGTGTTGTGAACTGAAAGGCGATCAGCTCTTTTTTGATCCATGAGTCAGTGGTAGCTTCTTCCTCTGTGTGGCTGTAGCTTGTTTGTGTGAGCCATTCAGTGTGTGTCTGTGATGGCTCAGTGTCAGCACCTCTACTACAGCCACTGCGCTCCTCCATTCACTGGAAGATCGTCCTGAGCCTCGAACATCAGGCAAAGCGCTGTGTTGTTCTCATAGTTTGTGAATGAAAGGTGGAGGAGCAGGAAGGCAGCGGTGGGGTTGTGTGTTTTTGTCCGACCGGCCTCTAGTATGGAGGCCATGCAGTGTCGGTTTATTTGTGTGAGAGAGAGTGAGAGTCAAGTCAAGATGGATTTTTGAGCACATTAAAAGACAACATATGTTGACCAAAGGGCTGTGCAACCACGAAGAGACAAACAACATAATAATAACAACAATGAGAGCACCATAAGGCATCAACAACAAACTAAAACAGGAGAGAAAGCACAACAGAAAGCTGTGATAATGAAAACAATATAAAAATGCCGATATAGTAGTAATGAATATTTGCTGATACCTGATGTGGATATATTTTATCTCAAATACCAATATTTTACATCAGGAGCACAAAGTCTTTTATGTGTCAATATTGACTGACAGCCTATTTGTCTAAGGAGCTGATCTAAAACAAGAAAAATAACATGAAAAATATGCAGGGATGATCAGGTGAAGCTCTGTTGTACATTTCTGTATTATGTTAGGATGCACAATATTAACCCTACGACGTCTGTATTGGCCGATATCAACCTAAAAAGTTAAATATTAGTATTGGCGGATATATTAACCATACATATCAGCAAAACAGATAAATGTACAGTAGTGCTGCACCTTTTATCGCTGCGTGGGTCCATTTAAAGATCAAGAGTTTCTTTTATAAAAAGCTAAATATTTTTCTTGTTTCACGTCTGTTCCCTGCAGACTGCCACACTGAAAAGTCAGTTTTCATTAAGGAAAGACTTTGTGCTCTTGATGAAAACTATCAGTATCAGCAATTATGAGTTCGGAAATATCGGCATATCAGATATTGGCAAAAATCATATACCACGCAGCATTAGTACTTTGCTGATATTACAGCTGATATTTATCCATCCGTTATCATACAGGATACACTCGGGACTGGTTGCCAGGCAATCGCAGGGCCACATTCAGAGATAGACAACCATTCACCCACACCTAAGGGCAATAATTCACCAATCAACCTAACAAGCATGTTTTTTGGTCTATGGGAGGAAGCCAGAATAACCACACATGCACGGGGAGAGCATGTTATTTCCTCACAGAAAGGCCTGGGCCGACACGGGGTTTGAACCAGCAATCTTCTTGCTGTGAGGTTCACGCATCACCTGCTGCACCACCGTGCCACCCTTGTAAATATCACAGGATACCAGTGTTCATCTTTTTAGACCGTAGCAGTGCCTTGATTATTGTTTATTGTTTATTAGAATCTCCATTAGCATTGGCACTTGACCGCAGCCACTCGCCATAACACAGTTGAAAAAAAATACAAATACATACTAATCATACACTAAAAATAAAGTACAAGTATACATTCAAAAAGCTAATCAAAGTGATGAAAGTGATGAGAACCTGAGCAGGTCTTATTTTGAAAGTGAGAGGGTTCAAAGCCTGGAAGAAGCCACGACAAAGCCCCGATCTCTGGTTTTGAGGGTTGATCAAGGCACCACCAAAAGCAGTTGGTTGAAGGATCTGAGAGATCACGGTGGAGTATAGTGTCAGACAAGATCAGCTAGATATGAGGGTCCCAATTAATTATGAACGTTGAAAACAATCAACTTTCTTTTTTTTTATATAAAATCCAAAAAGATTTTCAGCAAGCATAATAGTAACAATAATTTCACTTGTGAATTTTTATGTTGAGAACATTATATACATTGAAAGCAAAAGGCATTTAAAACGGAAAGAAGAATTAAACAATAAATAAATACATTGAAAATAGTGATAATAATTTAAAAAGTCATTTAGAATGTATATACATGATAAATTACAGGTCATCCTGATTTATAGAAAAAAATAACTGTACAACAGGCTTAAAGGCTTTAACTGCCAAACACGTACCCCAATCCCTGCCTCCTGCACCAGTAGGGGCGAGACATAATGAATAAGTGTGCAAAGATAGATCAGTATACATTCAGCATAGTCTAATCCAGAAATACCTGTGCATAAGCATCACTCTGAACAGCAGGGAAATGTAGGCGCCTAACGGAAGAAGGAAGGGGGACCACGTTGCATTGAACCTGTGTAGAGATCCTCAACAGAGTTTTAAACTAAATCCTAAAACATACGGGAACACTGGAATTGGTGTTATGGTCGTGTTTTTTTGTCGTGAGGAGACGTTAAGCAGCATTTTGCTTGAGCTGAATGTTTCTCCTGATATGTTTTCATGTGTCTGTCTGTCTGTCTGTTTTGTTGTATATCTCAGCAAACACGCCCCACTAACAATTCCCTCCAACACAGAATCTTAAATTCTCCCTGGTCTAACACCCCTCTTTTGTTTTCTGACAGGATACAGCCGTGACAACATGAATCAGTCACACAGACCTCCTGTTAGGGTAGGCTCAGTGTTTGGTTCAGGCCAGCCAGAGCTGAGGCCCCTCAGTGGTCTTGTGAGCACCTCCTACGGAAACCAATGTGGCATCTTGAGGCCGCCGCCATCCTCCAGCCTCAAACAGCCAGCTGCTCTTGGGTACACCCAGCCAGACCGGTCCCACTGCTACAACCCTCTGAGGAGGCTGCAGGACCTCAACTCTTCTGTCAGCAGGCCCGACCCGGAGAAGGACCTCCATCCCAACAACCACTTCCACTGCACGAGCCCCATCAGTGAGGACGATGAATTCGAAGCTCCGTCGGTCCAGCTGCCGCCCTCACCAGGGGACCGTTATTTTGAACCTCTGGAGACGCAGCAGGACGCGAGCAGAAACGGATTCTCCACTCACAGCTCGGACAGCTTTGAGCGCTGTTCCCCCATCCCCAACGGGTACCTGCATTTTGAGTCCACGCTGTTCGACAGCAGCGACATCAAGGAGGACGATGAGGAGGGGGGGCGCAGTAGTGGGGATGAGCTGGCATCTTTTCACTACTCCCCAAAGTTAGACCAGGACAGAACTGTTTCAGAGAGCAGGACCACCTGCAGCTCAGAGGGGGATAATAAAAGAACCTACAAACCCACTTTGTTCAATCTGATGTCCAAAACTATCTCTGAACTGAACCCTACACTAAGTCCCAGCGCACTGCCAGACATCTCCATGAAGGACGGGTGGAGTTTGGGGGAAGAATCAAACAGCGAGGATGAACTGACCTCTCCTGTTGACCCTGGACTTATTTCACCAGCCGGAACAAACTCTAACGTGAGTCTGCAACACCCAAATGTTTACACTGCTGGATTATCTTTTCACAACCACGGCCATGGCCATGTTTGTTTGTGTTTTCAGTGGAGAAAGGGAAGTATGCACAGGCACTAAGATGAAATGAAAAGGGATGCACACATACTGGATTTATGTGGATAGTTCCATTCAGCTTTCAGCCAGTGTTAATACCTAAACCTACAAGAAGAGAACACCAGCCACCCAATATGTCCAAACTCATTTAACCAATACCAATATATAAACAAACAGATAATTTCTCCTGTACTAGAATCGACCTGTAACTTTATTGTGACAATCTGTTTGTTTTTATGATGACACTCGGAGATAATACCTCTGGCTTTAGCTGTTGTTGGCACATTAAGGCAAACAACACCCTCAATAAGAGATGGATTCATCTTTTCATATTGATTTTCACTAAGGAAAAACCAAGTGTACTTACTTTTGAATACATGTGCATTATATATTAATGTTTTTGGAATAGTAAAAGTTAAACCGGGCTTTGTCTGCCTTTCAGAGAGGTACAAACAGCTCTGTAACCACCTTAACACAATCACAATGCAGCACTAAAGAATTATGTGACCCTTTTTATGGAGCATGTACTCCAAAGTTAGAATAGATTTTCTCAAATGAACAATGTTTTTGCTGAGGGATGCATGTTACTGGCACGATATTGATATAGGAAGGTATAAGCGTAAAGACTGAAATATGGGTATTTGCAGATATTAGAATTTCTGCTGATATTTACAGCCATACATATTAACCATTTATAGTATACTAACCACATATTGGCTGTAAAATCCACTGAAAGCATGAATGTAGCGCAGTGCTTCACCCTGTTATTGCTGAATGTTTGCATTTTTAAAAACAGCAGTCTCTTCTATTAAAGAAAGATTTTTTTTCATGGTTGACATCAACTTCTAGCACAAAAACGCTGTCAGGAACAGGTCAATTTTAGTAAAGGAGATAACTTGTACTATTGCAAAAAATAAAATCAGTATCAGCCATGATAAGTTTGGAAATATCAGCACATAAAATTCAATATTGTGCACCCCTATTTTTGCAACGTGATGACCCACAAACATGCTTGAAATAACTATAAACACCCACACGTTACCTCAATGTAAAAATGAAAGTTGCTGTTGCGCAGGCCTAAAACTTCAGTCCTTAGGACAGGCTTCAAAGTTTGAAGAGAGCAAACAAAAACTTCAGGTGATGTGGGTAGAGCTGGGAAATATAGACCAAAATGTATACCTCAGTATTTTTTAAGCTAAATGGCAATATTGGGGATATATTTTTATCTTTTCCAGAGAAGTAATTTTAAAAACACAGGTTGATGAAGCTTAAAATAGGATCGTTTTGATGCAGAGGACTGCAAAAGCTTGAGGCGTGTGAGTGCAGTTGCCATTTTACAGTCTTCATTTTGCACTTTGTTGGCACTAATGTGAAATGTGGAAAAGACTCATCATTCACAAGCTTTATTTTCCAACAGTTAAAACAAAATCATCTGAGATCTTGAACATTAATCATCAAGCCACTCATTTTCATCTTACCATCCTGCCCCTTCATTTTCAGTAGCACTAGTCTCGTCTGTCTTTCCCTCCGTGTTGGACAAAGAAAGACAGACAGGACTGTAGAGAGAAGAGAAGAGACAAAAGAATGGGGTGGGCTGGTGTGTTTTTGTAAATTTTGCTTTTGTGGAGCGGAAAATGAAGGGGAGGGTCAAACACACAATCAAGAGAATAATCCAAAATGGCGGCTTGCTTAATGCTACTTTAGTGCATCCACAACTATATTCATATAAACGATACTGTTCAGACTTACATCTTGTTTAGAAGTATAGTGATATTCTTCATAACCCTGATACATCACCCAGACTTATATGTGGGTCTGTTGGTTCTGCCATAATTCTATAAACTTGGTGCTCACCCTATAAGGTGAAGCATCATCTTTACACTCCGTTTATTTTCTGTGGATGAATTTGGTCGACATATTGACCGTTAATACCAGCAGAAATATTAATAACTACTACTACCAACACCTAACTTTTTAACTACTATCTGCCTGTACCAATATTGTTGATCAGGTATGCAAAAAAAATATTGTGTTTTTTTGCAGCACAATTCTTAATTAATATTTTTCGTGCAATATTGTAATATTTTAGCATTCCAGAAGTTATAGAAATTTGGGATATTTGTTTTATATTTTAGTAGGTAGTTGGCAGCAGACATCCAGCTGTTTGACTCTTTCTCTGTCACATTGGTTGCAATTCTTTCTGTCCTGGGGACCCAAAGTAAAGTTCATAAAGGTTGTAGGTACAATGTTCCAAATATAAAACACGGATTAATAACTGTATTTTAATGCATTCAACGTAATAGGCTCTTACTGATGTAAAAGAATTTTTTAAAAGTGTGTTTAGTGAAGATGTTTCACCCTGTTTATGGTATTGCGATACATCTTGATATGTCTTATCACTCATGTATGTCGATTCTTATCATATTGCCAGATTCCTGCCAGTACATGCATCCCTGACATTAAAGTTTAACTTGATAATTACTAAACCAGCTACAATGTGCGAGCTATGAAACTTAGTGTTTGCCTGTTTTGGATGAGTTTTGCCTCAATATGTTGGCAACATTTTATTCAGAGACATAAATAATGTAAGGATGGTTTTATCAGACTAAATTTTACTTGCGTATAAGATAATAGGCAAAGATTTATATCTGCTTTGAATGAGAATATTAGTCTAATAAGGATGGATGGATTGCGATATATTGTGATATATCTTATCGTCATTCATCATATTGCTGGATTCTTGCCAGTACACATCCCTATTGTTGATAATATAGTTCATCCCTGACATTAAAGTTCATCTTAATTAATTATTACCAGCTCTAATGTGCTAGCTATTAAACCTTCTATGTAACTGTTGTGGATGAGTTTTGCCTGGATATGATGGCAACGTTTTTTCATCAAAATAAAAAATTGTTGGGAAGTTTTACTTACTGATTAGACGATCCTCAGATATCTTCTCCTCATATTTGCTTTGACTGAAAATGTTAGTCAAACAAGGACAGGAGTTCAACATTTTCACCAACATCATAAGCACATACGTTTACTCTCCACAAAAGCTGAATGTATTTTCTGTTGTCCCGTGCAGCCCAACAGCCCAAAGAAAAAGCCTCTTCCTGCTGTGAAGTTCTTGGAAGGTGACTTGGTGTGGGCTAAATTTAACAGACGGCCCTGGTGGCCCTGCCGGGTCGTCTGTGACCCTGACCAGGAGACCCACACCAAGATGAAAGGTGAGCTTTTTATTCATGATGAATAAAGACGTGAGAGCGTTGAGTATGAATGCAGGTTCTGTTTCCAGATTATTTCCAGCATTTCACCCTGATGAACACTGATCATAAGAGTAACAGCCTCCTGTGTGTTTTGGATCATTAAATAATCCATGTTTGATTTGTCTTCAGTTCCCAGTCCCCGTCCGTGCCGGATGTATTTTCTGGAGACTCTCGGTCAGGTTTCGGAGAGGGCCTGGGTCATGGGCAGTGCTGTTCTGCCTTTTGAAGGAGGTCATCAGTTTGAGGAGCTTCCTGTGCTCAGACGGAGAGGAAGACAAAAGGAGAAGAATTACAAATACTTGGTAAGTTTGTGAAATTATTTAACAGAAATTGCGTATTTTTAGTCTTGATATATGAGAAATCAAATAGAATAAATGTACCATTCATTTAAATGAGCTTCTGACTTAGCATGTGCACATTTTACACACGCTCACACCATCATGCTGTCAAATGAAAGACAAGTGAACAATGAGCCACACTCACTGATTGTTGAAAATTAAGTAATAAAAATATTAGGGATGTAAGATGTTGGATTTTTGCTGGTATCTCATATTCTGGTATTTCTAAACTCATTATTGCTGATCCCGGTACTGGTCAGCATTTTGGTGAGCAGCAAGCCCAGTCATCTTCTTTCAGTTCAGTCCTATTTTCGGTTGGGTTCAAAATGAAAGCAAAAACTGGTTTCATTCAAGTCCTTCAGACAGTGCAGTTACACGCCAACACCGCTTAAACCCAGACTTTATTTCCAACGTGAAAACCAGTCAAAAGTTTTTTAGAAAACAGAATAGAAGGAACCGAATAAAAGAACAATAGCCAAGGTCTTTCCCGTTATATCTAACAACGTTTAGTTTCTTTGTTTGGCCCTGCATTTTTTGCACTACTGGTTGTTGATGAGAAAAAGAAATGATCTTTACCAAGGACTTTTCAATATTTTATTTAAAATTCTTTTGTCGTGGTACTGAAATAGGTATCAAGTAGGTAAGCACTGGAGCTCATTAAGTGCGAGAATCATCCCGCCACGATGCACCACAGGAAGTCATTCCTGCTTGTGGCCATCAGACTTTATAACTCCTCCCTACAACATCACTGCTCCATCAGGTCCTGGAGACTAGAACATTTTTTCACTGTTTTCACGTCTGATATTTGTTAATAAGTTAATAAGCAAACGTAATATCCAGTGCAATATTCTTACTGCCAAACTTTGCCTAAAGGTCAAATGTGGTCCACAGTCACACAGTGCTGTCAAATTATATTCATATTGTAAATATTGTTAATGTTAATAGTGTAAATTCCTTGACCTTGTTTGTAGTCTTACTTTACTTATTTTATTTATTTTTTCTTTCATAAGGAAGTTGATATAGTTTAAAGATTCTGCATGTTCCAACCTGCTTACTTAATTTTTTATGCTCTTATCTATTTTAATGTCTTTATTTGATATTCCTACTGCTGTACATTGGCTATGTTTACATGCAGTCATTAAACCTTTCATAACTGGAATATTAGCTATAACCAGGTTGCGTGCAGCCATGTAAACACCAAAAAACATTTTTAAAAAACGGAATATGTTCATGTTCCCGTTTTTAAAAACCCAAATGTCACCCCTGGGTTACTCCTTTTCTAACCCGACTATTTGGTCATGTATACACCAATCGGGATATCCTCATCGAAAGGAACATTAAGTTGTGTTCTGCGCATGTCCCTTTCACAAGGAATCTTGGTCTTTTGAGTACAGGAAGTATTTGTTGTAGCATGGCACAGCTCCGGCTCGATTTCCTAATTCTTCACGTTCTCGTCTTCCATTAACGAAGAAACTGACAAAGAATAGTGTCAAGTACTGGTGGTGGGTCAGTACCAGCACCAAAGCACAAACGAAGCCGACTGTTAGCTGCTCCGAGCCGTTCATTATCTGCCGTGCTGCTGCTGTTGTTCTCATTACTATTGGATACAGGAAGAAGAAGCGGAAATGACGCGTATTGCGTCATGACGTTCTCTGTGCGTCATGACGTTCTCCGTGCGGCGCTACTTTGTTCGGGATACTATGCATAGAGGAATAACCCTGTTTGCTCTCGCATGTAAACTAGGTTATTCCGAATGTTTCAGAAACCGGAAAATTGACTTTAACCCGAATATTGACTGCATATAAACGTAGCCAGTGTATAAGAGCAACTGAAACAACCAAATTTCTCCTTGGGGATTAAGAAAGTATTTCTGATTCTGAAATATTGAATGTCTTTGTTAATATTGTGTTAAAGTTTACAGTTCTGCTGCCATGACAGCTTTTTCCTTAATAACGTTCAGCTCTGTCATTGTCATTCTTTGTCAGTGATACTTCCTTCTCATTTGATCTAATTGTGATTATTATTGTCTTTTTTTGTCAGATCCCCAAAAGTTTACTGACAGCGTGGAAAGTCAGCGTGGCTGAGGCTGAGTATCTGCTCCCACATCAACAAAGGACTTCAGAAAGTGTTCTTTCATCGTCTGTGAATGGAGAGGAGCGTGTGCCCAGCCCGGCCTCTCCTGAAAGGCCACCGGAGCCTCCTTCTGTCTCTGTGGATGTAAATCAAACCCCGTCGCCAATTAAAGGCCCCAACAAAAATGAGCCTCAGCCAATCAGAAACTCTGCTGCACCTCAATCCAACAAGAGCAAGTTCTGTAAGAAGAAGAAGAAATGTTTGTCGGACATATTTGGACACATCATTGGTGTATCTAAGGAGGGGTCTGTTATCACGGATCCTTTTCATTCAACACATCGTGCACTGAAAGAAGAGCCAAAGGACTCGCCGTATGCAGATCTGGATTCAGTCCCGATGCTGCATCGTCCTAAACGCACAGTGATTTCTCCAACATCAGGTGATGGTGGATTCACCTGGAAAGAACAGGGTTCAACTAAGACAAAGTTTACTGAAAGAGGGAATCATGCTGCAGACCCCTGTGATTCCTCTGACATTTTAACAAGCAAAAAAACACATAAAGACGCAGATTGTGAGCAGAGGTTTGGCAGCCGTAATGAACTGAAGAGTTCAAATGAAAAGCACTCTACGGATCTTTCTGCCAGCAGTGGTCTGATGAATCGGGCTATGAGAGCAGAGGAAGAGACGGATATTAAAGATGCACTGGCGAAGAGTCAAAACTCGACGGATGCCCCCGCTGACGATCGTATGGATAATGCACCAACAAATTCACCAATCAGAACTGAAGTGTCCCCTCAGTGGGATTCACCCAGCCCTCCGAGGCGACGTGCAAGAAAGCCAGATAAGAAACACATCCACAACGGCTCATTCGTTAAGTCAAAGAGTTTTAGTCCACCTGTGCCACCTGCTAGGATCAAAATTGAAAAGCTGGATCCACCGTCTTCTTCGCGGTCCTCCTCTCCGTCTGCCATGGAGGCTTTCCAGGACCCGAAGGAGCTAACGTTTAAATCTCTTTTACAGGAGGACAGCAGTGACTCAGAGTCGGCTTCATTTAAGCCTGACTCCAATTATAAATTCAGTACTTTCCTCATGCTCCTTAAGGACATACATGACACCAGAGAAAAGAAAGGCAAACCCCTCACTGTGCCGCCATCACCAGTCCTGATTAAAGAGGAACCTCTAGTCATCCCAACATCCACAGGAGGAAACTCTCTAAAGGGTTCTGGTGACGTTTTTACTCAAGGGATTAAAACTGAGAGCCAAAATCGAGTTGTAAGAGCTGCAAGCAGGACTAAACCGATCATGAAAGCAGACACCTTCCACTTTTCAGATTTCCCCGTTAAGAACACGGGCACGGACAAGCAGCGTAGAAAACAAAAACTCCCCGCCAAACTCAAACTCGGTGTATCCAACCTACCGTCTGACCCGACTGACTTGGCCGATGGTGAGGGGTTTGTTAGTGCCCACGCCGACTTGGATGATCCTGAATCTGCAGATCCCTCAGGCGACTACCTCGATGAGAACTCAGGACCCACCTTGGCTCCAAAGAAACGCTGGCAGCTGATGGACGAGGCTGCTGAGGATCAGGGTGAAGGCGAACTGGAGGCGCCAGCTGAGATGAACGGGTCTTACCCCTCGAGAGGGTCACCAGACGTGGATGTTACTGCGGAGAAGAGGGAAGAAAATGACTCGCATGTGTCTGAGACGAGCAGCAAATCTGGTAAGACCAAAACTGAAGGCCTTTTCTCTGTCCATCTATGTTAAAGTGCCATAATCTTAACACCTTAAGGCAGTCACATTAGTTCCTAGAGGATATTTGTGTCATTCACAGTGAGATATATTGTGACTTTGGAGGTACGCAAGAGAGCATGACAGTGCCTGCCTCACATACAGACAAACACAGCTTTACTGTCTCCCACTGAGTCCGAGTCCAACCTCTCAATAGTAATATAACTCTGATATTAATTAGCAAATGGAGGTCAACTCATCCTCATCATCCATCTCAGCGTTGTCACAGTAGAGGCGAAACCTCACAGGGGTGTCAGTGTTTTGACTTGAAACAGCAGCAAATGGAGTTAAGGACTGGCTACGTGCTATCACATGCTATTGAGGGTTGTGGGGGTGATACAACTTGTTTGTCCAAAAAATCCTCAAGCGTGTCAAAACAAATATTTCACTGCTTTCAACTGTAAAGGAGCCTTTCAAGTCTTAAATCTTGAGATCAAGCATGTTTAGTATTTATTGATTTATTTGGTCGGGGCTGTGCACATTAATGAACATCTGTTTGGAAAGCAATACATGTAAATATGCCAAATTATAGCAACAATGCTAACTTATATCTGCAGTCTCTAGGCAGGTAACACAAAAACATGATACCAAAGACTCCACACACACAAAAGCAGGACATAGAGCAGGACAATAGGTGGTTACAGGACTGGTTTGCTGCTTGTGGTCACTGCTTGAGGTGTCTTTGGAAAGTTTGTAATGTGGGACACCCCCTTATGGAGTTAACCCTCCAGGTTGGGCTGCCTATGACGTAGTACTCACTATAGGACGTTTTCACACCTAAAAGGTTTGGTCCTGACCGAACAAAATCTGGTTTTCATTTTTGGAAAATCTGGTTGATTTGGGGTCACACAAACTTTGGTGCGGACCAAAAATCTGGTCTGCGTTAAAACAGGGGGTCTCAGTTAGCTTAAAAGTGAACTAGAGTTCAGTTTGCAGTGGATGTGAAAGCCATCCGAACCAAACAAGGACCAAACGAGGCAAGCGAATCAAAAGGCAGTGAATTTGACAAAATACAAAAACAGCAAGAAAGCTAACGTAGTGTTCATTGACAATGTCAAACAGTGTGGCTAATGTTAGCACTGCTTGTATTGCAAGACTTAGATTCTTTTAAGAGGTTAAAATCTACAAGTCTGTGCAGAATATGGTTAGAAATCACTCCTGTATGGTCCCTGCAACATTCATTAACTTGCTTGTCTTTTTTAGTGACATATAATAACAGCAAATGTGACACAGAGGCAGAGTCACATTGCTCAATGCCTGCTGCAAACTACCATCCAGAGCCTCATCTACAAAACAAAATGTCAGGACATTCTTTAAATCATTACCTAATTAAGTATCAATGAAGCCCTAAAAATATTGATACAATGTTGACCTGCCAATTATTATATTTCAGTGTATTGATATTTTTTCACTCTCCATCAGCACCATTCACTTAATGTCAGAGCTAAAGGTGCTGAATGTTCTCTGCCCTCTCTGCTCTGTGAGCTCTCTAACATTTTCCTCAGGCTAAAGAAATGGAGATTACTGGCTTTAGACGCATCGTCCCACAAATAACATAAATAACTCCCCTCTTTCTCTTAAAATATTGATTCATGAACCTTTGAGGTAGTTGAGGGATTTAGCTCTGGCTGAATCATGAGTGCTTTCAGAGGATTATAAAGTTAAGATTTCAAAGAAAAGTCCATCGGTCTGCAGTTTCCACTTTTGGAATATGTTAACATTTAAAAGTTGTTAAGTGTAAATTGTTGCCGGCCTTAACTGCTAAAATATGTGACTGTAATTTTTCTATTTTATGTTACATTTATTGTAGGTTGTATATGATCAGTGGTTTATCAAGAAAAACAGCTACATTCCTCTGTTAACATCCTTTTTGACCTTAAATTTTCTCAGCAATATCAGTTTCACATTTCTGATTCTTTTTGAAGGCTACTCCATGAGAAAAGGCATCTCTCATTCAGATCTCGAAAGACCACTGATCAAAAACTTGCTGCAAAGTGAAGACCGACTATTTTGAATTAAATAATATAATTATGTTTTTGCCATGGTGTACTTCTCTTCCTTAAAGTTCAGATCTCATTTTGAATCACATTTTGTTTATTAATTAGTTTTACCAAAGTTTGATGTGCTTTTTTTCCTGCAGGGCATTCAGAGAACAAACGCCTCCGGAAACCAACTAAAAGACTCCTCGAGTCGAGGGAGGAGTATGAACAAATATTTGTCCAAAAAAAGAAATCAAAGAAAAGCATCACAGAATCTTCCAGACCGGTAAGAGTTCATTTCCCTTTTAGTTTCTCTGCAAAGTAAGAAAAGTATGCTGAAACAGCTCAATACTCTAGATTATTTAGTATCCTAAAAATAAAATATGTCATTTTAACTGGTGTGTGCACAAACTGTGGATTTAATTCATCTCTGACTGTTCACACATTCTGGTCATTAACTCTGCAGTCTGTAACATATAACTTGTTTTAATGTTAATAGTTAAAGTTAAATTCATGGTCGATTTGTCCTATTTATAGAAATTTGAGATTTTTGGGGTCAAATTTACCAGATATTGTGGATATTTTTGAAAATAAAAATGTTCACAGAAACATTTTATCAAAGATTAACATAAATAGATCAATGTCAAACTTATGTCAGAATATTTTTTTTGAAGCTATTTGTATTTTTTATTGGGAGCAAATAGTCACACTCTTTGTCTTTGTGGGCCAAATTGATCCCACCTGGTTTAATTGATAAATTAAAATTGATTTTATTAAAGAACTTACGTTGCTGTAATTACTACTCTAAATATGTATCATGAAAAGTTATAGTATAGCAAAGCATTTGTGAATACAATCTTTAGAAAAAAATGTGAAGTTAAAAAACTTGTGCTTCAAATCTGGTAAACTCTTTGTGATTTATTGCATTAAGACGAAGCTTAAATTGGCTTTAACTCTTTGTCTGGCTCATATTATGCATTATTACTGGTGTTTGAGTTGACATATATGAAAGTTGGTTTTACTAACTTTTAGGAAAGTTTTAAATTAGTAAGTTTTGTTATTTGTTTATTTTCTTCACATTTAGACTGACCAACAGTTTATATCAATGTGGCCCTCATGCAGGAAAAAACAGGTTTTATGTGGCCCTCATAATCAAATAATTGCCCGTTCCTGATATAAACTGTACATTCTTAACACTGTAAAAAACACTTTTGAAAATAAGCTATTTATGTAAAAAGATCTTGATGCGTCACCACACTTATTGTATAGTGATATATCATGATGTATTATGACATTTTAAACCATCATCCTTCTACTAAATACCCTTTGCGTTGCTAGATTCACACCCTGAGTGACCAACAGATGTTTTGGCTTCTTATTTCTGGCATACATGAAGTCGTGCCAATAAAGTTGATTGAATCTCAGTCGTTTGCTTCAATAGTTGAAGGAGTTTCATATTGTTTCGTCCTCACATTAACTTAATTTGATCATATTCTGGGGTCCAAATGTGACTCTGGGGCTGCGAGTCATTGCGTAAATGATTCATTACAGCATAAATAAACTCTGATCTCGGTTAATTTTTAATCCCTGGAAGATGTGACATTTCATTGACCTCATGCTGCTCTGTAGTTTATGAAACGTCTTTGTACAACAAACTGTATTTGAATTCAGCAGGTCTCTTTGTTTGCATGTTTGTACACACAGCAGACAGTAGCAGCCACACCTCATGATGTCAGCACCACGGCAGCAATAAATACCTCAACCTCAGCCTCGCCTCCCGCCGAGCCCGTCGAGCCTCCTTCAGAGCAGGGACAGAGTCCAGCTCATGATGAGCTCTCTCCTGTGGCACCCTCAGCATCTCCAGCCACATCACAACCATCACTTGACGCAGAGGCAGCAGAAGAAACTAATCTACCTCCTGAACCTGGTTAGTATCATTAGACTGGGTATTCCTCTGAGTCCAAGATCAGTTATTTTCTTTGTACAAGAAATTTCATGTGAATATTTTCTCTTCAGAAACCGCATCAGTCATACAAGAAAGAAAAAGGCCAAGAAAGCTGTCGCACAGGGTATTGGAGTGCACCATAGAGGAAGTGTCTGTCAGTCCAACAAAAACAAAGGTTTGTCTCTCTAAACAAAAATAGAAAACTATATTCAGCAGATGTTTTTGGGCAGCAAAGCCAGAATTGAACAATCTGTCTGTGTTACAGGAGCCAAAGCGAAACATTGGAGTTGCTGCAGGTGTTAAAGTGTCAGGCAGGAAAACACGGGTACTTCAGAAGATAATTATCCACAACTAACATGTCTGATCAAAAAATATGACAAGAAAAAAACAGCATTTCAATGATCATAAATACTCTGATGTCTGACTTTGGACAGGTTGGATTGACGAAGAAATTGAAGCGTTTACGCAGCACATCCTCCGTCTCTGCTGCTGCTTCTCAGGACTCAGATGTTAAGGATGACGCTGGGGTCCACACCCCAGACGGACCTCCCAGCCCCTCAGGATCCAAGACCCCCAACGAGGAACCGGAGGTGGAGGCCTGCAGCACGGACGAGAGACCGCATGAGCACACTGGAACACTAACTCCCAAACCTGAGGTGAGATTTAATGTTGATCTGCTGCAGATGCTAGTCCTGGGTTAAAAAGAAAGTGATCAAATGGTGCCAAAAAAGTTAAATTAAAATCTGTTTCAAACACATAAAAATCATCCCTTATAGTCAGGAGCCCTTTTATGCATAAGCTCCATTATTATTAAGCCTCAGTAACAGCAAACAGACAGAAATAGTAAGATTAAACTCAATAAAAAACATCATCCATAAAGAAATGATCTAGTCCATGGTGATTTTGATAAAAATCCCCAAAAATAGTGGGAAGAAAGGTACACTGTAGATTTGACTTCTTTTCCAGGTTATGGATTAATAGTCATGCAGCTTCATTATAGGTGTTATATAAGTATTATATACATTATATATTTTTAAATATAAAATTTTTAAATCCTAGTGTTTGTTAACGTACTTGAATACAAAGTTTTGGTTACCTCTAATAATAAGACAACTTCATCTCAAATATATTTATTTGAATAGAAGGTTCCAAAAAGCATTGATAACATACAATTATTTGACTTATATCTGAATGTATTATGATGTACATAACACTTTTAAATATACATCGTTTATTGGGAATTACATGTTTTCACACACAGTATATTATGTGTCCAGGGATGGACAGCATACATAAATATTGTACTCAACAGAAAGTACATTTACTTTAATAAAATTTTGTTTTTCTCAGTATATAATATTAAAGTTTTAGTTTAGCTTTTCATTACGATATTTTAACTCTGTACTCAGACTCTAAGAATTGAGGAATTAAGTACAATACAGACCAAAAACAAACCCAAATAGAAGTCGAGGTACTGATTTTAAAAAATATCCAAAAAAGTCAAAGCATTTACTGCGACTTCAGTCAGTTTAGTTACTTCCACCACTGTATGTGTTTTCCATATGATCTTTTTTTTTTTTTTTATCAAATTTTATGTCAAATTTGTAAAACAACTTAAAAAAGATAGACATAAAAACTTAAATTTAAAACAAGTGACAAATGGTCAAAAGCTAAGTTGAATTAATATTAAAATGTTTAAAATTGTGTGGAAAGATTTAAGCACTTATTAAATCTTATGTGTCTAAACTTATTATCTATCATGCAGTCAGTTTTCCTATCTGTATAAACCAATGCATACATTTTCCTTGGATTGTCCCAATATGAAATATCCATCACTGATGTTTTATTCTTTAGAGAAATGAACAAGACCCTCATTGTTTATGTTGTCCAGTTAACTGTGTGTCTGCCTTTCATTTTATTCACTCTTCTGTCAGTCTACTACTCAGTTTATGACCAGTATATAAACTGTAGCTCTGCAGCCTAATAACATAATTACAGACGTGACATAACTTTATAGCTTTTTATTTTTCCAATAAATTGACAGTGACAGAGGGAAACACTGTTGGACATGTTACAACAAAAACAATTCAACAAGCTTTTGCAAAAAAAAACACATGAAGGTTGGATTTCTTGATCAAGAGACTTATACGCACTTATAAAAAGATGCTTTATTTGCATTTTTCTGATTTTTTTTAAGTCCACGTGTGTCTCTTTATGCCTCCAGCTGGTGTCTGCTGGTCTGAATGACAGCTTCTCCTCTCAGGTGGATGTGAAAGGGAAAATTGGTGCTATACCCTTAAAGGAGAACGTCTGTCAGGTGAGTCCGTCTCTCTGTCCTTTGTCCTATACTTGTGGATCTTTTTTCCACAACCTGATTTATCAGGGATGGAAACTGAAAACTGATTCTAGTTAAGAATTGATAACAGCTAAAGGAATTGATATCATTAGTCTTTTTGCCGAACAATTCCCTTTTCAGTTTCTTTCACTTTGTTCTGCATGCTTTACTAACCAAGGATGCAACGCTTTCTTAGAATAGAATAGAATAAAATTCCCTTTATTGTCATTATACTGAATGTACAATGAGATTGAAGTGCAAACAGATATTTATAAACTAAGTATAAGGTACAAAATATATACAAGATAAAATCCTGCAGGACAGTGCTATTGACTTTATATACAAATATGAGATTAAAAAAAATGAAGTATTAAGAACATCTAAAAAAATAAATAAAATAAAATGTAGAGGCAGTCAGTAGAAATGACAACAAGGAAGTCATAGATGTAATCATGGCAGGCAGGAGACAGAAATGGTCAAACCGTGTCTTAATTCCAGATAATAAGACACTAAACTCATGACATTTCAAGGGTGGAAACACCAGCAGCCTGCAGTTTGACATTGTTGCCACTGAAAAACTATGGATGCACTGGAATCAACAAAATCTTATCAGTTCCTTTCACATTGTTCTGCATGCTTTGCTAACCAAGGATGTGACGCTCTCTTCAGAGGCAGTCAGTAGAAATGACAACAAAGAAGTCTTAGATGTAATCATGGTAGGCAAGAGACAGAAATGGTCAAAACTGTGTCTTCATTCCAGACAAAAAGACACTAATAGCATGAACTGCAGAAGTGTTTGTGCATGCAGCACTGCCTTGAATATCAGAAGTGACACGACTTTGATGTTGTTGCCGCTGAAAAACTACGAAGGTCCACAGGAATCGATAAGGGAATCATTGATTAGCAGAATGGATTATGGCGCTGGTATCAATAAAGTCTGATAATTCCCATAACTATTGATCATCAGTCAGTATCTGATGGAGTTTTTGTCCATCTGTGCAGGTGTGTGAGGGCACAGGAGACCTGCTGCTGTGTGAGGGACACTGTTACGGATCCTTTCACCCTCAGTGCATCGGCCTGCCTGCAGCTCCAAAGGGAAAGTTCTTCTGTCCCGACTGTAAAGCTGGTGAGTGTCTGTTACCATCCTTAATTAAATCCATCTTTAATCATACTTACATCCTCGCTGTGATGTCTCTGTCTCTCTCAGGTGTGCACTCGTGCTTTGTGTGTAAAAAGTCTGGTAACGGGGTGAAGCGTTGTATCATACCTCTCTGTGGGAAGTTCTACCACGCTGACTGTATACTGGCGTACTCGGCCACTCAGCCTCATAACAAAGGCCTCCGCTGCCCTCTGCACGTGTGTCTGACCTGCCACATCGCCAACCCCCTCAACCCCTACAGCTCCAAAGGTGAGATACAGTGACCTTCTCAATTCAGCCACAGCCTTTCATGGCTGTGACGTAAGACAAGGTTTACAAAGACTGACATCAGCTTTTGTCAAATCTTGTCACCATGTCATGTTAATTTTTGCCATTTGATATTCATAGAGAAGTAACTTTGATATTTATTCTGTCACCAAAAATCATATTTAAGCCCATGGATGATCTGATTAAAACATCTATGGTAATGGTGGATAGTTACAAACTACCACGTAATCAGTGCTGGAGGTATGTCCAAATGCAGAGTGCCTTGTCTAAATGGTTAGGAGGCCCGCTTACCTGTCCAATTAAAGAACTGCTATTTAGATCAAGTTCAGGTAGGGGTATTACTTTTAAGATCAATAGGTTATTACATGAACAATTATGTGATCCTTTGCTCAAAGTTAAGAAACACTGGGCAGGGGACTTGGCTATGGATATATCTCTCAAGGATTGGAAGTCATGTTTAAATAACATTAATACAGTGTACAAAGAAATGGGTAATAGGTTTATTCAACTGAAAATAATAGTCGGCATCGGACACCACAATAACTGTATGAATGGAGCTTAATACCAGTGGACTCGTGATGTAATGGGAGTGCAGCCTCTATACTGCATATACTCTGGACATGTGCAGCACTTCAAGGACTGCTGGAAAAAACATCCATCAGATTATATTTGAAGTCAAGACATAAAAAGCTCCCAATCTCAGCAAAACTGTCTATCTTGGGATCAACCGCGGAGCTTCAGGACAATGACTTTTCATGTTTTAAGAAAAGATGTTTTATTTTTGCTTTCACAAGAGCCAGACGGATACTTTTAAGACATTGGAGGAAAAAACATCCACCTTCTTCTGAGTGGACTACAACAATGGCACAGGCTAGCTGCTTACGAGAGGGTGACATACTCCCTACAGGACAAACTGGATCAGTATATGTTTACTTTGAGCCCATTTACCGACTGGTTGTCTGTAAGATAAGGGTTGTCTTGATAAGGCAGTGCTTTCAATGGTTTGATATGCTTATCTGTTATGAAGTATCAAAGTGGTGGTTTATGTTTTTGTTTTGTTTAGTCTTGTTTTATACTTCACTCATTTACTATAACTTAGGGAGCAAACTGTGGTCTTAGTGGCCCCCTGACTGAGTGATTTCTCCCTGTCTGTACTTTGTGTGTGTGTGTGTGTGTTTAAAAGTTTAATAAAAATGTTAATTACAAAGAAAAAAACGTAGACAGGGCTACCACGGTATTGGATTTTCACCTCACCATTATCGTGGCCCAAAAATGTCATGATATTTATAGAAACCCTGGAAAAACAAATTTGAGAGGCAAATGAATCTACAGGGTGGCACGGTGGCACAGCCTGTAGTGCACGTGCCTCACAGCAAGAAGGTTGTTGGTTCGATCCCTGTGCCGGTCACGGCCTTTCTGTGTGGAGTTTGCATGTTCTTCCGGTGCATGTTTGAGCTCTCTGGGCACGCCGGCTTCCTCCCACAGACCAAAAACATGCTCTTTAGGTTGACTGGTGACTCCAAATCGCCCTCAGGTGTCAGAGTTAGCATGAATGGTTGTCTGTCTATCTGGGATCAGCTGACAGCCGGTTCAGGGTGCATGTCACCTCTCGTGAAATATCATCTGGGATAGGCTCCAACTCCCATGACTCCAGAAGGGGTATGTGTAATAGATAATGGAAGGATGTTAGAGCAGGGTAATATATAAATGTTTTTCAGATTATTTTTTGGGGGGCATTTTTGTGCCTTTATTAATATAAACAGAGAGAGACAGACAGTGGGTAGTCTTGTGAAGGAGAGGAGAGAGAGTAGGGAGGACATGCTGCAAACAGGCCACAGACTGGATTCAAACCCAGGCTGGATGAAACATATACGTGGGTTGTGTCTGGTTGCTTACCACTCCACCAAACCAGCACCCCTGGTGATATATCAATTAAATAGATTTATTTGAATTAAAGGTTAAGTTCGGTTTTTGGACACCTGGACCTTATTTTTAGGATTAAATACGCTCGTAGACTCACCCAGACAATTTTGGCGGAGCTCAGAGCCGTTTTCGAGCAATTTAGATCCATCCGATGGCGTTTTTTCTCATGCCATAGCAGCGGACGGGGCCAGAAATCGAAGCCCCTAAATTAGACATTATCTGCTGCAAAACTCACTCCTCCTCTGTTGCCATTGCCGTGCAATGTCCACAACAACACCACCAGTTCGCCCCCATTCGTGGACGTGCAGTGGTTGCTTGTTCTCTGGCCAGCTGTTCGGCTCTTTCCCTCTGCATCCTCCTTTCAAATAGCTCCTCGTCGGTATATTCTGGCTCAAAACCATACGGGCATCCATTATACTCAAAGTCGTCGTCAGACACTTCTACATCGGATAAATATTCCGCAATGTTGCACAAAAATAGCCGTGTAGCCTAGCAACAACAACGGCTCTACTCAGCTACGCTCTTGCGGTGCATGTCTGTGACGTCACCAAAAGTTACCCATCCTTGTAAAGCCCCGGATGACCATAACAATGAAGTTGAGCTGACATGGTGATAACACTGGCCATTCATTTATAGCATGTAGCTGAAATGAGCGAGTTTCGCAGCAGATAATGTTTAATTTAGGGGCTTCGATTTCTGGCCCCGTCAGCTGCTATGGTATGAGAAAAAACGCCGTCGGATAGATCTAAATTGCTCGAAAACGGCTCCGAGCTCCGCCAAAATTGTCTGGGTGAGTCTATGAGCATATTTAATCCTAAAAATAAGGTCTAGGTTTCTAAAAAACGAACTTAACCTTTAATTTTTGTACAAGATTTAGAAATTAAAAAGCAAGGTTTTTTCTTGACTTACACTTACTCTAATTGTAAGTTGTTGCAGTGTTTAAAAATAAAAAATCCTGATAATTTGTAATTTTCATTAACCTTATCAGGTTTGTCGGAAGCATATGTTGAAGTTTGTATTTGTTTTTAAATTAGACAAAATATTGATCAACTTTCAGTGTTTCTGTAGACCAGCCTGCACACATTCAGGCTGCAGTATCAACATTTTATGAAACAAACCAGCATGCAATTTAAGTACAAGGAGGGAATTCTGTTTGTTTTTGGAATATATATTTTTTAACAGAGTCAAAAACTTGATGTCAGCATGTCATTTTTGTTTCACTTTGAGGGTTTTTTTTTTGAGAGGGAAAAAATCAATTAAATCAAGTTTTGTGAAAAAAATCAGAGATTTTATTTGTAGTCATATCACTCGGCCCTAATGGATGGATGGAAATGAATCTACAGCTTTATTTCTTGTCTCTTAAAAATGATGCATAGGAACGTGGACAGACTTTCTAAAACCCTAACTGTATGAAAAAACATGTCAGGCAATTTTGGCTCACAAAAAGTCATGTGAGATATTTAGGATTGAAATTGGATGAATAAACTTCCTTAGATTTGAGTTTTTGCAGTGTGCAGCCCCTTCTTACTTCAAAAATCATTCCATTGGTTTGACTAACAGCTTATTTCTGTGCAAAACCACAGATGTTTTAAAGCTCTGGTTTCAGTTACAGTCTGTTGTGTCTGTTCATAAATCTCATCAGTTTTGTTTACCTGTTGCTTGAAAACACACAATATCATGTTTCGGTTATTCAAATGCTCTTCAGAATAAAAGCATTCACATTTTATAATCACAATCAAAAGTGAACATGTGCATAAATTATCATCTGTGTTTTGTTTATAGGTCGGCTGGCACGATGTGTCCGCTGCCCTGTAGCTTACCACGCCAATGACAACTGCATGGCAGCTGGCAGCTCGGTGCTGGCCAACAACAGCTTCCTCTGTCCAAACCACTTCACTCCCCGCAAGGGCTGCAAGAACCACGAGCACATCAATGTGAGCTGGTGCTTCGTCTGCTCTGAGGGTGAGTATGCCTTTGTGTGACTGTCTTTTAGGCCTGTAACAGTTTTATTTTTTTATTTTTTTCTCACTGTTTTCACAACTCTGATGGTTGTTGATAAGTCCATAAGCAAAGGTAATATCCAGTGTAATATCCTAACTGCTAAACTTTGCTTTTCAGGTCAAATGTTGTCTACTGTCACACAGTGCTGTCATGATTATATTCACATTGTAAATATAGTTAATGTTAATATTGTAAATTCCTTGGCCTTGTTTATAGTCTCACTTTCCTTATTTAATTTTTTTTTACTTCATAAGGAAGTTGATATAGCTTAAAGATTCTGCATTTTGCAACCTGATTACTTAATTTTTTACTTGCTTACTTAATGTTTTGCTTAATTTTTCATGCTCTTATCAATTTTAATGTCTTTGTTTGATATTCCTATCACTATACTGTGTATAAGAGCAGCTGAAACAACCAGCCTTCCCATTGGGGATTAATAAAGTATTTCTGATTCTGATTCTTATCATGCAAAAGTTTAATAATATGAAAAGTTTAAATAAACTCCAAGATATGTAAATATTATTTGCAATGTGTTTTCAGGCTTAAAATGTTTATGAAGAAGAAAAAAATGTATTTTTTTTTATTTGCTGTGTTCCCTCCATTTCCTGAGTTAGTAAGATACAACCCTTTGCTGAAATCCTTACTTTATTGCTAACTGTTAGAACAGGTCATATTTTATTGGATATAAGGCTCCTGAAGGCTCCAAACTAGTCCCTGTGTTCTGTCTGTTTGTTTGGTCGTGTAGGGGGCAGTCTGCTCTGCTGTGAAGCCTGTCCTGCTGCTTTCCATCAGGAGTGCTTAAATATCGAGTTGCCTCAGGGAAGCTGGTTCTGTAACGACTGCAAGGCTGGGAAGAGGCCTCGAATAAAAGACATACTGTGGGTCAAATGGGGACGGTACAGGTAAGCCTTCAGAATCGCCTTTCCTTCAAACACAGAATTTCAAATCAACATCAAAAATCCTCATATTTGTATTTCTCGCTGCTCTCAATGCTTTAGGTGGTGGCCTGCAGAGGTCTGTATGTCTAAAGACGTCCCAAACAACATCCTGAGGATGAAACATGAGGTGGGGGAGTTTCCGGTCCAGTTCTTTGGCTCCAAAGATTTCGTGTGGACATACCAGGCCAGAGTGTTCCCCTACATGGAGGGAGACACCCACAACATAGAGAAGATGGGGAAGGGTGCAGACGCTGTGTACAAAAAAGGTGAGCACGTTTAATTATTGATCCAAAGTGTTCAGAACATGTTCCTGCTTTTTATTTAAAAGAGACATCAGAACTTCTGCATGTTGCTGTTGATAGCTGTCAGTAAGGTGATCAGGGGAAAGGCTGGTGGGGAAAAAAAGCGTAGAGCACTGTGTGGAGCTGCGACGCTGGCTTTTTAAAGTTCTTCTCTACAAAGAAACACATGTTTATATGCTTTAATAGTAGCAAGAAAACTGAAATATTCATGTGTACTAAAAGTTTCAGGCACTTTGGACCCCCTAACAACACCAGCATTTCTATTTCCATTGTTAAAAACTGAAAAAAAATCCCCATTAGAACGTTTCACCAATCAGGCACAGCATTATGACCGCTGACAGGTGAAGTGAATAACACTGAATATCTCCATCTTGGCACCTTTTGTCCTCAAAGTTGATGTTAGAGGCAGGAAGAATGATCCAAAACCACAGCTGTTGTTGGGCGTTCCTTGTCTGCAGTGGTCAGTATCTATCAATAGTGGTCCAAGGAAGGAACAGTGGGGAACCTGCGACAGGGTCACGGGAGCAAAGGCTCAGGAATGAAGGCTTGCCCGTGTGGTCTGATTTAACAGAGGAACTGCTGTTGCTCAAACTGCTGAAAAAAGTTAATGCTGGTTCTGATAGAAAGATGTCAGAACACACATTGCATCGTTTTGTTGCTCATGGGGCTGTATAGCCACGGACCAGTCAGAGTTGCAGGTGGTCATAATATTGTGGCTGATTGGTGTATTTCATTAGTGTTTAAATATTTTAGTGGAGAATCATTCCCCATGCCCCTCTGCCAGATTAAAAGTCTTTAAATCAGGGTTCCCGCGGGGTCTTAAAAAGTCTTAAAATCATTGAATTTATGAATTTGGAATTGATACCTTAAAAAGACTTGAAAAAGTCTTGAATTTTGATATCTGGGCCTTAAAAAATGTGCTGTGTGTAACTTCTCTCGGGCCCTATAAAATCTTCAATCACGGAATCGCGGACAGAATCACGGAATTAGACATTAAACGCGGAATTCAATATAAACACGGAATATTATGGAAATGGCCAACATTTTACGTATGTGTTTTTTGCTGAATAAAAAGGAATGTATCTCTCGGGAAAATGTCTCGAGGGGGATCACTGAGGCTGCGGACAATGCACGCTTCACTTCCTGTCCCCCTCCTCCCTCCCTCATTAACGATGTCAACATGCCACAGCCGCCGTCTGAGACACTGGCTGACGCTGCGTTCACATCAACAGTGATCTGTGCGTCCTCAGCGTCAAGCTGCCAGCTACACTTCGAGCGGCACGTAAAAGAAGCTCCGAAACTCCTGGCTAACTCCAGAGTACAGGGCAGAGCAGTTTGCCAACGATTATTATGTGTCTCTCTGATTCTCTCTACCTTGTACCCATGTTTGTTCTCAGGGCCTTACGAGACACTAGCAGCCTATCAAATTTGCATGTTCCCCAAGTCTATATGACTTTGTCGCTAGATTTAGAAACTTTTCAGACCCCAGTAAGGACTCATTTTTCCCCAAAGAAGTGATTATGTGACTCTGGAATCTGTGGGTGTGATTGTGCTATTCTATGATAAATTTGTCATTATTTCTAAGAATGTAAGAGATTATTTCATAGATACTTCATAGCCATAGACTGCACATCTTGTCAATCAGACCTCTGGGGTGGAGATGCATAAACATGGAAAAGTCCTGGAAAATAATTTCTAGGAAAGAGTGGGAACCTTGGCAGAGGCATGATAGTGTCGACATAATGTTGAGATAAAATGGTGGTTGTGTTTGAACTACTCAAGTAAAAATGTTTTTTCCTTTACAGCGCTGACTGAAGCAGCAGAGCGATTCAAAGAGCTTCAGGCAGAAAAAGAGATGAAGCAGCTTCAGGAGGACAGAAAGAACGACAGGAAACCTCCTCCGTACAAGCACATCAAGGTAAACACACTCACTGCCTCTGCATCCTGACCGAGGACCAGCCCCTCTGAGATGCATGGATTAAAAAGTCCTTCCTTGGTCTCTCAGGTGAACCGACCCGTTGGGAAGGTGCAGATCATCACGGCTGACCTGTCGGAGATCCCACGCTGTAACTGTAAAGCGTCTGACGAGAACCCTTGTGGCATCGACTCCGAGTGCATCAACCGCATGCTGATGTATGAGTGCCACCCTCAGGTGTGTGCGGCGGGGGAGCGCTGTCAGAACCAGGCCTTCACCAAGCGGGAGTACACACCTGTGGAGATCTACAGGACGCTTGCATGTGGCTGGGGTTTACGAGGACTGTCTGACATCAAGAAGGTATCCAGTCCTCAGGCTGTCGTAACACTCTGAATACTCTCCTTGTCCAAGGGTCAACAGTGACCCACCTTCACTAAACTCCAGAGAGAACACAAACTAATACTCATATATATACTACTGCGAAAGCTTTTCTCTTCGCTGAATCACTGTTCATTTTGACAGCACTTTGTACTTTGATTTTGGTTTTAGTCTTTTGCCTAAAATATTTTTTAGTTTTAGTCATAATTTAGTCAACTAAATTGTTTTAATGTTAGTCTAGTTTTAGTCGATGAAATCTACTGTAAATTTAGTCGACTAAAATATGAAGTGTAAAGGGTAAGACATTTTTTATGTTTCCTTGAATTTCTGAAGTCATGTTTTACACTTGGATAAAATCAAACATCTACTAACCCATTACTGAATGCTAGTAAAGTTTGAATGTATAAATGAACAGAAACAAATTGAACTTTTGTGTGAAATGCAGTCACCTTTATTTAGGCTACCTGGCAGAGCATCTCAGTTACAATACCAGAACTGACAACAAGCAATGAACCTGCTCTACATGAATATATCAATTCATAAAGAGAGGAGCTCTGATTGGATCGCTCCACAACTTATCCCACCACCACCAAGAAGCTAAGGCAGTTGTGACTGGATGTCCCTCTTAACTCATACAACCTTTCCACACAACCAAAGTAGCTGTGATTGGATATATTCCTAACTCGTCCCTATTTTCTACATGACCAAATTAGGTCTGATTGGATTAAGTCTCTGTCAAACATTTTAGTCTAGTTTTTATTTGTTGATGAAAATGTCAGTTAATTTAGTTTTAGTTTTTGTCCATGTGCACTTGGTCGTATCAGTTACTGTTTAGTTTTTGTCAGGGAAAAGGGTTGTTGATGAAAACTATGACGAGAATAACATGTCAACAAAATTAACACTGCACTGAAACAAACATTATGATTGCTGAATTTATTGCAGTTTTATAGACATGGTTTTTGATACTCTTGAGCATTGATGTTGTATCTAAAATGTGACTTTTTTGGCAAGAGTATAAATAAAACCAGAGATATGAATATGGTTAAAAATAATATTGAAAGGCATAAACAGTGTTTAACAAATTAATTAGACCACCTGTCATAAAAACAAGAAAACCATCCAGCATCATAAGATGCTTCCATGCAGACTCTTTCATTTTCATTGAGCTCTGGATGTTTTAACATTTTTCAACAGGAATGAGGAATTTTAAACTGCATTAATCTTTTATACCTATATTTAGGGCTGCAGAGTGGCAGAAAGTTTCCAGACAATTTTCATAATGTTTCCAGAAACTTTCCATGGGTTGTTAAGCTGTGGGCCATTTTTAAGTGTTCCAAATTGGAGTCTTCAATGGGAATAATGGGAATTAACTGTAAAATTAAATATAAACATTTTGTTTTTTCACAAGCAGACCTTCATGCAAAATAATACAAATAATAATCATTACATTTCAACAGATTTATTTGAAAGTAGAGTTTTATCACATTTATTTATTTTATTGAACTATCAATTACAACCTCACTGTATGTTGTCTTCAGGCTCAGAAATGTGGCCTCAATAGTCCAGGGTTCTAGAAATCGTTGTGCATCTTTAGAGGCTGTGGCCTCAATACCCCTGCAGTCAGCAGTGTGTTATGTGAATGTGATTGAGGAACAGCAGAGATATTCTAAAGTGAACTTGCATTAAATCTGAGTGTTTTAGTCAAGATTATGCTAAAATATATTTTCCCCGACTATATTCAAAATCCTTGTGAAGGGTCAACCTTCAATTTGATAAATTCCTTAAATTCACGTTAATTTCCATGGAAAGTTTCCAATTTTGAAAATTCCCAGAATTTTGTAGCTCTACCCAAATCTGAGCCGCTTACTGGGCTTCACTAAGTCAGAAATAAATCAAACCGAAAATTAAACCACTAAAACTATTTTTTTCTGTTCAGGAATGGAAGTGAATAAGTGAAAATAATATGACATCTTAATCAAGAAATAACAATGTGCTTTACAATTTTTTCTTTTCTTTTGTCAAACAGTAAATTTGAAAATTCATGGATAACAATAAATAATTATATTTTAGCTTTTAACACATAATTTTAGTTTAAGAACTTCTACATACTTGTGTGTTAACCATTACAGAAATGATTTTGTTAATTTTCAATGCTGTTAATTTAGGGCAGCTGTGTCGTTAACCTTACATTAGGAGGTAGTCTATTAAATTTGTTCAGCACTGTAAATAATGGAGTTTGGATAATGGGATGGATAAATTAATTGTGTGGGTGGGCTTTGCTGTAGCTTACAGTATTGGTGTCACAGTTCTCTTATAATGAGAGTTCTTCTGCTCCACAGTTGAGGTGAGTACAGCCTAAGATGAGCATAAAAATAGCCCCTAAACAGCTTTTGCAAGATTCTGTAAAGGAAAAGCTCTAATACAATCTCTGGCTTCATTATGTGTCGGATACCTGATTTTGAAATAGATTAAAATTTAGATATGTTCTTGATAAGCTTTGCTGCACCTTTATAAATATAAAACTTATACAATTTAGAAAAAAAGTACACTGGAAATCAAAAGTAGTAGATGAATCAAGAGTTTGACTGTGAAGGCAGTGTCTGTTTCATGTTACAACATGAATCTGAAGATAATAGGAACAGGAAAAGTGGGAAAAGGACAGACTTGTAAGAGATTAGTTGTGTTGACTGGCTGGTAGTTGTGTGTTTATGACATGAATCTGAAACTTTAGCCGTAAATTGAATTTAAGAGTAATAAATTACACAAAGCAATATTAGTACACTGGCTGTGTACAGATTCCTTGGAAATTTAGTTAAAGGCGATTTTTCATTTTTTCCAAGTTTGGGGTCTCTCATGAAAGTCCTGAAATTTCAAGCCAAAAATATCCATGAAGGGTTTTGCTGCTGTTTACATTTTTTTAAAGGTAATTTTTTACCTCGAGATGATGACAAGTGTTTTACAAATGTTCATTATTGTGCTCTATCTTGTCACATTTCAGGGAGCGTTTGTGAGTGAGTATGTGGGAGAGGTGATCGATGAGGAAGAATGTCGAGCTCGGATCAAACATGCCCAAGACAACGACATCTGTAACTTCTATATGCTCACACTGGACAAGGTAAACCTGAGCCTGATGACCTCGGACACAAACTCTGCATACAGACCCTGTTCTGACTTATATTAGTTAAAGTTACATCAGTATGTTTAAGGAACTTTGCAGTAAGGTGTATATCGTAAATCACAACATGAAGAAATTACTGAGCATCTGTGAAGGTTAACTCTGTGCCCATGCCAGTTGAATTAGACGGTATCTATCAGCAGCTTTCGCAGACGTACAAGCTGCTGCTTTTTGGATTTAGGCCCTCTGCAGTTGTACATTAAATGCTTGGTGTTAACCGGCTTGTTCTCTGTGATCTCAGGACCGGCTCATTGATGCCGGGCCCAAAGGGAACCAGGCTCGCTTCATGAACCACAGCTGCCAACCCAACTGTGAGACTCAGAAGTGGACCGTCAACGGGGACACCAGGGTGGGGCTGTTTGCACTGCGAGACGTCCCAAAAGGTTTGAGTCCCCACTTATGTCTTGTTTCTGTCTTATTTTGTGCTTCTGAGCACTAACGCAGCCTGTTCTGTAGGTGAGGAGCTGAAGTTCAACTACAACTTGGAGTGTCTCGGAAACGGGAAAACTGTCTGTAAATGCGGCGCACCCAACTGTAGCGGTTTCCTGGGAGTCCGACCAAAAGTAAGTGCCCCACCTTTGACAGTTAATGTGCTGAGGGCCCACACGTCCAGCCTTTGGTGATCACAAACTGGCATCCTGGGGGCCACATCAGGCCCCTCAAAGTTTTCCATCTGGCCCGCTAAATTTTTAGAGATCATATTTTAGATTTAAAGTAAAGTATTCTCAAATAAAGTTTGACTTCACTCAAAGAGTTCTGTCTTTTCTCCACATGATGCTTACTTTAATTTTAGAGTTCTGACACTTTTTTTCCTCATAGTTCTAAATTTAATCTTAGAATTCTGATATTTTTTTTCCTCAGATTTCCTCATTTAATCACAGAATTTAGACTTTTTTCACAGACTTTAAAACAAGTTCAACCTTTAATTTTGTTTTCTGTTCTGTCTCTCTTTTTTTTTGGCCCTTATGGTCTTCAGTGTAAGCAAAATGAGAAAATTGGCAGGGTTAAAATTTGTTGTTTTAAGGATAGCTTTTTGTCATTACATACCAACAACTGTTAATGAAATCTTATGTGGCTGCTTCAGGACTGGTGAATAATATTTTAACTGGAACAAAATATTTCATTATCATTGTTTTGTAATTATTTTTTCTGTTTTCTTAAATCCGGCCCCCAAAGCATATGCCAAGAAAAAAACTGGCCCTTGTACAAATGTGGTTGATGATCCCTGCTTTAGATGATATCCTGACCATCCTCATGTTTTTTAGAACCAGCCGTCAGCAGAGAAACCAAAAGAAGGGCGCAGGAGGGGCTACATGAAGAAGAAGACCAAGCAAGTAGTGACAAAAGAGAGGGAGGACGAGTGTTTCAGCTGCGGGGACGGAGGACAGATCGTGTCCTGTAAGAGGCCGGGCTGTCCAAAGGTCTATCACGCTGACTGTCTCAACCTCGCCAAGAGGCCTGCAGGCAAGTAGAGGCGAAGGGCTTTTTATATTGTTTATGTGAAGATGGGTGCGCTAGAGCTGTTGATTTATGGAAAAATCAAATATCACAATGATTGTGACTGACAATGACCCATGATTATTGTGTTTGACTTTTGAATGAATGAATATGTCTGGACTTGAATGGATGCCACAGCAATAAAACAATTCTACAAATTACTTTCAAGGTCCTCGAAACCAGAGTGATTTTATTTGGCTGAAGTTGTTAAACCTTTTCTGTTTAACAAAAGCTCCTCTTTTATTATTTTCTTAAGTTCTTTAACTTTTCAAACCAACATAAGTATGTCATGGTTCCTGCCACTCTTCACTTAAATAAAAGTGAGAGCTAGAGGAGCAGAACACAAACTGTTCTGTAATGAAACTCAAAACTATTGTCACAGGGAACCTGCAACAAAAAACTTGTATATACTCACCAGCCACTTCATTAGGTACACTTGCCTACCTGGTTGGAGTACCTAGTACATATTTGGACCCCATTTTGCCCTCAGAGCTTCCGTAATTCTTCAAGGTGCTGGAAATATTCCCCTGTGATTTTGGTCCGTATTGAAATGATAGCATCTCACAGTTGCTGCAGGATTGTTGGCTGCACATCCGTGATGCAAATCTTCACCCAGTGTTCTTCTGCCACGGCCATTTTCCTCTGACCTCTGGCTTAACTAGCCTTTTTTTACTGCTGCATCTACTGGATATTTATCTTTTTTGGACCATTCCCTGTAAACCCTAAAGATGTCTGTGTGTAAATCAGCAGTTTCTGAAAAGACCAGCCTTTCTGGATTCGACATGCATTCAAATCCACTAAATGCTAAATACTTTGAGTTCTTCTTTGGGCCGGTTCCCTGTGCCACCAGCTCACTCTGCAGAAAAACGCTGCACAGCCAAAGACTGCTCTTGGGGAGCTGGTCAAACCTGTAGTCAATCTTCATGCAATTAAAAGCTGCTGAATTGTTCAGTATGCGTATGGCGTCGTGAGCATTGTCCAAAACCACAAACTCAGTCCAGTTGTCCACTTTTTGTCCCCCATTCTGTCACTTGGTTTGAACACACCGTGTCTACAGGCCTGTGTGCACTGAGTTGCTGCCATGTGGTTGGTTGCTAAGCTACTTAGGTTAACAAGCAGTTGAGTGTATGTACAGTAGGCCTGCAGGATATGAGAAAATGTGCTCTGTTTGATATTGTGACAAAGACATATATATAGTGATGATTTAACAAAAGCTGTAAGATATAACTTCTGTCCTGACCTGTGCTTTTCTCCCTGTTTTGACATTTACTGCTGCAACATGAGTTTTTGTAATCTAAAAGAAATCCATGAATTTTTAAAATAAATGTAAAGTTCATTCATAGCCAGCTTTAGCTTGACCTATCAGCATCTAAGGTGTGAAAGTAGGGCTGTTACACCTCGAAGCTTTGCTTGGACCACATAATACTGCATAAAAAAGTTGTTTGTAAATTACGATTAATTCAGACTTTCACTATGTGTTTATTGTCAAGACTCTTACCATGATAATAATAAAATTACAATTAATTGCACAGCCTTAATATGTAGTATGAATATTTCAGTAACCCCTCCTCTGTCTCTTGCAACCTCCCCTGGGGGCCTGACTCCCACTCTGGGAAACGCTGATCTAGGTCATACTTGTGTACTCGTAAGCAGCTCTAATTTAAAAATTCTGCTACTTAAGTACATTTGGAACAAAAAAACTCTTAGGACACGGCTACACCAGTGCCAGTTGCCCCACACGTTCCTTAAGCGTGACTGATAACTGAGTTTGGGTTACTCTCACCCCTTCCCAATGCAACTCACGGTCCTTTATTCAATCCAGTTAAGTCACCCAAATATAATCTTTAGAAAAATGAATAAAATTATTGCTGTTTTGATTGACTTCATCATGTTCATGTGCACCTGTACTTGTGCCCATGCCTGAGCAGGCGCACCATGCCATAGCACACTTCTTCCAAGTGACCCTGAGCCGGGAAAGTGCACCATGTTGAAAAATGGCATGAAGCACTAATGCCGTATAAACTGGACTTTGAGGGTGAAGCGTAACCTTGATACACAGCCGGATTCTCCAGATCCCATGTCCATAATCAAGCATATTGATGTTGTGATGCTTTATGCTGACACAATTTTTTTCTGGTTGACCAGGTGCATGAGTGTCCTTTTGAGGACAGAGAGAGGAAAGGTACGAGCGTGGGTTAGTCGTACCCAAGTACAGAAGTGACTGTAGGCTGCTGACTGGCTCATCATGAAAGTGACAGACAAAACAGTTGTTAAATCATTTTGCAATCTTTTTTTTAAATGTTCTGCCCTTTTCCCATTTTCTATGAGATGTTGCCTAGATGGATGTAGAAACATGTCCTGTGTGAACTCCATCTGGTGTGTTAGGTTAGCTGAAATGTGTTTGAGTGCCTGGTGTCAGTTTGCTTTTTCATCCTGACATCTCTGGTTTATTTTATTGAGAACATAGATATACGTGTTTTTCTCCACATTCATGATTAAATATAGCCACAGGCACTTTCAGTCTTAGTGAAAATCATTCACATTTTCTGAACTTAATGATTTGATCTGGATTTTGTCTGCAGGGCGATGGGAGTGTCCGTGGCACCAGTGTGACATCTGTGGAAAAGAGGCGGCATCGTTCTGTGAGATGTGTCCCAGCTCGTACTGTAAGGAGCATCGAGAAGGAATGCTCTTCATCTCCAAACTGGACGGCAAGCTGTCCTGCAGCGAGCACGACCCCTGTGGACCCGACCCGCTGGAGCCAGGAGAGATCCGCGAATACGTGCCCAACATGACCTCCATGAGGCCCGGGACTGTGAATCCCATCGTTTCCCTCCCGCGTATCCCCGACCTGAAGAAGAACAGTTCTCTGTCCGCCCCCTCTCCTGCTGGTCAGGCTGCTGCAGCCGCACTGGGTCCCCCTCCTCGTCTTTACATCAACACAAAGACAGCTACCTCCAGCTTCGTCCCCTCCAGCAGGGCTTACCTTGCAGACAGAACTGAGGGAAAAACGTTCTCCTCGTCTGTCTTCTCTCAGGGTGAGAGAGAGGACGGGGAGGTGGAGGATGGAGAGGTGTGTGGGATAGAAGTGGAAGACGACGATGATGAAGAAGATGAGGATGATGACGACGACGACGAAGACGACGACGATGATGATGAAGACGAAGAGATGGAGATTGTGGAGGATGAGGATGAGCAGCTATATGGAGGAAGTCCAGGGGAACAGGAAAACGAGGAGGAGGAGGAAGAAGGGGAGGTGTTTGACTCTTGGGGTGATTATGTGGATGAGGACGATGGAGAGGTAGAGGGGGACGACTCTGAGGAGTGGGGGAGAGTGGAAGATGATGATAAGTGATGCAACAGCTCCTTCAGTAAACTCTTTAAGACACTCGTAAGAGAAAAGTCAGCTCAAGACTTGAAGATGTTCCTATTTTTGGTACCTACTTGAACGCGTCACTGCCTTCACTTTGGTACTGCTGCCTTCTCGTCCTCAGACTGCTGGACTCTCAGCGGGGGGGTGCTCTGGTGCTAAGGCTCACGACTGACTCGGCCTGTCTCTTTATACTTCTGTTTATATGTTTATTTGTGTCTGGTGCTGTTCCGTTCTCATCGTTTTTCTCGACATTGTTTACATTTTTTGTCTTTTTTAATGTTTGGAATACAAGAAAAAGAGGTGAGAAGTTCCACCTGACCAAACTGTCAACATAACACCATCTCACCTTGTTGTTACTGTCTTAAACTCTCTCATAAGTGATCAAAATGGTGTTTCTCACTGGTCTTTGTTACAGTTTAGCACATTACCTGCTCGGTGCTGTTGAAGAATGCAGAAATAAAAACCCACTGGAGTCATCAAGACTTACTCACTAAAAACAGCCTCTTTGTTTTCATTCATCATTTCTTTCCTCTTAACAGGAAGCTCAGAGCTGGACCACTGGCAAAGATATTAAAGAACATAATTTCCTACAACTTTAACTTGTAACATAGTTTTAGCTTTTACAAACTCTAATTCCAATGAAGTCGGAATCTCATATAACATTAATGAAACAATACAATGATTAACAAATCCTTTCAACCTGTTTTCAACTGATTACACTACCAAGACAAGATATTTAATGTTCAAACTGATTAACTTTATTGTTTTTCTACAAATATTCCCTTATTTTGAATTTGATACCTGCAACACGTTCCAGAAAAGCTGGGACAGGGGCATGTTTACCACGGTGTTACATCACCTTTCCTTTTAACAACATTCAATAAGCGTTTAAATACTAAGGACACCAACTGTTGAAGCTTTGTAGGTGGATTTTTTTCCCCATTATTGCTTGATGTACAACAATTGCTCAACAGTCCAGGGTCTCTGTTGTCATATTTTGTGCTTTATAATGCTCCACATGCTTTCTGGACTCCAGGCAGGCCAGCGCACTCTTTCACTACGAAGCCACATGCAGATTGTGTTGTGTCATTGTCTTGTTGAAATAAGCAGGGACGTCCCTTAAAGGAAAAATGTCACTTGGATGGCAGCATATGTTGATACAAAACCTGTATGTACCTTTAGCATTAATGGTGCCTTCACAGATGTGCAAGTTACCCATGCCATGGGCACCCACATACCTTCACAGATGCTGGCTTAGTACTCTCACTCTTACTACAAAGCCATGCTGTTATAACATACAGATGTGTTTTGACATTGTCTTGTTGAAGCAGACATTGCGTGGATGGCTGCATATGTTGCTCCAAAACCTGTATGTACCTTTCAGCATAATGAAAATAGTAATGCATAATAATAATACATTCTATTTATAAAGTGCTTTTCATAGACTCAAAGACACCAACGTTAGGTAAAAGGTCAAAACTGCTTAAACAAAGCAGTAGGACAGTGGAATTAAAGTATACATAGAATCATGCAACCCAGTCATACACATGATAATTCACAAATTAAAATGCAAACTTCATGCAACCACACATGAAAAGCTTGTTTCAAAAGGTGAGTCTTGAGCAGTGATATAATGGATGGATCTGAGCAGTTTTGTAGGTGATGGGGGAGAGAGTTCCAGAGGGAGGGGGCAGTGATGAAAAAGGCTCTGTCCCCCCAGGTTTGGTGCTTGGGTCGTGCCTTCACAGATGTGCATGTTACCCATGCCATGGGTGCCAGCACACCCCTACACTATCACAGGTGCTGGCTTTTGAACTTTGGGCTGATAACAGTCTGGATGGTCCAGAGCTCGGACCACAATGTCCATGATTTCCAGAAACAGTTTGAAGTGTGGACTCATCAGACCACAGCAGACCTTTCTATTTTATATCAGTCCATCTCAGATGAGCTCGGGCCCCAGTTAGTTTGAAATTTCAAATTTTCCAATTTAACAGGGATGCAAGCTGTTATTGGAGCAAATTCAACAGATAAAGTCCCTGGTAATTGGTAAAGGCATAACATTTTTTGCTGATATTCTGAAAGTAAAAATTGCCCATAAGTACCCAATATATTGGCTATAATACTGGCAGAATGTACAAATGTACCATCATGGTTTACCTCACTGTCAGCAAATGTCAACTTTTACAAATCATTAGAGTGATTTATTAAAGAAAAAAAATGTTATTTATCTTGTTTCACATGTATTTCTTACACAAATGGACAGCAAACATTTAAGACACAGGTCAGTTTTAATTAAGTGAAGGCTTTGTGGTCTTTGTGGACATAAATTGTTATTGATATGGGTATCAGCTGTAATTAATTAAGAAAAATCTGCAAAAATCCAATATTGTGCATCCCTAATTTTTATGGTTGACCTTTAGGGCTGGTTTCCCTTAACAGCTGTATACTGTTTTACCTTTAAAATATTTTTTCATAAAGTATCCAAGAATTCTTTGAAACACAAATTTTCACATCTACACATTTAATAAAATGTCAATCCATCCATCATCTATATCGCTCATCCCTTTCAGGGACAGGGACCAGGAGCCTATCCCAGCTGACATTGGGTGAGAGGCGGGGTACACCCTGAACCAGATGCCAGACAAAACCAGGGCCACATTGAGAGACAGGCAACGATTTTCACTCACATTTATACCTAAGGGCAATTTGGAGACGCTAATCAACCTAAAGAGCATGATTTTGGTTTGGGGGAGGAAGCTAGCATGCACAGGGAGAAGATGCAAACGGCACACAGAAAGGCCCTGACCACAGGGTTTGAACCAGCAACCTTTTTGCTGTGAGGCACATGCACTTCCTGCGGTGCCAGCGTGTTGCCCTTTTATAAAATGTGAAGAATTAAAAAAAGGACAAGTAATCTAACCGCCTTCTATGAACTAGACTGTGAGAAAATCAATGCATCTTAAAAACGTATTTATTGCAACAATTTATGGCTGCTTAAATTTGCCGAGGCTCACCAGCGGGCCCTGCCACACCGTTTGAGGACCGCTGCTCTGGGCGTCGCTCGACCAGCAGCAACGTTAATTTAGCACCACCGAAGAAGAGACACAGGATATGACGTAGCGGCGTGACGTAGCCGTTGTGGCTGTAAAATGGCGTCCGTTCAACGTTAGTCAAAACACAGCGCACAGTCCCAGAATAAAAACCGAAATAAAGAAAAGTGAAGCCTCTACGAGAGAAATAACAGCCACTGGGACACTTATTGCGCGTTAGTAAGGTAAGTTTGTTATTTATCAGAATAATTTATATAACATAACGGGGTTTTTCTTCGTTACTATCTCAAAGCCTGTGCTCGCAGGTGAAGTACACATTGTGTTTGTAAAAGTCTGTGTATTTTCTTTTTTCTGTTCGGTAAGCAGCAGCAAGAAGACAAAATGGAGGGTAAATATATTTCTTCTTCTCTCTTTATTGAGCTGTTGATTGTGTAAAAGGCTGAATTTGGTGTTTTCCTTTGTGGTCGCAGGCTCAGTCGTGACGGAGCAGAACAACAACTCAGAGGGTATCGTGGGTCTGGACGAGCCCAAGAAGATGACCAGGGAGGACTGGAGGAAGAAGAAGGAGCTGGAGGAGCAGAGGAAGCTGGGAAACGCTCCAGCTGAGGTGGACGAGGAGGGAAAGTAAGTCTGCAGGGAGAAATAGTCCTCCAGAGGGTGACCCTGATGACTTTCTTGGCTAAATATGTATCTATAAATGTAAATAGGCACAGAAACACCAACAACACAATAATATACAGAGGAAACGGAACACTTCATCCTATCTTCACAGTGATGAGGAAACACTTGTCATGTGTGGAGCTGTGAATATTCGTCTTAAGTTGTGTTACCCCATCTATATTTACTCCCCATTTTCTTACTGGTCACTTCATTAGGAACATCCTCCCGCTGCATATTTTATTAATTTATTTTGTTTATTTACACAGTTAAGAACACAACGCACACAAAAACATATTCAAAAAAGCATGTATGTGGGAGTGGTAGAAGCCTGCAATTACCTCATATAAGCCACACCCAAGAGACAATGAAAGGTAAAGTACTGAACCACCAACAATAAATATCAGACATCAGATATACAGTGCAACAGTTTCAGACAAAGAAACAAAAATAGAACAAGGAAGGTGCTTAGGAATGATAAATAAATTAAATGTTAATAGGGAAAAATGGACAAAGAGATGTTTTTTATAAGGCATCAGAATGGGATAGAAAAGTGATTCAGATGACTTTGAGCATGGCTGGTCAGAGTATGTAAGAAAATGATGATCCCCGTCATTTCAATAACAGGCTTCTATAGGAATGGTCCAAAAAAAGAGGCAATATCCAGTGAGATGCAGTTCTGTGGGTGGAAATAGCTTGTTCCCATAGGTCAGAGGGGAATAGCCATAGCGGTGTAAGATGTTAGAAAGGCAACAGTGACTCAAAGTGTTATTACAGAGATATGCAGAAGACCATTACTGAGTGCTCAAAACTTTTGAAGCAGATGGGGTTGCAGCTGGTAGAGTCAGAATGTTGCAAAAAAATGTGGAAGCATGAATCCATCCTGCCATATATCAACGCTTCAGGCTGGTATAAAGGCGTGAGGGTTATTTCCTTGACACCCTTTGGGCCCCTTATTATCAACACCACAGCCTAACTGAGTATTGTTCCTGACCATCTCCTGTTATGACCTCGGTGCACCCATGGAAACTTCCAGCAGTATAACACGCCATGTCCCAAAACTCAAATCAAACAGGTTCCTTGAACATGTCAATGAGTTCTTTGTCCTCCAAGGACATGTTGACATGTGGCAGCAGGAGCTTTGCATGAACCTTCACACTTTTAATTGACAGTGACAAATCAAGAATAAGAACATACAAATCAAATGAACCAAAAGTTGTGTTAACAGTGTTTCTGCTCTGTGCACCTGAGTGAAGTTGTTTGTTCTCCTTCTTCTCTCAGAGACATCAACCCTCACATCCCGCAGTACATTTCATCAGTGCCCTGGTACATCGATCCGTCCAAGAGGCCAACACTAAAACATCAGAGACCTCAGAGTGAAAGACAGAAGCAGTACTCGGCCATTGGAGACTGGTACAAAAGAGGAGTACAAGAGGTAGGGGAAAATCAATATTTGCTTCATGCCAGCGAAAATAAGCTTCATATTCAATCCCTCTTTGATTCCCTCCTCAGACTGCTGTTGTCACTAAATATCGTAAAGGAGGCTGTGAAAACTGCGGTGCCATGACACATAAGAAAAAAGACTGTTTGGAGGTAAGCTGTAAAAAGCAGCCTTTAAGTAATCCAGAGTTTAAACTCTATAACCTTGGGTGGGGGAGAGACACAAATCTCTGATCTCCTCCTTTGTTTCAATAGCGACCAAGAAAAGTTGGGGCAAAGTTCACAGGCACCGGCATCGCTCCAGATGAACACTCTCAGATTCAGCTTGACTTAGACTATGATGGGAAACGTGACAGGTGGAACGGGTACGACCCGGAGGAACACCAGCGAATCGTGGAAGAGTACGCCAAAGTAGATCTGGTAAGCGGTCCTGGGGATGTTTATGCTCAGTCCAAATGCAGGCTTTTTTTGTGGGGAGTCAGGCTGGGCAGTATGGAGGTGAAACACTAATTTATTTGTGTGTGTGTGTGTGTGGATTGGCAGTACAGTTTGTTCATTTCAAATGTGACTTCCTTATTTAATAGATCACCACAAATCTAGAATTAAAAACTTTGGTGTGATTCTAGTACAAATTAAACTGTGCTGATTAGGGCTGAACGTTTTATCGTTTTTCGGATTGAAATCACAATTTCAGACAATGTGATCGCCAAAGCTACAGTTTGTTTCAGCACTCCTGGCTGATCCAGGATCTGTTGTGTCAACTATTTTACAAATTTGCAGCAATTTGCATTTACAGAAGTGCTGGTAGGCAGGTCAACAACGCAAAGCCTCTGTTTAGGAGTAGAAGTTGGAGTATCCCTTAAGTTATGAAAACAGATTATTTATCATCAATATTAGATGATGAATAATGTGTTATGTGCTTTTGATCATTTATTTCCTCTATGTTGTCTTTAATGTAAACATAGTGAATATTGTACTGAAACAGGATTTGAAGAAAACCATGAATCAAATTGAAATTGCAATATCTGCCAGAAAAATCACAATTAGATCTTTTCCTAAAATTGATCAGCCCAAGTGCTGACACTTGTTTGGTACCACAGCTACAAAAACAGAAGTCCTGAATTCTCAATAATGACCGTTTTTTCCCTTAGAATCAATTAAGTAGTCTTTTATTTTCCCTGAAGTCCGTTAAACCAGGAAAGCCTTATTCAGATGAAGAATTTCACTGATAAGGGTAAATGCCTTATTAATGAGGCACCCAGGCCAAGAAAGGCAGCAGCACATTTACAGTCACGGACTGAAAGAATTGCACGCAAAGAACAATCAAGAGCAGCACGTCATCTGTCAAACATTCCCTACAGCAGATGCCAAGCTGCAGGAGCAGCATATCTGGGTTTATTTTGCCAAATTCAAGACCAACTTTGAAACTAATGACCAAAGTAAGTTTTGTGCCTGAGACATAATGGGAATTTTGTCCCTTACAGCACTTTTTAAAGATGTTTTTGGGGCTTTTTGAGCACTTATTGAGAGGTCGGGACTCAGACAGTGGAGATAGAGAGTGGAGTATGACATGCAGGAAAGAACCTCATGGTCTGATTCAGATTCAACTGCCCTAATGTACATGGGCACACTAACAACTGCCAGGCTAGATTTGGAAAGTGCTTGAATTTGATACAAGGTGCTTAAAGGTGCTTGAATGGATCACTATTCTCTTGTGCGAGATGTCAGACTAAAGAGTGCGTGAGAACATGATGAAGAAGCTTTTAAATGTGTGTTGGATGAACTTGAAGATCACCTAACGCCAACATGAGTCCTTTCCTGCAATTGATTATTTCCTCAAATGTGATACTGTTGCATAGGAGACAATTTTAGCTCTCTTTTTAATTTACTGCTGCTGTAGGATGCTTGAAATTATTCAAAATAAAATCTTGAAAGAGCTTGAATTTTACTTTGGACTTGGAGTAAACCCCTGTACTTAAGTATTTGAGTAGCAGTAGATTAAGTACTTGTATACACCAGTGACTCCATCTTCAAATTGTCAAACCAACTCTTCAGGACAGAGTCCAGTGATGCACTTAGTTATTTTTTAATGAGCTCTGTTGCTTCATGGTAGACATAATCAAAAGTTTTAAGGTATTTAGAAAATTCACTCACATACTGTATCAATTTTGAAACATCATCATGATAGAATAGAAAAAATTGCCAAGTCCTAAACTCCTCATGAATTTCTAAAAGAAAAGAATAATGGTAGTATTGAATCAAGAATTACATATGTTCCATACTCTCATATACCATGTTTTTTAAAATGATTAAATCTTATATATTTTATTGTCTTGTTGTATCAAAGTGCAGAAATTTGATGAGCGTCAGTCATACTTCAAACTAATAGAGTGCTACCACTGTCTTTTTCACACATCTGTTAGCAACATTTGGAAATTCTTTCCTCTCAACAGTTCTTTCAGTTAAAACTCTGGATCATTATATGATTTTTTGTTTCCTGTTTTCACCTGAATGAGACCATGTTTTTGTTTCTGCCTCTCAGGCCAAAAGGACTCTAAAGGCGCAGAAACTTCAGGATGAACTGGCCTCTGGAAAACTGGACCCAACGGTAACTTTGAGACCAGTTTTGATTTGTGTCTGTGTCTAACTAATAACAAAATTAAAGACCCTTTTCTGGTGGGCTAACATTGAACTCCTTGAATTGAACTCTGCAGGAGCGGGAGCACAACAGTGAGGATGAGGATGAAGACAAATATGCAGACGACATCGACATGCCCGGTCAGAACTTCGACTCCAAGAGGCGAATCACTGTCAGGAATCTGCGTATCAGGGAGGACACGGCTAAAGTAAGAGACGTGTTTCATGTTGATTTCCCTTTTTTATCTAAATTTTACAACTCAAGTTTGTCATGGTTGGTGTTTTATCACTCACTTTTATACTTAACAGTCAGAATCAGAGAAAAGATACCATGTACACATCCAATAATCAGAGCTCGCCTTGTTTGTTTCTCACAGTACTTGAGGAATTTGGATCCAAATTCAGCGTACTACGATCCAAAGACTCGAGCTATGAGAGAGAACCCGTACTCCAACACCGGCATGAACCCAGACGAGTATGTTTCTTCTTCTTGATATTTCCCGACTCATTTTTTAAAAAGGTTCTCATTCTCATTAAATGCTTCTGAACTGTTTTGTCCGACAGAGTCGGGTATGCTGGAGATAACTTTGTCCGTTATTCTGGGGACACGATCACCATGGCTCAAACTCAGCGTAAGTCAACACATTTTTTTTTCAACTGCTTTATAAGCGGCTTTTATTACACATGTGAAGGATGGCATACTCATATTCCATTAAGCCACATTTACGATGTGCAACACAGAAGTAAAGCATGATCAATTTCTCAAGTGTTTGGAGGGGTGTATTGTAAAATGTCAGAGCCAGAGGGGAAGAACAGAGCTGTGTGTTTTTGTCAAGCTCCTCCTGTATGTTCATCAAGCCATAGCCTTGTGTTGCCAGTTTTTGTGATTGAAATAAGCAACCAGGTCAACAAAAAGGCCAAAACAAGCGACCTCCAGCAATTTTTTTCTAATGACATAAATTGATTTATATATATATATATACATATATATATATATATATATATATATATATATATATATATATATATATATATATATATATATATATATATATATATATATATATATATATATATATATATATATATACATATATATATACATATATATATACATATATATATATATAATATGTGAAGAGAAATTTGAACAAAGTGTGTTTTTATTTTCATCTACATGACATTTGTTTTTATTTGGCTCTTAATTTACTTCTTCAACATCCTTTTGTTGGAGGTGGAAGATCTTGTTCTTTATACAGAAGTGATGGGAGAAGCTACTGTTATTTATAACTCTGTTATCAGAGTAAACAGTCTGTCTAGCCTTGATGTTTGCAACCAAACAGACATGGTCAGGCTTTTATCTAAGTTTGATGTTGATCCTCTACAGCTTTATTATGGTGAAAACAGAAATGGCTACATTAGAAATACTTTTAATTCTGCCTTTAAGGATTTCTTTTTGATGGAAACATCATTTGTTCCCCTCTTTTCACAGTAAATTTTAAATTTGTGTTTGGAGTTGACAAAATAGTTTGTGTAACTTCTGAATTGAGTTTATATTGGAAGTAGAGTGAGCCTCAGATCCCTCCTGGGTTTGGGAGCACAGCAAGCCCAAATGAGCAACTGCACTTTTGGAACAAGCCCAAAAAACACAACCCGCAACTGCAAATATTTACAAGCAACTTTTCTATGCTGTAGCCTTGGTGTGGAAAATTGGAACAATTACAGAGGTACAGGAAAACCATGGTTCACAGAGTCGTGATGAATGCAATATTTTGGTAAGTTGTGCCTGCGTGTTAACGAATATGCTGTCAATTTCTTCCAAATACAAAACCCACTTGTCCAAATCATATTTACTGCTCTGATGAAGCGTATAGAAATAAAGAGATGATCACCTTCCCTTCTGTAACCGCTGTGTAACGTGTTCTTTACTCTCCTTTGTTCATTCATGATGGTCAATGCTTCGTCCTGTCACAGTGTTTGCCTGGGAGGCCTATGAGAGAGGCTCTGAGGTCCATCTGCAGGCCGACCCCACCAAGCTGGAGCTGCTGCACAAGTCCTTCAAGGTCAAGAAGGAGGACTTCAAGGAAAAACAGAGGGATGGCATCCTGGAGAAGGTACGCTGCAGGCATCTTTATTCTTAGCATCAGGCTGTTGACTGAATGTCACTCTGTGCAGAATTGGTTTGTTAACTAAAGGTCAGGGTCTGTCACAGTTAAAGGAATGTCAAACAAATCATCCAAGATTGGTTTAAGACCTCAAAGGGTCACATGTATCCTTAAAGGATGACTTAAGCCTCTTTAATGTGGACTTGTCATAAAACTAGTAGAAGACGAAAGGTAAAGAAAATGTTTAAATTCGTGCCTCAAGTTATAAACGTGGTCTATAAATATCTAAAATAGTTAGGCCTACAGGGTATCTAATAAAGTCCCCCCTACTAACTCAGAATCAGAAATACTTTATTAATCCCCAAGGGGATATTTGGAACAGTAGAAATATCAAAGACATTAAATAGATAAGAGCATAAAAATCTAAGTAAAAAATGAAGTAATCAGGCTGTAACATGCAGAGTCTTAAGCTGTGTCCACACCGAATGTGACTTTGCGACTGAAATTGTGTCGCCCACTGAAGTTGCGTTGCGTGTCCATAAATACTTAAATAAGAATCAAAAATGGCAGTCACACATTAAACTCAAAGGCAGTGAGAGTGGTTGATACAGCTTTCATTGGTTTTGTTTTCTGTTTATCTGATTTCTTTTGTTATTTTGTATAAGATATATATTTTCTAAAAGTTTTGCATATGGATATCATTGGCTATTATCCCGTTAGTGTATAAGTTTATCATATTTTATATTACAAATGCAAAAGAGCACATAAAAATGTTTGAGTCCGAATTCAAGTGATTATGAATTATTCATAACATTGAATGATCAAATATACCTCATAATTTGTAGAAAAATGAAGGCATATATTTTATGAATTGTTTGATCCTTTATATTGTAATACATACAGTCCTTTTTAAACTGTTTTAGCTTGGCTTTAGGGAGTTGTTTTGGTTTCATTGTCTTTGACTTGTATTAGGTTTTCTGGTATTTTTTTGGTCAATTATGTATTTTGATGTTGCTTGGGACAAAAGGAGGGCGTGCTGTAAAATGATTAGCCGTTGGATTGTATACTTGTACTTAATTTTTAATGGATCATTAGTATGTTTTTTTTTTTTAAATGTGCTATGGACCCCAGGAAGAGTACCTGCGGCCATGTGCCAAAGCTCATGAGGATCCTGATAAACAACAATTAAACTAAATTGAGCAAAAAATCTGCTGTCCTTATTGTTAAGTGTTAAAAAGTTCTCCTAAAGCCCTGAATTTAATTTAAAAACTCAGGATTATAGATTAAAAACTTTTAACCAAGTTCCTCCCTGTTGTGAATCTCAAGAGGCTTGATTATTCACAAGGACAAAGTGTCTCACTGATGGTGCTTGTGTCTCTGTGTGTGATGATCAGTACGGAGGTGAAGAGCACTTGGATGCACCGCCGCGGGAGCTGCTCTTGGCCCAGACGGAGGACTACGTGGAGTATTCTCGTCATGGTGCCGTGCTGAAGGGGCTGGAGAAGGCCGTGGCTCGCTCCAAGTATGAAGAGGATGTGCTTATCAACAACCACACAGTAAGGGCAGCAGAACAAACAGCGCCTGTTTAAAATCTCATTTAATGTCATACAAAATGTTTTTAATGTGAAACTCTCTGCCTGTAGTGTATTTGGGGCTCCTACTGGAAAGACGGTTTCTGGGGATACAAGTGCTGCCACTCCATGGTCAAGCAGAGTTACTGCACCGGAGAAGTTGGGATTGGAGTTGTAAGTAAACACTCTCAGTGTGAAAAGCTTTGTACCCCGAGTGCATCTGTTTTCTAACTCCTGTCCTTCTTTTCCAAAAATCTTAAGACCAACCAAGACTGTGTCCCGTTTGAAGAGGGACTGGTCGAGCAACAAGAGGAAGAGGAGCCAAAGTCTCTGCTGGAGGTGAGTGACGCTGAGAGGACTGTAGACCAGCTTCAGGTCTGCTGTTCCTACCTCCGCCAAGGAGGTTATGGTATCTGTTTGCCTGTTAGCAAGAGTCGAAAAGTCAGAAACAAAGTTTGATTACATTTTCAGAGAGTGTTGGTCACGGCAGAAAGGAGGTGTGATTTGATTTTAGTGCTGATCCGAATCCGGATGCAGATCCAGGGATTTTTTTCCAAGGATTTGTTGACAGTGCGAGACAGTTTTCCGCATTTTGGACAAAAACTCGCCAACATTGTTTGAAATGTCCTGTGTAGCGGCCATTTGTCAACTCAAAAACAACAAAAAATCTCAAAACGGCCGCTGTGGCACAGGGAGAGTGGATCTTACGCAGGATCAAAAAATGTTAGTGTCCAAGCCACAAGCTTCAGTTTCCTTTGGGTTGACTTGGGTTGACTTCCTGACTTAAAAAGCCATTCACCTTCCCCGGTGCTGGCCTATCCTGTCTTACCTGCCCCTCTGTATCCACATCACCCGGTGCCAAACAACCAAACCCATCAGAATAAAAGCCTTAAGATAAGCCCAAATATTCTAAATACTAAAACTTGCAATAATAAACATATTTCTCTACTCATATTTAAACAAGATAACAACAACTAAATAACTAACTAAATTTAAATTAGGCAATATTCTGTGAATAGCTCCAACACCCTGGAGAGATGAAAAGGTGAATTATGGTGTGTTGGATTAAGACCAAACTCATATAGTCTTAATAATTATTTTTATTTATAAAGTGCTTTTTTCAAAGACACTGTACATTGAATAAAAAATACAAACAATGCAAAAGAGAAGTAGCTTAAGAGATCAATGTGAGAGTCATTATGATTATTTATTTAGTGGTTTATTTTTTGTGTCATTTTACTTTGGCTTATTAACATACTGTATGTTACATCTTTAAAAAGTCAGAAAAATTGTAAATATGAAGAAAAAGAGATCAATGAGAAACGGTATCAATGGACAGATGGCACTCAGGGAAGTCACACACACACTCAGCACATTCATAAATTAAAAGCTGGTTGAAAAGTTGAGTCTTAAGTGATGATTTAAAGGTGGTTTAGTTGGAGCAGTTTTGTCTGTGAGAGGGGAGAGAGTTCCAGAGGGGGCAGCGATGGAGAAAGCTCTGTCCCCCCCGGTTCGAGCTTGGTTTTGTTGGGTGGAGTGAGGAGGACCAAAGGTTAGGGGCAGGAGTGTGAGGGTGGAGGGAACCTGTTGGTTGAGGCCTTTGTGGGCCAGGAGGAGGATTTTATTTAAAAAAAAAACAAAAAAACAAAAAAAAACTGAAATGTCTAAAAGATCTACCAGTTCATCAAGACCCACAGGTTTGCGACCCCTGGGTTAGGCTATTCTAGTGGAGTTTGATCTTGAATTATTTTTTTTAAATTGACCAAGAGCTGGGCAGATAAATACATTTCAATCTTGATTACAGTTATGGCTTTTAGCAATTAAGAAAAAACAAGATAATCGAGATTAAATAATTAATGCACCACATACCATGTTGTGTTTTGTCCATTGGATTTGTCAAACATGGTGAACAGTTTAGTGTTTGTCCTTGTATTTGGGCTACAAAAGTACATCACGTCTATCTTAAATATGCAGTTCATATCTGCTTATTTATTTATAAATACTGTCTATTAATAATTTTTACAAATATTCATTATTTTACAATTATGAATCTTAATTAGTCGTTTTTCTAAATTATTATTGCCAACCTGTTTAGAGTGTGAAAGTCAGAAAAATGCACTTAATGTCTTGGGTTAAAAATCAACGACTAATTGAGTCAAATAATTGTAATCTCAATATCAACAAAAACTAGAAAAGCACTCAGAGAGCGCGGACCTCCGCCAAGCAGCTCAGTTCCACCCATAAAACATTCCTGGATCCAAACGGTGATCCGGATCACCCTCAAAATCAAATTGTTTTTTCTTTGTCCCGTTTCTGACATTTACTGTAAATTTCATCAAAATCCATCCACAGCTGTTTGAATTATGTTGCAAACAGACAAACAGACTAACAAACAAACAAACAGGCAGACCCTGGCGAAAACATAACCTCCTTGGCGGAGGTAATAATCGGGATTATGGTTCTTGCCACCACCGAGCAGCCCTGATTTGACTCCTATTTTGCATTTTTTTCCTTGTAAATTTCATATCTGGCAAGGCTCAGGCCTAAAACCATCCGTTGTGAACTGTCAGTAAATTTGAAGCCCAGAAACAGTCACCATTCTTCCCCGTTCATTGTCAGCTGCTTTTATTTATTTTATTGTCACATTCAGCCAAAGAGATTTTACAACATCCCCAGATTTGACAGTCAGGACTCTGGTTGTTGGTAAATTAATCTGTTCGTGTGCGGGCTGGGGTGCTGTTTTGGTCTTGACAATACTCTTCATGCTCAGCAGGAGGAAAACTATCTAGTCTGTTGTTAATTGATCTCGTGTGTGCCGTCTCTCATGTTTACGACGCCTGTCAAGACTAAAAAAGAAAAAGTTATTGTGAGGGTTTGACTTCAGAACTGTTGTTCAATCCTCAGATGCACCGGGATAAGATGAAGGAGAAGAAGAAGAAAAAGAAGAGCAAAAAGAACAAGAGGCGTCACTCTGACAGCAGCGACTCAGAGGACGAGGAGAAGAAGAAGGAGAAGCTGAAGAAGGTAGAGCTGTCTGTCTTTCTGTCTGTGTGTCCTCTTTGGCTCATGTCTCAGAGACTGACCCAGTTTGACTCCGTCTTTCAGGCGCTAGAGGCTGAGGACAAGAGGCTGAAGCACGTCGAAGCCATAATGCAGCTGGATGAGAGGAAGAGGCCATACAACAGCCTGCTGGAGGTGAAGGCGCCGACTGAGGAGGAGATGGAGGCTTTCAGGATGAAACGCTGCCGACCAGATGATCCCATGGCCTCGTTCCTGGGACAGTAGCCCTGTGTAAATATCTGCAGACTGATTTTAATCTCTCCCAAAGGACTCTACCAGAGCTGCAGCTCGGTGAAATAAAAGTCACACAGCGTGTAAATTAAAGAGCTTCATGGTTGTTATCATGTGAAAAAGATATGTACAGTCTTTTTATAGTGTTTTTTGTTTTTATGCTGAAAGTTGGACGATTATTTTAGGACATTTTCTTTGAACCTGTTTTCTTTAAGATCTAAACTGAGTTTGTTCAACATAAATACTTACTGCATTTAATGGTATTAGTACATCACCTTTGTAATAAAACATGAATTGGTCCAAACTCCGGTAAGAGTTTTAATTTCATTTTAATGGGTATTATGTACATTGACTGATAGGTAACTACAACACCCTTCAGGGGTATTAAAACAATGTCTCGAGGGCCAACTGCAGCCCCCTGCAAATTCTAAAAACCAAATGAAATAAGGCCACCATTAGAGCATGAAGCTTGACTGATCAATTAAGACAAATGGATTTCTGCATTAAATAGATGCAACAACTGTACCTATATTTAATTGAACACACTACAAAGATGAGATATTTAATGTTCAAACTGACAAACTTATTTTTTTAATTTGATGCCTGCAACATGTTCCAAAAAAGCTGGGACAGGGGCATCAATATACTGGAATTGTTGAGGAATGCTCAAACACCTGTTTGTACCTTTCTAAAGGTGAACAGGTCTATTTAGAAACAGGTGAGTGTCATGATTTGGTATAAAAGAAACATCCCACAAAGGCTCTGTGGTTCACAAGCAAAGATGGGGTGAAGTTCACCACTTTGTGAACAACTGCGTGAGCAAATAGTCCAACAGTTTAGGAACAATGTGCAATTACAAGGAATTCAGGGATTTTGTCATCTTTAGTCCATAATGTCATCAAAAATCCATGTAAGCAGAAAGGCCAGATACTAACATTGAAAACCTGTGACCTTTGACCCCTCAGGCAGCACTGCATTAAAAGCCACAGCATTCTGTAAAGGGTATCACCACGTGGGCTCAGGAACACTTCAGAAAACTAATGTCAGTTAACACAGTTCATCTCTACATCTACAAGGTCAAGGTCAGACTCTACCATGCAAAGCCAAAGCCATATACTGCGTTCCATGTACATCAGAACTGGGAAGAGGTAAATGGGAATTACATCACATCCCAGGTAGAAGCGTTCAAGTTTCGAGCTGGTGAAGTCAAGGTAGGTGAAGGACGTTGGACTTCGAAGTGGGAAATTCCGACCAAAGGAGGTGTTCCCAGTGACGTATTAACTTGCAACTCGGAATATCACAGTTCCGAGATCAACTGGAACGCACCAATATATCAACAACACCCAGAAACACCGCTGGCTTGTCTTGGCCGAGCACATCTGAGATGAACTGAGGCAAAGTGGAAAAGCCTGCTGTGGTTTGAGTCCACATTTCAGACTGTGTTTGGACATAATGGACATGGTGTCCTCCAGGCTAAAGAGGAAAAGGACCATCCAGACTGTTATCAGGGCAAAGTTCAAAAGGCAGCATCTGTGGTGGTATGGGGGTGTGTTAGTGCCCATGGCATGGGTAACTTGCACATTAGTGAAGGCACCATTAATGCTGTAAGGTACAAATAGGTTTTGGAGTGACATATGCTGCCATCCAAGAGACGTCTTTTTCAGGGATGTCCCTGCTTATTTCAGCAAGACAGTGAAGACACATTTTGCACGAGTTACAAACAGCGTGGCTTCGTAGTGAAAGAGTGCAGGTACTAGACTGACCTGCTGCAGTCCAGGCCTGTCTCCCACTGAAAATGTGTGACAGACCCCAGACTGTTGAGCAACTAAAGTCGTACAATCAAGCAAGAATGGTAAAGAATTCCACCTTCAGAGCTTCAGCAATTAGCGTCCTCAGTTCCCAAATCCTCATTGAGTTTTGTTAAAAGAAAAGTTGATGTAACACAGTGGTAAACATGTCCCTGTCCCAGCTTTTTTTTAACTAGTTGCAGGTATCCAAAAGAGTGAATATTTGCAAAAAAACAAAAACATAACAGTTTGTACATTAAATATCTTGTCTTTGTAGTGTATTCATTGAATATAGGTCTAAGACGATTTGTAAATCATTGTATTCTGTTTTTATTTACATTTTACTCAACGTCCCAACTTCACTGAAATGGCTTTTGTGCATTTGTTTTTCCCAAAATAAGCCAAAGCACAGCCCAGTCAGCTCAAAAACCATCATTTACTTGTTTTTGTGCATCCTTTTCCCTCGTCTCGATAAAATTCCCCATTAAAACCTGCAGCACAGCCTCTGGTTATGTAACCCCTTTTTTCACATGGTTGTTGTTAAAGGTGAAGACGGTAGATTTCCAAGCACAGCGCTCTGCCTCTTCCAACAGCTGGAACTTTTTTATTGGTCTCTTGGCGCTTGGCTCTGCTGCTCAGTGATAAACACAAACACATCCTGTAAAATTCATAGACGGTGCACTTCATACGCTCGGGCAGACCACGCCGTGCTGCTTTTTGTGTTACTTTAAAGAAAGTGAGCAGAAAAGGCTGAAGATGTAACTTTATCATGGTTGTACACAGAACAGTAGAGGGTCTTTGTCAGGAGTTTTCCCACATCCTTCTTTCACATTGTTTAAGTTGATGCGTCACCACTTCAGTGCACTGACTTGAATTTAATGACTTCATGGTGAAAGTATTTTTTGGCAGTGCTCTTACAGGGCGGATGTCATGGACTCTGATTCTGTGGGCTGCACATTTCTCCCTGCAGAACTTCTCCTGAAGAATGCCATCTCACCAGAGTACTGGAAAAACATGTCGAGGAGTTTGTGCTCTCTTGTGCAGGAAACGGAGCAGGAGAGAGCTGGTGGATGCCCGTGTGTGTAATCTTCCAGCTGGTGAGTTATTGTTCTACTTTTTTAGTATATCGTTATCCAGCCTGGGCAGAAACTGTGGGTGCTGCTCTCTGCTTTGTAGATATTAGAAGCTTCAAATCTCTCAGTGAGCATGAAGTCATGGTGTGAAGCTGAGCGAAATGTTTTCATCTGATTAACAAGGAAAGGTTTGCAGTCTGTTAGTTTGTCAGTTTCGGCTTTACTCACTTGGTGACATGATGTTTTCATCTGTTGATGAGCATTTAATCAGTGCAAGAAGACAAAAGTTAAACAGAAATAACTACAAGCTTTCTGAAGACACTGAATTCAACAGCAAAGAATGACGATAAGATTTGATGACCTTCACTTTGACCTGTGACCTCCAATCTGTTCACATTTGTGTCCTGTAATGCGTTCATGCAAAGACTGAAGGCAACCCTACAAGCAATGTTTTATGAAATCCAGTTTGACATGGCGGGGCACGGTGGTGCAGCAGGTAGTGCACGTGCTACACAGCAATAAGGTCTTCGGTTTGATCCCTGATCGGTCAGGGCCTTTCTGTGTGGAGTTTGCATGTTCTTTCTGTGCATACTTGGGCTTTCTCCATGCTTTCCAGCTTCCTCCCACAGACCAAAAACATGCTTATCAGGTTGATTGGTGACTCCAAATTGCCCTTAGGTGTGAATGTGAACATGACTGGTTGCCTGTCTCTCTATGTGACCCTGCGATTGACTGGTGACCAGTCCAGGGTGTGCCCTACCTCTCACCCAATGTCAGTTGGGATAGGCCCCGCCTCCCTCGATCCCAAACAGGATAAGTGGAATAGATGATGGATGGATGGATAGTTTCACATGTTGGAATTCACAAGAAAAGGATGATCATAAAAGTCTTTCCCTTGACCTTTGACCCTTTAGAATCTATAGACACAAGTGCAAAGTTTGTGTTCAGTGGGTTCATGAAATATTGTGTTCCTCTGGCAAAAAATGTCCTTTGGCTTTTGTTACCTTGACCTTCATCCTATGAGAAGCCAAGAGTGACCAAGAGGAAACATGTTCTTGATCTTTGACCTGTGACTCTTAAAATGTTATCAGTTCATTCCTGTCTCATGGCAGACATTTGAGCAGTGTTTAAAGAATTATAAGACATGGGGTTGCTGGTTTGGTGGAGTAGTTGGCAACCAGGCACTACCCATATACAGTGCCCAGCATAAAAGAATACACCCCGGATTAAAAGTAATGTATTTATCAATATCTAAATGGACAAAAGAATTTCCAAAGTTTTGACAGAGCTGAGTTTAACAACATTTTTTTTACCATAAGATAAAATTAAAGGTAATATGATCACTAAAATTTAGCTTTGCTCCCACCCCTTTGATTGGGCTGTACTCATTTTTGCATCCTGATCTTAAATTGAGAAAAAAACTTTTTTGTGTGTAACTTAAAAAATCCTGTTTACAATCAATGGCCCACATTTGGGGCAGTATTTTGTGGTCTAGTATGCCATAGAAAATGCTGATTTTGAAAGGAGACTAAATGTTTTCTGAGTAATCTGAAGGGGTGTACTCATTTATGCTGAGCACTGTACATGCTTCTGCCAGTCCAGGGTTGAATCTAGCCTGTGGCCTGTTTGCAGAGTGTCCTTTCCTTCTCTCTCCGCCCCATTTGCAAGCCTGTCCACTGTCTCTCTCTCTCTGCTTTTGGGGCCTAAAAATGCCTCACAAATAATCTAAGAAAAAAAAAGAAATGTAAGAATGAGAGCAGAAATGGTCTCCACTGATAAAGAGACAGTTCTGTTAATTTTGCTTGAAAATATGAACAAGACAAAAGTTCGTGACAAAGTGCAGTTATGTCTGGTTCACTTCGACCTGCTGTTAGCATTAGCCTGAGCCCGGACTCAGGAAAAGTCTAGTTCCCAGTCCTGTGTTGAAATGACTGAAGTTGAAGAAGTAGACAGACGTGAAGTGATTCACACACACATAACGGTTTTAGCCGACTGTAGCTGCTCATTCCCTTAAAAAACTAAATTAATCTGCTGGGCCCTTTGGCCCCCCAAGGCTGGTAGCCTATATCTGAAGATATACAGTGCCATGAAAAAGTATTTGCCCCCTTCTTGATTTGTTACTTATTTGCATATTTGTCACACTTAAATTTTTCAGATCATCACACAAATTTAACATTAGACAAAGATAACCTGAGTAAAAACAAAATGCAGTTTTTAAATGATGATTTCATTTATTCAGGGAAAAAAGCTCTCCAAACCTACATGACCCTATGTGAAAAAGTAATTGCCCCCTGAACCTAATAACTGGTTGTGCCACCCTTGGCAGCAATAACTGCAATCAAGCATTTGCGGTAACCGGTGATGAGTCTTTCACATTGCTGTGGATGAATTTTGGCCCACTCTTCTGTGCAGAATTGTTTTAACTCAGACACATTGGAGGGTTTTCAAGCATGAACTGCCCGTTTAAGGTCACACCACAGCATCTCAATTGGATTTAAGTCTGGACTTTGACTCGGCCACTCCAAAACCCTATTTTTTTTTTAAGCCATTCAGAGGTGGACTTGCTAGTGTGTTTCGGGTCGTTGTCCTGTTGCATAACCCAAGTGAGCTTGAGCTCGAGGTCACGAACTGATGGCCGAACGTTGTCCTTCAGGATTTTCTGGAAGACAGCAGAATTCATGGTTCCATCAATCACAGGAAGTCGTCCAGGTCCTGAAGCAGCAAAGCAGCCCCAGACCATCACACTACCACCACCATGTCTGACTGTTGCTACGATGTTCTTTTTATCAAATGCTGTGTTGTTTTTACACCAGATGTAACGGGACTCACACCTCCCAAAAAGTTCAACTATTGTAACGTCAGTCCACAGAAAATTTTTTCAAAAGTCTTGGGGATCATCAAGATGTTTTTTGGCAAATGTGGGACAAGCCTTTGTGTTCTTTTTGGTCAGTAGTGGTTTTGGCCTTGGAGCTCTCCCATGGATGCCATTTTTGCTCAGTCTCTTTCTTATTGTTGAGTCATGAACTCTGACCTTAACTGAGGCAGGTGAGGCCTGCAGTTCTTTAGATGTTGTTCTGGGTTCTTTTTGACCTCCTGGATGAGTCCTCTTTGTGGTCTTGGTGTAATTTTGGTAGGCCGATCATTCCTGGGAAGGTTTGCCACTGTTCCAAGTTTTCTCCATTTGTGGATAATGACTCTGACCGTGGTTCACTGGAGTCCTAAAGCCTTAGAAATGGCTTTGTAACCCTCTCCAGACTGATAGATTTCAATCACTTTGTTTCTCATTTGTTCTTGATTATCTTTGGATCGTGGCATGATGTGTTTCTTTTCGAGATCTTGCAGCCTACTTCACTTTGTCAGATAGGTTCCAGTTAAGTGATTTCTTAACTCAACAGGTCTGGCAGTAATCAGGTCTGTGTGTGGTCAGTGAAATTGAACTCAGCTTTCAAAAAATGTGGTTTATCACAGTTAACTCATGATTTAACAAGGGGGGGCAATTACTTTTTCACATTGGGTCATGTAGGTTTGGAGAGCTTTTTTCCCTTAATAAATAAAACCATCATTTAAAAACCGCATTTTGTATTTACTCAGGTTATCTTTGTATAATATTAAAATTTGTGTGATGATCTGAAACATTTAAGTGTGACAAATATGCAAAAAGATAAGAAATCAGGAAGGGGGCAAATATTTTTTCATGGCACTGTATGTAGCTGTCTACAGCCAACAACCGAGCAGTGATAGGTTTTGGGTCTAGACATGGTGTACGCTGATCTCCCGCTAACTGTGTAAACAACAATGAGGCACAGAAATTTCTCAAGCCAGGGGGTGGGAATACTCAGGTAGAGGTAGGCTTATGCAAATAAAAATGCTTGTTACTTAACAGTATAGCCACAGACTCAACAGCTCGCCAAATGCCATGAGTTTACATTCATGCAGCCTGCTAAATACAGGTTTTGTTGTCTTAGATAAGCATAGACTGACACACCCCAAGCAGCTGTTTTAAAGACAATGTATGTAGAGTCAATAAGAACACTGATATGAAGTGTTTTTAATTGTATATTGTGCTGAAACATTACAGACAATTGCAAAGTTTGGTAAGCCCTGAAAACACAGGTGCAGATCTAATGACCATGTCCTCTCTTTGTCTCTCTCTGGTCTTCGTTACTCCACAGTGACCATCATGCTCCAGATGTGCCTGATCTTCTGCCTGCTCCCAGCTGTCTTCTCCCAATCAATGTCACCAACACCTAAGAAGGGTCGAAACTACACCATTCACTCCTCGCAGCTCGTCTGCAGTCTGCCAGGACCGGCGGGGCCACCTGGGAACCCAGGAGCCCCTGGATCACCTGGAGCCATGGGCCCTATGGGGGCCCCAGGGAAAGACGGCCCAGATGGAAGGGATGGAGAGAAGGGACAAAAGGGAGATGGAGGTAAAAAAAAAAAAAACATGGAGTGTGGTTCTTTAATGAGAGAGTTTTGGATGGGCTTTTGTTATCATGTGATATGTCGATTTTTTATGAATTTCATCTTTTAGTCAGGATGAACTTTTTGCTGTGTTTGAGAAAATCTTTCAAAGCACTCTTCAGTATTAATTTTGTTGACTTATTATTTTTGTCATAGTTTCCGTCAACAACCTTTTTTCCCCTGACAAAAACTAGACAGTAACAAATAAAAAACAAGTGCACATGGACAAAGCTAACTAAATTAACTGACATTTTCATCAACAAATGCAAACTAGACAAAAATGTTTGACAGAGACTTCAAATTAGACCTAATTTTGTCATGTAGAAAGTGGGGACAAGTTAAGAAAATATCCAATCACAGCTACTTTGGTTGCGTTGAAAGGTTGGATGAGTTAAGAGAGACATCAGATCACAACTCGCTTAGCTTCGTGGTGGTGGGATAGGTTGGGGAGTGACTTTACACTTCACATTTTAGTCAACTAAATTAAAATTAACTAAAATTAAAACAATTTAGATGACTAAATTATGACGAAAACTAAAAGATATTTTAGTTTAAAGACTATGACTTAACAAAATTAAAAAGTGCTGTCAAAATTAACTGTGGCACTCTTGGGGTATTACAAACCCCAATTCCACTGAAGTTTGGACATTGTGTAAAACAGATAAAAACAGAATACAATGATTTGCAAATCCTTTTCAAACTATATTCATGTGAATACACTGCAATGACAGGTTATTTAATTTTGAAGTCGACAAACTTCATTGTTTTTAGCAAATATTTTCCTATTTTATATTTGATGTTTGCAACACGTACCAAAAAAGCTGGGACAGGGGCATGTTTTACAGTGTGTTGCTTCATCTGATAAAAAACTGGATGCTCCTTTTCCTTTTTAGCCCAGAGGATACGGTGTCCTTGATTTACAAAATTTGCATATTATCAGAGAAAAAGTGAGTGAGGGGTGGCTTTTTTCATCTTTTTTAAGTCAGGTGTTTGGCTCTAGAAGGTTTAAACTGCAGCATTTTTCATGCAGTAAATCAGAGTGACTAGAATTTTGGGCTGTGATTCTAATTGATGAGCTGATGGGGCTCTGGATGCTCGACCAGCTGAGAACTTCTGCTCCTCATGCATGCAGGAAAAGTTTCCTCCCACCTTTTTTGAGGGTTTTATTCATTCATGACAGAAAATCTTTGTTGGAAAAATGTAAGAAATGCTGTGTAGGGTAGCATGTAATAGCCTGGTTGGAGTGCTCTCCCTGCAACCCAAGTCCTCCTGCTAATGGTCTGATTTGCTTTTATGCAATTTTTTTTTTAACATAAATGACAGCACTCTGTCCTGTTATTGATTCCATTTATCCAAGTCACAGTTGGACAACATGGCTCAAAAAACATCTTAGATTTTTCTGCATCAGACTTTGTTTCATGACCTTGACAGATTGATTCCCTGCTATGCTAAAAGCTGTGAATCCATTACATCACTGACATTCACCAAAGCCTGCCTGCACAGCGGTACAGCAGGTAGTGCTGATGCATCATGGGAAGAAGGTTGCTGGATCAACTAGATGAACAAGGCCTTCTGCGTGGACTCCCATGTGTTGGCTCTGTGATTGGCTGGCTATCTGTCCAGGATGTGTGAAGCCTCTTGCCCTATGTAAGCTGGGACAGGCTCCAGAAAAGGATAAGGTGGTGTAGAGAGTGACTGGCTGGCTGGATTTACTAAAGTAAAGTGAAAACTGTGCACTTGACCTTAAAGGAGCACCATATGAATGACTGACAGACTGGGGGAGGGGGCGGGCAGCAGGTAGTGCTACTGCATCATGGTGAGAAAGGGAAGTGGAGGTGGCATTCAGGTAGTGGATGGATGAGAATCAATGCTGTGTCTCTATGTGGAGCACACAAGCCCATGAAAAGAATATTGATTCCCTCGGGGTTCATGTGAAATTACTTGTCATCTCCTCCGCAGGGTCAGAGTTGGATAAGCATTTGAGGGCACTTGAACCAAATGAATATCACCATCATTTCTATGGAAAGGACAGTGATGATGAAAACATAGTAAGATGTTTTTCTTCAGCTCAAGATATGGAGGTACTTCACACATCTAATTCAAGAGACAGGTGTGTAGGAGAAAAGAAGTCAATCCAAACATGAAGATAGACTGCCGCACACTGTCTCACTTGCAAGAAATCCGTTACAAATAAATTAATTTCTTCATTTCAAGAACATTGGTTATGCAAGAGCAGAGTGTAAATATAAAAATTTCAAGAGAAGATTTACATTTTTAAAAATCTTGATCTTACAAAAGGCAATTGAAAAAATGGATATATGTCCAGACCTTATTCAGTTGATATCAGATCTAGAAGACCTGTTTGCCAAGTTATCATGGAAATGTGGATAACTGCCATTTCAACACAATGGTAACAAATCCTTAAAAAATTAGGACTGTTCGATGAAAAAGATCTACATTCTTAATGAAAAGAATTACTGAGCCAAGTTCAGGTATTAAGCACATAGAATAAAGTAGTAAAACATTTTACATTTTTGTTAATCTAATTTATATAAAAGTGCAACTAGAAGTGAATAAGTCATGATCAAGACTTCTCATCAAATTGAAAACATGTTCTTTTAAAGACTTAATAATGAGTTATCTGTTTCATGGGAGGAGACAAATTTATGGATAATATTAAAGGGACAATAACGACTCTTATGGGCGGCATGGTGGCGCAGCAGGCAGTGCACAGCAGGAAGGTTGCTGGCTTGATTGGTCAGGGCCTTTCTGTGTGAAGTTTGCATGTTCTTCCTGTACATGTGTGGGTTCTCTCCGGGCACTTCGGCTTTCTCCCACAGATCAAAAACATGCTCACTAGGTTGACTGCTGACTCCAAATTGCCCTTAGGTGTGAGTGTGAGCGTGAATGGTTGTCTGTCTCGCTATGTGACCCTGTGATTGACTGGCGACCGGTTCAGGGTGTACCTCGCCTCTTGCACAATATCAGCTAGGATAGGGTCCAGCTCCCTTGACCCTGAAAGGGATAAACAGTGTAGATAATAGATGGATGGATGAATAATGACTCTTGTGCTACCTCCACCATATAAAGGCCAATCAAAGCAAAGCTTGTCTAGTTAATAATATACAGTCTTCCCAACATGCATATAACGTGACAACATAACAACATAACATGCACATATAGAAGTGCTCAGAGAGCAAAAACTTCTGCCAAAGCATTTCTGACATTGTTAATGAACTTTTTTAGAAAATGTGGAAATCTGCCCTATCACACAGTATTAACAAATCCATAAAAAATGATCCATATTCCGATCATCACCTAAATCTTATTACTTCTTCCTTGTGCCATGACCAACATTCCCTGGCAATTTCATCCAAAATCTATGAAACACTTGCTGAATTATCTTACTCACAGACAGACAATCAAACAAATGCCGGGGGTTACCATGGGACCATTAATATCACGTAAGATAAAAACATACATTCATGAGATATTTCAGGCTGCTCTGATTCTTATTTTAAATCTTTGTGAATATTTTTTGCATGCAGTGCTGGACTGAGAAACATTTTCATCCTCTCGTCATTTTGTCTCTGCTCTCAGGTGATCAAGGCAGGACAGGGAACCAGGGCAAACCGGGTATAAAAGGTCGGGAAGGTGTAATCGGTAAGGCAGGACCTAGAGGACTAAAAGGACCGAGGGGGGCACCCGGGGTCACAGGAAAAAAAGGACCAAAAGGAGAGCGAGGGGACGTTGGTGATCATGGCAAGCCTGGAGGCTGTAACTGTGGGGGTACGGCCCGGGCAGCCTTCTCTGTGGCCGTGACGAAGAGCTACCCCAAAGAGAGGCTGCCCATCCGCTTCAGCCGAATCCTGCTGAATGAGGGGAACCACTACAACGCCAGCAGTGGGAAGTTTGTCTGTGCCATCCCCGGGGTCTATTATTTCACATATGACATCACTCTGGCTAACAAACACCTGGCCATTGGGCTGGTCCACAACGGACAGTACAAGATCAAGACTTTTGATGCAAACACAGGGAACCATGATGTGGCCTCTGGCTCTACCGTCCTCCACCTGAAAGAGGCAGACCAGGTGTGGCTGCAGATCTTCTACTCCGAGCAGAACGGACTCTTCTTTGACCCTTTCTGGACTGACAGCACCTTTACTGGCTTTCTAATCTACCCGGACCAGGACTATCTCAATGAATCTGATAGAAAAGCCAACACTCGAGATGACAGTTAATGCCTTAATCTGTATCAATGTTTGATTGTTTTTCAGTGATTAAAGTGACTCTAAATTAAATGTGAAATCCACATTCCAAAAGTCTGTTTCACATGAGCAGGCCTCAGTGTTTTTCTGGACTTTGACTCTTCTGACACCAGGGGGCGCACAAACAGCGATAAAAAGGTCAGCCTGAGCTGGATTTTAATGTTGAGAAACCACCTGCAGAACCTTTGTGAAACTAAGTTGCTGAAAGTCCTTAACAGAAATAAACTTAAGTTAGTAGCATTTCTTTCACTTCTTTTTTATTTACCTCACAGGAGCTGGAAATCTTCACTGAGCGAACAATTTGCAGGCGTAACAAATTAGATCCGTCCCACTATTTTTTCAGGATTATGAGTTTTGCATTTACAAAACCTCATGTATCAGTATTTGTCTTTCTCTCTGTGCTTATGCGTCAGACTGAGAAGTCAAAATATATTTTGCAATTTTGCTTGAACATCATAAAAAGGACCATTAGCCAATTAAGGTGGGACATTAAGTAAAGCGTAAATAAAACAAAATACAATGATTTACTATCTATATCTATATTTGTATATATATGTTTTTTTTTTTACCTATATTCAACTGAATATACTACAAAGAGAAGATATTCTGTGTTTAAACTGAGTAACTTACGTAATATTAATTCATTTTGGATTTAATTCCTGCAACAAGTTCCAAGAAAGCTGAGACAGGTGCAACAAACAAGTGGGAGAAATGCTAAAAAAGACCTGTTTGGAATTTTCCACATGTGAACAATTGGAAACAGCTTGGTGTATAATTGGGTTTAAGAGGTCAATGATGTATCTACAAATTAATGTTAAAACTCTACCATGCAATGCCAAAGCCAGAAATCAACAATACCAGAAATGCCACTGACTTCTCTGGGAAGTCATGGATATGGTGTCCTCCAGGCTGAAGAGAAAATGGACCATCCATACTGTTATCAGAGCAAAGTCCAAAAGCCAGCATCTGTGATGTATGGGGGTGTGTTAGTGCCCACGGCATGGGTAACTTGCACATCTGTGAAGGCACCAATAATGCTTAAAGGTACATACAGATTTTGGAGCAACATATGCTGCCATCCAAGTTATGTCTTTTTCAGGGACGTCCCTGCTTATTTCAGCGAGACAATGAAGACACATTCTGCACGAGCTACAACAGCGTGGCTTCGTGGCAAAAAAGTAAGGGTACTAGACTGACCTGCCTGCAGTCCAGGCCTGTCTCCCTCTGAAAATGTGTGGCACATTATGAAACACATATGACAATGGAGACCCTGGACTGCTGAGCAACTGAAGTAGCACGTCAAGCAAGAATGGAAACAATTCAACCTACAAAGCTTCAACAATCAGTGTCCTCTGTTCACAAACACTGAGTGTTGTTAAAAGAAAAGGTGATGTAACAATGGTAGACATGGCCCTGCCCCAGCTTTTTGGAACATATTGCAGACATTAATTTCAAAATAAGTGCAGATTTGCAAAAAATAATGAAGTTTATCAGTTTGCATTACATATCTTGTTTTTATCGTGTATTCAATTGAATATTGGTTGAAAATGATTTGTTAATCATTGTATTATTTTTTCATTTATGTTTTAGATGTTCCAACTTCATTGGAATAGGAGTTATTACTTCCCGTCTCAGAAATTCAATTATTGACATGAAATAATAGTTAAAAACGTCCTCAAAGACTTCATTGCTGGATTATCACCAAACAGGAGTCTGTTTTAGATGTCTATTAAATAAGAATTTTACTTTTTTTTTCTCTCTCAGACTTCTGACTTAAATTCAGGAAAAAAAAACCCTTTTAATTCCAGAATTCTGACTTAAACTCCAGAATTCTAATTTTCTTTAGAATTCTGACTCAAACTTCCAAAATCTGACTTAAATTCCAGAAGTCTGGCTGGAATTCCAGAATTCTAAAAATTCAAGAACTCAGACTTAAAATCCAGACTTCTGACTTCAATATCAGAATCCTGACTTGTATCTCGGATCTCTAAATCTAATTCCAAAATTCTGACTTGAACTCAGAAGTCTGACTTAAATTCCAGAATTCTGACTGGATTTCCAGAATTCTAACTTAAATTCGAGAACTCTCACTTAAATTCCATAATTCTGGCTTGAATCTCAGAATTCTGACTTAGGCTACATCTCAGAACTCTGACTTAAATTCCAGAACAAACTTTAACTCATGATTTATTTTAGAATTAATTCCAGAAATCTCAGAATTTTGAATTTTTGTCCCAGGATTCCAACTTAAATCTCAGATTTTAATTCCCAAATTCTGACTTAAATATCAGATTTCTAAAAGTCTTACATAGCCAATGATTACCAGCCTCTAACCTTTTCGATCTTTGGCTCATCAGTTTTTGTCCATGAAAATGAAAATCACACTGTATTTCAATTTTGACGTTTTCATTGTATAAAAAGACAACGCCACTCGATCTCCGTTATAGTATAAGAGATTCAGACCCCCAAATTCAAAGACTAAAGACACACTGACCTTTTGCTGGACTGAGGACATTTTTTAGTCGAAACCTGACTTTTTGTAGTTCATCCCTCGCCTTCCTCCTCAGGACTACAACTCCCAGGCGGTAGGGGGCCGCGCACGTCGAGCGCACGAGCTCTCCTCGCAGCTCAGCGCCACAGCAGCAGCTGGTGCAGCAGAGGACGGTTACGGCACTTTGTTACAGCGGAGCCAGCGGAGAGAGGACGGACGGGCTCGGTATCACGGAAAAGAGTGAGCGGTTGGGGGAAAACGGCGCTAACCAGACGCTTGTTGCCGGGAGCTCACGGCGGCAGATGTTTTGTGAACTTACCGGCGGATTTCCCGGGTGTGTTTTCGCCGATAAAGAGCGGTGTTTTCTCAAAGTTGAGCCGAGGAGGAGTTCAGGATGTCGGACTGAGACAAAGGGGTCTGGGGGGCATTCCCGTCGGAGCGGTGAGTGGCACATGTAATAACGGCAGGGATAAAAAGTTCACCGGACTGTTGAGGAGCAGAGTCGTGTCCGTGTGTCCGTGTTTAGTCTCTTTGTCGAGTTTCTCCGTGTGTTTTTAACGAGGCTCGTGTTCGTGAGCTCGGTGGGCAGTTAACTTGAGAAGGCTCTCTGTCTCGTGGTGTGGACCCTCCATAATCACAGATGAAGTGGGAGATCGTAATTCAGTATTTTGGTAATTTTTGGTTTACAAATGTGTCAGAAAAGTGGACTTATTTTCTAACAAGGCTGCGTTTATTCCTCTGACCCTCAGCGTGGTCGTGGGGTATTTAACTGAGCCATTTAAATTCCCCAGCAGATAAAATGGCCTGTGAGTGTGCAGGCTGCGGAGGGATTAGCTAGGTGTTAGAAACTTTATTAAAACCACTGTACTTCATTTTAGGGCAAGAAGCCTTTCCTTATGAGCGAATGTGTCCACAAAAATGGCATTTAACTCTACAAAATAGATTCATGGATGATTTTAGACCGATTTTTGCCTGCTTTAGCTGCACTAATTTACACTACAGCTGTCCTGAAACAGTGGAAAAAGAAATATCATAGCTTTGGAATACATTGAGGCTTTTGTAAGTGTTAAATTTCCATTTAAAATATCCCAGTTCATTAAACAAGAGGATTTTAACAAGAACAACTTTATCTAGAGATAATTGTATTGAGCTTTAAACTAGGGTTGCACGACATTGGGCTTTTACCAATATCTGATAATCCAATATTTCCATGCTAAAAGCCCCCCCTTTACTGAAATTGACCTGGAATTCCGGAATTCCAATCAGAATTCTGGATTTTAAGTTAGAATTCTGAGAGATTCAAAATTGTGAGATTTTAGTCAGACTTCTGGAATTGAAGGCATACTTCTGGAACTGAAGTGGAAATTCTGATATAAAAATTCAAAATTCATAGATTTTAGTCAGACTTCAGAGTTTAAGGCGTATTTCTGGAATTAGATTCAGAGTTCTGAGATATAAGCCAGGATTCTGATGTTAAATTCTGGAATTTAAGTCCAAGTTCTTGAATTCAAGTTAGAATTCCTGAAATTTATTCAGAATACTGGAATTTAAAGTCTTAATTCATGAATTTAAGTCAGAAGTTTGAGAGAGAAAATCAAATTTTTGATTTAATAGACATTTAAAACAGACTCTTGTTTGGTGATAATCCAGCACTGAAGTCTTTGTGGACATTTGTAAATATTATTTCATGTCAATAATTGAATTTCTGAGGAGGAAGTAATTATTCCTATTCCAATGAAGTTGGAACATCTAAAACATAAATGAAAAAAATACTACATTGATTTGCAAATCCTTTTCAACCTGTTTTCAATTGACCAGTTCCAATACTTTTGACAACCTATTTATTATAGAAACAGATGCAAAGCAAGAAACACAACATTTCCAGTCTGTAATGAAATGTACTTTTAATTGACAAAAGTGGACCTAGAGAGATGATGAGGTAAATCATCGTGGTACTAGAGTACATTTTAGCAATATTAAAGCCAACATATGGGATGTTTATGGACAATTTTAGTGTCAGAATATCAAAAATGTTCATATCAGCCAGTACTAATATTTGTCCAGTATCCCTAGTTAATCCTCTGTACTTCACATTTTAGGACAAGAAGCCTTTGGGTATGAAAGAATATGACATCCAGTACTGCTAAATAGAAGTACTGACCCTTTTTTTGGAAGCTGAAGCTCCACTAATTTATTTTTCGTTGCTCCTAAAATAGTACAAATTTAAAGATCATAGGTCAAGGGGTACTCAGTATCTAAAAACATTGAGGCATAGACCTCATTGGAATTGTTAAATCCTCATTTTTAAGATCTTAGTGTACTGGACAATATGTTTTTAACAAGAACAGCTGTAGCTTAAAGTAAATATCTTGATTTTTTTAAAAACACAAATAGCCTATTTTGTATGAAATGATGGCCTGAATGTGCTGCTTTCACAAAACTATTCAATCTGATATGTTATCATTGATTTATTTTAGTTATACATTATGTCTGCTGTAATGTGAAATCCTACATTGTTGAGGCATCGGTGTTGAAAAAGTTTACAATTCATCAAAAAGAGTTTTGATGAATTGTAAACTCGTTTCTGTCCTCCGTGCTGATACTACTTTGATTAAAGCAAATAATAAAAAACTGCTGTCAGTAATTGATGCATTAATTTTATTGGGATCACAAAACTTTAATGTGACAGCTGAAAAATGAAGCAAACAGGTATTTGTATGCTGATGTTAAGCAACAATCTTGTGGGGTATTTGACCCTGTGTTTTAAAGGAATAGTTCAGTAGTTTTTGTGTAGGGGTAGGATTGGGAATTAAAATCAAATCCAGTTAAGAACTCTTAACTAGTAGGCAAAGGAATTGACATCTTTTGTTTTTTCTTAACAGTTCCGTGATTAATTACTTCCACAAGGATCTTCATATTGTACAGCAGATGGATCTGACTGATTCCAACTGTCATCAAGCAGATCAGTCTTGCAAAGCTTCAGGCTGGAACGGTTGTTTCCGGTCAGATGATGACCAGATATTTTAGCATCATTTTAAGAAGAGAGAGGCAGTTTTGACAAATGTGGGTTAGTTGTGCTGAAAACATGAGTGACTGCAAACCTCGAGCTAGCCCACGATGAATACGACTGACAGAACATTCATTTAATCACCTTGTAGTTTTCCTTGAAAGGCTCTGCTCTGCCCGGTCACATGTTATGGGATCTTGCCCAGATGGACAAGTACAAATCAAGGATGTCTGGCTCTCATCTGAGGCTGTCAGTCCAATGTATGTCTAAGAAGTAGTCATGGCAGACGGGAGACAGGCAGTCAAAAGTGTGGCTTGATTTTACACAATTTGACGCTTACTGCACAACATCCAGTGTAATTTCCGGCAAGGATGGAAACACCAGAGCAGTTTTAATTTTGACACACTTTTTAATTTAGTTTTAGTTATAGTCTTTGCCTAAAATAACTTTTAGTTTTAGTCATAATTTAGTCATCTTAATTGATTTAATTTTAGTCTAATTTTCGTTGACAAAATTTCACAACATTTTAGTCGACGAAATCTACTGTAAATGTAATCAACTAAAATATGAAATGTAATGTGTAAGGCATTTTTTTAATTTTTCCATGAATTTCTAAAGTCATGTAAAATGAAACATCTAATAACCCTTTATTGAATGCTTGTAAAGTTTGAATGTCTAGATGAACAGAAACAAATTGAACTTTTGTGTGAAATGCAGTCACCTTTATTTAGTCTACCTGGCAGAGCATCTCAGTGACAATACCAGAATTGACAGCAAACAGTGAACCTGCTCTACATGAATATATCAATTCATAAAGAGAGGAGCTCTGATTGGATTGGTCCCCAACTTATCCCACCACCATGAAGTTAAGGCAGTTGTGACTGGATGTCCCTCTTAACCCATCCAACCTTTCCACACAACCAAAGTAGCTGTGATTGGATATATTCCTAACTTGCCCCTACTTTCTACCTGACCAAATTAGGTCTGATTGGATTAAGTCTCTAACATTTTCGTCTAGTTTGTATTTGTTGACGAAAATGTCAGTTAATTTAGTTTTAGCTTTTGTCCATATGCACTTGTTTTTATTAGTTACTGTCTTGTTTTCATCAGGGGAAAAAATGTTGTTGATGAAAACTATGACAAAATAATTAGTCAACAAATTTAGCACTGCACCAGAGACATGATGAAACAGTTCTCCTCCCAGAATATCATGGAATATCAGGACAGCCATGTTTCTGCTGTTGTTGACCCAGTAAACTTAGACCTACGTTTTCATGTTGAAAATCCATAGGAGGAAGGTAATCAGTAAAGAACTGGATTGAAAAGAAGAATCAATAATGATACTGACATCAATAAAATCTTATCAATACATACCGTAAGTAGGGCTGTATAAGGTTCATTCCAATAGTCAGTACATTAGCCACAATGATTTTGATCAGTTCTGCTCCTGTAAGGACAGAACATCACAGAAATTAGGCTCTACATCGCTACAGATCAGGCAAAGAGCTGCAGATAATTGCTGAATTGTTGGTGAAACCAAAATTCAAGAGAAGAATTGGAGTGGTTGTTGACTGAACACATTTAAATGCTTTACTTTTCAACTGTCAAGCTGCTTCATTTTAGGTGTGCTACAGCGCACTGTAGCCTAGTTGTCCGTCCGCCTGGAGTGAAGTGAAATCAAAGGGGCTTGATACCAGAGAAGTAAAGCACTGTAATTGTGTTCAGTAGAGAGAACAATAGGAGTGGGAAAAAGCATTAATGTTACAGCTACCTGATACATCATCATCCTGGCATATGAATGTGCAGCCTATGTATCAATATTTAATTAACAACATATGGGTTCATGTTTATAGTTTCTACAGAGAGGAGCTGTTTGTCCGTCAAGTACTTGAGCATTTGTTTTTTGTTTTAACTGTTCAAGTTGTATTTTAGCACCAGATTGTTCTCACAGTTGTGTAATGTTAATTTGGTTTTTACAAAGAAAGCACTGACTTTGTACCATCTAAGTCTTTGTCAAACTTTTTTCTCCTGAGTAAGTACTTACAACCTACAATCTCCCCCATCAGTTCCATTTTCTTTTCTTCAGTTTCTCAATGTGACATGTTGTTGTACGATACTCCTGCAATATGCCAATTATCATAGTATTGTTGTGTCATATCATTTTGGGAGCTTCCCTGAGATTCCCAGTCCTGATTCACACACTCTGACGTCTGCAGGGAATGTGGAATGACCAGTTCACCTTATAACTATGTTTTTGGTCTTTAGGGGGAATTAAACCAATGCATGCACAAGGAGAATCGTTAAACCCTCACAGAAAGGCCTTGGATTACTGGGGAGTCGATCTAGCAACCCTCTTCCTTTGACTCAACAGCTGCACCACCGTACAGCCCTAAAATGCAAATGTATAACTATGAGATAGCCTTCATTCATTTAAGATTTTGATAATTGATTTAATCGAAGAGAGAACTTTTTTGACTAATGGTGTTTGCTAAAACTTATTGACTTTATTTTTAGAGACTAAAACGGCGGGCCTATATCAGAGACGCACAACTTTGGATACCAAAAGGGCAGCATTAAAATTAGAGGGCCATCCTGTGATAGATAAGAAGCCACTTCATCAACATTTGTCTATATAAATTACTTAATCTTATGAGCTAAACACAGAATTGAAGCCACACACTTAGTAATTATCAAAGTCAATTTTACATGTTTATTTAGACCAATGCATCAAAGCAAGATTCAAAGTCTCTTTTTTATGTTTTTATAGAAGATTTTGTCAGATTTTCATCATAAACACACATTTATTGGATATTTAACTGACTGGTGGGTTGCATTTACGATATAGAGGACCGCATGTGGCCCCTGAGCCAGCAGTTGTCCATCTCTGGCCTATATGAGTATGTGTGACTAAAATTAAAACATGCTTGTGTTAAAAGACTAAGACTGGCTTCAACAGTACTAAATACCAATACCAAAATGAACACTGAACCTTAAACTACTTTACTAAAACAGAAATGTGATTTACTGTCAGTGACGGGATTTTAAATTTACTCCAGTTAACGTAGTAAGTAAAGATAGTTTAGAGAGGTCAGAGTTCTGCATTCACAGTTATTGATTGATGGTGTAAAGCAGTGGCTCTCAAATGGTGTGCCTTTGGGAAGTTTGGAAAACCGTATGTTATTGTTACAACTACACAATGACACACAATGACAAACAGTGACTTTAATATATGTATATTGGGATTTTATTTTGTATATTCAAAGGAATACTATCTTTATAGGTTACAAAAAGTAATGGATTGAGGAAATTATTTATTTTTTCGCTCTGTTTATTAGTCCACCCATGAACAATTTCAAAGTTGTGATGCTGCATTTGAAAAATTGGATCAAAATTCTATGTAATTTCTTCAATAATCATGTTGATTTATATTTAATTTGCAATATAGCCATTTGTCAAACTCTGTTAGGCATTAGAAGGTACAAATATACATGCACGAACTGATAAGAAAGCATGACACGTTACTTTGTGAGGATTTTCTTACGAAATATTTTGCCAGGAAAATTCAAGTCACTACATGTGACATGTTGCGTGGAAATCTCATGTGTTGCATAAAAAGTTATTTATGATTACTGAAATGATTTCCTGTTGTTAAAAGGGGGATTTAACACTTTCAAAGAGCTCTTCATTTAAACAGTTCCTAAAGGGCCTGAGTATTTTTAAATATCTGATCCTAAAATGATCCTTTAACAGACTTTAAAAGACAATTAAGGTAAATAAACAAGAAGAGCAGTGAAAATATGTCTGCATTTTAAAATGTAATCATATTTTAAGGATTTCAGCATAAATTACAAAGTTCATGTGACACTTTAAGTTGTAAAACATAACAATCTACTTAAAAAATGTACCTGTCATAATGTCAGTATATTTCTTGTTAATAGCCTGAACAGTGATAAGACTTTTTCAGCTTTGAATGTGTTTTTAAATGAAGCCCTGTGATTTCCAAACATCCATTCAGACGAGAAATGATCGGAGACTTACTGTATTTTACCCTTCTGTATCAGTTGGAATCCTCAAAGAACGCAGTGTTTATTTATATTTTAAGTCATGCTTTTGTAGATTAATCAACTATTGGATTATTTGAGCTTTGTCTGATATGTAAATGTGCCTCTGCAGGTAAAAACTTGTTTCTGGAAGTCTCCTCTGGATGGGAAAGATGGAGAGGGAGTTGCAATGGTGGAAGGGACAGCTAGCTGCAGACATCCATCAATCCCTCCGCATCAAGGTGAGTCCGACAGCACAGGCCGTGCTTTTATTCTGAAGGAGCTTACATTTACACATTAAAATCATCGTTAAAATGATCAGATCTATGCAGCTTTTTCAATCTTCAACACATAGGACAAATACTGTGATTAATATTACAGTCAGGATCTTTATCATCTCAGTGTTTTTGCAGATCCTTCAAAAAAGTTTTTAAAGGATGAAGTCCGAGACGTAAGGACATGTTTGATCAAATCACTGTTCAGTCAGCATCAGAAAAGAGTTTTTAATTGTCCTTGTTGAGCCTGTTTTTCATGTGGCAATTCATAGAAAACCAGGTGTTATATGCGGCTGCCAACTCATTATTTCTCACTTAAAATCACATGGACTGCACCATTAACAGTCAGAGTCCGAATGGCGATTCTAAGGACTTAGTGTCCTGAACGTTACCACAAATTCAAAATTGCAGACTTTGCACCCGCAGGTTTGAGGGCTTGATTTTTTTCTACTTAAGTCACTTCAGGAGGAGTCATGCTTGATGGCATTCTTCCACCATTGAGGCTCTTCACATTAAAATATATCATCACTGAGTACAAACACTTAAATGATCTATAATTTATAAAATAGTATTGTAAATGACATGGATAGCAAAATGTCTATGGTTATGATTATGAATCCCTTTAATTTTATAAATTAAGCGTGTGGTTTTGGAAAGAAACTATCTAAAAATAAATGCAGAGCAAGTCATAGATGGATGAGTTCACTAAAATAAAGCATCATGGAATTTATACCCACTAAAGCACTCATATAAATGGAATAATGCCACAATTTTGGGTTTCTGAGTTTGAAAAATTATAAGTTTGCTTGCTTTTCATGAGTGGTCTTCTGCATAGATTTTAAAAAGACAGCTGCTTGACTTTTTAGAAGACCTTAAATATCCTATTCTGCACGTTTTTTTAATGGCAAATTACTCATAATTGATGCATTTTTTCTGAAAATTAGTCGAGAAGCAAGTAAAATTAAATAACAACAAAAAATAAAACAGCGAACTGATTAAATTTGAAGTAATAGCTTTAATAATAGTGTTGAAGTGATGAAGTCATTGCTGAGAGTGAAATTCTTGTAGATGGTGGATTTTACTTCTGATATTTCAACTTTTGGAGACACTTTTATGGGTTTTTGGATTATTATGGAAATAAGCTCCTGTGGCAAAGAGATTGAAGACGCGTAATTGTTGTGTTCATCAAATAATCTTCACAAATAGGGATGGGGATTGATAAGACTTTATTGATACTGATGCCATTGTTGATTCTACTAATTGATCTGATTCTTTATTGATTACTTTATCAATTCCTGCTGATTTTCTGTTTGGAAAAAAGTTCACCTACAAAGGTGTCGGGCACAGGTCACTCCTGATATTCAAAGCACATGAATGCTTCTTGCTGTTTCCACCAGCTGACAGTTGTGCAGTTAGCGTCATTTTGACGAAAAATAATACACTATTTTGACCACTTCTACTCACCATCTTCTATGATTTTTGATGTCTTCCTTGATTTGTAAAGCATGCGTACCGAAGTGGAGGGAATTTACAAGCAAAATGACGAATGATATCGGTGCTGTGAGGGCTTTATTATCGATTTTCAACTGGAATTGGTTTTTGATTCCCATTCCTATACACTAATGAACACTACTCATATCATTTTCAGAGGGTAAATGCAATTGTTTAAAGTAAACAGCTTATGTATGACTATAAAGCAGGGGTAGTCAATGTGGTCGTGAGCACCTGGTAACCCACAGGAAGCCTGTGTGGTGTCCCCAGGAACATTTTAGAAACAGCATGTTACCACCAAAGAACTTGAGAAAAAGCACCTTTTTAATTTTAATTTCTGTTTTAAAATATGTCATACTAATATCAATACAAAAAACAGCAAATTAAATATGTGTGTACTACTTTAAACTGTCTAGTTTCTTTTAAACTTTGACCTTTGAGAGTCCAAAGTTTACACTGATGCACCGCCATCACCACTGATGCAAGCATGGGCCCTTATAGTACCACCTGTACAAAAAAATCACAAAAGTGTGACTGTTGTACATGTCAGTTAAGATTAATGAATAAATAAATCATTAAAGATGCATGAAGTATAATGGTCTCATATTATTGATCATTAGTAATAAATATTGTGGGAATCATTAAAAGTAAAAAGTAAACATTGGTGTCATATGTAGCCTATTAAATGCATAATAACAATCATTTTAAAGTAAGCTATATACATTTATATAACTCAGAAATAGGACTGAACGATTTTAGGAGAAGATCTAATTGTGATTTTTCTGGCAGATATTGCGATTTCAATTTGATTCCCAATTTTCTTCAAATCAAGCTCCAGTGCAATATTCACTGTGTTTACAGTATAGACAACTGTAAGGAAATCAACGCTCAAAAGCACAAAACATGTTATTCATCATCTAATATTGGTGATAAATAATCTGTTTTCATTATTTCAGGGATACTCCAACTTCTACTTCTAAACAGAGGCTTTGTGTTGTTGACCTGCTTACCAGCACTTCTGTAAATGCAAATTTCCTGCACTTTTGTAAAATAGTGTGTGTAAAATAGTTGACACAACAGATCCTGGGTCAGTCAGGAATGCCGCAAAAAATTGGCGATCACATGATTGCGTTGCCTGAAATTGCGAGTTCAATCTGAAAACGATAGATCTTTCAGCCACACTCAGAAACATTAAACAAACAAGTGGCCCTCCATAATACTCCTCACCTTTTGGGCTGCTCTCAGGCTCAAAACTGTTGGTGACCCCTGCTACAAAGGAACTGAACCATGACACACTGATTCAATGCTGTGGGTTTGTGGCTGTTTACACTGAAAACCTGTGCAGGACGACTTTTATAATCTACATTTTAACACAGAAAACACACAGGAATGCATCAATAAGTAGAACTAGCCTGGGCATTTGTAAAATCCTATACATTTCCATCTCTACAGATAACTTATTGAAAACTCTGGTTGACTCTGAGATGATAAAAGAAGATAAAGATTATAAAAGAACCAGAAAGTGAAGCTGCCCATTAATTTCCTTGTTTCAGGACTCATTAGTGCACCACTCTACACAGTCTCATATCAAAGGCCATTGTTGAGATTCCATCTCACCTTCCTATATATCACATACCTTTCTGACAGTTGGGAGGAAAACATAATTACTGGGTCCTGCTGTCTATTTAAACATGATCTAAATGAGATCACTCAGAGGAGTAAAGGCTCATTAATTGCGTGTGTCTTAATTAACCTCGAAGTGTGATCATATTTCTTCCCATGTGTCACTTTAATGGAGACATCTGTCAGCGGGCTGGCATGTTGGAGCCTGGACTCTGCTGCCAGGTTCACTCTGACAAATACAGATCAGGTTTTAGATATCCCGTCCCAGAGATCGTAGCACAGAGCGAGGTCTGTCAGTGAATCAGATGTCTGTGAGTCTTCAGCGTGAGTCACTGGGCTACTCACAGTTAGATTCAGTGTGTGACTCAGAGCAGCGAGCTGTCAGTTAGACTGAAAATCTTTATGTCGAGCTGGAAACTAAACAACACACCCACTCTTTTCTCATATATGCTGTAATGAGAGGGAGAGGGAGCTGCTCTGATGTTGGGCTGGATTGTCCTGTATCAGCATTTCTGGTGAAATCCAAGGGAGCAAACTCACCACATTGAACATATACCATGCCACGCTCTGCCCTTATTTTAAATGTTCTGAAGTTATCCTGCTTTAAGTCAGCCCTTAGCATGATAATAGGCATGAATGCTAAAAATGCTCGGCTTGTAGAAGCAGATTCAGTCGATGGCTTTATTCAGATAACAAAAGTGGAAACAAACTAATTTTTTGTTTCAACTAAAAATGCTTCTCTGGGCATTTCAGAGCAGGACTTTTTCACTTTTCATTTGAGAGTGGACTTATATTTATTCATTTCTGCATCAACCATCAACATAAATGACATCATTTAACATAAATGTATACCTTTAGACCAGTTAAACTCATTTTAATGACAGTTCAACTAGATGCTGCTGTAGTAATCAACATCATTCCTCTACAGATTATATTCATTTTAGAAATTCATGTTTGTATTAGTACAAATAAAGATTGAATAATTGACTCTATATTCAACGGAGACAAATGTGATGAGGACATATTTATGATCTGGGAGTCCATGAGTTTGTCTCTATCATGAATTCTGATTTTTTATATATAAAAGGAAGAGTATTGCTTCAGCCTGCTGTATTGTAAAGTGTCTTGAGACAACACTTGTTATGAACTGTTGCTACACAAATAAAGATTGATTAATTGGTTGATTGATGTATTTGGTTATGAATATTTGCCAAATTCTCACATACTTGTAATTCAGAACTAGCTTTACCAAAGACAGCCTTGATAAAGAGCTTTAAATACCCAAAATTCAAGTGAAGGATACGTTGTCTCCAGTTTAGACACAAAACTTTATTTATACATGTAAATCGAGGGTTGAATCAATTCTCAACAAACTGTTGGACTGTTTGGGATGACGTTCATCATTCAGTACGCACATATGAATTGTAATATTTTCTGTTTCAAGTAAAAACAGATTTCATGAGTTTGTGCCATTTGCCCTCTGTATTAGCACTGCTGTGTTTGAGCCCATGAATTAGGATGCAGGGTTAAGCAAACTTCTACCACAAGAAACAGCGCTCTAAAGCTGGGCCAAGACATCACACTACTGCTCTGAGAGGAGAGGCAGCAATATGCACCCACCCGTGAATCATGAGGACCCCTCATTCTTCTAATCCATGGTGGAGTGGATAGGTCAGCAATTGTCAAAGCTGAAATCAATGACATTTTAAGCTGATCAATACTGCAGTGGAGCCTTATGGGCCCTGTTACATAACGTCATTTTTTTAAACCATTGACGCACACACATCCATTGGGTTTTGTTGGGGGGACACAAACTCCAAGCACATCAGCATTTTACATTTAGTGAACAGAATATGTCATAACTTTTCACCTGGTAACTGAACAGCCTAATAACATAGTGGCCCCTGCAGCCAAAAATCTGATCTTTTCAGAACAGCAGTGAAAAGCACTCAGACTTTGTTGGAAGTCCTGTTAGTTAAAAAATGTGATTTACTTTTTAATTCATGCTTAAGTCAGCTGGATGAATGCTAGAAACAAACTTGATGATCCTTACTAGGTCTTGATGCCTGGGAAAATGATAATTAGACAAACAAGCAATATGGCATCATGGTGTGTTCAAATACAACGTCAAGAAAAAGAAAATTAAGTGTCTGAGATAGTTGATAATTACTGCTGCTCGCAGGTCAAATTAGTTTCCTCAGCCTTTTAAAATAGGTAGAATAGATGTTCCTGAGGGATTTAAAGCACTTGAAACTTTTTTTAATGTGTTTATTCTTTTAAATTGTAACATCATAAACGGCATCAGGGAGGTTAATTGAAATTTCTTTTTTTGCATGAAAGTAAAATGAAGAAATCAAAGCTTCAGAAAAGTGTATCTCTGTATGCCTTCTTTAAAATCTGATGTGTGAGGACGGGAATATAAAAACTCTGCAGAGATGGATCTGCTAGTTTTGCTCAAAACTGCACCAATATGATTAGTTTACGTCAAAGGGTGAAGCAGTATCATACCTTAATATGTAACGCTGATATCAGAAATAAACATATGCTGATACTAATGTTGTGTTAACGATGTTGTGGACCACACCTTGCTGGTGTCTTGGTGGGTCGTGTCCATGCGCCCTGTGTATGGAGGCTTTTTCCTGAGAAGCGTTTTCATGTCGTTAAACTTCTGACTCCCTGGTTTGTGTATTTCAGATGTGGACACGCTGAGAAAACAGTAATGTTTGTAATGCAGAATCCATATCAGAGCTGTTTGTGTTTAAAGGCCTTCACACCATGTTTCCTGCATGGCGCCCGCCCCCCCCCCCCCCACGCTCTCCCCTTGCAGCCTCTAATGACGTTTGCTGCAGCAGTAATGCCCTGATGTGGGAGATAACGCTGGTGTGGAGCATGTGGCAAATTATCAGACATGCAAATCAGGCGGAGGCAGCTGTGGAATCCTTAATTATGGTGCGGGTCCCCCCACAAAGGCACCTCCCCACCCTCTCCCTCCCTCCCTCCCTCTCTCTCTCCCCTGAAGCCCCTTCAGACTCACCCCCTCCACCCCTTCACATCCACCCCCCATTCTCCTGCTGCCCTCGTACCCTCAGACAGACAGATGGACCAGAGGCAGAGGATGGAGCGATGGGAGGAGAGTTCGGTTGTAGCATGGGGGGTGGTGGAGTGGCTGGATGTGGATTTTGGGGGGGGGGGGGGGGGGGGTCTGTTTATTTTTGGATTCCTTTAAAGTGTCAGTCTTCACGTCATTGTTGTTCAGTTCTCAGAAAAGAGGGTGTAGTTTTGCTGAGGGCTGGGAAACATGGTTATCATATCTCAATGTTTTTAGTGAAATGGTGGAACAGGCGGGTCCCCTCTCATATATGTAGTCTGAACAGGTCTTTAACTGCATTTTAGAAATTCACGGTCATAAAATGTCTGAAAGAGACTTATTTCTATGTGTGAGAGGTTGTAAATTTTGGATGGCACTTTGACTGAGACATATTTGAATATTTTATCAGCTCTAGTCTAGACTGTTCTTTAGGGTTCTTTATTTTTTCTTGTTTCTCTTTTTACATGAGGGGTCAGAGCAATCACAGAGGCCATATTCACAACAAGAACAATCCACACTACTAACGGAGGAGAAAGGGGATTGAAAGGGGTTGACAGAAAGAGAGAAATTTGGCATCAAGATGTAAAGAATTACTAATCTTCTTGCAAGATATTCAGATAAGCTTTTAAACTCTGGAAGAAAGGAATCAAGGCTGTAAAAAAGGTGAGATCTAATTCTAAATGTCTAAGTCCAAGGCCTAGGCCAAGGTCCAAGGTCCATACCTAGGCAGGTAGCTTTCAAAAATAATCCCGTCTACATTGTTGACCTTTTTTAAAAACATCTCTGTTCACAATAAGAGGCAAAACCACACTGTTAAATGCTGGCTATTATCTTGTAACGATTACAGAAAATAAAGTATCTATCTATCTATCTATCTATCTATCTATCTATCTATCTATCTATCTATCTACCTATCTATCTATCTATCTCGGTGATATGCATTTTTTGAGTAGTTTCTATGCAATGACAGTCTTATTTTTATATCCAATATTTCAACCACAGCTTAGACTGGTGTTATGGTTAAACTTGTGACTATGTTAACTGGTGTTAGCAGGCATATTAAAAAAAAACTCCTAGGGTTGATCTAATGCCTGTCGGGTTGGGCTGTGACCGTGTGTTTGCCGTATATTCCTCACCCTCCTTGAGATTTCTCCCTTCCATTATCACTGTTGGTTTTGAGGGACACCAGAAATGCTGCTGTTCTCTCTTCTAAGATGCTTAAATGTTTGTAAATGGTATCTGGCTTTTATTCTGACTTTCATTGAACAGCTACTGTTGTTATTTACATGTTCAAAAGAAAGACATCAACGTTTTTATCAGCCATTTTTATTGCCCAAAAAAAAAATCACAACATGACTTATTTTCCAGTATTGTCCATCCTACTGATGAATTTAAGTAACAGCTGAAAATACATTTATTTAGAGGTTTTTAGTTGAAGTTGAATGATGAGACCCTTTTCACTGCTGCTTGTTTTCTGCTCTCTGAACTCAATGGTTTACTGTGTTTAATTCACTTTATATTGTAAAACACTGCGTTTTTTTTTATTCGTGAAAGGTGCTCTAGAAATTCATTTTACTTACTTCTTGGCTGATTATCAAAAATTTAGATATTTTTTTTCAGTGTGTAAATGATAAAACAGTACATTAGTATTCACTGTGAGTTAAATAAGTCTGTTACTTGTTAGCTTTTGTCAAACTCTTCCACTTTTATCACACTTATTCTTTTATATTAATTAAATATTCTTAAACACTGACAGCTTATATAAATTGTAATACTGTCATGACCCTTTTTGTTTTCTTCTGTATGTCTAAATGAAGCAGTTTGCTCTACATTATGATAGATTTGATAGAAATTTAAGACATATCTTAAAATCATGATCAAATCCTGTTTTAGAAATGTTTTGTGGGTACTGCTGTTGGTTCAACAATTGCTGTACCCATGGCAGCCACAGATGCAACCATGGGTCACCTGTCAACAGTTGTGAAACAATAACACCTTGTATCATCCATAACAGTGTTTTTATCATTGGAGTGTTTTTAAAGCAGCATCATGGTGAGGGAGCCACAAAAAGTACTTGTGTAAATAGTCCAGTCAGCAACACTCACAACAGCAACAGTATAGTAATGTCTGCTGCAGCGCATGGAAACAGCAGTGATAATGTCACACCTTGTCTTATACAACACTGCAACATGATTTGTGTGAATCTTTAACAAACCTAAACAGCTTTTTCTCAACTAAAGAGGCAGATCCATTTAAAGTTAGCTTAAAGCTAACATCTGACTGCATCAAATGACATGAAAGTAGGGCTGTTTACCACAACACTTTGTTTGACCACATTAAAAAAGTTGTTTGTAATTTATTGCAATAAATTTAAATTGTGGCACTGCATTCATTGTGAAGACTCATATCACATCAATGATAAATCACTATTAATTGTGCAGCCCTACTTTTTTCAAGCATTTTGTTAATGTAACACAGCAGATAAACGTCACAAACTGACATCTGTCTATGCCACTTTGTTTTCTAATGATCACTGTTTGTAATAAAAGGGCAGATATCAGTGGATACCAATGTTAAGCTCTTCTCTTTCAAATCAACATCATCGATGCAGACAATGTCTGAACTTAGGGCTGGAGAGTGTGTAGAGTTTGTTTTTCAAATATCAGTAAATTTTCATAACAAGATATACATGAAGACACTATCATTTATATCGACAAAGATGCGATAAAATGAGGCAGGATGGCGAAATCAAATTTAGTAGTCAAGATGTAGAAAATAAAGTTTGAGCATCTTTTCCAACTTTGACATTAGCAACTCGAAGTATAATATGATGACTTTAAAATGGGAGCTCTAAACCTTAACCCTTTGCAGCCAACTGTGTCGAAACAGTTCTTGCTTTCAGCTTCATTATGTTTTTTAGAGGAATTTAACTGGAAAAAAACATATATATTTTAATGTAGTCATTCAGCTAAGAAAATATCGAGATATACATTTGTCCACATCACCCTGCCCTATATCTTATTTAAATACATTTTAATATAGATCTTGTATACTGGATATGTTTTCCCAGCTCTGATTTTGCATAAATATGGTTGAAACTGCATGTTCTTTCTTGTGCAGTGCTGACTGTGACATTTGTTACTCAGAAATCTAAGCCAAAAAATGTCCATAAGGAATCATCTGAGGTCTGAATCATCCCTAAACAACAGTCCTGACATGTTGTTTTGAACATGTGAGGGCTGTTGTTTTCAGTGTTTCTCCTCCAGTAAAGACCCCTCACTGTTCAGAACTAAGGAGATTAATCAGCCAATCCCCAGTCTCCTATAAAGTCTCGTATTAAATCCAAATCAGATGTCCTTGTTTTTATTCGGAATCAAACAAACAAAATAAAAGACAAATGTATATTTTTGATATAAGCAGCTTAAACACAAAAAAGAACACACTGAGAGCTTAAGGTCTTGTTTTTGCCGAGGAGGTCAATATTAATGTGGAGGGTTTTTGCTTTTTAGTTTTTCTGTAAAAATAATTTCAGGTAACTGAGGCCGATCCAGTGCTAAAGCCCCTGAGCATCTTCCCTCCACTTTGAAACACATGCACCTAATTGAACATGAATAGGGGATGTGCGAGGGGTGAAACCTAATCCTATCTACTCGTCAACCTCCACTGAAGAAACTATGCTGCCCCCTCCTCCTAAACACACATGCCTGTGAGACCCTGCAATGACCCATATGAGCTCCTGCTCTCTGCAGTGCGGGGTTATTAAATGAGATTGAAATGAAGCTGAGGAATAATCAGGAATCTCTGACGGTAAATTGAGTTTGGTGTGATTATTTCAGCTGTTAAACCCGCTCAGTAGGACACGTGAAGCTCTCCTTTATCATGCATATTCTTCTCAACCCCCATGTTCCTCCGCCGCTCCTTCCTGCCCACCCTGCTCCTGCCGCTCCTCACACACACCCCCTGTCGATTACATCCCCCCCTCATCAATCTCCCTTTGTCCCCCCCCCTCCAGGAGCTGAAGCTGCCGGTGTACCGGGCACACTCCCCGCAGATCGGCATGCGGCGATACTTTGCAGACTTGTTGGCCATCCTGAGTAATCGCTACCAGCTGTGCCCCACGGCGCGGCACCTGGCCGTCTACCTGCTGGACCTGTTCATGGACCACTACGATGTGGCCGTCAAGCAGCTCTATGTCATCGCCCTCTCCTGTCTGCTGCTAGCTAGTAAGTCCATAATCATTAACTGCACCTCCGTCCCAAAGCTTCACGGTTTTCTTTGTATTGGCAGGGACATTAGTTAAAGCAGGGGTCACCAACCTTTCTCAGCCTGGGAGCTACCAGAATTATGAGGACTATTATAAGGGGCTACTTTTTGGGTTTGAAGTTTTTGAGTAATATAAATTTTATCATTTATCTTAAAATAATTAAAATGCTTTAAAGGCTACATATGACACTGTATGTTTACTTTTACATGCTATGATTCCTGACAGTAATTATCATTATTAAATATTATGAGAACAGTATTCTTAAATGTATCTTTAACAATTTATATATCTCTGAAACTTAGCTGATATACACAACATTTACACTTTTGTGATTTCTTTTATAAACATGTTTTATTTGGGAAGTTACTTTCAGTTTATGTATGAGTAGGGATATGGGTATGTCATTGTATATGTCTGTATTTATGTTTGTAATTATTGTATAGATTTATATTGATAAGGAAGCCAAATAATTTATGGATAACGGGTAGGATTAAATAAGTATTTCTTCTTCCCACTCTTTTTCGGGTCAGTGAATTATAGTTTTCACTTTCTTTTTTTTTTTCACATTTTATCAGTTTTGTATTGTTATGTTTGTCTACTTTTGTCTGATTACAATAGTCATTTATTTTATTATATATTTATTTATTAATTATGTTATTTTTTTTACATGTTGCGAAACAAACTACTACTACTACCCCACGCAGGTCAAAATTTAAGTTGAATGCTCATGCTACACTTCTGGTTTTTTGTTTTGATGTTAGTATGATTCATTTGCAAAACATTACATTTAAAGGAAGAAATGGCTGTTTATCTCAAGCTCTGTGGTGATGATGATGATGCCTTTTTTTTTTTTAAGAATATTCTAGCTGACAACTCAAAAGCACCCTGTTGGCCACCCTGATTTAAAGCCTGACATTCTGATTTTTTCTCAATACTTTGCCATGTTTTGTTTAATTTCAACCATTTTTGTTCATTGTTAACAAAGATTTGGTTTGAAAGAAAGGAATCAAACACAGGGCTGTGTTTTCCCTGTAAATATGCTTTGTGTAATGGCACATATAAAGCATTTTTAGGATATTTTATTGATCTGCTGTAACTGTTTCCTTACACATTCAAGTCAATTTATTGGCAGTAGTATGTCTGAGCTAGTTTTCACTCCTAGATTGTTCAGGAGATTTACTCAGATACAAGTAGTGGGAATTCCATGTTTGGCACAGTTTGTTAGTGCATACATGAACACAGCAATCGATCCCTGTTTCGGTACAAAAAAACGGCACAGATTTAGCCTGAAACAGGCGGTCTCTTAAACCCTGAAGCGGTCTGAAGACACAATCAACTCGACACAGAGTGATGTAGTAGTATAAGCAGCAGTAGTATTTATAATAATTAAATTACGGCTACCAGATTGAAAACAGAGTACTACTTAATGATAATGTTTGAGATCATACAGTCAATTTCTGTGCTCAGGCACAGCATACCATGAAAATATCAACAGGTTAACATTTCTCAACAACAACATGGCCTGATATGAAAACTTGTTGAGTTCTCAGACTGTAGTCCAGCTTGTTCAAACAGGAGATTTTAGCCTTTTTACAGCTGCTCTCTTCTTTTCTGTATTGTTTCTCTCTGGACCCTTCTACAGGTGTTACAATGTAATAAGTTAACATGCTATCTGGTACCCTTTATGGTCTGCTGTAGACACCAGAGAGTGTTAAAAGCCCATCTTCTTCACACTTAGTGTTTGTTTACATTTATATCACATGCAACACATTGATAAATCTGTATAATGTTACAAAGGACATTTAACCCCTGCTATTATTAATCAGTGAGTCCTTTTGTTGGTAGTTTAGCCTGGTAGCTTCCTTTCATGAATCGATAATGTGTTTTTCAGCTTAAATTGAGAAAGCAGCTTGATTTTTTTTTTTTTTATTGTCTTGAAGGCAGTAGATACAAATAAGCATGTACAGGTTGGTAAAGTACTGTTAACATGTTGACAAGGTTAGTTTACATTTACATAAATTTGCTGTGCCTTGATATTTTGGCTTGATTTCAGGTGTGCCTTGAGCAAAAACATTATAAAAATGCTGTTGGACACTCTACTTCTAATACAGTAGGAATAGGATGACATTATCTCTGCACAACTATCATGCCTCTGATTTATGCTGTTCAACTTCTGAGACAAAACCCGGCACAGAGATTGAGGAGCATAACCAGACTGCACAGTCTCAGTTTTTGGTTTGTTTCTATAAGCGGAACAAAAAATACCTCAGACTGCTTTATCTCGGCATGTTAATCCATCTTTGACCGTCAGCTTCAGTGGGGTATATGGCCACCATGACCCACAGCACATGCCTTTGCTGAAGGGTGTGTATCTGAAGCCCAGTCCAGAGCAGCTTGACCACAAGATCACAAACTCAAGCGGGAAAATGACAAACAGGATACAAAAGCCATGTTGCTCTGGGTGTCTGTCTATCTGTCGGCTTATTTACTTTCTGGTTGATATAATGTTGCTGAAGTGATTGACAGTCTGCAGATGGAGTTCATTTTAAAATCGTCCTGATGCTGTTCTGACCTCCTATTTGGGCTTATGTGCTCTGCTCAGATTGACACGTGCCGGAAGCAGCTCCCTCAAAAATAGACAGGGTGTGTGTCGAGGAGAGCAGGACAGAGTTTGACCACGCTGGAGACAGACCGTGGTGTGTGCCGAGGAAACCCAAAGACTGACTGGAGAGGGAGAGGCACTGACTGTGGAACTGGATCCCGATATTTGATGCAGAATTTGTTTAAATGATGTGTTTTTAAAGTCCAGTTTCAGTCATCCAAGTCCTCTAACTGCATGTAAAGGTTTTGTTTTTGATTGTGGTTGGCAGGAGGTGACGTGCTAAAAGAAAATGTAAAACGTGCTCTGAGCATGGCTGTATTATTCCCTCTAACTCTGATCTGTTGGCCTGAAATGACAGTTTACTGTAGCTGCATTGTTAGCCGAAAAACAACACAGAGTTTCCATTGTGGTGGGATGACTGCGCCATTGTTTCAGGAGAAACTGTTGGGGATTATGCTCATGCCTGCAGAACACAGTGTGTGTGTGTGTTGTTTGATCCTGGCTCTAATGACACGTCTGCGGCTGCTGCTGTTACTTTTGGTTCGCTCTGTCAGGTTGAGATCACACCTGTCGAGGTCAAAATGTCCTCTAATCAAAGGTGTGATTTTTTTGTGGCTCTCATTAAAGCATGTGAGTCACTGCAGAGGAAGGCCGACAGTCCTCACAGACAGTCGAGGTGTCTGGTTAATGATCTTTTCTGTCTTCTCTAAAATCCACTGATGAACGAAATGGAAGACAAATTGCTGATATCTACTACTCACACAAAAAGATCGAACCTTACAACAAACTGATGTTAGTAGAACAAATCTGTGTAGTTAGAGCCCGAGAGTTCAGCTGTGTTTAAAGTATTACACTGTTGGTGTGTTCATTCATAACTTTATAGGGCTGTAATCTTTTATGATGAGTTGATCTCACATACATCACTCTGTTTGGCTTCAGCTATTTATGTCCTGATCATCCAACAGGCTCTTTCATAGAGCTATTTCAAGGCGTAATATCTGTCAGTTCGCTATATTTTATAAGCCCTTATTACTGTGCCTTCACATAAAAGCAACTGAAGAAGCTCCTTCGTCTCTGCACCTCATGACATTCTCATTAATTCTGTGAGGAGGTGACTTTTGTGTCAAGTCATGGTGCCGTACAGCTTTGGATGTGCAAAAGACAGCAAGGGACCGTCCACATGGAGACAAGTTCAGGAGTACCTTTTCTTTCTTTCTACACCAAACAACTTACGAGTCCGTCAAATACATTTACACATTTGAGTAAAAACACATGTATGTCAACACAACAACCAGTTTAAAAAGTAACAGAATGAAGCAAAGAGCTTATCTGGTCCTGCCCCTTCCTTGCAATTTAGATTCAATACTGAATAAGATTGTAATTCATTACCATCTGTCATCATTCATGTAATAATATAATACAAGGGTAACAGCCCATTTTCAAAAGTTCTATATCATATGGGTGTTTTGTCCACATGGATCTGGACTTTTGGAGCCCCAAAAGGCACATTTTTCAGAACAGGTCCCAGAGTGAATAGCCCTGTTTTAAAACCACATACACTTACCCCAACAACAATAGAAACAGTGGACGAATACAGTGCTGCATTAGTGCTGCAGAAGCTGCTTAGCTTGTTGTGGCTTTAGCAGCAAAATTTGTCAAGTTTAAAAAACTGAAACTTGAACCGTGTTTCTTGAAATGTTTCCTCTCCAACGGGCTCACTCCACATGATCAAAACACTGAAAATCACTGAAGAAGGTAAATTTTGTCCATGTTTTACTGTCACCTTGTCTAGGGCTGGGCAATATATAGATTAAATTGATTATTAATTCAGATTATTTTCTGCAGAAGATTTAAAAATGAAAAATCTATATTTTTTCTCAACTTGCACCAAACGTAAGTTGTTGCAGTGTATGAAAATATAATTACTGAAATGTACAGTTTTCATGATGATAGGCCTTGTCAGGTTTTGCACAAGCATGTTTAGACTTTTATTTGTCTCTTAAATGATATAAATATTGATCAGATGGTTACTATACTGTGAAAATAGCTCATTCTTCAGTGTTTCTGTAGACAGGCCTCCCTAGGTTTGAACTACATAATCAACATTTTATAACAAATCAAAGCATGCATTTAATTTTAAAAGGGACTGTCTGCTTAGTTTTAGAACATATTTTGTTAACATAAAGCCAAAACTTAATTCATGTAATTTTTGTGGCACTTGGAGGGTTTTTTTCTGAGGGGGAAAAATTGTAAAACCATAAATCAAGTTTTGTGGAGTTTTGTGCTTTTAGGTCATGTTTCCCAGCCTTTACCTTGTCTTTTTTTCACTGTTTTTCACAACGAAGCCCGAGTGTTCTCTGACTGGAGACTTTAGCGAAAGGAGGGTTTGTTTTTGCTGGTATGAGCGTGTGTTTTGTGTTTCGTCAAAAGGGCCTGTGTAGAAAACTAGATTGAAGCTCAGTTCTGTGTTTAAGCAGGTATGCATGTATACGTTCAGTATACACCCATACTGAACCAGTTTACTACAAATACCTACACTGTTACACCCCTACTTATGAGAGATTTTTGTTTCTTTTTTGCACACTTTGATCACCCCAACATAATGAATATTAACCCGACTTTATGTCAGTGTTTCAGTTTTGTTTGGCTGAAGAGATACTCGCTGTGCTGCAGGAGTGAAGTATTTGGACGTACCCTCCTACATATCTCTTTTTCCCTGATCACTCAGAGTAAATCTTAAAGCTATGTCTTTGTATTTGTCTTTTCTGAAGCCGGAGCGTTCATCTTTCCTCCCCTCCTGATGCTTCATTGTGCGGGCTGTGTTGTCATTAGTGTCTCTGCGTCTGTCTAGTGATTAACAGGCTGTGAGGTTTTCTGTACATTAATGCAGCCCTGGGCATCATGGGTAATTAGACTAATGATGCCGTCAAAGTGGGAGTCTGGAACGGAGCCTACTCACTCACTTGGGAGGCCTGTGTGTGAAAAGAGTGTGTGTTTCTGCACACAGGCCGTCGCTGCTATCAGAGGAGTTTCAGTGAAGGGACATATTTGAATATGAGACTTGAAAGAGGTTTTTTATTTTAGAGGAATCTCCTGAGAATCCAGGAGCACCTCGGAGAGTTTGAAGTGATAAAATATTCTTAAACCAACCTGGACACAGCTTCTTCTTCTTCCTCTTCTTCTCACTCGCTCATGGATAAATCAGATTTTACTCGATCTTTTGATTTTGTCTCTCAGTGTGTCGGGCTCCCTTCTCTTTTCTCTCCTCTGGGACTCTGGGGAGTCTCCACCATGATTGATGATGGCTTGAAAAGGGCGTTTGAATCAAAGTTGTCTTGGTTTCTTATCAGTCCTGAGGTGCTTTGGAATCTGGCCTAGTTATTGAACAGCCTCCCTAAGACACGCATTGTCTGTCTTTAAAATGTTTCTGCTCTCTGCGCTCGGTTAATTAATCGCTACCTCTTTTGTGTCTCTCAGCAGCCACTGCTTAATCCTGTTACTCTATTGTGTGTATGTGTGTGTGTGTGTGTGGGTGTGTGTGTGTGTGTGTGTGTGTTTTTTTGAGGCTGCTTGTGTGCGTGCGTGTGATTGGTCATGGATGAGCTCCTCTTCATTTTCAGGAGTGAGATTATGGTCAGTTTGTCAGACCCTCAGGAATCCAGTTTTATTGACTGTTGGGCACTCATTCAGACACTTCAACATACTTTAAAGAATCCAAATAGTAAATGACAAGAAAATCCTGAAAACTCTGATGTGAGGACAGTTTTTTCACTCAATATTTCCTCTTTAAATCAGTCCAGAAATTCTTGAATTAAATTTTATTGTGTTACAATCTCTGCAGTCCTGCAGCGATCACGCACTGAAGCTGTTTGAGGTGGCAAATTACATCATGGACATGCTATTGTGCTTGCAAGTATGAAAATGTTATGTTGTCTATGGGCGGGCAATATAAATCAAGTTTTTAACCATTGTGGTAGGGTAATTGGCACAGCCTTATTTTAATAGTCTGCATAATTTTGCCCTTTTATCTGTTATATTGAATTATTCCACCATAAGATGGGGGTATTCAGCTATTAACAAAGGAAGTAGACTAAAGTTGGTTAAAATTCTCATTGTGCAGTAGCAAAGAAAACACACTAACACTTTATTAACAAAACAACTGCCTTTAAAAATATATTCAACCCTGATTTTGGCACACCTGCTCCTGTTTGGGCTACACAAGTACCTCAAGTGAATAAAATTCATTTTGAGCAAAAAACTCAATTTCTGATTTAAAGAAAAACATCTAGTAGCAAAGAAACTACAAAAAACAAGTTTTGTAAAAATATGTCACACCATTTGGACACAAAGTTTCCAAGAAGTGGACAAAAGTGAGTCTCATGGGGCTTTTCCATTACTTGTTTTGATTTCCCTTGATTGTTTGATTTCCATCAGGGATCGTGCCCAGCTAATGGCAGAATTTTTCATATCACCTCTAGCATGGTTCCAACTGGGTAAGTGCTCAAAAAATCAATATGGCAAAATATCATCATGTAATCCTTGCTGATGATCGATTCAGGTGCTACAGAATCAACATGGCCTGAATGCTGCTATTTGTTCATACACTTACACCTTGGGTATTGTTATCAGTGGTGAAGCTCAAAAGATGGCAGTAGAAGCCAAACTACATGATGTAGCACACGTTCCAAATTTTTAATTACGTCTATGATCTCTGAGGACCGGATATTTTCCTCTACCTTCCTTTTTTTGTACTTGCAAAATAGAAGTTAAGTTGACAGGAATTCTGTAAAAGTATATTTAATGTCCACAATTTACGCATATTGCGATGCAAATTATATCGTCTTAGTTTCAGGATACATATCATACCGTGAAGCTGCTGGAAATACCCAGCCCTTGTTCTGGGCAAGCTGAGCCGAGACCAGACGTGACATGAAGTCACTGCTGACCTCTAAATGATTAGAGTATCGCCACGAGCAGACAAGGAAAATAAAAGTCTCCACTAGTTGGGTCTATAATGCTGTATGACTTCCCAGACTTTCCCCTGCTCTAAATCATATGTTTTTCTGCTTCAGTCGTCTTTGGAGCAAAATTCATCTCCTCACTGAGCCTCATAGAGGCCTGCAGCTCTGTGACCTGTGTACCCCCCTCTTGTTGTGAAGAGGCCACTGCAGTTTTGCATATCCTCACTTTGATGACACCACCTACCCTAAAGAAATACTATCTACTGTATACTGAGATGTAAAACAGAGCATCTGGTATCATGCTATAGAAAGAAGCTTTAAGAAATTATGTGTTTGGATGACAATGAAGAATAAACGCTTGAAAGATGAATTCAAGCAAAGCAAAAACTTGATTCAGTTCAAAATATTGCATGAAGTTTTTTTTTATTTTTAACAGGCAGAAATTTCATGCAAGAGTATAATAGCCTGTTAATTTGGTGATTTCTGTATTTTCTTTGGTTCCTAAATATTTGCTGATACACAATCAGTGAAGGATATGATAGAAACAAGTGTAAACTTCGTCCTGCTCCTTTTTTTTGAACATGTAAGACTAGTTTCAGGGGGAACAGTTGACTAACACTATTGTAATTTATATATTTTTATTTTGTTTTATAATTTATAATTTAAAATTAATCATCTTTGTTTTATTGACATGTTCAAAATTAATCCAATCTAAACACTGAATTATTGATTCTGCACAGAAATAGAGATAAATATTCTGCATCCTTTAACCCTCCCTTTAAGACATTTTGTTTTGATTTATGAACTTTGTTAGACCTTATTTGTTGTAACTTATGAATGAAGATGTGTTTTTGTTTCATTGACTGAGCCTGGATGCTTCAGGGTGTCCAAACAACAACAACAACAACAACAAAAAGAGCATCCTGTGAAATGGACGAGAAGCTCAGTCATATTGACGGCGCAGAGCACTTACACAAGCCTCAGAGCCCGGGGGTGGGGAGGGCCTGTGTGCTGCGGGGCACCTGCCATATGCTCTCCGAGTCAGGCCTCAAACAAAAGCCCGTCAATGTGAGCAGGACAGCCAGCCAGCCAGCCAGGCAGCCAGACCTTTCCAGAGAGGGGGAGGGGAGCAGAGACCGAGGGGGGAGGTTGATGTGTGTGCGGGTGTGTGTTTGTGCTAAATGAGAAGATGGTCGCTGTGGCAACCTATGGAAAACCCAATGATCTTTTTTTTTCATGATCATCTAATTAAACCTCCCATTAATGTGTTCGAAATAAGAGATTCTTCACTGCTTTCCCGCTGCATGGTCGCAGCTGCTACGGTGTCCTTTTACCTCTCACTGCCGCCTCGGTTTCCTCTTCTTTCTCTCACCTTGTCGGGGACGACCAAAGAGAAACCAGCAGTCCCGGGACAGGGCAGCCAGTAAAAGCAGCCCCTCATCCCTGGGGGGCTGGGAAACGAGCTGAGCGTTACTTCAAAGGCAGGTCAGCGGCTGATGTTAAACAGTGGAGAAAGGGAGGTGGAGGTGGTGGCCTGCAAAAATGGGACATGTTAGAACTGAACCACCCAGCAGGAAGCCCCTGAAATGTAGATTAACAGGGAGACCACGTCCCTCTCTTTGCTCCTGTCTGAGGTTTGACAGTAATTCTGACGGAGCAGTCCTCATGTGAGGCTCTCATGATTAAAGAAATTATGTTAAGCCATACAGATGGTTTGCATTATTATTATCGTAACACAGGATCACCTTCTCTGCTCATTATGGGACTAATAATGAAACTAAATGCAAATGAAGGGCCGGGATTTGAATCTAGGTTTTTAGTTTTTTTGGTTTATTTTTAATTTAAATATGGGGTAGGATAAAAATGTTTATATCAGGGACTCCCAAAGGTTTGATCCCCTGATCACCAAAATATCAAAGACAAGGACCGAGGATCCCCACTGCCCCTGAAAGTAGTAAAAGGATAACATAAACGTACATTACAGGCATTATTTAGAATATTTCTTTGATTTCATCAGACATCTCTTCAGACTATTAGAGTTTTATGTCCAGTTGAACTTATTCTATGCAAAGTTGCACAAATTTAGATTTTTTCCTACATCTGATGTACCAGTATTCCTGAGGTCATTACACCGACTGTAGAAAGAGCTGAACAAAGCCGTGTGGCATCAGGACTTCAAGGGACAATATGTAGTGTTTAAAGTAATTTATTAGCTAAAAACAATGTCTACAGTCCTCATTTGTGTCAAATTGCCTCTGCCAACAATCTGACTTGTGCTCCTGAGTGAATAATTTATTATCTGTATTTACATAGAACGACTAAGTCCTATAGAGGCTTCCATGTCCTTCCCACCCATAAAAACCATGAACAGTCAGGAGGGACATAAAGCACTACGTAGTACTACTGGCTCAGGCTAAACACGTTTTCGCCCAGAGCCAGCGTGGCTGAAACGGAGACAGAGCACAGCGAGACGCGCTTGTCACTGACCCGGCAAATTTGAAAGCCTGCACTGCACTTTCATTCATAATGCAAGCTCATACTTACACCACGCCACAGGAGAAGGAATCCTCCTCGACAAAAACGCTAAAAAAAAAAGGCATAGCTTTTAGGCACATACCCGCTACCATAGAGTTCGGCAGTTGCAATGCACATTTGAAAAAGCGAAGCGCTAGAGAGCACTATTCGTTTGAATGCAAAATCCAGTTTCACCACTAGATGGCAGAACAAACTACACAGTGTGGCTTTAAGGCCGTCTGACCAATAGGGACTCAGCTTGGACGTGGAGCCATGTCAGTCATGTTCCTTACTTCTAAAACCAGAAATCCTCAATAAAATAAAGATAGATGATATAAAAAATTCACCCCCTCACAGTGAGAGCACATAACAGCACTTAACAAATTTATTAGACCACGACTAATATAAGGTTTATACCACAGCTGTCCCAAATTAACAGCATTTATACCAGAATCATTTTTTATGTTTCTTTAATGGTTAATACACCAGTATAACTAAAAATATAATTTTAATGCTAAAATATTATTATCCATGAATTTTTAAATATTCTGTTTAAAAATAGTAAAGCTCGTTATTAATGCTTGATTAAGATGTCAGATTATAGTTATTTGCTTTCATTCCTGAATACAATAGTCTGTTTTAATGTTTAAATGTTGTGCTTGATCCATTTCAGAGAAGCCAAGTGAGCGCCTCAGACTCGAGTATAAAAAAGTGAATCCAGTTTAAAATTCCTTATTCCTGTTCAAAATGTATGTACAATAACAAAATATCAGTTTTAAAGAGGTTTTTGAAATATTTAAAACATTTTGTGTCTTCAAATTTTATTGACTGAAGCTGTTTTTTGAACCAGGCTTTTAATGTATTTATTTAGGACGTAAAATGCGTCCATTTCCTGCTCACAATCATAATACCTCCGGGGTTCCTGCAACCAGCCTCAAGTGGACACTCAAGGAACTGCAGCTTTTGGCACTCCTGCATGGGCCTCCTTTTCCAGCACCACAGTTTGCTGCCTGGCTCATTACTGCACTAGCACATTTTTAGGCTTCTTTTATTATTTCAAGTGAGAAAAAATATGACCGGAAAGTACCATGTAAATATATTATGAAAACAGTGCTGCTTTCAGTGTCACTGTAGAAAAGCCTACTAGGTCAAAACTACATAATGTACCTTTGATTGCAAAGTTAAAGTATGTACTTCATCTACAAGATGGAAACGGATTTGATAAAATTTGGGAAAAACATGTAATTTCTGTCATTTGAATGTTTTGAAAAATTAGAAATTGAGCTTTGGGAGTCAAAAATCTTGGGTTTTAGACTATATCACCCAGCCCTAATTTAACTCTTTTTTTTTTTGCCATATCAGCCCCATTAAATTCAGAGATCCTTCTATAAAGGGAGACCTGACAAAGAATAGCAGCAACACAAAGTTTCAACAACAACACATACTCATACAATACATAAAATGATCTGATCTGTTGCGCATGATACCAAATTTACTCAGTAAAATGCACTGGAACATACATATGTACATGACAAAAACCATATTTGCCTGGCTGACACGTAGGAAATATGCTTGGCTAGATAGATTGTTTGTACCTGCTACCTTAGCTGGAGTCCAGTGGTTATTTTCAGAACGTGCAGACAAATATTAATATTGTTGTTTCTTATTTAAATGTATCAGGGTTTATTACTCTGTTATTGTGAAATTTTATTCATATTTCTCTACAGAGAATGTTTAAATATAAATAGCTTATTGCCTTATAGTTGATAAATTGTGTTTTTGTTGCCCAGCCTTAGTATTTTATCATATTCAGAGTTGAAGGTATTGTGTTACGCTTGAGGCCCGGTTTGCCCACACACTCTCTCTGTTTGCCTTCATCACCCATGCAGCAAAATGCTGCTGAACTGCAGCTGACAGCTCCCCTAAAAACTCACCACACACACACCCACACAGCACAGAGTTTCTAGGATCCTGCTCGATCCCCTCAGCATTATCATGGGGGGTCAGGGGTTGGCCCGATCCTACATTGTGAGAGCTGCCGGGGCCAGGGGTGACAACACGGAGGCTCAGTGATGGAGCTGTGAGCAATTTCACACCCCCAATGAAAGATGAACCAGCAAATAAAAGGAGTTTAAAGAGCAGAGGAAATTCCTCCACGGCTGTCAGGTCAAAGAGAAAGAGAAGTAGAGAAAATGAGAACGAGAACAAAGATGGCCATAAATCTTCACTTGATCAGAATCAGTCAAAAATATTTTATTCAGTCCTGTTGAAAACGGGGACATTACAGTTTTCTTTTTGCTCAAGAAAGAGAGAAGAATGCTTTTAGCTAAAAGAAGAAATATCTAGAAAGTTGAGCCACAAAACCAAGGGTTCCTTGATTTTGGACTAGCAGTTACCTCTCTGTCCCCAGAGTGTGCTTAAATCAATACAAACTTAGAAGAGTTCCTCAGGAGAGCCTCGAGGATTTTTTTAGGAAGATTTAAACTGCGTTTCTTGTATGTATCTATTTCCATTTTCACCATGCATCTCTACAAAAGAGCTGCAGTTAAGCTTTGCAGATCATAACACCTAAGAAATGAATATTTATTCCACGAAGGCCTGATATTTGTGCCAGTTGTCAGCTTCTAGTCAGTGGCCAATAGGCAGGGCTTGAGGGCCAGAAGGGCGCTACCTAGCATTGCCAACTTTGCGGAGCTGTGGCGCAGCCTTTTTATTTATCCTCACTTCATAGCAATGCATATTTCATCCCACAGAGCTGTAAAATATAATTTACACGTGCTTAGACTACTAAACAATACCTGGGACATTATTTATATTCCATTTATTTTTTAGGCCTTTATTGACAGGCGAGAGAGAGACAGTAGATGGGTTTGTGAAAGGGGGCGAGAGAGAGAGAGTAGGGAGGACACTCTGCAAACTGACCACAGGCTGGCTTCAGACACGGACTGGCAGAAGCGTGTATATGGGTCGTGCCTGGTTGTTTACCACTCTGCCAAACCAGCCCTCCTATTTATATTACTTTCAATGCAAACTCCCGACCAGAATTTTCTATCAGAACCAGAATGAACTTCTTTAGCAATTTGAGCAACAGTAGCTCGTCTGTTGGATCAGACCACAAGGGCCAGCTTATCATGAAAATGCCTGTTGTCGTCTCTGTCATGCTGTATGGCTTCCTAAACTTTTCTGTTCTTAACTTGTAGTTTTGCTGCTTGTGACCAACTGCCTGACAAAGTTAATCTCCTCACTGTGGCAGAAAGCCACTCGAGGCCTTTAGCTTTATCGCCTCTGTTTCCAGCCAAGCTATGACAACCGAGCCTACCTTAAATAGGCGCTGTCGAAGTCTTTACTGAAATGCAAAACAAAGTGGGTGGTATCCAAACCGTGTAGGGAAGAGTTGAATAAAGTAGATAACGCAAATGAAAAAGCACCAGTACTGCATGTTTGAAAGTAATGAATTGATTTGGACCACTCACATTTACTGTTTTTCTAAACTTTAATTTTTATGGTCATTGTTTTCATTTTACAAATGCATGTAAAAATGCAGTAACTTAAGGTTTTATTTTTTTTATGAAATGGTATTCATAAAAAAAAAAATGGTACAAGAACAGAAAAAAGAAAGAGAACAATTTCAAAAGTGCATTAGTCATGGTCATTTTAAAGATAAACATGCAAGTCCAGTGTCTTCTTATCACATGCAGTGTTAATTTTGAGTTTTAGTTTTAGTCTTTTGCCTAAAATATCTTTTAATTTAGTCATAAATTAGTCATCTAAATTGATTTGATTTTAGTCTAGTTTTAATTGATGGAATTCCACAGCATTTTAGTCGACAAAATCTGTAAATTTAGTCGACTAAGATATGAAGTGTAAAGTGTAAGGCATTTTTTGTTTCCTTGAAATTCTGAAGTCATGTTTTACACGTAGATAAAACGAAACATCTAATAACCCTTTAATGAATGTTAGTAAAGTTTGAATGTATAGATGCTTTCTACTTTCTACATGACCAGGTTAGATCTGATTGGATTTAGTCTCTGTCAAACATTTTTCTCCAGTTTTTATTTGTTGACGAAAATGTCAGTTAATTGAGTTTTAGTTTTTGTACATGTGCACTTGTTTTTGATAGTTACTGTCTAGTTTTCGTCAGGAGAAAAAAGGTTGTTAACGAAAACTATGACGAAAATAATTAGTTAACAAAATTAACACTGATCACGAGTCCATTTGTGTGACAGATTGTCATAGTTCATTGTCATAGTTCTAACCCCATTTGTTGTTGAAAGCATCTTCTCTGAGTCTGAATTGAAATGTCATTTTCTCCATTGAGTAGACTTCTTGTATGATTTCAAGCAGTTGTACTGATGGGGGCAGGTTTGTACCAGCTTCTAGCTCTTACCTTCTTCCATGTTATCAAAAGTATTTCGGTTCGATATCTATCAGCCACATGCACATGATCATTTATACTCACATTTCCTTTAAGATCAACCAGTGTTTGATTCTGAATGGAAATTGACTTGAAGTTCACAAATTTAAGAACAACACAGGTTAGAGCCTTCCTCCTCTCCTCTCCTTTTCTGTGAGAATTCAGCTCTCAGGTTTCCTCACAGCCCCCATCACCCTGTCTCCCTCCCAGCCCCCACCACCAACAGCTCACCTTGGGGGGGAGGCCCTGTCTCCTCTCCTCACCTCTGCCTCATCCCTGACCTTTCACTTCTCCCTGTTTACCTGACCTTTTCTCATCCCAACTGACACCTGTGGGTGCTGTGAGGTGGGAGCCGTGCTCTTTGGTCACATGTATGTAAATGTGGTGTTTGTAGATGAAACGGTAGATGTTTTTTTTTTTCTCTTCGTTGGTGTCTCTGCCTGACTGGCTGACTTCAGATAGGATCACTGAGACGCCTGCATTCCAGGTAGGCTGAACTCACAGGAGAGGAATGCAGTGTCTCTTTCAGGCTGCACTGTCGACAGTAAATCAGCACGAGGGGATGTGTTTGTGTTGACATGTCGCTACAGGGCATCAGTGAGAGGGTGACAAACAAACAGGAAGTCCGTTTAGTGTTGTAACAAAGACTAAAAGACTCCAGGTGATAACTACTTTTCCTCAATGTATGACTGTTAAACTTCAAAATGAATGGTAAAAGGGTTCAATAATACAAGGTAACTGATGTGTGAGAGGTCTGATTGATACTTAGTGAAACTATTTAGTCTTTAGTAAGCTCTATTTTGATTTCACCTGAACATTATCATAATCCCAACTCACACTGCAATTTCAAGGGCTGGGTATTTTTATGCAACCTCATGGTACAATGCACATCCCGATACTGAGGCTATGATACGATTCATATCCCGTTAAGCGTAAATTATGGACATTTATTATGCTTTTATCAGATTTCCTGACAACTTTAAATTTGTTGTTAAATTGCAAAAAGAAAATGATTGTTCTACAACTCAAGACACTTAAATTTAGGTCCTCAAAGATTTTAGACCCAAGTTAAAATTTTGAAGATGTGCTTCATTCATGAGGTTTGGCTTCGACTTTGAACTGTGCCATTGGCAACATCACCCTGAAGTGTATCGACAGCAGCTGTCACAGCATTTGAGGCAGAGTAAAATCAGTATCGATACACGGTATCGACAGGGAGTGCATGTCCTTATTTTGCTGTATCAATATTTTTAGCACAGGCCTAGCCAGTTCAAGGTGTAATATTTACCGCCTCTGTGATGTTTTCCCTCCTCTGTGAATGTCATGGAAATAGAATAAGGAGAATGAGTTTGCTCCATCTTTGTTTCTTCTCCAGAGGTAGAAAAAGAGGCGTGATATTGGAGAGAGAGGTGCACATACTCAGTGGGAGACAGGAGCACTGCGAGTCCCTGCCTTTGTGTGTACATGGGGAGACATATTGTGTCCTGCACATCTAAACCGTATTTTAGCATGAATGTAAATGTGCTTTATATTTATACCTTTATTTCTATTTTACCTGCCACAGGGACTGCATATGGAAATTAGCTAGAAAGCTATAATGTGGTGCAGGGCATCTCTACCCTGATGAGTTTAATGTTTGTTTTTCCTGTACATGGTCCCTAACAAATAACATAAAATGCCAAATCCGCCCTTTGCGTGTGCATGTTACAGACCCAATGCCTTTAAAAATAACCAAAATATGTAAAACATCATTATAGATTTTAAGTTATTCAAAGTTGAATTTAACCGTATCTGTTTTCTGTTTTTTATTTATTGACATTTCTGTCAGTCTATTAAAAAGGCACCAATAAATCATCTGTGATTTTGGCACATGATTAATGGTGAAACTGAAAGGGCACTCACTAACAGCAGACCTCTGCAAAGATCAATAGCCCACTAAAATATGCAAATAAACAAACATCACTTTTATGCCTGATTAAACGTTCTAATTATGAATGCAGTGTGAAAATATGGTTGAACTAGGAAGGAGCATCAGCAGCAGCAGTGTTACTTCAAAATGTTGGATGTAGAATTACGTGATGAAAAAGATTAACAGAGACATTTGTACCATGAAAAAGAAAAATACACAGTTCAGTCAGTTTAGGTTCAAGCAGAATCCAGTGCCAGTCCAAAGTATGGTGTTTTCTCCTTTCATAGCTCAGTGGAAGTCCTGTTAGCCCTTTAAACATTGTGAGTTTAAAGCACATTTCATAAAATCAAGAATTTTCCAGGTGTGCAACATCTTCCCCCTTTTACTTTCTTTAACGGTGCGTCAGTCCCAGAAAAATTCCCCCCACCATCCTCACATAATACATCCCAGACACTGCATAACGTGGGTGGAGGTATCCCCCGCTGAACTGTCATTTGACCTGTAGTAGTTTTGATACGAACATGCTGACTGGGGATGGGAATCAAGAACTGGTTCTAGTGGAGAAAAAACTACTCTGAGGCATGATATGATTTCGTGTAATGCCTCCCTTATTAATGCCTTCCACTTACTTCAGCGTGCCTTGTAAAACAGTCACATTTTGCAAGATGGAGTCAAGAAGTAATAATGGCAGACATTAGATAAAGTGGTCCAGAGTGTTGATTAATCTTACACAAAATGGCACCAAATTTGATCATTGACTAAACATGTCAGTAGTTATTCTTCACTCTAAGGAGACTGTACTCTTCCCAGTTTCTTGAACTGAGTTATTATCATCCTTTTTCATTTCTAAGCCTTTAAAGGTACAGTATGTAAAATCTGGCCACCTGTGGGCAAACAAAACAACTGCTGATGGGTCAAGACGTAGTGGGTCAATCACCCCCACCCGCCTTCATTGTTTACTGTTCTTTAAATCCAGGACTCTATTTATAGAAATGTCACTCTGTGAGGTGTGTATACTGAACAGAAAACCAGCCTTTCTGTTTTGTAGAAAAAAAATGCATAATGAGAAAGAAACTCTTTTAAATGAGGACTTCCTGGTTTACGCTATAAACACGCAGAGTATTCTGTAGTGCTCCTACGTCCACTTTAATAGTTTTTCTGCAAATAGTAATACATCTAACAACAGCTTTATGTTTTGCACTTTTAAAAACAGGTTTACAAAGTGCTTTGACAGCAACCAGAGAAATGTGAAAAAAGCACAATAACCTAAAACACAAAAGAAGCTTCTAGAAATAACAAGAATCCCAAATATATGCAACAACAAACACACAACTAATAACCCAAGTACATGAAGAACTCTTGAAATATGTCAGAAGAACCAGGGCTAAAACAAGAACTCAGCAATAAAATGGGACAATGGTGACACAAAATAAAAGATGAAATTGAAATGATATAAGATAAAATGGTATTTAAATAAAACAGGAGGCAATTGAAGCAGTATGAAGACATGAAAGCATGAATGGGAAGTTAAACATAAAATGACATAAATATCAGAACAAGTAGAATTAAAGCATTTAGTGGAAATAAAACAAGTAAATAGCCTTAAAATAATCAATAAGTTAAAGTTAACTTAAGGTAAAGGAGGAAGCATAAGAAAGAGCAAAGCGGCAAAAACTTACAAAGAGAAAAAAAAAAATAAAGAGCATTCAAATGTGAAAACAAAATAAGAAAATCTAACAAGGAAGAAAGAAGGGGGCTAAAGGAGGAGGGAACTGAACTTATGAGAGCCATAAAAACAGATGAGGGGCTAAAAAGAAACATAAGTAAGATGGACATGACAGCATAAAAGCGAGACAAAAAATACGTTTTTAAAAGTGATTTATGATAAATGTTAAAACCACTTGAAGTCACATTTGGTGCTCTGAAATTTGACTTTTAATTTTCACTTTTTTTCTGGTAGTTTATGCAAAACACAGGATCAAATTCAATTGTAACAATGGATGTTAAATTCAAATTAAAAGGTGATCAACAGATTTTCAGGACTGGACCTGCTGCTGTTTTTGTTCTTGGACTATGGAGCTGAAGTCACAGTAGGATCCACTTCTCTTCCCCTCTGTCCTGTGTCTTTGTCCCTCCAGTCTTTTCTTTTTCGGGACGTCATGGACTTGTCTCTCTTTACAGTAAATCAAATCAGCATGTGCCTCTAATCAGGCTGCCCCTCTGAAGTTGCCCTGTTTTTGTTTTCAAAGCTTCTGGGCGTCCTCGTGTGCCTGGTCGACCACAGTCGGAGCACAAAGGAGATTGACTCTGCGTCTTTCTTTAACATCAAAGAGGCCGAGGCTTGTGTGGAGATTGGAGGCATTGATGGCGTTTTATGGCTGCGTCTGTGTGGACATAGCAGTCTGGAGGCAGACAGAGTCCTGATCCAGAGGATATGGGGGTGAGAGAAAGGGGCGAGTGTGGACGGGGCTGCTGAACGAGCTCTGTGGGTGTAAACACTCCTGTTTCACTCGGCTTCCTGTTCTGCTGCAGAGAGACGCCATTATTGCCTCTCTGCTAATTACCCCCACGGCCTGTTGGGCTGCAGGTCCCCCACACCCCCTCCTCATGTCCTCTCAGCCGTTCTCGTTCTCTTCCTCTCTCCCTCCTCGCTTAATGGTCAGTCGCTACACCAGTGGTAAAACTCGCACTTGCTGAGGAGACTCCCTGGAAAGGGGGTAATAAGGTCCAAGAGGGGCGACCAAAACAGTATTAACGCTGCAAGAAATAGTAATCTGTGTTTAAATTTAGCTTGGATGTGTCTGGATTAGAGGACAAAGTTTGCCCCACACTAGAGTTTTTGTTATTTCCAGCTCTCTGCACATATTAAGCTGATACAAAACTTGATCATCCACTTCAGAGGATGAAGTAGAAACTCTCCATCAGGGACCACGGTAGCACTTTGTCATCAGTGTTAAAGCGAGTTATTATTCTGATTTTTTAAAAAGGAAAAACATCATTTTGCTGAATAACTGTATATTAATAAGCTGGTTTGTATATTCTGTAGAGCAGTGGTTCTCAAATGGTGTGCCTTTGGAATTTGTCCAATCTTGTTACGTCTACCAATTGAGATTTTAGATGCATTATTTTTTGCATGAAGATGCAAATTCTGTAACTTCTCATAATCTTAAATACTTTCAAGGGGCATGCTCTTTAGCAATCAACAGAGCTAGAACGTTGATACTATTATAAGGTTTCTCTTTCTAAGATTAATAAGAAAAATATGTCAAAATTTAATGTGTCTTGTTAACATTCTGAAAAATTTGTTATTGTTTTTTTTAGCTTTTTTGGGATAAGTAATATATTAAGATACCCTTTTTTTCTATTAGATTTGATTACCATTTATTAAATAAACTTGCACAGACTTAAAAGATATTGCAAAACATGTTAAATGGGCTATTTTGGTTTATTCAGAATATGGTGTGCCCGCAGATTTTGGCTTGATATCAGGCATGCCTTAAGGAAAAATTGTTTGAAAACCACTTCTGTGGAGGAATCACCATTTCATCCTGTTTTTGTATTTATGCTGATGCCACTGTTCTATTGGTAACTGATAATTCAGCTAGTAATAACAAACATAAATACATAAAAACAAAAATTAAATGATGATAGTAAAACACCATAGTGTTTACATTATATTAGCACAATAGAAGTAAAAATTACTCACAAAAAGCTTTTTAAATACTAAGTGATGCCCAAAATAAGGGCTTAAAATGACTTAAGACAGCGATTGCTAAACTTACTCATTCTGTTAAATTTGCTGTACAGTTAACCCACAGGGAAATCTTTACCTCTGTCAAAGATAGTGATTATGCAACAGACTTATAGGTCCAATATAAAGCAAAATACATCTTAAATGGTCTACCAACAAGTTTTAAAATTTCTCACGGACGTTATTTCTTTCCCTCTGTGGCTAGCTTTGCAAATGATACAGACGTGACAGGTTGTGTGTTTAATATATTTTTAAAGGGTAATTTTTCATTGTTAAAATTTAGTCTTGTGTTTTAGAAAGCTGGTAACAAGTTAGGTCGGCTAACTTGCCAAAGAGAATTGAAGTTTAGAAGGTGACATTAATGGAAACCAAATTCAGTGGAGGTTGGAGGTTTTGTTCACAGGATTTTAAAGCTCATCCATAGATGACTAACAAATTTGTGTCCAGCTCAGTCAATCAAGTAAATCAGTGATTAATCAAATCCAAAAATGTTATCCAAGGGCACTTAGCATAAAAAATCCAACTCATTAATGCAGCTCTATGCTTAGCAGGGGGTCCTTTAAAAAATATAATGTCATCAAATATAGTTTTAGTTACACCAGTGACCACTGTCACTTTATTTACTTTCCTTGATTTGGGCCTTAAACATCCTGCTACTGTCAGGCTGTAATTTTCCATGTCGTCTGGAGTCACCATCGTCTCCTCAGAGTTATGTGGAGTTCAGGCTCATGTTTTAGAGTTCAGCCTGTATCAGAGTAACCCGACACCTCCTCGCTCTCACTCTTGAAGTTTGAGCAGAGGACGCCAGTTGGACCGTTGGATTAAAAGGCAGAATCGCCTCACTTCATTGGTCACACGAACCCCCGAGGCCCGGGGGCTGTTGCCATGGAAAGGAGGATGTCTGGGGATGGGGAGGGGGCTCTCCATAATGGCACCGCTGTAACGTCTGAGAGGATCTGGAGTGAGCGAGTGAGAGGGACAGAAATACGGGGGATCTAGCTGGCGGGCTTTTTCATAGAGAGTGTTGTGTTTGTTTAATCCACAGTAAGCAGCAGACTCTCTCTAAGCTCACAGCCGTGTTTCCTGAGGCCTCCCAGCTCGTGTAACAGCTCAGCTTTATGGCCAGATGTTCAGTAATAGTCGGCTTAATTGCTAATGCTTCGCAGGCACTTGTTAGCTTGTGTGGAAACCGGAGTGCAGCGCTTCAGGAATGAGCATAAACCTTGAGCATGTGGCTACAGATGGTAATATTCACCTTAACAGTGAGAGGAGCAATGACTAAACACACAATCATGAATTAGTATGAAATCGTACTATTACCTTCCCCAACAAGGTAATGTGCTTACCAGTGTCTGTTGGTTTGTGAACAGGATAATTCAAATATGTTATGAACAGATGTAAATAGCATTTTCAGGGAATTTTGGCACAAGAAAGAGGTGATTAGATTTTGATGGTGATCTGAATCAGGCTGCAGAGCCAATAATTTTTTAAAGGATTTGTCAATATTGGAGATAAGGCCGTTTTCCACATTTTTGCTCATAGCTCAATAAGTTCTCAGTGGATTTTGATCACATTTTCAGGAATTGTTGGCCACAGCACAATTATTAAGTGGGTACATTTTGGCAGTGATCTGAATCTGCATCCAAGAACTTTTTCAAGGATTTGTAAATGTGACGCAGGGCAGTTTCCAGCATTTTTGACAATAAAACACTCGACAATGTTAGAAATGCCTTGGTGGAGGTTCGTGTTCATGGCGCTCTTCTAGGATAACCATGATACAGTATGATAACAGCTGTAACTTTCTTTGAATGTTTGCTGTTGAATGTTAGTTCAGTCCCTTTTTAAGGCTTATTTTGTTTATTTTTTTCATTATTCATCTATCAGTATCCATAAGAGGTGCCCTGATCGATACCGATCACTTGTCTGTTAGATTGGCCGATACCTATACCAATCATGTTTCATGTTTTTTTTAACAATTGATCCAAATTGGTGCTCAGCAAAGCAAAGCAACAAGATCTTAAAGAGCAACGGGACAAGAATCCTACAGTAAGAACATGTGTCCCATGTATCACTTGTTTGCATCATGTGAATATACAGAATTATTGACAGACTGATTAAAACTATTAGTTCAGTCCAACAGGCAAAACGGAGCAGATGGCTTGATAAATTGAAGGCTATACACTTTAAAATATTATCTCATTGACATAGTATAACTGACAAAACTGTTTCATAATGACAAGAAAACAAATTCCACCCCCATTCAACTTTATTTATTCAGGGTACAGCAAGAAATCCAAATCTCCAACTCTGTAAAAAACATTGAGAAGAAGAAAAAGAAGAATTCTTTATTGTCGTTCAAAATATACACCATATGTGCACACATGAATGAAATTTTATTGCAAAATAGCTCAGATAGCAACACTTAAGGCACTTAGAATTAAAAAAATGTTTAAGAATAAAAAAAGTATTTAAAAAAATTGGAAGGTATAAAAACAGACAGTAGACATATAAAAGTGATAAGAGTATAAAACTGAAACAGTAACCAGAGAAAGTGCTGGAGTGCTAAGAACAGGAATGAGAACAACTTGATTATTGCAGTGAAAACACATCATTACCACATCATGTCCTTAGCTTTGTCAAATACTCATTTTACTGAGTTAACGTGACGGCATTGCAATATTTTGTGATAGATATCTTTGTTTACAGGCATTAATTTGAATCAACTGATCATGTTTTGTTTTTTTTTTGACAAAAATCAGCCTATATAACCGGGGCACCTTTAGTATCCATACTGTGTGTCCCAAACTGGGTCAAAGGGGGTCTGGAACTGACCCCAGTTGGCATTTGGCAGGAGGAGGGGTACACCTTAAACCAGTGGTCACCAGCCATTTTTAATGAAGATCCCCTGTGATGCTACCAAAGACAGAAAGAAAGATCTACCTACCTAAATTCACCAAGAAACCACAACTAACAGTTACTTTTTATTGATCATTATTTGATTTTAATTGATTTAAACCAGGAATTGAGTTTTGTGTGAAAAAATTGAGGATTTATTTACAAGCCATATCACCCAGCTCTGGTATAAAATCTGTTTTTATGATGCAGGGAGGTGAAATTGTTTCATAAAACACACTGTATGTGTTTGTTGGGGTAGGTCAGGGTTATGATGCAGAATTGACTAAAGCAGTGAGGTGCTGAAAAGCTTTAAAAAACACCTTTTTAAGGAATAGATGTATGAACACTGAAGGAGTTCTATTTTTAACAGGAGACACTGCACCACAGTTGGTGAATTAATGGTTGGGGAGTATGAGTGGATGTCTCTTGCAGGGTCGGTGATTATCTTGTTTAAAAGATGGGTGGAAAAAGTAAAAAGGGAGGCTGTAAATATTCCTGGGTGGCCGACCAAAGTGTTGACTATGTGTGGGAAAGCCTGGACATTTTCTGCATCATGCATTTGAGCAGTAGTTTAAGACAAACACTGCATGTTGTATGAAGCTGGTTTTGTACCTGTTTTTGTTCCTGTTGAATACCCGACAAGCAAAAGCAAATTACCGACAGAACTGAGCTGCTTGTGAGCCAAAATATCTCTGCTTTATGAACATAGTGTTACATAAATGATCCCCCGTAACTGATTTATATTGTAGTGCAGCATGAATAAAACCAAACAGTCAGTAACCTTGCTTTGTCTCTTTCTTTCTCCCTCCAGGTAAATTTGAGGAGAAGGAGGACAGGGTTCCCAAACTGGAGCAGCTGAACTCTCTGGGCTTCATGTGCAGCCTGAACCTGGTTCTCAACAAGAAGGATCTGATCAAAATGGAGCTCCTGCTGCTCGAGACCTTTGGCTGGAACCTGTGCATGCCCACTCCTGCCCACTTTATCGACTACTACCTCCACGCCTCGGTGCAGGAGGGCGACCTGTACAACGGCTGGCCTCTCTCCTCGCTCTCAAAGACCAAGGCCTTCATGGACAAGTACACACACTACTTCCTGGAAGTCTCTCTTCAGGGTGAGTTGTTAGTCTATGTTTCTTGGGTATTTTTCTAAATGTTCAATGATAAAAGAATAATAATCGAACATTTGTTTCCCATCTCTTTTAGATCACGCCTTCCTGAGTTTCAGACCGTCTCAGGTCGCTGCTGCATGTGTGGCAGCTTCTCGTATTTGCCTTCAGATCTCCCCCAGCTGGACGACTGCGCTGCACCTACTAACAGGCTACACGTGGGACCACCTCACACAGTGCATCGAGCTCATGCTGCTGTAAGAAACACATGCTCACAGAAATAAGATGTAACAGAGGCTGGTTTGTTGTTCTGTGTAGGTGAAGTTGACAACTAAATGGAGATGGATGTCACGAAGACCCCTTTCTCTTTTATTTTCTGTCTCCATGGTTTTAGATGACATACTGTGAGTGTATTTAACCCTGTAGAGGCCTGTTATCGTGAGACAAAGCCAGTCCATCAGATAAACCGGGCAGATAGACTTGCTGCCTGGTGATTAAACAGCTGCAATTAACATGAAGATTTCTTGTTGAGTGGGCGGTGGCGTGGGTTTGTAAGTGTTCTTCTGAATGAGTGTAATTATTTGCACATGTTCAAACTAATCCTTCAGTGGTGTAAAGAGATGGTATAGAAAGGTTTCTCCAAACGCCCAAGGGCTCCGGTAAGAAAACATAAGAGACAAACTCATATTCACAGAATAACACCAGCTGAGGAGGCTATTTTGCATAGATATAAATAGGGCGTACCCTGAGTCTTTGGCATGGTTTTAGTTGTGCCTGGGGCAAAAATACTTTGATAACCGCTGCTCTAGATTTTCTCCTTACTGAACTATTTATCAGGGCGGCCAGCGTCTCTCAATAGGTCAGATGATAAAACATTTACCGTTTTCTTGAAAAACAAGTAAGCCGAAGCTTTAATTTGGCTCTGATTTGCCTGCTTGTTGCCTTGTAGTTCATATAATTCTATCAATCAAATCTTTATTTGTATGGCGCCAGTTCCTAACAAGTGTTATCTCAAGACACTTTACAATAGAGCAGGCTGAAGCCATACTTTTCATTTTATATATACACATATATGCATGTATACAAATACATACAGTATAATAAATATATTTGTGTATACACATACATCCACCCAGAGATGTATCCATCCAGGCAGAGACTAAGGAACTAAAATCACATTTGTCTCTGCTGAATATAGATTCAATCAATCAATCTTAATTTGTATAGCACCGAATTTTTTGAAAATAATTTTGTTAAAGGTAAGCACCTTAAGATGTGGCATCTCATTTTCAAGAGGGATCTCATGTTTATATAGCTGTAAAGATAGTTACGATGGATGTATAATCAACACCCCCATGGATAGAGAGATCAATCTAATATTAAAATTGATTCCTATAATGAATATAATCTGGAGAGGAATGATGTTGATAATTGCTGTCCCCTTTTTGTGGCCATTCTGTAAACATTGCTATAATTTAACATACAGAACAGAGATGCAAGTTAAAGTCAAAATTAAACATTTCTTTTAGCTGTACAGGTTATTTATTAAAGAAAATAAAATAAGGCATACAAGGAGTTTTTTCTGTAATCAATTTATCCTTAAATTAAGTAAAATGTTAAAGTTCATAAGTGGCAACATTTGTCACTGTCAGGCACAAACCTCCGATTTTACAAATTTCTACTTTACAGGAATGAAAAAAACATTTCTGCTGAATTAATGAATATTGTATTGTCTTGATTGTTTGTCTGTCTGTCTGTTAGTTAGTTAGTTAGCAAAATTACTCAAGAAGTTATGCACGGATATTGATGAAATTTTCAGGGAATGTCTGGATTGGGATAAGGAACAAATCATTAGATTTTGGCAGCGATCCGTATCTCCGTCTGGATCCAGGAATTTTTTAAAGGATTCTTCAACATTGGGCATAGGGCCATTTTCGACATTTCTGCATATAACTCCACAAATAATGGTCAGGGCACTTGGGGAAAAAAATACAGGACAAGTTTCTAACATGCTCTACAGTATATCAAAGAATGATCCAGATGAAGGAATAATTCCGGATACTTTGATCCAGAATATGAAAAAATAGGAGACCTTTGGAATTTTCATCATAGGAAGAGAACAAATGAAGCTATAAACACACAACAAACATCATTACATAGCCAAGGCATTGTGGAATTTGGAAGGTGCCAACGGATTTGCTGTATCTTCAAAAGCTAGGGAGCTAGATCCAGAAGAAAACCGCCATTGAGGAAAATTTGATTTTCGTGAATAACTACTGAACTAATATTGATATCATTATGAATCCAGTTGCTAATGGTGTGTTTTCATGGTCAAGGAATCTAAAAATGTTTTCAAAATAAATGTGGGACTTATATTTATGGTGCAAATGACAAATAGGGGGAAATTGGCGGAGGTCTGCACTCTCTGAGTGCTTTCTAGTTACAAATGTTTTTTTTAGACCTTTATTTTGTTAAAATTTTATAAAACCCACTAACCAACATGAAAGTCAACAAGTTTCACTGTTTTTATAAAAAAATCAAATCAAATCTTAAAACTTGTACATATGAGGTTTGTGCCTGACAGTGACGAGATTCTGTTATCTCTTCCATTTCCTGATTCTGTGTTTTATAAATCTAAAATATAAGTCATCAAGGTGCCATGAACTCTTAAGTGCAAAGCTTTAAGTTCCTACACAATCAAGTGATTAAAATTTAAAGCATTTCTAGTAAGAGACCTAAAATTAAGGCTGAGATAAAACTGTTAATTTACAACTCTGAGTTGTATCAAAGTTTTTGGACTTTGTTTTAAGAAAAAAATGATTTGATGTCTTACTTTGATTTATGCTCTGTTTTTTCCTTTCTTTTTTACTGTAGAGCTTTTTGATTTGCTTGATGAATGATTAATACGTCTTTAGTAACTTATGTTAGTTTCAGTTCATGTGTTTAAATCTTGGTTATCTTGTAACAGCCATTCCCTAGATTTACAGCTTTCTTGAAGAATTACAGAAACATGCAGTGTAGGACGTTTAATGCAGGACATTCTTTTATTTTAATATCTACTTCCTCTCTTCCCAGTGCTCATGACAACGATGTTAAGGAGGCCAATAAGACCAAATCCACTCCTCCTCACAGAGCCTCCTCTCTGCAGCCGCAGCCTCAGACCTCTCACCTCTCTCCCGTGTCGGCCATCCAGAGACCAGCCTCCTCCTCTTCCTCCTCCTCCTCTGCCTCATCCACACCGCAGCTGTTCTTCCAGCCGGACGCCTTCCCCCACCTCTCTCAGCACTCCCCGTCCCTCTCTCAGCTGCAGGTGCTGGCAGACTCCCAGGCTCTGGGGTCTGTGGTGAACATGTCTCAGGACTTTCTTCAGAGCCACAGGATGGGGCTCCTCACTGCCGCTCCCTCCATGACTCCTGCTGCAGGGTTCCCTTCCTACCCCAGCCTGACCTCCACCCTTCAGCCAGGAGCGCGAGGTCTGCCTCTTCAGGGTCCCATTTCGATGCAGATGGCCCTCGCCGGTGAGCCGCGCCACTGCCTGAGCATGGCCTACAGCGGGGGCTACCTGGGGGCCCACCACACCTTCGCGGCGGGCTGCTTCGACAGGTGACGCCAGGAGACGGAGAGGGAACACAAACCCCTGCGGGAGTGCACTGCTATGCTTCCGTCCAAAGTCCCCACCCCGAGGTACCCCTTCTCAGACCTCCTCTCTCTCTCCGTCAGCTCCGCCACGCCCTCGGCTCGCCCGCCGGCCCCGCCCCTTTCACAGAGACGCCTCAAACGCAAGCAAAGGTCCAAAGGCAACACAGAGCCGGTGGAAGTCATCACACTGACATGACAAAGACTGAAACCTCACTGCCATAACGTGGACTGGTTTTACTAAACGTGTTTTAATGAGACTGTCTTCACTGTGAATGAGATGAATCAACGCCTCATTCAGTGCCTCATCTCAGTTGTTTAAGAGCTGAGCCAATTTTAGAACTGCACAGAACACAAAGTATCTGTAGAGACGATGATTTTGCTGCTTGACATATTTCTGCTTTTAATTTTAATCCCAAATACTGAACACATGATGGAGAGGAGGATTTGGCCTGGAACGACGTGTTGATCCACCATTAATGAGAGATGAAGCTATAAAGAAAACAGCACACACATCAAAAAACACTAAAGTACTGGATGATTAAAAAAAACAAGAGGATAAAGGTCTGTACACCAGAAGCTGAAGATAATCAAATGAGTGGATGCACCTCCTTTGGCCCAGGTTTGTATAAGTGGAGGTGCATCTCCTCATTTGTTCATGTCTGACAAAGATTATAGTGATTATCTTCATTTAATTGACTTTGGAGCATATTCTGACACGCAGACCTTTTTCTCTTGTCAAAATGGGCTAGCATTAGCCAGCTCTTACTCCTTTAGCCTCTGTGACTCTGTTTACATTTTGCATGAACATCCAAACTGGGCTTTTGGACTCCAAGCAGTACTCCATGATACATAGAAGGAATGTGACTCAATGAGTGCTGATGATGGTTTGATATTCTGTTGCTCAGACCACATTTGGTGATGGTCTGGGGTGCTTTCATGCTGACTAGGTTGGTCGAGTAGATGCCAGGCTTTTATCGATGCATATTAGAGACGGTCCTGTCAGCTGACATCGTCTGTGGAAGTTTGCCTTTGGCCTGGTGCACACTTTAAGATTTTAAAAATCTTAGCTGGCTTTAAAACTAAGAGACCACACACAGAAAGACAAATAATGACAAATTCAACTGTTTTGTTCTTGTAGTGTGTGGTGTGCCACAATAGATCAACAGCACAACCCACATAAACCAACTCATGCAACAACAACCAGGGCCTCTACTCTTCCAGTTTGTAATCTTGCATGGTTAAACCTCTTAAGTGTAAAAACATGAAAAACTAGAAAGCACTTGGAGAGCTCAAACCTCCCCCACGGTAGCTCACATATTGCTGTTACATCTATAAGCAATAGTTCCATGATAAAGTTACCATCATAGTATGATTCCTTGACCCTGAAAACCCACACCTAGCACTCGGAATCATGCTGATATCATTATTAGTTAGACAGTTATTGAGCAAAAATGATCGTTCGCTAATGGCAGTTTACTGGATCACCACCAAAATCTAATTATTTTTAAGTTAGACCATTACCAATATCTCCTGAAAATGTCAGCAAAATCTGTCCAGTAGTTTTTGTGTAATTTTGCTAACAAAAAACAAACATAAGTAGGCAAAAACAGAACCTCCTTGGTGGAGGTAACAACATCATGAGGGATTGAGGCTAAATTGGGCTTGCAGTCAGTCTCCTATGCCATCCTGACATCCAGCTTTTCTCCTTCTCAGCTGTTTCACGCTACGAATCAATAAGTTGGCCCAATGTTTCTGACGTTCGTCTTGCTTTATTCTCCTCCTTTTCCACTGCTGCCACGGCTATGTTTGCTTCCTACTTCAGCCAGCTTGCTCACTGATTGGCTTTGCTCTGTTTAGTGTGACAAAATACAGGACATGCTCCTCTGTCCTTGTTGCATTCCACATACTTCAGGATTTCATATTGTGAATACTGAACACATTTATAATTAAGTGAAGGTGTTCCCAATCCTCTTTCAAGAGGATTACCTGACTCTTAACGCACCTCACACCGCAGGATAAGATCCTCTTTAAGACCACCAGCTAATCAGGCTTTTGCTGAATTTGGTTGGAGACGGGATCCGAGCCAAAACTCTGGTCATTTATGCTGTTGTTTGTACCCCACATAAGAGTAGAAGGGCAGCAGTGGGTGTATGTTTAAGCATGTAAAAAAACATGAAGCAAGACCTGCCTTAGAACAACTCTCATGTTAACTGAAGTTTAGACAGTGCACAGTGTGACACGCAGGAAAAACGGGCCCACAATGTGACTATGGGCCCTAAATGCTGTTTTTTTCAAAGTCTGTAAACCAAGTACTTGAGTTTAATCCTAGCAGTATTTTTCCATCTAAAACATTGTTTGTGTTAAAAAGTCAGAATGCACAGAAAGAGCTACAGATTTCAAAAATACCTGCCAATGTGTGGATAGGGCTCCAGCACAGCCATCTTGGTGTCCGATGCCCAGAATGGATGTTAATGTGATGGATAAACAGCTTCCATGAGCAGAAGTCAGAGCTCAAACATGCCTCCAGTCCTCTCTCTCCTCCTCTCTCCATCTTCATCTCCCTTTCATTTCCAAAGTTTTGTTCCAGGGTCGTCCCTTTTGTTCTGTCTCTAAAGGCTTTGTCACACTAAAGTTTTAATGTCACTCTCCGTCACCACTCTAAGAACTGAACTCACACTGATGTGACTGGACCAGCGCGGTGAAGGAGACGTGGACGTCGCCTGTGTTTTGTACAGATGAATTGCTGCTGCCTTCTTATGAACTGTTGGTTCTGTGTCTGTGTTGATGACTCCAATGTTTACAAGAACCACTGAAGTATCAGGGACTCGAATACTTGAATATGATGCCATTGAAACATGCCATAGCTTTTATTTATGACTCTGTTTGTTCCTTTTTTGATTAATTTGTTTGACATAGTGTAGAGTTTTTTTTTATACCAGCTTAGAAACACACCATTGATTAATTCTAGTTCTGTTTTTGTATCTGCTCACTGTGTAAACTGTGTATTCAGGCTCAGGTTTCAAGGCTGAGGCTCGCAGCCTTCTCACTCCTCTGCTGTTATGCTTTAAAGCCGATGCTGCCGCAGCATCTGTGGGGGCTGGATTAATCCCCCTCCTCATCACTGGACCATACTCACATGTCAGTAATCGAATCATGAAACAGTCTGCCTGCTTCATACTGGATCAAGCCCATAGTCAGAACAGACATCTGTAGTCAGTCCACAGTAATTACTTCCCAGATCTTAGAGCTGCAATCTTGTTCTTCCTGTTGGAGTATAAACACATCCAGACTGGGTTTACGTGCTGATACTGTGAGTGACCGTGGACTCCAGGATCTGGGATGTTTTTGAAGAAATCAGGACGACAGGGAAGCATTATTTCCTCACTAATTACTCTGTCTAATGAAAGAGACAGAAAACATTTATTTCCCAGAAGCTGATTTCAAACGGCTCCCTTTATTCTACCAGCAGCCAGAAACCCAAAGATATTTGGTTTGATTGTATTTATGACAAAGAAAAGCAGAAAATCATGCCATTTTTAAAGCTACATCCACTGAATTATGAGCCCCAAAATGTTCAAAATGATTGCTTTGCTGTTGATTGAAAAATCCATCCACTGATGGGACCAAAACCCCTAAAGATACTCACTGATGACATTATAACTGTTCAGCTGCTCATGAGCTCAAGTATCTGATCAGCCTCACATGGACAAAAATAACAGATTTAGGTGTGAAGACATGAAAACTGTTTCTGAAGCTCAAACTGTCTATAAAAGTAGAGAAGAAGGTTGATTGAAGTGGCTCAAATATGCCACTGATGGGGATGATCACGTTTTCCCCCAATTCTGACCTGAACAGCAGAAGTTGAGACTAACTAGGCCTTGCACTTTGATTTTCTGCATTTTAATTAACCTGATGGACTGTTCAATGTATTTCACCACACCAGTCCATGTGGGAAAGAGCCCATAGAAAGTGTCTGAGGAGGGCTGAACCTTTCAGAAGCATATCCAGCAGATGATTGGACGATCGTGCTGTCAGTCACATTAATTATGGGCCAATCACATGACTTAGAATGTGGGCATACTGTGCTACAGACAGGGAGCCACTTAGTAAAACAAACTTGTTGGAAGATATATGAAAATATCCTCTCACAGAGAAGTTTGTGGTGCCGATATTTGTTTTTCATTTAATAAGGAAACCGGTCAAGATCTGATAAACTGCTGCTGAAGCTGTTAGCATCTATGCTAATCTCTGCACAAATAGTCACTTCTTGCTGTTGTCTCGCTCGTAGCTCCACCTCCTCCTGCTCTAAACGACAACAATTGGGCCAAGCTTGGCAAGATAGATCCACCTGATTACCAACAAAAAGCCAATTCACAGTGTCTTTACGCAAAAGGGCAGCAATGAGGCTTTGTTATATTAACACTTCGAGATATTCTGTACTGATTCAAGCTCCAGTACAGCTTGGATGTGCATGACACAGCTTTTCCCTCCACCATTACCCAAAGGCAGAGAAGCTCACTCGCAGCGCTCCTGTCTCCCGCTGAGTCTGCATGCCCTTCTCTCTAATATGCCTCTGGATTTGGGTGGGTTAACTCTTTCCACCCATTCTGTCTCCGGGATGTCCACAGTGGAGGCGAAACGTCACACGGAGGTGAATATTACGCCTTCAAAGTGAATCAGGTGCTGCTGTGCATTGTTAATCAGGCACAGCTCATGAGGGTCAACACGAAAACAGCCTGTTCTGAGTAAGGCTGAAACAGAGGGGTTTAAAGGCATGACTAAACTGACTATCTGGGTAAGATTTAAGTCAAAAGCTTCAAAATTTTGTTTGTTCACGTATGGAAACATGTTGACAAAGTAGAATATGTGGCCTTTAGGTTTGTATGAGACGGTGTTGTTTGAATGGTATCTACTGTGGATTGGATTAAAAAGTTTTCCGCAATTAATCAAACAACTGAGATCACTCAACGTATTTTTAACATTACAGGGGTCTCATGATGTGCAGAGATGTACTGCAAACCAGGATCGAAGGTGTAAAATTTGGGTTATTTCTGCTTCACTTTCGAGCTCAAACAAACCCAGACATTCTCCTCTTACTTCTGCCATCAACATTGCATTTTCACCCAGAGAACTGCCACTCACTGGATAGTTTTTTTTTTGAAGACCATTTTCTTTATACCGTTGTGATGTTTGTGAAAATCCAAGTCGATCAGCAGTTTCGTACTCAAAATAGCACGACCAAGTCAAGTTCAGAGTCACTTATATCACCTTTCTTCCTCGTCCTGATGCCCAGTTTCATCGTCCAGATCATGCCTAACTGCTTTGGTAGCTGCCATGTGATTGGCTGATCAGATACTTGCTTTATTGAAGAGTTAAGCTGCTGTTCCTGAGTGTATTCCCTCTGAAAACACTAATGAATCGGCTCAGTGATGAAACTTGAGCTGAAGTTCAGATGTTCTGGATCAAACTGCTGTGGACGCGGTGCCTCGCTAACTGTTCAGAAACACTACACTGAAACGGTTTCAGTCTGAAACCCCCAGACCTGTTGGTTCTCTCCTCACTGATCTGAACTTTGACCTTTGCCTTTCTTTGAACTCTCTTGTACAGTTTTGTTGTATTTTTATTCATTTTCTGTGTATTTTAGTTTGAGCTTTGTAACTTTTCGGATAAATTCTTTGTAATTTTTTACTTTGTTTCTCATAACTCATGTACTTCTCACTGAGGTGTTAAAGGTGCAATACGTCGTTTTTTAATTTCCTGTCCAAACTGACCACAGCCATCACTGTCTCGTGTTCACCACTGGTTCATCTTTTTGTAACTTATTTTTGATAATTGTGTGATTGACTTGATCTCCTGTAGGGGGCGCTCTGAACACAAATGAATATGTTGCATATTGCAGCAGCCTCCTTTAAGTGATAGACAAACTGAAACTTTTTAATAGTTATTTAGAGATTTCCTTTCCTTTGCATCCCTCCCCTGCTGAAAGGTCACCTGTCTGATGTGATCGTGATGAAATGACAGCACGAAAACGTCCAGTTTATATTTTTGTATTATTTTGTACCAGCGTGTAGTCTTGAAATGTGTGACACTGAATGATAGAGGGAGACTTTTATCACCACGTGCCGCGGAGAAAATAAACACATTTGAACTGAGAACGTGAGTGTGATGTTTGAGGTGTGCATGGGGACTTCCTAACAAATGAAAAAAAGCTTTCTATCAAACACACACCCTCCAAAAAAAATAGTTTTCCCTACTAGTATCAAATTTTTCCAATAAATGTATTTCCCAAATTATAAAAACAATTTTTAACTAAAAATAAATTTTGACAAATACCAATAAAAAACTTTTTGTTTGTAACTGTTTGATTTTTTTTTAATTCATCTAATTTTTCTAACAAATTGAATCAATGTTGAATTGAAAAAACAAAGTTATCTACCAAAATAAAGTTTTTAATGTCAAGTTTATTTTACAAATAATGCCATTTTTTTTAAACTAATGTCAGATCATGTACTGTTTCCTTACTAGTAGTATGTGATTTATAACCAAATCCAGTTTTACATTCAAAAACATCTTCTCCCATTAAAATATTTTTTACTCACAAAATCGGTCAAATTTTGTTTAAAAATTAGTTACAAATTTTCCTCACAAATGTGAAGTTAATTAAAAAAAATAGTTTCCCAAAAAATGCCATAAAGATTCCCTCATAAATAATGTTAATTTTGTCAAACAAAGACTATTTTAGACTGTTTTACCCAACAAATGTCCAACATATCTTGAAATTTGCCAAACTGATGATGTTGATGACAAGTTTTTCTTTTCATACTAGTTTCCCTCACAAAATTCCTTTTTTTTCTCAGACATTAAATACGTTTTCCTAACTGATAATAACAAAATCTTTCACCTGGTGCATTTTTACCAGCACGTTTCCAACAAATACTTTTATGTTTCTTTTATATTTTCTTGACGTGATACGTTTTTTCAAAGACAGACTGAGCTCTCCAACAGCTAATTTAAAATTTTATGTAGCAGAGCAAATTTAACAAGTGGCAGAAGGTGTTGTTGATACATTTTCTTCACAACTCAAACTATTTGAAGAATGTGAAGTTTTACTATTTGATAATGTAAAGATTCCCTGAAAAATCAAAGCAGAGTTTTTGAACAAACAATTTTATCTGTAATTTTAACCTGTTGTTCAACTAATAATTTTGAGGTTTCTATACAAATATTAGGAGATTTTCCTGACGTGTTTTCCAGCAAATAAGTCTTTTTCTGTCATAATGTCAAGTTTTCTTTTATTTGTGATACCAGTTTTCTTATCAAATAATATAAAGCATTAACAGCAAATTTCTTTTTGGACAAATTATATTTGATCTTACCTACAAATAATATCAAGTGTCTGTTATAAAAAATACATTTTATTGATAAGTTATATCAAGTTTTTCCCAAAAATAACGCCAACATTTTAATAACGGATCATATCAAGGTTTAGTTTTTAATGGGTGTGAGGTTTTCTGAACATTATTTTGAACTTTATTCTTGACTGTTTGTACTCTTTTGACTCATTTTTTCATCCTTGAAGTTTAGAAATGTCCCCGTCTCTGCATGTCCCATATTACTGAGACATCACGTGTTTATTTGATGGTGGAGTTAAATGAAAAAAGTGATGTTTCAGTGAGAAATACAAACATAAAACCAACCTAGACCTGATTAACCTGATAACGTTTGTGACTCTGAATGAAGGATTTCTCTCATGTGAGAAAACAGCTGAGCTGAGGACATGTGGTGTTGTGTGTCTGTTGTGTTTGTTGTGTCTTTTGTGTTTGTTGTGTGTCTGTTGTGTTGAAGCAGATGCCTGCAGCTTTCAGGGAAATGACGGTTCCTGCTGTAACGCTCCAGTCGGCTCAGAGGAGGACAATGAAGGTGCTCTGCTGATAAGCCCTGCAGGTTTTCCCCACAGTCCTCCAGCTGTGGCCTCACGCTGAGCTGCTCTTCAGTCATTAAAACAGAGCAGGGCTGAAGCTGGAGCTGCACCGTGACCAAATACATTCACTCTGCAGCCATGATAAAGGTACCACACACATGTGCTCCTACACATGAGGAAACGTGTTTGAGGACTCATGACTGCTCCACCGTGAGGATGCGGTGAAGTCTGCAGGGCCCCAGAGTCCGGGTCTCACAAAGACACACACTCAGCTGTAAACACGTCTGCAGAGGAGGTCAGTGATGGAGAAGTCCTGAAACATGCTTTGTGTTTGCAGATAAATCCGATTATTGTGTAATTGACTCTCTGAATAAGGGCGGAATATCAATGCTGCTGCTCTGAACAGTTATTATGCTGCGTGGATTCAGCCTCGTCGCTCCGCCTGCACGCCTCAGATAAAGCTCTCTGTGTTTATAACTCTATGATCCACACAGATCTACAGTAATGGAGATCTCTCACACAGACACATGATCATACTCCTTTATTTGACAGTCTTATACAGAGAGACGCGTCTTCTGATGGACTGTAACAGTCTTTGAGTTCAGCTCTCTGAAAACAGCACAATATCCCTTTAATGACAGAAAACACATACAATCTCCAAATATGACTTATTAGTGTTAGAATATATTCGATCTATCTAAATTTGTTTGGCACATGGATTAAAGCAATGACCCCACTGAGCACACGTTTACTTCAGGGGTGTGCAACTGGCGGCACGTGGGCCCCATGCAGTCCCCCAATCGCGCAATATGGCTCTCCAGTCAGTTCAGAATGTCAAGAGAATCTACATACATGTATAATACAAAGAGAGAGAAAACCTGACATAGGAAGATGAAAAGAAGCAGTGTTTCCTAGAAAATAGAGACATAAAATACAAGAAAAGGCTCAGAGCCACTGAAAAACAAAATTAAGAGGCTGATTTTGTTTCTTTGTCTGTTAAAAAAGACAGAACAGACGGACTGAATTTCAGAAATCTGATTTATATCTCAGAATTCCCGCTCAATATCAGAATTCTGACTTTTATTTCAGAATTCTGACTGAATTTTTTAAATTTCTAACTCATTCCCAGAATTCCTACTTTATCTCAGAATTCTGACTTAACATCAGATTTAAATCCCAGAACTCTGACTTATTCCTAGAATTCTCACATAATCTTAGATGTCTAAATTAGTCTCAGAATTCTGACTTAATCTCAGAATTCTATTATTTTAGAATTCTAAATTAATCTCAGAATTCTGACGTAATCTCAGAATTCCAACATAATCACAGAATTCTAACATAATCTCTGAATTCTGACTTAATCCAAGAATTCTGAGTCATTCCCAGAATTCTGATGGAATCTCGAAATTTGGACTTTTATTTCAAAATTCTGACTTAATTCCAAAATGCTTACATAACTTTATAATTCTGATTTATCCCAAAATTCTGACTTTAATCTAAAAATTCTGCCTTAAAACTCAGGATTCTAACATAATCTCAGAATTCTTACTTTTTGTACAGACTTAAAAATAAATCAGCCTCTACATTTTCTTGTTCGTGACCTTAATCCTTTTCTGTAATTATGGGCTGTAGCTATTTCTTATAAACTCCTTTAATGCACTGCTAAATCTGTAAAAAAGAATAGAATATAACTTAATGGCTGGTAAATGTTTTATAATGTTTATTGTAAAGGTTTTATTAAATTCTCTTTAGCTCAGTAAATTTAGCATTACGATTACATTGCTATTTATTATGTTAATGTGACAATGACAGCTATGCTTTTATCCTTTTTGTTAAATTAAACGTGAATTTAGAAAAGCTGAAAGTTGTACACTTTGGCTTTGAAGACAAAATCATGATAAACAATGTTTCCCACCCTTTATTTACATGGTTTGTGTAATGTAAGCTGATTCTGCTGCAGTGGCTGAGATTAGATATTAAAAGGCCTTTTTATTTCCTGTTAAATTCCTCGTGTAAATGAAGGTGGTGGTTTGAGTCGGGGGAGCTCACGGCCGTCACTGTGATAATGGATCGTTCTCACAGCCTCCTGTAAGCTTTTGTATGTCGGGCTAAAACATTCAGACTGCCGCTGCCTTCATTCTGCCCCAGGGAAGAGTCTGGAAACAGAGGGACGGGTGACTCAGGGAGGGATGGACATCTTTTTGTTGGCCTGGAGGTCTCAGTTTACAGTTTTTTTTTTTAACTTATATTACAACTTTTAAATTATTTTTAACTTCTGAACTAGGACTGTGTGAAAACAAGAAGAAAATGTATCCAGACTTTTTTTTTTTTTAACCTTGGGGTGGCCATCGTTGGGCACTGACCTGTGCAGGGGTGGGTTTGTGTGCACTCGTTCTTAAAGAGAGTTGTGCAGTGATGAATCCAGAACTCTGGTGTGAGTTAGCATTTTAGCACTACCTGTTTCTGTCTCTCAAAGTCTGTAGCATTTCTGAAAAGGTAAATAAGTAAAATCAGTGGTGAACGAATGCAAACACAAGAGATCTTAACTCTTCTTTAACATTAAAAACTTTAGAAATCGACAGAGTTGTAGATTTTAAAGCATTTTTGAAGGACAGCTGCTAACAAACTATTTCTAAAATGCTAAATCAGGTCCAGTGGCAGTGAGGTGATGCCGCATTCACACTGTCATGTTTGGACTTTTGTTGGCATATAGGGAAATGTTGAGCTGCATCGAGCTAAGTCAAGCTGCACAGAATTAAACGAACGCCAGCTGGACAACACTGATGTTTGTTGCGTGTACAGCAACACATGACATAAAGTGGAAAAGTCTGCTGTGGTCTGAGTCCACATTTCATTCTGTTTCTGGAAATCATGGACGTGGTGTCCTCCAGGCTAAAGAGGAAAAGGACCATCCAGACTGTTATCAGGGCAAAGTCCAAAAGCCAGCGTCTATGATGGCATGGGGGTGTGTTGGTGCCCATGGCATGGGCAACTTGCACATCTGTGAGGAAACCATTAATGCTGAAAGGTACAAACAGGTTTTGGAGTAACATATGCTGCCATCCAAGTGACATCCCTTCTTATATCAGCGAGACAATGCCAAGACACATTATCCTCGTGTTCCAACAGCGTGGCTTCGTAGAGAAAGAGTGCAGGGACTAGACGGGCCTGCCTGCAGTCCAGATCTGTCTCCCATTGAAAATCTTTGGAGCATTGTGAAGCACAAAATACGACAACAGAGTCAGTGAACTGTCGAGAAACTGAATTGTCCATCAAGCAAGAATTGGAAAGAATTCCACTGACAAAGCTTCAAAAAATGTGTGTCCTCTGTTCCGCTTAATGCGCTTAATGCTTAATGAGTGTTTTAAAGTGAAGGTGATGTAACACAGTGGTATACATGCCCCTGTCCCAGCTTTTTTTGGAACATGCTGCAGGCATCATGTTTAAAATGAGTGACTACTTGCAAAAAACAATGAGGTCTATCAGTTTGTGCGTTACAGCTTTTGTTTGTTAATCTTTGTATTCTGTTTTTGTTTTATGTTTTACACAACGTCCTAACTTCTTTGGAATTGGAGTTCCTGTTTCTGTAAGTTCATACAATTAATATTGATGTGTTGAGGATCACAAACCTTCATTTTCTCTCATCAGTTATTCTATTACACATATTTAAGTGGTCTTGTGTTGTTCTGTTGTTTTATTTAGGAATGTGGCGCCCTCTAGTGGTTGCAATGGAAAAGTGCATTTTCACAGAAAAGTGCTCTCACTCACTCTGCATGATACACTCATTCAACTGTGTGTTAATGCAGAGCCAATAGCTAATTAGCCAATCACATGGCAGTAGCTAAATGCATTTTTGGACTACATGGTCAACAGATCTGTTGAAGCTCACACAGGTAGAGAAATACATAACCATCAATGTGAAGTGGAAACACATCTGTTAAGAGAGCCTTTAAAGTACTTATATCTACACTCACTGTTTACCTTATTAGCTTCAAAGCTTGAAGAAGCCTAAACAATCATTAAAAGTTGGTTAGCATCATCACAAAGAGCAGAACATGTAGGTTTATAATGTTTTGTTTGCTATGGAGTTTATTTTCAGCAATGATCAATGAACAGAGCTAAAAATACCACAGGTCTTTACGTCAAGAAAACCAGCATGATGCTAACTTCTGCGATGACTAGAAGGTAATCACAAAGTGTCTCAGGACAGGTGCTCATTTAAGCATTCCTCAACTTTCCCAGTCTTTTGTTGCCCCGTCCCAGCTTTTTTGGAACATGGTGCAGGTATTAAATTCAAATAAGTGAATATAAAAAAACCCCCAAACAAACAAATACAATTTATCATGTGGAAAAGGGTTTGCAAATCATCGAATTCTGTTTTTTTAATGTTTACACAACATCCCAACTTCATTGGAATTGTGGTTTGTATAAATTCAGCCAAAGTTATCTCCTGCTGTGTCATCAGATGGGAGGTGCATTATACACTGGATTGGTCACCAGCCAATCACAGGGCTGACATAGGGACTAGGCAGCTTTTCACTCATAGGGCCTGTTTAAATGACAACAAAAACGCTCAAAAACGGAGAGTTTACATTACGTTTGCGCCTTCCGTTTACACGAGAACGGTGCCCAGAGTTCCTGTACCTGCAAACTTTTAAAACTGGAGTGAAAACTTTTGAAAACGTTTTCGTATCCATCTTCGTGTAAACAGGGATCCCAGACATGTGGTGCATGTGCAGTACTCTTTCAGATAAAGGTAGGACGCGCACCTAGAAACAACAACAGCTATGGACGACTACTGAGCAACATGTGTGCTGCTAACTGTTCTCAGTTTGTCATCGCTCCCCCAACAAAATGTGGATTTGCTGCGTCAATACTCCGACCAGTGGAGAAGCATTTGTTATATTTGCCAAAGGAACAACCCTTTCCACAAAGGAAAAATCTTTCCATTTTTGGTGACAACGTTGTGTAACGGGCCCTTATACTCACACTTAAGGTTAGTTTAGAGTCACCAATTAACCTGACAAGCAGGTTTTTGGACTGTGGGACGACCTTCTTGCTGTGAGTTATCAGCACTACCTGCTGCACCACCCTGCAGACCACATGTGCCTTGTTTGCTAATTTGATTAAAACACTTTTGGTTCCTTTCATGGCTACAGAATATGTGTCAAAGATGTTTATATGCTAAATCATATTATAGCCTACAAACAACAGCCATACTTCTGCTGTTCATTAACACAACTGTCATCACATAGTTTCTGCAACAAGCCAAAAAGACTGTAACATGATATTTCTGTCATATCACCCAGCCCCATATATCAGTACAAAACCCTCAGGTCTCTAAGTAACTTCTAAATAGTTCAATCCCTCTGATTCACATTAAACTGAAGCAGATCTGTGGACAGATGACAGTCATTATGTCAACAGTACTGTTGTTGCAGATTTCAACATTCAACCTTATTGCCGAGCATGAGCAGGGCTTTTTGCCCAGCATGTTCCCATTACAATTTCCTCCTAACGATTACCAGAACACGCGAGGAATGAAAGGACAAACTGCACCAACAGCAAACACCCTCTGTGTGATGTTAAAGAAAACATGAGCAGGAGAAACACAGAGGAACTGTGGAGAGAAAAGATGAAATGTATGCAGGAGTCTTCTTCACTGTGATAGTTTATTCCCTGAAGAAAATCAATCTCACTATGATGTTTAAATCAGATCCATTCTTATCTGACGACCACAGCATTAAACTCTGCTGTGATGTGGGTGATGAAACCCAGAAGCTGGATATGGAGTGTGAAACGGAGGGAGATGTTCAGCTCAAACATATATGACACAGGATAATGGAGCTGGAAGGAAACATGTAACGCTTGCATTGTTCAGAATAATAAAGGATCACAGCTGGGTGGTGATGTCCTGTCCACATGTTTTTAATTTGCAGCAGTAAACATTGCCTCGGCTGTTTGGGCAAACATGAATCTATAAAACATGAGCAAAGGTCTAAGACCAGCAGTTTGCCATATGGGAATCAGGAGAAGATGTTCTCTCCAAACTAAAAAGCTTTGGGCTTTTTCTACGGCAGAGAGGAAGGATGGTGAGCAGACCATGGCTATCAAACAAACACATGACAAAAAAGTGGGTGATTTGAACGTGGGCGCTGGATACAAACAAATCCAATGTCAGGCCTAAGCTCCTGTACACTACAACAAGATATTTGCTGTTCAAGCTGATAAACTTTAGTGTTTGTTGTGAATATTCACTCATTTTGAATTTAATGCCTGCCACATGTTCAACAAAGCTGGGACAGGGACATGGCTACCACTGGGCTACATCACCTTTCCTTTAAACAACACTCAACAAGCATTTGTGAGCTGAGGACTCTGATTGTTGAAGCTTTTTAGGTGGAATTCTTTCCCATTCTTCATTCTGTGTTGTCATATTTAGCTTCATCATGAGCCATTTTCAATGGGGGACAGGTCTGGACTGCAGGCAGGCCACTCTAGTACCTACACTCTTTTACTGTGAAGCCATGTCTTCACGGATGTGCAGGTTACCCATGCCATGGGCACCAACACACTCTCATACCATCACAGATGCTGCCTCTTGACCTTTGCTCTGATAATCTGGATGGTCCTTTTCCTCTTTAGTTTGAAGGACACCACGTCCATGATGTCCAAACACAGTCTGAAATGTGGACTCAGACCACAGCAGACTTTTCCCCTTTGCCTCAGTCCATCTCAGATGACCTCTGGCAGTGTTTCTGTGTGTTGTTGATAGATGGCTTTGGCTTTGCGTGGTAGAGTTTGACCTTGACCTTGTAGAGATTAACTGCTTTAACTGACAATGTTTTTCTGAAATGTTCTTGAGCCCATGTGGTGATATCCTTTACAGAGTGATGTCAGTTTTTAATGCAGTGCTGCCTGAGGACTCGGATGTCATTGCCGTTAAGTGTTGATTTTTGGCCTTGCTGCTTGATATTGTTAGACTGTATATGATAAAACCCCTAAATGTTGTTCTTAAACTGTTGGACTATTTGCTCAGGCAGGTGTTCACAAAGTGTTGAACCTCGCCCATCCTTGTTTGTGAACATCTGAGTCTTTCAAGATTTTTTTATACCCGATCATGACACTCACCTGTTTCCAATGAACTTGTTCAAACTGGTGTTTTGTTGCTCCTGTCCCAGCTTTTTTGGTACAAGTAGCAGGCATCAAATTCAACATGGGTGAATATTAGCAAAAAAAACAATGATGTTGATCACTTTGAACATTACATATCTTGTCCTTGTCCCAACTTTAGTGGAATTGGGATTTGTAGAATACTGGTTGTCGGGGTGTTGAATTAGAAGTGTGTCACACTGTGTTGAAGTGCCTTGCTTTTTTTTCTTGGTTTAAATTGCAGATATTAAAGCATGAACTTTATTTTCTGTTTCCTAGATGATCTTAATTATCTGCAGAATTGAATGTTCATGTCTGCAACAACACTGAAACACTTAAACAATAATCAGAGAGCTCCTGAAATCATAATGGCGCGCTCTTAGTAAACTATAATTTATGTGGTGCCGTGTATCAGTTTGCACAAGATGTTGTCATGATAACAGATCCTCCTTAGCTAAACATCCCATTAACCCATTATTGACCAGCAGTTAGTCTGCAGAGCTGAGAAAAGCACAATGGGTCTCAAATAAAACAGCAGTTATTTCTCATGTCATATCTTTCTATTTGTTGATATTGATTAAACATGGGCAGGAATAGAGGCAATAGTTTTATTCAGTGCGTGGTTTTATCTCTTTTGTAAGCAAGAAACAACAAAATTCAGTCCTGTGAGGCAAAAACAAGATTCTTCTGGTCTGAGTAACTGTAGCAAACATCTCCGGATGTTTCCGCTCCTGCAGCCTCTTCGCTTATGAAACATGTCGAGTCTTGCAGCATTAGATCCTCTCGCTTATTCTCTTCAAGGTCACGCCCTTCTCTCCTGGAGTTGTGCAATTCTGAATAAAATGATTTTAAGAAAATAAAACAAGAAAAGTCAAAATTAGGCAACAGTTTCAGAGAATTTGTCCTGTTCAGCACTTGCAGCATGTTATGTTTATTTTCTCACCATGACCAGCTTGTCATCTTTGATTTCTGCTGTGAAGTTGTACTTAGGAAACGGTACTGAGATCTTTCCTCCCTCCAGGGTCACCAGAGCCTGTGGGTGCGGATGGGGGGTTAATACATCTAAATCACATGTAGGAATCATAATAAAAACTCTCACGTGTGCATCTTTGATAAGCTCACAGTGAATTTCTCTCCTGTCATCGTCGTCAGCTCGCACTCCTGACCTGCCTTGAACTTGTTACTCCATTTCCAGTTGGGAATACTCTGAGTCCAGGTGAACTCGTTGCCCTCCTGCTGCACCTCTGTGATCACCTTGTGGTCAGTCTTGGCACTGAGCAGTCCTGAAAGAGCCGCAGCATCCCAAAGAAAGAAAAAAATGACATTAAAGCATGAACTCCCACTTTGATCCAAACATGTCCCCTGTATGAATGGAAAACTCAAATACCGATGACTTCAAGGAACTCCTCATAGTTCTCCTGACTCTCCAGCCTGTACGTCCCGGTGAAAGCCATGGTGAGAGAAGAAAGGAGACAAGAGAGACGGGATTATAAGACACAGCACAGAAGAGGAGTGGCCTCAGTCACCTCTTCCTCCCTTCTCATAATTACCCACCAGACGTCAGATCCACATGTGTGGGAAAGATGTGCAGGCAGTTAACGTCACGTTCTCTTCAGTTTCATCCTGGCAAAACTCCCAAACTTTCCATGACCCCATCTGTGCGTCAAGTTTTTACTGCAGGCAGCGAGTTTGAGCATGTGATTATACCTCTGACACCTCTTTAGATTGAAACTCAGGCCCTCTAGTTTGTACATGCCTTTATTTGAGTAAATGAAAGTGAGAAGAGTCAGAGCTAAGGGGAGAACTGTAGGGGAAAGATTCGTGGGAAAGGAGCCACAGGCCAGGCCTCGGTGGAGGACAACACCCTCTGTGCTAGGTGGACACATCTCACACACTTTGGTGCCCAAACATCCTAAAAAGCAGAGATGGGTCAAATGTGTCCCTCTGTCTTTCTCAATGTGGTCCGCAAGGTCATTTCAAAAACCCATAAACTATGAAAATTTCTGAAAAAAAGGACAAAATCTGCCATAAAATATGAAAAATAAAACTATTTTCATAATCTTTGGTTATGGGAATATATTTACCACTTTCCAAGAAATTAGAGGTGTTTCTGACATCTTTTGTTTTCTTTTTCTCGGCCAAGGGGGTCATGATTTTGCTGGTGTAAGTAGGATTTACAAAAGAACACAGAGATTTGCAAATCCTTTCCAACCTACATTCAACTGACTACAATTCAATAACAAGTTGGTAAATATTACAATATTCACTCATATTGAGTATTGATTCCTGCGACATGTTCCAAAAAAGCTGGGACGGGGGCAACAAAACACGAAAGTTGAGGAGTACTCAAAAAACACCTGAACATTCAACAGGTGAACTTGAAACAGGTGAGTGTCATGATTGAGTTTAAAAGGAGCATCCCTGAAAGGCTCAGTCATTCACGAGCAATGACGGGGAGAGGTTCAGCACTTTGTGAACAACTGTCTGATCAAATAGTCCAACTGTTGAAGAACAATGTTTCTCAATGTACAATTGCAAGGAATTTAGGGATTTCATCATCTACAGTCCATAATATCATCAAAAGATTCAGAGAATCAGGAGAAATCTCTGCACATAAGTGGCAAGACCTAAAACCAGCATTGAATGCCTGTGACCTTTAATCCCTCAGACGTCACTGCATTAAAAACAGACATCAATCTGTAAAGGATGTTATTAACATGCAGGCTCAGGAACAAAACCATTGTCAGTTAACACAGTTCATCTCTACATCTACAAGGTCAAAGGTCAAAGTCTACTACGCAAATCCAAAGCCATATATCAACAACACACAAACACCGCTGGCCTCTCTGAGTCGAGCTCATCTGAGATGGACTGAGGCAAAGTGGAAAAGTCTGCTGTGGTCTGAGTCCACATTTCAGACTGTTTATGGAAATCATGGAGCAAAGGTCAAGAGGCAGCCTCTGTGATGAGGGCATGTTAGTACCCATGGCATGGGTAACTTGCACATCTGCAAAGGCAAATTACAACAACATGGCTTTGTAGCTAAAGAGTGCAGGTACTTGACCGGCCTGCCTGCAGTTCAGACCTGTCTCCTTTTGAAAATGTTGAAGTCTGAATTCCTCCTACAAAGCTTTAATAATTAGTTCCTAAAGGCTCATTGAGTGTTGTCAAAAGGATAGGTGCCGTAAGACAGTGGTAAACATGTCCCTGACACAGTTTTTTTGGAACATATTGTCTCTGCCGTCAGGGAGACGCTTTAGGGTACCAAACTGTAAGAAAAACAAGTACAAGGTGAGACAGCTCTACAAACATATACCCCTGACACTGACTTGGGACATTCTTATGCATTTAGGCTCAATTGGTGTTCAGACTGTTGTTGAATAGTTGGACGTTTTAACCTTTTATGATGTATTTATTGATATCCTTTTTTATTTTTAAGTGAGGCGACATTGTGATGATGGATGAGCTGGTGATGCAAAACAAATTTCTGAGTAATCAGACAATAAAGTATTATCTTATCTTATCTTATCTTATCTTATTGCTGTCATTGAAATAAAAATCAAATGAATATTTGCAGAACAACACTGAAGTTTACCATCTTGAACATTAAATATCTGGTCTTTGCAGTGTTTTTAGTTGAATTAAGGTCAAAAAGGATTTGCAAATCAATGTTTTCTGCTGTTATGTACATTCTAAACAACGTCCCAACTTCATTGGAATTGGGGTTTGCCATTAAAAGGTTTTAATTTTTTGTTCTTGTAATCTTGTAATGGTTCAGGTTCTTCACACAAACAGAGTCACAGAGAGGCTGAGTTTGAGCTTCGATCTATTTTATTCTTAAGTATCACATTTCTAATATTGATATTCAGAACATTTTGAACATCAAACATATAAAACAAAATGATATCTGACAATTGTGCGCACAGCAGATAAACCAGGCTATACTTATATTTCACAAAATAACATTAAGATATCAAGTGGCTGTAACAGATAAGAGCAGGGCCCCTCTGGTGCCAAAGGAGCCTAAGATAAATCTGAGAAAAACTTAACACTGAGGACAGATTTTCCTGGCACAGTTTTGTGAATAGAGAGTCTGTATCTGTAAACCACAGGCACGGAGTAACAATCTTTATTAATCAGTCAGATGTGAACAAATGCCCTCAGTTTGTGAATCCACAGTTTGGTAAAGTCTCTTCCTTGAGTTTCAGTGAATTACCAAGGTATGCCAACATTTTATAAATCTATTCCCAGTTTAGAAATACATCCACCTTGGTTAAAAGAAACATCCCTTGAGTTTTACAAGTGAACAAAACCATCAGAGTTTTTTTTAGGCTCTCAATTCTGTGACCTCTCCATCTGTGAAACCCTGTCTCTGTTAACAGCTCACTGATCTGTTTACAGAAGCCGTGGCCCAAATTTGTAAAGTTTACAGCTTCATTTAATCAGTTTTGCAGAACTGTGCCCAAAGTTCACCAAACATCACCTTCAGTTTGGAGACACTGTTCTTTCATTAGCTCACACATAGTTTGTTCCACAGTTCAGTTAAGTTTGTTTGACTCCAATCAAAGTGAGCCAACCTTTAACAAAGCCCTTCTCTCATACTCACACATTTAATACACCTCAGAGAAACTACTACACAGAAACATCAGGGTTTAAATGTTATTATTCCTCAGTTATGTCTTCAGGTGTTTTGCATGGATACAAAGCAGGTGTGCACAGACTGCGGAAAGGATGCAGAGCTGATGAAAAAATGGGTCTGAGTAGCCCTGAACCGATCAGTTATCACAGCGAAGAGCAGTCAACCAATCAGAGCAGACTGTAGGGCTGGGCGATATGACCCAATCTCAGTATCACGATTAATTGAAGCTCTTACATGGATTATGATTAATGAACGATTATTTTATGCTGTGCTGGAACAAATTGGTGGTGTTACTTTCTTCCTGCAGTATTTACACCTAACTTCTTTCTGCTCGATGTCCTGTGCACAGAATCCAAAATGTGCCCAAACAACAGAGATGGCATTTTTATTGGCTACAAGGTCCTATAGATTGGCGCTTATCTCCTCCATGAAAGTGAACGCAGACTGTATGGAGGGGGCGCAGTCACGTGACTTAAACAGGGAAAATAATCCAAATAATCGACATGAGTAAAATTACTTTGATTAGAGGGTCTAAATGTCTGTTTCGATTATTTTTCGATTAATTGCCCAGCTCTAGCAGACTGAGAATAGAGGTGCATCAGGAATAACCTTGCAGTGCAGCTGGATCTGCCTGATTCAATGTCTGAAATCATGCAGATCCTTCTTACCAAGTGATGTGACCCAGTCAGTCTGAGATTAGCATAGGTGCTAACAGCTTCAGCAGCAATTTACCAGACCTTGACCACATTTCTTTATTAAATGACAGATGCATAACAACAATGAAATCATTCTCTACAGAAAGGATCACTCCATTTCTGACATGTTTTGGCGAGAAGTTTTTCTACGAAGGGACTCACATTTTGTACTTTTCACCATGGGAGTAGCGCCTGCTCTACTAAATTAACTGACTGGCTCATAATGTGACAGAATGATCGTCCAATCACCTGCTTGTGAAAGGTTCTGTCCTCCCTAAACACTTTCTATGGGCTCTTTCCCAGATGGACTAATTAAAAGTATTGAACTGTCCATCTGGTGTGTCAGGTTAGATCAGGGATACTCATATTAAAAGTAAATGTTTTTTTTCCATCAGCAACTGTGAAAATACTCATCAAAATCTAGTCATCTAAATCTAATATAATCTGGGCCTTAGATCTGAATCTTTATTTTTGTGTCATTTGCTTCAGAAATATAATCATGTTATTTGATCCCTCAGAAAGTCTAGTAAGTGACGCAAGCTTTTCTGCGATTAAGGGCTCAGTTTAGGGAGGGTGCCTCCATTACTGTATTACTAAAGAGTTTTCAAACAATCGGGAAGTGTGACCATACTGGCTGCTCTTCTGAGAGATGTGCACTCACATTTACTAACAGTTGGCAAAGTACCTAAAGCAACATTAGAAGCAATCAATCTGCCTACACAGCTGAACAACCAAAGAAAAGGACTGAGGCATGTCAAAGGTCATCAAAGAAAGCCAGTAACTGCAGGAGGAATAAGGGTAAGCATAGGTAAGACATTCAAGAGATGGAGACAACACTCGTAGTGGAGGGTCAGCTGTGAATGGGTTTTCCTTGTAAAATCTAGATTTGCTTCAGCTGTCGATTCTGAAACATTTGTTTATGAGAGGACGCCACTGAGGCTGCAAATGTATTAGCATAATGCTAACGGTGGCTTCAAGCACAGGGCCTAAGCTTATCTGTGATTCATGTTCCTGAAGTTTTCCTCTAAACAGAACGTCTTCTTGTCTCAAAGAAACAAACGAAATAGCCTTGAGTGTTTACAAGAGTGAAAACAAGGGGCGGGCTGTTGCTTGGAGCACAAACAGGTAAGGAAAGGTATTTGCTTAATTAGAATAAATTAGGGGAAGGCTAAGGAAAAACTTTAACTTAATAGCCTGTTAGCTTTTTGTTTTGCTCATGTTGAGTCAAGTTCCAATTATATAATTATTATTTAATTATAATTTGTATAACTGTGAAATCACAAATAAATTGGTCTTAAACTCTGGATTAAGAAACATTTTCTAAATTATTAGGAATTAGTTATGAATAACATTTACATTGTTAGGAGCCAGTTATTAGTTTTTGTCCTAAATACAGACAATTTTCTTAATGATGGCCAAGGGAAAACAAACATTTAATACCTTCTAATTTGTCATGCATTACTAAGATTATTAAGATCATAATGTATCACAAGGTTCTAATGATTAAAATTTAGAAATTAGGTATATATTGAAGAGAAACTTTATTGTGGCAGAGAAGAAAAAACCCTGCACCCTGCTGCACAACAGAGCTGTGAGGGGGTGGTCCTGTGAGGATGTGGGCACGGTCCTGTGAGGGCGTGGGCGTGGTGAAGAGGTGATTTCTGTCACCTGTGACCTGAGAGTGTGAATGGAGACAAAGGAGCTGGCACATGGAGAGGTCAGAGAGTCAGGGGCAGAGTTTGGGCCAAATTAAACCAAAGTTTTGTGAGAATAAAAATCTCTGCGCTGTTTGGATTAAAGACAAAAAGGAGGAGCATGTGGACACTAGGAGTGGGTGACAAGTTGCTGCTCTGAAGACGTTTTTTCTGCCGTGCTGTGGGAACCCTCACAGTGTTTGGGAACACTTAGTGCCTCTGATGACAAAGACTGTCCTAAAACCAGATAACCCGTCAGACGGCCTGCTCTTCTAAACCGTAAGTTATCACACACTCATTCTCACAGAATTTTTATAACCTCTAAGGATGTTAAGCTCACACTGACATTTGTTTGTTTTTAACACGATAATTCGGAGGATGGATCTTGGTTTTGATGAAATTTTCATTGAATGTTGATCATGGCACAGGGACACAGTTAGTAGATTTTGGTGGTGATCTGATTCCAGACGTGGTTTCAATAATTTTTTAAAGGATTTGTTAACAGTGTGAAAAAGGGCAGTTTTCCTCATTTTCACTAATAACTCAATAAGTTCTCAACAGGTTTTTATTACATTTTCAGGGAATGTTGGTCATGGTACAAGGATGAAGTGATATGATTTTGTTGATTATCCAAAGCTGAATGTGGATCAAGGAATGTTTCAGGGACTTGTTAACAATGTGAGATAGGGCAGTTTTCTACATTTTTGACAATAGCTCACACAACAGCATCAGAAATACCTTGGTGAAGGTTTGCGCTCTCGGGCACTACAGTTACATTTGATTTTAAGTGGTATAAAAAGGACATTGAATTGATTTTAATATTGGCCTCAGAATTTTCAAAAGTAATTAACAATTTTGGACACTTTGAATTTTTAATCTGATGACCTGACATTTTAAATTCCATGAACTTTCTGTGACATTTTGACATTTGCCTTCTATAAACTGAATTACTTTGGAACTTTTAATTGGACTTCTCGTTTGAAGCTAACAAACTTATTTGGGACGCTTTAAGATTGCAACAATTACATGGGAAAATTTAAGCTTAATCGACTGAGCTGTTTGCTGATTGTGTTGAAAATGAATAGATGAAAAGTATGACTCAAGAGAGATGCATGGCTGGTGGAAGGATACGTAGCCCACCTGTTACATCACAAAATGGTTTCAGAAAACTGAAATGCTGTAAAGAACCTGACACTGTGTCTTAACTGTATGCAACAAAATTAGACAGCAATTGGCTTATCATATTGAACCATATGTTAGTGTCCTAACTACCCGCAAGCGACACAGCGCGATGAGGTGCAACATTTTTGCCTCAATTCCCCATCTCTACTTCCCTCTCATCACTCAAGTCGACACAGATGAGCAAAGACAGAAGGATTTTGAGGAGGTGCAGGAGGGATTTTCTTCGTTTTCTCTGGCTTTTAGAGCAAAAGACTGAGGGAGTACTTTGCCTCAAAGAGAGAGGTGTATTGATAAAACCTTTGGGACCACCCCTCATTAAAACATGTCTGTTTCTCCAGCTTTACAGTGAAAGCTCCTGATGTTCTGTTTACAAGAGGAAACACAGGGGTAGAACATCTAAAGACCACTCAAAACTACTGTGTTGCTGTAGCGTCTTGTCGAGCCAACACACTTTCTTGTGTAGTTTTATCCGAAAAGTGGGGCAACTACAAGGCTTTCAGTGACACCACTGACTTCCTTGTGCCATAGGCCTCAAGCAACCCCACTTCAAAAACGTGAAATATTCCTTTAAGGCTGTGAGAGTGATGTTTGAGCTTGAGCCTCTATCGCCCTTAGGTGTGAGTGTGAATAGTTGTTTGTCTCTATGCCTCGGCTTTGTAATTGGCTGGTGATAGGTTCTAATGTTCCCCAACCTCTCACCAAAGACAGCTTGTCAAGGCTTCAGCCCCTGTGGCCCCAAACAGAACAAAGCAGTTTAGATAATGGATCAATCAATCAATCTTTATTTGTATAGCCCTAATTCATAACAAGTGTTTTCTCAAAACACTTTACAACAGAGCAGGCTGAAGCCATACTCTTAATTTTATAGATACACATATATGCATATATACAAATACGTATATCTGTATATACACAGAGATGTTTCCATCCAGGCAGAGACAAAGGGACTAAAAATAATAATTTATGATGGAGACAAACCCATGGACTCCCAGATCATAAATCTGTCCTCATCACATTTGTATGTGCTGAATATAGATTCAATCAATCAATCTTTATTTGTACAGTGTCATATTTGTCTCTATTGAATATAAATTATCAAAGGTAAGCCCCTTGAGATGAGGCCTCTCATTTTCAAGAGGGTCCTCATGTCTATGTGGTTGTAAAGATGGTTACTGCGATGTATAATCAATACAACCATGGATAGAGGGATCAATCTAATATTAACATTAACATCAACTTCAACTTCAACTTCACTTTATTGTCGCCTAAGGGAATATGAATATAATCTGGAGAGGAACGATGTTGATTAATAAAGCAGCATCTAGCTGAACTGCCATTAGAATAGGTTTAACTGGTCTAAAAGTATGAATTTATGTCAGATGATGTCACTTCTGTTGTTGAAGGATGGATGGATGGATGGATGGAGGTAAATCTCTAAACTTGGTTCACATGTGGCTTGTTTTCTGTGCTGACACCAGAGGGGCTCCATAAAAAGGTGATCACTTCTCTAATCACGTTTTTATACGATGACCAGGATGTTCAGTCTTTGTACAGGTCAGATATGGATTTGAAGGACGGCTCTGTTTTTCTTCATGTAGTTAAAATGCATGCGCTGATGTCGGTGGTCTTCATTTACTGTCTCTTAGCTCTTCCTCTCCACCAGAAGACCCCTCCCTGTTTCTCAGACACATGTATGGAACAAAATACCACTGATACAGCAGCATAGTCAATACTTCTCTACCTCACACTGACCACTAATGACCATGACAATGCACTGACTGATGATGATCTTAGGACCACGACAGTGAACGCAGCAGATCCTGGTCCACGCTCTGTTTCAGACTTTAATCCCTGCGAGGACTGACAGTCAGACCTTATCCTCCGGAGCAATGCTGTCTTTGTTGATCCCTGCTTTGTGATTCCTGAAGGAGAAAGAAAAAACACTCCTCGTGGTCTCCTCAGCTGCTTGTCCTCCTCGCGACTCCCTCCTCAGGGCTCCGTGCTGACAGTCCGCAGGGCTTCCCGGCAGCAGGTGAGGGGTGGAGGGAGACGGCGTGCTGCCCCCCCAAATGTATAACGTCTCCCCTTCAGGACAGGGAGGAAGGCCGTGGCTCAGGTAGCTGGGGCTGGGACTGGCCGATGAGGGGAGAGTACGCTGGCTGCCGTTTAAGCAGCTGGAGTTGTGGTCCGAGGAACCTTTGCGTGAGTTTCCAGAGGAGCTGAAGTTGGAGGAGCGGTAGTTGTAGGCTCTCCGTTTGCGCTGATGACACTGACATCTGAGGATGCGGATGAAGGCCAGCTTGAACTCCCGGTTGTAGCAGGGGTAGATGATGGGGTTCAGGCAGCTGTTGAAGTAACCCAGCCAGAAGATGACTTTGAAGAGGAGATTAGGTGGGCGCAGGTTCACATTAAAAGACCCTGTAGACAGAAGAAGAGAGACAGAGAGACACTTATGTTAGGAAAATGCAGGGTGACTGCCCTTCACAAGCTACAACCCAGCCTCTGCACTTAATCTTTTTCCTTTTCTCTGAGTCAGAGGCAGGTGACATTTAGCATTTAAGTCTTCACAGGAGCATCGTCGTCCTCCACCCACGTCAGCCCCCCTCTCCATCAGCTGCCTGTGTGAGAGGTTTAAATCTCTTCAGCTCTGGACTGCTGCGCTTTGCATTAAAGCTGTCTGAAGGGATTTTAATGCAAATGAGTCGGTGTGTAGATAGGGTTAGTAGGTGGGAAGATAAGTGGGTAAGAAATGGGTAAGATGGTAGATAGTCAAGAAGCAGGTAGGGGGAAGATAGAAAGATGGATTAATTAGTTGGCAGATAGATAGATAGATAGATAGGTAGATAGATAGATAGATAGATAGATAAATAGGTACAAGGGCTGATTGATAAGTTGTGAGCCTTGTATTTAAGATGATAAGCAGGGATGCCCTTTTTCAGCTCTACTAATCCCTGACTATTTAAGGCCGTGTACCTGAAGACTGGTGTCATTTGGTCAGTTTATGTTGAAGAGGTAGCACTCTAAAGTAAACAAGGCAAGTGACTTTTGCAAAATGGACAAAATGCCCCTGTTCACAAGTCTGTCATTGCCATGGCTGCCATTAAAGATTGTGGCTTTGAATTGATTGAGCATCCGCCTTATTCGCCTGAAATCGCTCCATCAGACTTTCATCTATTTCCAACATTGAAAAAGGCCATTTCCGGTACCCACTTTCGGTCAAGAAAAGGACTTCTTTAAAGTGGCATTGAGGCCCTTAAACATCGCTGGTAAAGTGTATAGATACTGAAGGGGATTATGTTGAAAATGCAAATGTTGAAAGGTAGGATTTAGGATTTATTTATTTTTTTAAAAAATGGGACAATATGCATTAATGAACATTTACATGTAAATGCATGGGATTATAGCCAAACGGCTAATTTCCATCCCCAGTCCCATTAGCAGGTTGGTGTCAACACATAAAACCAAAACAAACATCAATAACAGGAATAAAACACACAGAGCGTATTAAAACACAAGCAACAATACAGATGACATGTAGTACAAAAATAAAAACAGGTTAAGAGTTGGAGGACCATGGGAATGATACACACTGTATTGTAAAGTGCTGGAGTGCTAACTGAAGGGCCATTGTGCTAAAGTGCCAAATGCTAAAGTGCACAGTGCTAGCTGCCTGGGAGCTCAGGTTCCCATTTTATTGCATGTTGCCCAACATTGCACAGGGATATAAAGTGCATGTTGCTTTGCACATTACCCTACTGCCCAGGATTATAAAGTGTCAGATTGAATATGATATTGCATGATGCCCATAGCACACAGTTGCACATGCAGATGTGTGAGTAGATATTGCACTAAGAAAGCATATATAGATGTCTTATGTATGCATTAATTCACAAAAATGGCATATATAGATGTATTTATTTACACAACAGTGGGAACAGTTGTACAACCTACCTGAAGGTAGGACAACCTACCTACATACCTTGTACCTACAAGGTATGTAGGTAGGTTGGTACACTGATGGCTGATAGGTAGGTTGGCAAGTACGTAGGCAGATACATAGGTAGGTAGGCATTTAGGTAAGTAAAAACATGCATGCATCTGGGAAGGCCTATTTTGGGGCTTTTTCCCTTTAATTAGACAGGTGGTTGTATCAGTGGTTTCCTTTGTTTTGGTCCAGAAGACGCCCCAAACCAAAATCAAGCTGAAGACTTGAGGCAGACTGTATTTATGACGATGCAGAATAGTCTTTAAAAAATTCATATTTCAGTGTGACATAACTCTATAAATCTTTATTTTTATCTTCTTATGCCTCATAAAATTTGGCAAACAACTGTATTATTAGTTAAATACAGGCCAGCTGACAGTCTTGGCTGGGCCCAGGACAAGATAATCCAAGATCCCCCCCCCCCGGCAAGCCGCAGGGAAATTTAATCTCCAGTCCACATCTAGACAGAATTATCCTCTCCTCCATCTCATGACTGCAGGCTAGAAGCTGGGGTGTTTATGCCACAAAGTTTTTCTTTTTTATTTCAACAACGTACAGACCCACCTTACAGTGTAGTCTGGTTTATTTTAGTGGGTATACTCTGACATACTCTGATGGATGTTTGTCCTCTTAGGGCCTCCAAACACTGAAGACATTTTTACCACATTTTTAACTGATTGATACACCGTCCACTGAAAACAGCTCTGTGACCCACTCATGGGCCTCCACCCCCAGGTTGAGAACCGCTGCACTAGTAGCTTGTATTTGGAGCTTGATCCTTCAAAGACAGTTTTTATATCATGGACAATACGTGATGGAGGAAACCTCAGGATGAATTTATCATTTAGAAATCAGTGAGTGAGTGAAACAGAGGCTCAGAGCTGGACTGATGAAGAATGTTGAGTTTTGATTCATCTAAAGGCTGACTCGTCGTTTTTTAAGTCTTTGTGTTCACTTAAACAAGCACATGAGCTGTAAAGACATTGTTTGAATTATAAAATCACACAAAGTGACTGATGTCCCGGCGATGTGCGCCTGTCTGCGTCTTTACGCTCACCTGCACACGGAAGAGCGCACACAAAGACGCTGAGCGATTCGGGAGGCATTTAGATCAAATGTTCACATGTGCGTTGGCTGCACTGCAAAGTGACAAAATTGACAGACAAAATATCAGGCTTGTAGTCCACAGAGCGGATGGTGGCTGCAGCGGACAGCGGAGAATGCATCCTCTTGCGCAAAATGGGGCCCCCATGGATCTCGGGGCCCCACACAAAGTGCGTGTTTTGCCTATAGAGAGGGGCGGCACTGCCATAATGCAGGATCGCCAAAATTAGGGCCCCCTCCCACATTACCGTGACTATCTCTCTCTCTCCCCCCTCTTCTCTCTCATCGGTATCAAGTCTGTCCCTCCGCTCCGGGGCAGCGGGCCCCTCCCACATCACCGCCCAGTTCCCCCCACCCTTACCCTGGGCCCGGGACAGCATACCCATTTGTCCCCCCATATCGGTGGGCGTGGTTGAATATTAACTAAGATAATTACACTTGAATATTCAAAAATAGTAAATTTAGCAACTCACATTTAGACTAAACAGAACACACTTAAAACAATGTGATATAATAAAAAGGAGAAACAATAATTGACTTCCTCTACCCACTGGTCCCACTAATCGGTGTTAGAGAGGCAGTAGGAGCCATGATATTCTTTACTCCTCTGTTTGCTTACTTGCTTTTTGAAAATAAACCAGAGCGTTGACCTCTAACATGGGCAATTAGCTCCCTCTGCACACATACACAACTTCTTCACGGTGCATTAGTGGAAGTTTAATCATATCTGAAATCAGTGTATTTCCATTTTTGATGTTTGTTTCTGGACAAACAGCTGCTCCAGCCTTTAGGTCTAAAAAGTGGAGATGCAGATACATCAGTGACGATGATAATGCAGTCCCTGTGCTAATGGTTTTACTGTGGGAGAATCAGTCCATGAATGTCACTTGGGCAGCTGCTGATGTACATTCTTCTGGTGCAGAATGTTTGATGTGATTTGTGCATCGGGTCATAAATTACACACGCTGTCAGACTGATCCTCTACATGCCTGCAGGTCATACTTTCACCAGTAGGTAGCAGCATCCATCAGGCTTCAGAGTGACCCTTCAGTCAGACCTTATACAGACAGGATGTGAAGCAGCAGACCAGAGAGAGCAGCCACTTCCACATGTTATTTATCATTAAATACAGACTCGGTCGCAGTTCATCTCTAAAAGACTTCTCTAAGACGGCAGATCTGTGGGATGACCCTGAACTCCATCTCAGATAAATGAGCTCTGCAGGAGGAGGATTTGCTTTTAACAACCAGATATTTAAGGTGAAATGAGATGGTGCTGTCTCTGTGAGGAGGTTAGCGAGGTTAGTCTCCCACATCAAGCTTTTCATTTCTTTAAATAAAGATGAAGATGTGACTGGGAGAAAGTCAAAGACAGGCTTCAACAAGCAGCTGAAGTTTCTGGTGTGTATCAGGGCTGAATGGTACCGGAAAAACTGTGTTGCAATATCATCTATTTCTGTGACTTGTAATACATTATGAAAGAAAGCCATAAATGAAGTGATAACTGTGCTTATAAAGGGCAATAAACATTTAAGATGGAATGAAAATTTGATTAACTTGAACATAAGAGGAACTGGAAATCTTGGGTAACACTTTCTGTGAGGCTCCTCTTCATAATGCATTATTAACAGGTTTTAAGCAGATGTAATCATGCGTGACACTGCTGTATGATCATAGTTAGAAGCCTTCGGGATTATTTATGATGCTTCATTAAAGTACACCAAAGTCAATATAATAATGGTTTTTATGAGTTATAAACAAACACCCCTTGTGTTAAATTGTGCTTACAGCTCTAGGACACACTGTGAAGAATTCCATAAAGATTAATGAGGTGATAATTCAACATACATGCAGGCCACTGACAGTATCAAAAAGATTAAAGTTAATTGAGACATTCACTCTTTTAATACATTTTAATCACTTTATAGCACATTAAAAATCCTATTATTGTCCATTATAAGGCATTTTGGGCGGTCTTTAGATGCTCTAAGCCTTTGGTTCCCAGCCCGGGGTCCTGGCCCTAGAGTAGGGATGGAAATTGGTTAAGATTATTTTTTTTTATGACTTAAGTTTTTATTCCAATTTTGTTTTTACAATACAAAAACAACCACTCCAACCGTAGACAAACAAAGAGTGGAGGGCACGATGACCCAACAGAAACACAAGTACAACAAAACAAAACAACGGGCCCAAGGCAGTGTTGATGTGACTGAAGTAAAAACTTCAGTATAAAGGTTTGTCCAATTTCCACTGTACCACTGTCACATGAGGAATCAAAATCCTTAAACATTGAAATAGTGTCCATATTATAATGTCTATGTGCTCACCACATCATTAAGCAATCATAAAAAGTACAGATGATTCGCTGAAACATAGGTTGACACAGATGAATAGGATAAAAACTGACGATGGAGAAGCAGGAATTGATTGAGTTTATTGACGCCAATGCTATTGACAATTCTGCCTGTCAGTCTGATTCTTAACAATTCCTTTATTGATTCCTTAGGTTATCTGTGTGGACAAAGTTGGCCTAGATTCGTTTTTGGTGTCCATGTCGAACACGTCATTCCTGATATTCAGTGCTGTACTGCATAGATAAATGCTCCAGCAAGTTACTGGTATTCCAGTTGCTGAATTGTTTTAATTTTAGTCCAGTTTTAGTTGATGAAATTTCACAATATTTTAGTCAGCGAAATCTACTGTAAATTTAGTAGACTAAAATATGAAGCATAAAGTGTGAGGAATTTTTTATGTTTCCTTTGAAAAGTCATGTTTTACACTTGGATAAATTTATTCAAGTTTCTTATCAACGACAGCCGGTTTCATAAAACATGTCATAATTTGAATCACCTCATTATCATGGCTACTGTGTCAAAGCCGAGTGGATATATTCCTGCCTTGACTTTCTACTTGACAAAATTAGGTCTGATTGGATTAAGTCTATGTGAAACATTTTAGTCTCGTTTTTATTTGTTGATGAAAATGTCAGTTAATTTAGTTTTAGTTTCTGTCCATGTGCACTTGTTTTCATTAGTTACTGTCTAGTTTTCTTCAGGGGAAAAAAGGTTGTTGATGAAAACTATGATGAAAATAATAAGTCAACAAAATTAACACTGGTTTCAATAAATGTGTCGGTCCACATGAAAACACTGTAGTACATATGCCAGGTTTGTAAGTGGCACTGAAATGCTGCTGCAGACACATACCAAAGCCAGAGAAGAAGACGTGGAGCATGTGCAAACATCATGATAAATGTGAACAAACACTGTTATCTGCTGTTCTCCATGTTTTTGGACCCTGAAAGGTTGTCTCCGTGTTGTAAAAATGCCTGAAACACAAATTTCTTCACCTGCATGCCATGATTTTTGACTTCTTTTGTACTGTTTCTGATTGCCGCTGATAAGAGTACAATGTCCTTAATTTGCAAAGAATGCAGAGCAAAGTGGAGGAACTGATGAGGAAAAAGACTAATGATATCGCTTCTTTGATAGAGCTGCTATCAATTCTCAACTGGAATTGGTTTTCGATTCCCATCCCTACCCTAGAAGGTCTCAGGGGTGTGAGGCACTGTCTGCTTGAAGGGGTCAAAATTTGGTTGACATATAGCCCATTTCCACCAGCATGCCTTAGCCGTACTCTATTCTACTCTGCCCGACTCGGCTCTACCCGGTTTGCGTTGCGTTTCCACCGGCACGGTACCTCCTAAATCAAACCAGTTTTTAGTACCTACTCTGCTCTGGTTCTAAGCGAGCTGAATCGATACTAAAAGGTGACATCGACCGACTGCCGGCTACTGATTGGTCAGAAAATGTCGTAACCGATGACGCATGAGCGTGACGAGCTAGCTAACATGCTAGCGGTAACTATCATTAGCTTACCCTCATACGTCTTTTCTTTGCAGCTTGATTGCTCTCGTCCTCTGTATTTCTTCTCGCCGCCTGCAGCCTTCTTCTGTTTTCCTCTTTCATTCAGTTTGTGACAAAAAGCCACAGGTCGAGCAGCAAGTATACTATTGCCTCCAAGTTCTCCATTGTTTTGATTGTTGTGTCGTGCTCAAAATGACATGAACGCAGTGTCGCCCAGCTGTTTAATGGCGACCTCGCCCCCGCTGGGCAGGGAACCGGGCTGATGGAAAAGCAGCACACTGTGAGTAGAAAGCCGGGGAAAGCCGAGCCGAGTAGAGTAGGGCTAAGACGTTTGGCTTAAACAATGATAAATCAGTAAGGAGACACTTTATTTAAAGATAATTTGCACAGCTCTCTCAGATTTCAAACAGGGTAATGGGTAATGATTGTCCAATCACCTGCTGGATTTGCTTTTGAAAGGATCTGCCAGTTCCCAAACACTTTCTATGAGCTCTTTACCAGATGGACTAGTGAAGTATTTTGAACAGTCCATCGGTCAGGCCTCTCTCCCAAACCTGCTGAAGTCCTGTCGACTTTGTCATGATGGAGCAAAGAGTGCCAACATGCCTGCCTCTGCATTTTAGGACTCATAAATACACAAAAACAGTTTGGACCTTTTTGTTTGCTGGGACTCCTACAAAAACAAACAGCATCCTTTACATGTCTGATCATCTGAATGTTGTGGTATCTGTTAATATTTTATTGCAGTTTGGCCATCTTTATTGCAATAACAGTAAAACTGTTAATATATTGTGCAGCACTAGTGTTCATTTGGATGTTCATTGTCACTAAAGTGTCTTTCCTAATGATGGGAATGACAACATCACAAAGGCTCTTCAAGCATGTTTCTCAAGTATGCTAATGTGCGAGTTTGGCCCGCGCTAAACTGCATTAATTCACCCTCAGGGTTGCCTTTTCTCCTCCTGCTTAAATAGGGGGAGAATATCTTGCAAGCTAATGAGGTGAGAGGGGGAAGCCTGCAGATAAAAACAGGGAATTAATAAACCCGGCAAGTGTGAGATAAGTGTGAAAGAAAAGACAGACTTTGTGTGAATGTACGTGTGGGCAGATGTGAGCAAAGCTGTTTCTTTACACCAGCCCACAGTCTTAAATTAATATCACATTCCTGGAGAGACGGAGGATGCACTATAATCTCAGGCTGTCAAGTGTGAAATTACCTCTGCTGAGATATTAGAGGCAGACAGACAGACAGGCAGTACAGCCTGCCTCTTCATGAATATCGGATCAACAGCTTTGACACTTATTTTAAGGAGGAACATTACACAGAACATAACCACGGGTGAGATGTATCACTTTCTGCTAATAATGATTACAGGCCCCAGGGAGCTGTGTCCACCTAATGAGCTGAATTTAAAAAAAAAACATCCCACGCTGATTAATTTCAAGCCTGAAAATAACCACAAAAAAAAACCACCTGAAAAGAAACCAAAAGTCCACTAAAGTTTAAACATATTACAAAGACCTGCTAATCCTTTTCCACTTACACTTCCTTAAATACACCACAAAGACAAGAAATTTAATATTGACGGACAATAATATTCACTTATATTGAATTTGATGCCTGCAACATGCTCCAAAAATACTGGGGCAGGGGCAACAAAGGACTGGCAGAGTTGAGGAAAGCCTGAAAAACACCTGTTTGGAACATTCAACAGGCAAACAGGTCATTGTCGTGATTGAGTACAAACGGACCATCCCAAAAAGGCTCGGCCTTTCACAAGCAAGGATGGGACAAGTTTCACCACTTCATGAATTACTGTGTGAGCAAAATTCAACAGCTTAAGGACTTTTCTCAACATACAACTGAAAGGAATATCGGGATTTCATCATCTACAGTCCATAATATCATCAAAAGATTCAGAGAATCAGGAGAAAATCTCTGCACAAAAGCAGCAAGGCTTAAAACCAACATTGAATGCCCATGACCTTTGATCCCTCACGCAGCACTGCATCAAGTGCTAACATCATTCTGTAAAGGAAATTACCACGTGGGCTCAGGAGCACTTCAGAAAACCATTGTCAGTTTACACAGTTCATCTCTACATCTACAAGGTCAAACTCTACCATGCAAAGCCAAAGCCGTAGATCAACAACACCCAGAAATCCACATTTCAGATTTTTTTAGGAAATAATGGGCATGGTACTCCGGAGTAAATAGGAAAAGGAAAAGTTATCAGAGCAAAGGTCAAAAGCATTAGCAATGTATTGGGGTGTGTTAGTGCCCATGGCATGGGTAACTTGCACATCAGGGAAGGCAACATTAATGCTGGAGGGTCCATACGGGCTTTGGAGTGACATATACTGCCATCTAAGCAACGTCTTTTTCAGGGACGTCCCTGCTTTTTTCAGCAAGACAATGAAGACACATTCTGCACATGTTACAACAGCGTGGCTTCAGAGTAAAAGAGTTCAGGCACTGGACTGGCCTGCCTGCAGTCCAGACCTGTCTCCCAAAGCGCAAAATACGATAACAGAGACCCCAGACTGTTGAGCAACTATCATACATCAGGCAAGAATGAGAAATAATTCTATCTTCAAAGCTTCAACAATTATTGTTCTCAGTTCCCAAATGTCTATGGAGTGTTGTTAAAAGGAAAGGTGATGTCCCAGTGGTGAACAAGCCCCTGTCACAGCTTTTTTGGAATAAGCTGAAGGCATCGAATTCAAATTGAGTGAATATTTATCAGCTTGAACACTAAATATCTTGTCTCTGTGGTTTATTCCATTGAGTATCTGTTGAAAAGGATTGGCAAATCACTGTGTTCTGTTCTGATTTATGTTTTACACAACGTCCCAACTTAATTGGAATTGAGGTTTGTAAATTGAAAACATATGCACACATGCATGCACACCCTGCTCCAGTCAATTTGTTAACATGGTGGAAAGTGATTGTGCAACCTGATCTGGGAAATGTCGCTTCCAATCCTCATTTAGCTTGGTGGCTCCTGAAGAGCAGTGACCGGGCAGCGTGTGTGTAAAGAAACGAGGAGGTGAGGAGTGTGTGCTGGGCTCTGTGCTGCAGATGAATGGACCTCGCCCTCATCACTGGTATTTTCACATGCTATTTTTCCGCTTCTTGACAGCCACTTGAAAGCGATTACATAACATCCATGTTACATCTGCGATCGGGATGAAGAGTTTGCCATGGATGATCAATCTTTTATTCATCTTCTTGTCCGTCTTGTCCGGGAACAGTTGGTTGCAAAATTTGATGTGACATAATATTATTAATCTGATTTCTTCTGTTGTGGTTTAGCACTTCATGATTTAGACGACCAGATCTGAGGAACAATAAGTTGCCTTCATACTTTCTGCTTTATTGCGTGACAAATGAGGAACATCATGTTGTGCTAATGATGAACTTTTACTGTTTGGTAACTGATTGATGTCAATCAACAAGCTCATTAAAATCGAATGACAGTAAATTTTCCAGGGTTACTTACCAGAAATTGTTTGGTAACAAGTTGCAATGAGGATCTTGGAACAAAACTCACGTTTGAACAATGAACCCTAAGGTAACCACATGCTAACATTCAGGGCCAAATTTGGATGCTGTGAGTGGTGCTGTCTAAAGCAGGTGACACGCATAAGGGTTTTCTAAATCTGAAGAGATTAATCTCTAAACTTTTAAAGCTTCTCTTTTGAACTATTTCCTGAAAATGTTTAATTAATGCTGAAAATATTGAAATTTTTGGCCAAGGACATGATTGATACTGGGCCGGATCTACTAAGATCCCTAATAATGCAGCAAAATTGTGTGTGCAAACAAAAAAAATTGCACGTGCTATTAGTAGGCGTGTTGTGGATAATCTATTATAACTGCATACGCAATTGATAACAGGTGCAAAAGTGGTGCGGACTGCCTTCTTTAAATGAGGATTTTATGTATGCTACCGGCTGTCACCATGGAGACTTTGGGACGGAAGAGGGGCTGTAAACGCAAAATGAAGTTTGAAGCCATGGAGTTCGAGGCAAATAAACACGCTGGTGAACTCGGGCAGAGACATCTCTGCATTGCCAGAAGAAAAGTAATTTGGGAGAGTGTGATGCAGCCAGCTCTGAGTGATTCTGGCTATGAAGAGGATCTTTTTTACATAGGTTACATGACCTCCTCCACGATGTATTGAGAACACAAAACAGAGAGAGTTTACTTTACTTTTGTGTCTGCATATGTATGATGGCACACTTGATCGTCCCTCTTTTTTCCAGTCCATCATAATGACAGACAGCCTCCAAATCTTTCCGTCATTCATCAAAAAATTCAGTCAATGAAGGAAAATTTTCGGTCAATGCGACCCCTGTTTCTCACCACAATGACCGCAGCCCTCTGTGCGTAATGCTGTGCCAGTTTGCACCTGCCTTTAAAGCGTGCTAAATTTAGATGCAAAAACACAGAGCGCAATCAGTTTCTGGTTTGATAAACCACATTGAGGGTGCTAAATGATTACATCTGCATCTCCTCCTTCCAGTATTAGCGTGTTCTGATAATCTGCATGTTTTCTGTGTATTGATGAAGGCAAACACGCTGAATGGATTACACATGCTATTTTGCTCAACTTGCAGTGTTAGTGTGTGTAAAGCTAATCTACTATCAATTTTGCATGTTTTTATTCACGCAAACCTTTGGTAGATCAGGCCCAGAGAGTTTAAAATCAAATATATTGAATCATAATGAAATTTGATTTTGTGATGTGTATGGTGATGAGTGGTGGGCATAATGGTACTCTTATCTGCCTAAGGGGAGAGAAAAAGTTTGGAAACCACTGAGACAGTATCAGAATGTGGTAAAACATCATGAAAGCATGGATCCATCCTGCCTTATATCAACAGTTTAGGCTGGTGATGGTGGTGTAATAGTGTGAGGGATATTTCTAGGCACACTTTGAGCCCCTCAGTACCAAATGAGTATGGTTTGAGCATGCCCATGCCTATCAGACCACAGAGTGCCCATCCTCTGCTGAAGCATTCCAGCAGGATAACGCACCATGTCTCTAAGCTTATATCATCTCAAAATGGCTCCTTTAACATGACAATGAGTTCACTGTACTCCTTTAGCCCATGTAGTTACCAGATCTCAATCAGTAGAGCACCTTTGGGATGCAGACAGGGAGATTTGCATCATGGATGTGCAGCCAACAAATCTGCAGCAACTGTGTGATGCTGTCATGTCAACATGGACCAAAATCTCTATGGAACATTTCCAGCACCTTGTTGAATCTATGCCTCCATAAACTGAAGGGGCTTTGACCATGCACTAGCAAGCTGTACCTAATTAAGTGGCCAGTGAGTGTTTATTAGGACAAATAAGACAGTGATTCTAAACTGGTGGGTCGTGAGCCTTTGACTGGGCAAAAAGTGTTAGGAAAAAATCATGTGCTTTTAATTGCCATCTAATCACACTCCTTATCAAAAATCGGTGGTAATTAAATGCTCCTTAACACCTGTTTAATAGAAAGGTGTTTTTTATATGTTCAATGAGCAGATACTCAGCTAAAGCTACATGTTTTTTAAGATTTTTTTTGACACAGCTTCTCAGTAGCAGGACCTTTTAATTTCATGTTTGAGCATGAACACTCTGTTAAGTCTATGAAAAAAAGGCTGAAGTTACTGAAGTATTGCTGCAGCCTCAGCTTATGCAGTTTTCTCTGTATTTATAATTGAGTATTATAAATACAGAGCTGTTCAGTATGTATCCACTGACGCAGGGTTATCACAGCTTCAGTTAGAAAGTCTTGAAGCTTTGTGTCCCTCAGATGTGCTTTTTGGTTTCAATTTTAATGCAGCTGATTGAGTGTCAAAGGGAGTATTTCTCTCTCTAGCATCCCCACATGTCGGTAGTTTGGTTTCCAATTAAAGGTTTTTGGGTTACTGTGATATTCTGTTCTGTCTTAGATTTCAAGTGCAGCATCTTTTACTTGATAAATTTGAGAAGATTAAAATTTTCCTCGATTTGGGTCGCAGCTTGACATTAAGGGGCGATGGTGGGTCCCAAAGCCAGACCAGTTGAGAACCACTGCAAGAAGATACAATGACCTACATTTTGTGATTATTTTCTTTTGCTGGCAGAATCAGTTGAATACAAACAGCTTGATGTTCAACACCCTTTGTCAATAACAGCTTTTCCTCACCTCTGTGAGGGTAAACACTCCTATGTTGTTTCTCCTGGATCCAAGGAAGGACCCCCTTGAGCTGAACCCAAAAGAGCCCAAAACAATCCTGAGGGTCTGTTTGAGACAATTGTAGGATTAAAGTGAAGGAAACACAGATAGAATCGTGCTGACAGCAGCTTTTCCTGCTTGCATGCATGTTTGCATGTCTGACTGTTGTGTGGACTCGGTCTTTAAGAGTGTTTACGTGAAAGGCTGCAGAGTAAACAGCAGAGGATGCTGGGAGTTCGCTGTTAGACAATAGTGTACAGATAACCACGAGAGAGCTGCTGGTGCTGCCCCATCTGTTACAAAAATGCTTAGCACCTCCTTCCTGCGGACGAACACACAAACGCACACGCACACACCTCGCCATGAAACACAGGAACGTCTCGACAAAACAAGGCATCCTGTTATTCACACTAATTGGAAGAAGTGATGGCTTTTCTGTGCCATGCGGAGCTCTTCCACACACACACATACAACCTGCAGCCCGCACATCCTGTGTCATAACACACCCATAAATATGATTAATTTGTTCTGATCTGAGAGGACAGAGGTGTTATTGCATTCGCAGATTGCTTTCAATAAGAGCGGAGCATGAAGCTCTTTTTGGAAAATAGCCTTGACATCACGGGGGGCCCCGCTCTCACCCCCTCTGCCCTGTGGCCCCTCCAGCTCAGCCCTGCCACCTCCTCTCTTCCTCATCGCTCTGACACTTAGCACTCTCATTATTTTTCCCCTTCGAAAACCATCTCAATTACCCCCCTCAGCACAGGGGCCGTTTTTGCTCACGTTACACACACACCAAAAAAAAGAGAAACCCACACATGCGGTGCACACGGACGTGGTTTCTGCTCTGAAAACACTTCGACAAGGAAACAATTGGTTAACACTTCAGAGTGTTGGTTTCTCTCACACATGGCGCAGTATCTAAATGTGAGGCCATAGCAGGAGGCTGGAGCCTGCACTGGGTGTTAAAGAGCTGGGGGACAATGTGGGCGAGTTTCCCTGAGGATGGGTGATTTCTCTTCAGCTGAGAACAAAAAAAAACTCTCATTGAGAATCCTAAATAAAAACCTCCTCCATGTTCCACAAGGAGGGGAAGGCACAATATCTTGAATATTCACACTGAAATACAAAAAAACCCAATTCACACATTCAGCAAAAAAAGAAAATGTCCAATGGAGCATGTTTATATGCAAGCAGAAGGGTGTTCTCTCATACTTTAACCCAAAATTACCAGTTACCTAACAGGTTAAAAGCTCCTTATTAACCATTCATCCATCTTTTATCTGCGCTGCTTATCCCTTTCTGGGTCATGGAAAGGACACAGTCTACACAGCTGACATTTGCTGCTGCTCCATTTGTGGTTTCTGCTCAGTTGGGCTCAACCCTACATGGTGTGGTTGTCCATTACAGTCCAGACTCTGTCCGCACCTCTTTAGGGTGGGCCATGTTGCCAGAAGCTGCATTTCCACTGAGTGGTCTGGTTTGGTTCAGTAAAGCTCAGTATGGTTTGGAGCATTATGTCCTGATCTCACTTGTGCCAGCTGTATCCTCACCTGGGAGCAGAGGCATAAGCTGGAGTCAGACCAGCTATGACCAACTCCCTCTGCACTTCCTGTTCTCCAACAATGACAAGAAAGGTTTGCACCTCTGAGGTAGCTTCAGTAGCATTTGCTTAGAGTGCTAAGTATGCTGGACCTCATAGGTTTTAAATTAAAACAAGTGCTGCCAAGTCCAGGCCATTAGAGATGTCCTAATCTGAATACAGTTCAATACTCATGTGGTAGTAAATTTTCTTTAAAGACTGGTCAAAATTTTGGTTGCTATTGTTGGGTTTAGTTCCTTTATAAACCATCAAGGCAACAATCTGTAATCTGTATTTTGCATTTAAAAAAATTTAAAATGACCCAGAAATTTGGTGTCAAAACTTGAAATGTAGAAAAGCGACTCTACTATCAAAAAGCTTAGTCATAAAAAGTTTTTTTCCTTGCATTAGACTCAGTCTGCTTCAGGAGGCCCTCCTGGAGGAAAACAAACTCAGAACCTTTGATGTGATGTTTTCAGCACTGACAGGCGTACAACTCACGTCCCTCTGAGTTAAAAGGAGACACTTAAATCTGCTTCATGTTCAAGACCAAAAACAAGCCATTAGCTGAATTTCAATGAGCTCAGGTGGGATTAACTCTGGAGGACAGGAGCTTACATATTTTTCTATGGTTGACACTTTAGAGGTCAAAGGGGTCGCCTCTTGCACGCAGCCTTGTCCTCATCTCAGCGGGCTCTGAATTCTCCAAACACCGGTGTTGATGGAGGACAGAAAAGCAGCTGCAAACACGCCAACATGGTGGTTTCAAACACACATGGACCAGCTTTCACACATGTATAAACACACTTACGTTTTCAACACTCCTGCACAGACACACAAACACAACACTGCGCTGTGCCTCCTGTGCCATAAGAGCAGGGACGCACAGAAACCCCCCACATACGTTACACTTGGTGACAGCATGAATAGAAAGGAGTGGGGTAATAACTAGTGTGGGACAGGAAATCCCTCTGTGCGGGTGGGGGCTAATGAACATTTAACACCAGGAGAGCACAACCTTAGTTTAGACCGCAGTCACGAGAGAAATCTCCAAAACAAAAGTCTCTTTGAGGAAAATAAGTGTTTGGAGAAAGAGCACAACACCGTCTCTGCAGCAACTTGGTCTGAATCAGATTTGCATGTTTGGTACAATATCTAATTCAAACAGTGACGAGGACTATCTGACCCATTTTAGTTAAGTACTGACATTTCCTCAAACATTTCCACAAGTATTCAAAGACAGAAATACCCTTGACTTTTATAGCTGTAATGGGACATGTCTCATCTGCCATGACAGACACGACATCAGCGGAAACACCAGATGTTCTCCAAAATACTGCTCCATAAGGAGATGGGGACTGAACCTTTATTTGGCCAACTTCCATCAAAACCAGTCCCAAATCTCTCTCATGATTCTCTGCTAACCTTCATCTCATCATATTTGATGATTTTTTTTGGTGCTCTCATGCAAGACATTCTGTTTCATTAGGTCTGCACGCTATGAGAAAAACAAGCTAAGGTCAACATGATAACAACGTGGGTTAAGATTGTTTAACAGAAGATATAGAGTGAATAACATCTGTAACTGAGCCGTTCCCCTTGTTTCATATAAAAAACTTCAACATGATTTTTCTGAGTCCACAAGCGTGAAACACCCTGCAGCAAATCACCCCTCAGTCTCTTCAGTCAGTCAGTTTCCATAACCTGCGCATTGAACTGTCTCCTAGTGGCGCACCTCTGTGCTTTTTCGCTTGGAATAAGCTACGTGTCAACTTTCAGCTGGAGCCATTTCAACCCCAAGCCAATTTCTGCCAAGCACATTGACCCAAAAAAGAGGGCTCAGAGTCTCCGAAACTTAAAAATACAACTAACCTTCTGCACTTTGTGGAAATAATACTCATACAAATTAACGTCAGGCAGGAAATATAACCTTTTGTTTACATTGTTCTTCCTGTTATCCCGTGATCTCACTGGTACCTCTTGAAGTTTAGTTCTCTCGTGATCTTGATCTAGACTCTCAAGCTAATCAGGGCTAAACTCTGCTGCAAACAGTGTCAAATACACTCCAGTGGGTGAACATATGCCACTTCGGCTGAGGCAAAGCGGAAGGATGGTCAGGATGCTATGCAGACAGACTATGTCGAAATTTGGGGTAGGGTTGCTTTCACACCTCAACTTTGGTAAACTTGGCTTGGTTTATAAGTAAATTTGTGACATTGTTGCTTTTTTCACTTGGTTTGGTTTTGTTTTACACTGGACTTTGTCATGTGTCCTAAAGTCTGTCAAATGCTGTAATGTGTAGCCACATGCTAATAGCCCGGGCTCTAGCTGTGGTCTTCATTCTTGCCATCCGGCCCATTGTTGCACTATGACCTGGAAACACACAACCAGCTTTGAGTAAAAGCATTGTTTAGTCCAGGCATTTCAGAAGTATTCAATGCCATGACATAAAGATAAAGCTACTGTACATATTGACTGAAGTGATGTGTAATTATTTTCCACGTGGACTTGTAGGTGCTAATGTTACGAAAACTGTAGGCTGGCAGTGCTATAAATGCTAACGTTAGCGGCACTATGTTTGATATTGTCAGTAAACTCTACATCATCATCGTTACTGTTGTTGTATTTGGCTAAATTTAAGCTACAGCGCCCTGCTTTTAGTTAACTTCCTTGTTCGGTCCGTATTTGGCTCAGATAGCTTTCACAACCACCACTAACAGAACACTGGTTCACTTGAGACCTCCTGATCTCAGGCAGATCAGTTCTTTGGTCCACAACAGGGTTTGTTTGATCTCTTATACCAGCCCAAATCAACTGGACTTTCCAAAAAAGCGAACTTGAGCGCCAATGGCATTTGCATTAGCCTTTTCAATGAGGAGACTCAATTCAAGTCTTTCCTGTGGCTCCTTTCTCTCATGTCATTCCTAATTCTAACCTTGCCCAGCAGCTGAACCTGCCTGATTCAATGTCTGTAATTGGGCAGATCCATCTTTCCAATCTACAACAAATATGCTCCATTAGAGCAGGAAGAGGAATGATTTACAAGTGAGACGACAGCAGGGAGTGACTGCACCTACAGGGATTAGCATAGATGCTAACAGGTTCAGTAGGAGTTTTATCAGATTGTGACTGCATTTCTTCATTGAATGAAAAACAAATACCAACACTACAAACCTCTCTATAGTAAAGATGTTTTCGCTCCTCTTCTGACATGTTTTGATGAGAGTTTGTTTTATGAAGTGCCTGATGTTTTGTAATGCAGTAGCACCCACCTATGACATATCTGATTGGCCCTAAATAAATGTAGATTGACAGAACAATCATCCAACCACCTGCTGGATATGCTTCTGAAAGGTTCTGCCCCCCTCAAATACTTTCTATGGGCTGTTTCCCAGGTGAACAAGTGAAATATATTGAATGGTCCATCTGGTGTGCCAGGTTATCCTTATTCCCTTCTATCCCTGATTTCCTTCTCTCTGTCCAATGAAATGGGGGTAACAAAGCCCAAAAATTAACCTAGTTTGGATAAAAATATTGTGTGCTAAAAAGTATCTCAAAGTTTGTAAAATTTTGGAGAACTTAGTTTGTGTGCTGTTCAGTCTTGATGCACCCACGAGGTTTTAGGTGTTTTGCCACGAGGTATCAGTACAGCAGGGACGGCACAGACAAACGCAGCCGCAGGGGGAATTTGTTGGCAGTTTGTTGATCAGAGCGACATAAACATATTTCTCCTGAATCTCCCTACCTGTTCGCTGAAGCCATCTAAAAATCACAACTTTAAAAGAAAGATAAAAATGCGCTCTGGGTGACGCCTGCAGGCAGAATAATCCCCGCTATGTGACACCGCATAGTGATCCTGCCCTGGTTATTGATGTGTGTGAGTGTGTATGTCCATGTGAGGATGTGATGAGCTGCAGCATGAGCCAGAGGCATAAACACATTCTCATATGACCACAGCCAATTTATGCACACACAGGCACATGCAAATTCACAGACGCACTCTCACTTAAAACTGTAAAAACATGCAAATGGTCTTGTTAAACCCAACCAAGCTTGAAGTTCTGACTTTGTTGGGCGCGCTCTCAAGTCCAAAAGCCTTCTATAAATGTTTTCTTAACCTCCCCCTCAGCCAGCACAGCCAGTGGCATGAACATCTCACCACACAATATACGGCTTAATCTCCTCTGCAGTTTTTTAAACTGCTCTGACAGCGGGGTGTTGAACGCTCAGTGGCATCGAGGAAGCCTCTGAAGCAGCTGACCAGAGCAGAGGGAGGCCGGCTACTCCTCACATGGCACACTCCAGGAGCCGTGTTTGTTGTCCTAACTGATTTAGTGAGACTTGGGAATATGATCACCATCTAAAAACAAATTCATCCTTTTACATCTCTAATGTAGCAGCTGCGCTCGTGGGCAGTTTTTTTTTTTTGTTTGGAAGATGCCTCGAGCCTCAAGAAGTAGTCAGAGAGGGTGTGCATGGAACATAGTACATATCTCAAATGGTTTTAAATGCTAAATATGTGCACTTTGATTCTAAAGAAGGGGTCTATGGAAAGTTGTTTGAGCATAAAATTGATATCGGTGACATCAACTGTAGTTCAGATCTACCAGTACTCAATATGTACTCAGGTTTGGTCAACTGGTGTGCGAGTAGACTTTACTAGTGATGCAAAATCTTCTACTAGTAGACAATTTTGTGTTACTAGTAGTACTAGTAGACTTAAAAATGTTACCAGCAAAAACTCAAAGCTTTCCCAGTTCTACTTATAACACAAAATTATATTCTAAAAGACAATTGCTTTACTAGTAAGGCCTAATTGTTTACTATTGTGCCAAAAACCTTTTACTGGTGATGCAAAGTCTTGTTTACTAGTACTACTAGTAAACTGAAAATATCTCACTAGTAGCACTAGTAGATTGTTTTTAGTCAACTAGTAGTACAAGTTCTGCCAAAAGATTCACTGGTAGTACTAGTAGACCTAATGCAAATGAAGTAGGAGGGATTATAACCAAATTCAGAACCCTGATTTGTTGTAATACTTTTGAAAGCCAATGGGATGCCTGCATTTGCTTTTCCTGCCCCCTTATTAGCATAACAGGCTTACTAGTAGTACTAGTGAACATTTTTAAGTCTGCTAGTAGTATTAGTGACACTTTTTGCTTCACTAGTTAAGTCTACTTGCATTCTCCAAATCTGAGTGCTAGTAGAGCTTACCTACAGTTGATATCGCAGATATCAAATTTATGTCCAAACTGGTTTCCATAGGGGCTGAAAGTAGAGCAGCAGGTGTATTTTCTTTAATCTTTGCAGATGCATGATGACCACGAGTCCTTTGCATCGAATCAACGTGTTGGTTGTGCACGTCATCTAGAAATAACACAATGCAGACATGAGCTGCAGCCTTGACATGACCATAGGGACGTACGTTAAGACAGTCAGATCATGAAGAACTAGAATGTATCAGAGAGATCATGGGATAGTCTGTGGGGTTTATTTCATCAGCTGTAGTTGTACGCTTCGTTCCTTTTTTCCTAGGTGGAGTGGGAGTTGCACTGAAAATGGAGTTTTCACCACCTAAAGGACGCATAAAAGTATATTTCCACATTCTGCTCGAAAAAGATTGAATATGTGACAGCTACACAGTGGAAATGTAGAAACAGACAGCATCCTGAACAGACAGACAGCGGGAGAGCAACTGTCTTTGGCAGAGGCAGGGTAATGGTGTTACACAGCAAAATAGTAGCTTCAGCCTTTTTTATGGTAGGCCCTCACAACCCAATTATCAACTGGTTCTCATGGTAAAATGATAAATATTAAGCTACTCCATGCAACAAAAAACTGGTTACTGCTGAAGACATGTAAAAGCTTTAAATAAAAAGCCTTTAACTTATATTGTAAGTTCTGTATTTAACATTTGTCCAGATTAGACAGATCGATCACAGCAGCAGAAACAACTCTGACAGAAAGTTTTAAAGATAAATGATGAACAAGACCATGATCATCAACATCTAAGTAATTTGTCAGACTGTGCAGAAACATGAATGTTCATCTGTCTGATCACGGATAAATTCTCTTTTAGAAGTCAGAAAATACAGAAATGAGTTTATTCAATCAACTGGTGACCATGTAAATTGGTGACTTCGTGTTGACACCGTGGTCGACTCTTTGTGTTTATGTTAGCTTGTTTTCTCTGGTGGTATTTCCTAACACGTAAACTATTGGTTGTTATATCATACACTGCTCAGGCAAAACATTAAGACCACCTGCCACCCTGACTGGTCTACAGCATAAAGCCCCATAAGCAACAAACTGTGATGCTCTGTGTGTTCTGACACCTTCTATCAGAACCAGCATGAACTTCAGCAATCTGAGTAACAGCAGCTCGTCTGCTGGATCAGACCACATGGGCAAGTCTTTGTTCCTCATGAGCATCAGTGAGCCTTGGCTGCCCATGACCCTGCTCCTGGTTCACCCTTGTTCCTTCCTTGGACCACTTTAGATAGATATTAACCATTGCAGACCAGGAACACCTCAAAAGAGCTACAGTTTTGGAGATGCTCTGACTCAGTCGTCCAGCCATCACAATTTGATGCTTGTCAAACTTGCTAAAATCCTTATGTTTGTATGTTTTTCCTGCTTCTACCAGCCTGATATATCTCACCCACTAACAGGTGCCATGATTAAGAGATAATCAGTGTTATACACTTCACCTGTTGACACAGTCACTCATTAGACCACGACACTGACACTGTTACGATGGTTTACTGAATATTGTCGTAACAGAGTACAGATGATGCTGATGGTGAGGTCTGACCACTGGTCATCAGTTGTCAACAAATATTTGATCAAGATAATGGTTTTTGGTGTTGATTCTCTCACTGTCATGGTTTCAGTTTACTTCTAACACAACACTCAGTCTGAGATCATTTTGCGCCCTCTAGTGGTGTCCTCCAATAACACACATAACATACAGGCAGCTATATAAACAAATGAACTTATGATGCCAATGAACACAAACGCTAACACAAGGACAAACTGTAAACAGCCTGAACAAAATCACATCAAAATAGACAATGATCATCCTAAAACGTCAAAGGGAAGACCCCTGCCCCTTAAACCAAGGGCCAAGCCTCCTAAGGAGTCCTGAGTGTCTCATAATCAAGCAGATTATATTCCGGTGGATCCCTATAGTCATAAGTTTAAGTCATGTGACCTGTGTAGAGAGCTGACGGGCAATAGTTAGGTACCAGTAGAAATGCATTGGAGGTGCAGCACAGCCTTTTTATATTTAATTTCATTAAAACAAGGCTTGTTTACAACCCATGACTCACCTCTTGAAGGTCTCATAGCTTCAAGAACCCATATAAAAAGCAGCCTCTAATCGGTGCTGTTTAAATGCAGCATTGTCTTTGCAACATGTATTCATTTTACTGTGTCTCAGTGACAGAAATATTACCAATAAATGAAACAAGAAGAAGGAGAGTCAAGTTGCTGAACAACTGCTGCCAACTAATGCCTCAAGGCTGCACCGAAATCCAAAAAAAAAATCAAAATCTGAGTAAATTATTGAATGATAAAATATCACAATATAGCACTTGATACAGTTTTGTGCCGCAAAATATCACAATACATTGGTGTGCTGATGTATTTTACAGCCTTAGAGACATGGATGGCTTCATGCCGTCTAAAAATAGCCAAAAACAACTTGCGTGTCAGCACTGGCTAACATTTCTTGAGGACTGATTTGCATCCAGCTAAGCTCCAACCACTAATAAACCTCACACTCAAATCAAGCACTGCCTCCTCTCATTTAGGTATGTTCTATAGTTTACCCGCTTGGTCATTAAATGAAGAGTTTCAGAATATTTTCCCTCGTGTTATGATTGGAAAAGGGCCTCATATTACTCATCACCTTTGGCCTCCAAAACCCTCTTGGCTTCACCGTCAGTGTTGCCCTGGTGTTGTCGAAAAGGTCAAAAGAAGTGATTGACTTTAAGAAGTATTATAGTATTAGAGTCATGCACTAAAATGTAAAGTTCATGATATTCCACAAATCAACCTAACAGGATAAGACGGGTCTGTGAAGGTGGAGTAATATTAAAGATCAGCCCGATATACTGTGTGATATACTGTGAGCTGTAATGATATATTGCTGATGTTATTTGTATTCTTGCAGTGTGAATATATCAGAGTGCACTCAGAGGTTTCGAGACAGTTCAGAGCACCTTGGAGATCTGACAGTGCCAGCTTTAGATTTGATTTGAGGCCTGCAGCAGCTCTTTAACTGCATCATTTTCAGCTCCAATATAGTCGTTAAACTGACTGAATATCTCCCCTGTAAGTCTCATTAACGAAATAAATGTAATGGAGTGTTTAAATCTGAATGAGCCATGAGAGAAACAGCTGGGGGTTTGTGTTTTGTGAATGGACTGGAGAAGGAGAAAATGTAATTGAATTTTAAAGACATACTGTTATATTTTTAAACAGGAAAACATATCATTATAGTTTATGCTGATTTTCATTGGAAGATTGTTCACTGTAAGGACCAGTGACACAAAAATGATCACTGACTGTAAGATTAAATATTCAGATGTGTGTGAGATAGAGCTGTTTTCTAGATTTTTGACTATAACTCTCCCAACAATGTTGGAAATGCCTTGGCGACTTTTCCATGTCCGTGCAGTAATAGTAAAAGTTAGAGCTCAGCACAGCAAAAGCTTAAGTCACATCTGTTTTTGAGAAGGGTTTGGTCAGACACAGCTCACAAAGGTTTACACAAACTCTGTTATTTTTGATCAGGGTTGAAACAGAACGGTTTATGAGCATGCAAAACAATATCAAAGTCGATTTTATGTACTGATTTATTCAATTTTATTTATATTTTGTTGCAATTTGTCAGTTTGTCTGTTGACAGGATATCTCAAAAAGTGATGAATGGAGTTTGATATTTTCAGGATATGTGAAGAATGGGTGAAGGACCAATTGAATGGATTTTGATGGTGGTCTGAACATGGATGCAGATCCAGGATTTTTTTTAGAATATTAGTTAATATTGTAAGAGAGTGCTGTTTTTCAATTATTTGCTAATAACTCAAAAAGTTGTCAAAGGATCTGATGAAACTTCCAGGGAATGTTGGTCATGGTACAAGGAGAAATAATTGGATTTTGGTGGTGATTTGAATCCAGATGTGGCTCCAGGAATTTTTTTCAATTATTTGTCAACAGTGTGTGATCGAGCCATTTTTAACATTTTTGACTAAACTCGCCCAACAATGTTGGGAATGCCTTGGCGACTTTTCCATGTCTGTGCAGCCACAGTAAACCTTAGAGCTCAGCACAGGAAAAGCTGAAGCCACATCACCTTTTGAGAGAAACTTGGTCAGACACAAAAAATGCTTGTTTAAAGCAGGTCTGAAACAGAGGGGTTTATGTACATGTCAAAATAAAAGGTTAAAGTCAATTTTATGTACTATATGACATTTTTGGCTAGGTCAGAAAGGGCAAAGGTTCAGTCCAATAGGTTTTGGTAGTGCTCTAAACATGGATGCGGATTCAGGAATCTTTTAAAAGGATTTGTTAATGTTTGTGAAGGAGGTAGTTTTTCCACGTTTTTACAAATTATTCAATGAGATCTCAATAGAGAGCAAATGTTGACACTTTCAAGGTATGTCTGTCATGGCAAAAAGGATACATGATTAGATATTGGTGGTGATCTGAATCCATATGTGGATCCAGGAATTGTTGTCAATTATTTGTTAACAGAGCAAAATTGGGCTGGTTCACATGTTTGACAATAACTCGACCAACAATGTTGGAAATGCCTCTGCAGTTTTTCCATGTCTGTACGGCCATAGTAAACATTAGAGCTCAACACTGGAAAAGCTGAAGCCACCTCACCTATTGAGAAGGATTTGGTCAGACACAGCTCATTAAAGTTTACACTAAAACAGCCTGTTTTGGGCAGGGCTGAAACAGAGGGGTTTATGGGCATGTCAAAATACATAATGTAAAAGTTTGATGCGATTTTAAGGTCATTAACTAAAATACGATGTTTAGGGGTCATATGTGACCAGTGTAAACCTGTTAAAGAGTAAAACAGCGTTCAACTTTTCAGTGTATCGTAGTAATTTGATGCATGAAAAGTTATCTGGGACTCAAAAATCTAAATTTAACCACAACATGTGACTCAAAATATTTATCTCTCTGTCCCTCATGTCAGCGGAAAAGCTCTTCACCGATATCCTCTTTGTAGCAAACGCTTTTATTCTTACTCTGTGACCCTGAAAACTCTTTACTCTTGATATTAATGTCCCAGAAAGCATTGATAGCAGCTGATAATCAGGAGTCAAACAGCATATTAAGATAATCAGCTATGGGTGTAATACACTCACTTAAATTGGTGTTGAGTGTTACCATTGAATTCAACACCTGCAGTCAAACTGTGAGACCGTCTCCGCTTACCTGACACTGCATTTGGTAAACAGTGAACCGATAAGTGAAGTCACCTCTCTGGGTTTGTGAGAAAACATGTTATCAAGTAATTAATGATTGTAAGAAGTGATCTGAATCACGCTTGGACTTTATCTTTCAGCGTATGTCCTTCTGTTTGTTTACTTGTTTGTCCGTCTATCTCTAAGCAAGATTTCTCAGAAAGTTCTCGATTTTGATGACATTTTCAGGGATTGTTGGTCATGGCATAAGTGAGATGTGATCAGATTTCGATTTTGATCCAAAGCCAGATTTTGAAAAGAATTTGTTCACATTGCAATACATACATTAGATTGGGCAGTTTTCCACATTTTTGATGGTAACCCAGCTCAGGTTATCAGAAATGCCTCGGCGGAGCTTTGAGCTTTTGAGGTACTTCTGCGAGTGAGCGCAAATGACTTCTTGCAGCCTATCTGCAGTACCTCTCTGGCCCATAAGGGGCTGCAGCTATACTTTAGGAAGCACAGATTTGATCAGTTATTAATTTAGTATTTAATATTTGTTTTTGTTGCCTCTGCCAATGAGGTTATGTTTTTGCCGGCATCTGTCTGTTTATTTGTCTGTCCGTCTGTGATCAAGATAACTGAAGAAGTTCTCAACAGACTTTGATTATATTATCAGGGAATGTTGGTCATGACACAAGGGAGATTTGATTAGATTTTGATCCAAAGCCAGATCCAAGATTTTCTTACGGATTTGTTAACATTACAAGATTTAGAAGTTTTCCACATTTTTGATGATAACTCGGCTAAGAATGTTAAAAATGCCTCAGCGGAGCTATGAGCTTTTGAGAGCACAGATTTGTACAGTTATTATTTTATCATTTGGTATACGTATATTCATGTTTGTTGTCTTTGTCAAGCAGAATACTTTTTTTGTTTGTTTGTCTATCTTTGATCAAGCAAGAAGTCCTCAACGGATTTTGACTAAATTTCAGGGAATGTTGGTCGTGACACATGAGAGGGAAGAGAGAGGATTTTAGTGGTGGGCCAAATCTGGATGTGGAACCAAGAGAGATTTTTTTTTTAACAATTTCTTAACATTGTGCCATAAGCTGGTTTTTCACATAATAACTTGGCTAAGAATGTCAGAAATGCCTCGACCGAGGTTTGAGCTCTCTGAGCCCTTCTAGTTTTTAATGTACTGTCTGGATGTTCTCTAAACTTTGAATTAGTTTGCTGGGTTTGTCTTATTCATTTAAACCGCAAACTCCTGCCTGCATTACATATTACATTTTTAGGGCACTAACAAAGATGTCTTAAACCTTGACGAATCCCCATTCAGCTGTTTATGTAAAAAATATCTAGATTTGGGCTGTACTGTAATTTTATCTTTATTTTATAAGAACCTTGGCAATAAGCACACTGAGATGCTCTGATTATTAAATTAAATGTTTTATGTGGTCAAGCTTATTTTAATGGCATAACAGCCCTGCTTTCATTCCATTTGGTGCAGTCAGATGAATGCATTGCTCAATTTACCTCAGACCTCGGATGTGGGATTGGGTAATTACATCATGTCCTAGTCAAGTGTTTTCCAGTTACGAGCAGGAAAAGTCAGGGCATCTGAAGATTGTTTGACTTCCCGATAGAAAATTCCAACCAAAGGAGACATTTCTAGTGGAGTTCCTTATTTAACAAATCAGACAATCCAACTTCCGAGATCAGATAGAAAGCACCAGAGGCTAAAGCTGTCAATAACTTTTGAAATGATCTTCATTTATGCCAGTTCAGTAACTTTAGTAACGTTTTTGGGATTTCTTTGGATTCATAAATATCACATTGCAGCTTAAGTGTTGTATAAATCAGGGAGAATAGTACACCATGTTAAAAATTTTAAGCACTCCTCTTTAGTTCAATTATTGCATAACTTTTCTTTATCGCAACACTGAACAATGTTATCTCACACTGCATTTCTTTCATATCAGACCTACTCTAGACATGATTTTAGGTCAATATTTCCCAGTCCTACAGCCCGGGCTCTGATTCATTCTGGAAGTTAAAACATGAAATAAAAATATAAACGACCTGTTGGACCTACCTATGGGTAAGGCGAGAAAGAAGGGCAGCCAGCAGAGCGTAAACATGCCGACAACAACCCCCAAAGTTTTGGCGGCTTTCTTCTCCCTGGAGAACTTCAGAAGTTTCACCGTGAGTGAACTCCTCGCCTGGTGCGCGCGGCCCTTCCCGGCTGCTGCGCTCGAGCCGCCGGAGTCTTCCTGCACCTGAGAGCCTTTATGGATCCTGAGGGTCAGCTCCCCGGAGTTCATCCTCTCTCGCATCACCCCTGCCTCCAGGTTCTTAGTGGTCCGTTTGGCGACTATGTAGACCCGGCAGTACATGGCCAGGATGACCACGAGGGGGATGTAGAAGGAGCCGAGGGAGGAGAAGAGCGCGTAAAACGGCTCCTCGGTGATGGGGCACTGCGTGTCGTCCTCCGACGGCGGCTGCTTCCACCCGAACAGAGGCCCGATGGAGATGACCACGGAGAGCACCCACACCCCCAGCATGGCCAGCAGAGCCCGCTTCTCCGTCACGATGCCCGGATACTGCAGCGGGTGGCTCACTCCGATGTAGCGGTCTATGGATATTACGCACAGGCTCATGATGGACGCGGTGCAGCAGAGGACATCCACGGCCGCCCAGATGTCACAGAAGATCCTCCCGAACACCCAGTAGTCTAGGATCTCCAGGGTGGCGGACACCGGCAGCACCGTGGTGCCAAGCAGCAGGTCGGCGATGGCCAGGTTGATGATGAAGTAGTTGGTCGGGGTGCGCAGGTGCCTGTTGCACACCACCGAGAGGATGACGAGGATGTTCCCCGCGATGGCGAACGTGATGAAAGCCCCCAGCACCAAGGCGAGCGGGATGGCCCGGGTGAGGTCCACCCCGCTGGTCTGGGAGCGGTTTCCCCCGACGGAGCTGCTGTTGCTGAAGTTAAGGTGTGAAAACGCACCCGGAGTCCCCTCAAGTTCCGAGGAACCATTTTTCCACAAGTTTGTGACATTGTCAGTGCTCACACTCATTTTGACTTAACAGATCCTCCATAGCAGGCTTCAGATCACTTTAAACTCCCGATTAGAGATTTGACTAAACATGAAGAATCAGTCTGAGAGGTCCGACTCTACATGGTGACGCTGCCAGGTCCGGGTTTCGTCTCCAAATCAGCGCTGATGCGTCTTTTTCAGAGAGGAGCCTTCAGCTCAGTGCGGTCCCCATGCAGTCCTTCTGCCTCCGCTCTCCAGAGGGCTCAGCGGAGAAGTGAGGAGGGGGCAGCAGTCCTCTCCTGCGTCCTCTGCGCCACACACTCTGCCATGCACTGGTCAGACATACCAAAACACAGCCTGTGAAGCGCATGACGCATCAGGACACGAGAGCCGTGACTCCGGTACGGAACATCTGTGAGCAACATTTTACGCATCCGTGAATGGAGCAGAGCAGAGAAGAGCTGTTCAAAGACAGAGGTGTTCCTGATTGTGTTTTTTTTTTCTCTTTGTGGGAGGTGCACAAAGTGAAAAAGTGAAAATATTTGGGTGCGAAAATCCCTTTAACTTTTTTCAGCTTTAAGATTACACGAAAACACTCAAGAATAGATGTTTACATCAGTTTCTGGAGATGATTCCTAAATCTATAAACGATAAAATGAGATATAATATAATATAATGTTTCATTGTGATAAATAGGACTGTTACAACAGCTCAAATGTGATCACAGAAAACTGGACAACGTAGTTATAATAAAAATTATTATTTGGGCAATGACCAATAAATAATAAGCGAACTCCAATTCAAGGAAGTTGGGACGTAAATTAACCAGAACACAGTGATTTGCAAATCCTTTTCGACCTGTATTAAATTTAATACACCACAAAGACGTGGTATTTAATGTTCAAACTGGGACATTTCCTTGTTTTAGTACAAATATTTTGAATTTGATGCATTTACTCGTTCCAAAACAGCTGGGACAGCGGCAACACAAGACAAGTTGATGCTCAAAAAATCACGTGTTTGGAACACTTCACAGGTGAACAGGTTAACTGGAAACAGGTGAGTGTCATGATTGGATATAAAACGAGCCTCCTTGAAAGGCTGAGTCGTTGACAAACAAGGATGGGGCGAGGTTCACACCTTATAGTGAAATATTCACTCATTTTGAATTTGATGCATCAGTTCCAAAAAAGCTGAGACAGGGGCATGTTACCACTGATAACAACATGGATGGACCTTTTCCTCTTTAGGATATGATGTCGAGGAAAAGGATTTGAAGTGTGGACTCAGACCACAGCAGGCTTTTCCACTTTGCCTCAGTCCATCTCAGATGACTTCAGGCCCAGAGATGCTTTCGGTGTTTCTGGGTGTTGTTGATATATGGCTTAGCCTTCTCATGAGTTTTATATTGTAGATGTAGCAACAAACAGTGTTATGAATGAATAAATATATTCTGTAAATATCCCCTGACAGAATGTTGTGTAGCCTTTCCCCTCTCTCCTGTAAAATGACAGCACAGCCTCAGGGCCAACTCAAAATTAATACACTGTTGAAAAAAAATACAAAACATCAATTTATTTTTGTCTTTAACAATGAAATAAAGAAAAAAAGGACCTACATGCGTTCATCCACTGTCCACTTTATAAACTGCTCATTTGAATTTAGGCATGAATCCATTTCAAGATGACCTGCTGAAGGTCAAACTGAGCATCAGAATGAAGAAGTCAGCTGATCTGAGCGACTGTGACGACAGAATGAATCAGGAAAATGTTGCCTGATCCAATGAGTAGTGATTTCTGCTGCAGCATTCAGGCGACAGGGTGAGAACTGGCACAAACAACATGGAGACATGATGTATTGTGGGGGGTAATTTTCTTTGCACACTTTGGGCCCCTTACTAGCTAACCATCATTAAGACCTACCTGCATGTTGTTGGTGATTTTGTCCGTCTCATTTTTAGCCTCTCATTTTTTTTGGACCTAATTTCCTTTATTTTTAACTGCTTTTATTTGGATCGACTTTATTTATATATTCATTGATTTACAGTATGTGGGAGCTCATGTATATACATTCATTACATCCTTGTTTTGATGTAGTGGTGCATAAATATGTGTGGGAATGTGGATACACATATTTTTGCTTCATCATCTCTTCTGTTTGTTTTTAGATCTGTCATTTCTGTGCTTTTAGTTCATTTGATAGCTTTCAATTTCTTAATTGTCACTAGATAATTTCATTCCTTTCATTTCCCTCCTCTTCAACCCTTTTTACCTCAACTCTCTGCTTCATTCTTTAGCTTTTCTAACCATTTTTGTTTAATGTTAATTCTATTACTTTAGTACATTTAATTCTCAATTTATTTTTAGCTTTTATCTCCCTGTATTGCTCATCCTGGTCTCGATTTAGGTTGCTGGGGTCTTGCATTGCCCGATCTATGTTGTATAGCGTGCTTTTCATGTTTGAGTTCTCCCTGTTTCTTTGGTTTCATTGTTTGGGATCTTCAGGTCGTAGTTTGAGTTTTTAATGCCGCTGGTTTGTTTCTTTTGAGCTTAAATTCTTGTGCTGTGTTCCTGTGTTTATTCTTACTTGGTGTCAAAGCACTTGGTAAAGCTTTGTTTTAAAAAGTTCTATATACATAAAGTTATTATTATTATTATGATTTATGACCACAGTGTACCCGTCATGTTTACTTCCAGCATGTCACAAAGCTGTAATCATCAATCTGGTTTCTTGAAGATGATGATGAGTCGTTCTGGAGTATTATGAATTAAAAGACAGCCCTATCCCACATTGGTCTTCGCTTGGGGCCACCAAATTTCTAAAACTGCGCCTGCAAACAAACCGGATGCACTCAAAACTAACAGAGATTTCAAAATTGATTATTTTTATATTAATTGAATCATATTCTATTTATTTCATTGATATTCCCTGAAGATTCACTTTGTACATGTGAAAATCTTTCTGAAAAACTTGAATTTTTCATCTCAATAAGATCCTAAATATATTAAGGCTGCTCCAACATAAAGCCCAAAAGGTTAAACTAGTTAAGATTAAATTCAGACAACAAAATCTCATCTCAAAGCCCCTGTGCTCTAACAGGTAGCCATTTCCCCCTGAAATATATTCCTATTTTGGTCAAAGCAGGACTTTCTCATTTGGGTTCAGCGAGTTAGTGAGGAGTGACTGATTTTATGGGCTGAGTTCAGACACATTCACATTCCTTAAAGGTTCCTCCTCTTTACGAGCTTTCTCACTCCTTGTGATGTAACGTTGGTGGGATATGGATACCCACGTTCCCCTTATGATTCAACGTAACACGAGATCTTTATGGCAGATGTGTTTAAATCACCAGGATTTAGTTAAGAGAACAGAATAATCACAGCTTTATTGTCCATGTTCCCCAGGCTGGAAACAGAGCAGGGTTCCTTAATCAGCTCTGACTTGCGTGTCATTTTCCCAGCAGCGTCTCTCGCCTGAGGTTCTGTTATGATATTTCAGCTTCAGGAGATTCATGGGGGTGTGTTTTTCTTATCAGCAGGCCTTGTTGGTAGGCTGAGTGGAATAAGCAGAAACTAACACATTGCCTCACTTTGCTGACAGGAGTTGTGTGACTCATTGGGTTTCATTAGCTGTGCCTGGGAGAGGACAAGTGCACAGCTTTGCAAACGTGGCAAGAAAGCTGAGAGACAAGACTCTGGAGACAATGACGCTGAGTTATTGTTACCAGGCTCTCTGAGCTTGGGTTCATTAGGTACCCTCTTGACCTGAACAGCTTGTATAAATGAATAGCTTTGCACTTATTTAGGTAAGCTTAAGACATCCTTCTACAAACCTCAAATCCAATGAAGCTGGGACATTGTGAAAAGTGAGGTACACACATCGGGATTTTCTAAATCTGAAGAGATTTTTTAACTGTTAGAGACCCCACACATGAAGATAAAAAATCAGGCATTGAACAGCTTGGATCGTACTGTGTATAGTGTGCTGCGATAATCTCAACACAGACACCACACACATAGCCATTCTGTCCCACCGCCAATCTAGAATCTAGTCCTCAAAGACAGAAATCTGATCAAATGTGATCTAACAAAAACGAAGTAGAAGAAGCATAGCAACAACCATAAACGTTGTCTATGGCAACAACCGGAAAACACAACACACAACATGGGAGAGGACATATGAGAAGAGGGAATGGTGGTGGTCTTTGGACTATTTTTGATGGAAAATCAGGAACTAAATAAAAGAAAAGACTCCCGGAGACTATGTGAACTCGAGAGCTGGTCCTCTGTTTCTTAGCTCCACCGACCTTTATATTAATGTATCAGGTCAGCCGTGCATCGTTATATTTACGCATGCTTCCTTGTTCCTCAGTCAGCTCGCTTCTTGATTGGCTACAATCCGTTCAAACATCACTATTCACGCAATCATGACTCGGGAGTCGTCGGCTTTCCCCAACACACATTAAGATTTTTGGTCATAAACATTGAACAACTTTAATATTTACTATTGTTGGCCCCAACCCATTTCAGAGCCGATTATCAGGACAAATTCACTCTTAACACACCTCAGACCACAGGATAATCTTATAGGATAATCTTATAAGACAGAAGATACTTGGGCATTTGCCATCCTTGGTCGGGACAAAAACAGCCTGATAATCTTTACATGTGTACACTGCTTTAAACATAAATAAAAACAGAACACAATGCAAACCCTTTTAGACCTATATTCAAGTGAAAACACTGCAAAGACAAGACACTTAAGGTTCAAACTGGTAAACTTTATTGATTTTTAAGGCAAATATTCACTCATTTTGAATTTGATGTCTGCAACACATTTCAAAAAAGTTGGGACAGGAGCTTGTTTTCCTTTTAAAAACTCTCAATATGCATTTGAGAACTGAGAACACTAATAGTTGAAGCTTTGTAAGTGGAATTCTTTCCCATTCTTGATTGATTTACAACTTCAGCTGTCCAACAGTCTTGGGTTTCCGTTCTTGTAATAACACTTCACATTTTCGGTGGGAGACAGGTCTGAGGATCAGAGAGGCTGGCAGTGTTCATGGGTGTTGATATTTGGCTTTGGCTTTGCATGGTAGAGTTTTAGTTTGCATTTATGAGCTGTGTTAACTGACAATGGTTTTACAAAGTGTTCCTGAGCCCATATGGTAATGTCCTTTTTTTCTGTATATTGTGCCTGTACAAGATGCTTGGCTAAAGCTCCTGGTCTGAGGTAAAGTGGCATGAGAACTCCTGGTTGACACAAAGCAAGGCGTGCCAAGGTTTTGCAAACACAATGCATGTCATGTAGCACTGTTACCAAAGCAGGACACATTTGCATAAGAACATCCTGGTAAACATAAGCCAAATTCACAGTGCCACAAAGAGGTTTCTTTATATTTACACCTTGAGACATCCACATTGATTCCTCGAGGCTGTAACATCTGTGCCGATTCACGCTGCATTACGGCTTGAAGAGGTTCACTCACAGTGCTCCTGTCTCCCGCTGACTCTCCGTGCCCTCCTCTCTCCAATATCACGCCAAATCACGCCTCTGTTACTTCCTCTGGAGACGGAGCAAATAGTGGGTCAACTCATTCCCCCCATCCTGTCTCCAGGACATCCACAGTGGAGGCGAAATGTCACAGGGGTGTAAATATTATACCTTAAAATGGTACAGTGAATTGGACTTCAGGCTAATTATGATGATACAGTTTCTGCAAATTTTACAGAAAATATCAGAGCTATATAAAAAAATGGGATCTGTCATCAAAGGGCATGGCAGACAGTATGTCTGTATTGATGTGTTTATGTACTGATGAATATAGTGGAGGTTGGGGGGGGCTTGAGTGCATTTTCATTGCCAAAGAAGGACCCGGGAAAAAAGTCTGGGAACCACTGTTATGAACAAAGCCAACTTTTACAGTGTTTAGAGAAATGATGTTATCTGCATATGTCTCACTGTAACTTTGTCTGAATCCTTTCACTGAGGCCAAGTTTATGAAATGAATTCAGTTACGTAAGGTTGTAGTACCCATCCTTCAGTTAATCTGTGGATTTTAGGCATATGGATGTTGTCCTATGTATCTGCTGTGTCTTCATTCATTCTGTAGATCCACTGATTGACTGACCATCTGGACTTTGAGCAAATGCCAGAAGGTCAAACAGCTGTGGGCAGCCTTAGCCAATCAGAACAGTCCATCAGTCCACTGATAAAGATGGGAAAGATTCATAAAAAGGCTAAAAATACAGATTTCCTAATTTATACTTTTAATTAGAAGACTTTATATGAAGCCAAAAACATTTAAGAACTAACTTTAGTTTTGATAAAGTCTCCCATGATCCCCTGGAGGTGCTGAAAGGTGCAAAGGTCAAGTGAAGGCAGAGTTTAATCTGATGTGTACACAGAATCACGAGGCAATAACATCACTTTTATACAATCATGGGAACGGGTAGGAAAACAAACAAGCAAAAACATGTGAAGGTGTGTTGGCTGAAGGTGAGAGATGTTAAGAATAACAGATTTATTTAGAATTTACCAACATTGTGGCCTCTAGTGTTTGTTCAGTCTGGTTCCTCTTGTGTCAGGGGGCATTTTGGGATGAAAATGTGAGCAGGTGAGATATTGTGCTGAAGACTGTTCCTTCTTTTGCATCAGGCATGTTCAGAAAAGACTGTTGTTAAATAAAGAGACAGGAGCATCTCCTGTTCCAGCAGGGCTGTTTAACTTCAAGGCTGCCCATCAGGGGGATAAAGGGGAAAGCTTTCTGGGGCCAGAGTCATGTAGGGGCTCATGAAGATTAGTAAGGGCATGGTCCGTTCTGAGAGCACACCATGATTTCCTATGTTTTTAACCTAAAGACTCACCATTTCTGAGTAAAGCAGAAACAAATCATTTTATTTGTTGTTGCCCGATTCTAAGTGTGTTCCCCCTTATTCTTGAGATGCTGCAATCCCCTGTTTTCTTTCTTTCTTTCTTTCTTTCTTTTTTTTAAAGATTATTTTTTGGGCATTTTTTGCCTTTATTGATAGGAGAGAATGTGGATAGGGAGAGAGTAGGGGAGGTCACTCTGTAAGCTGGCCACAGGCTGGATTCGAGCCTGCGCTGGCAGAAGCCAGGCCTGTGCCTGGTTGCTTACAACTCAAACCAGCACCCCACAATCCTCTGTTTTTGGTATTCATATTGAGGATGGGACCACTGATGTGTTTGCTGTGCTTGTTTTTTAAGCTCTAACCCTGAGGTTGAATTTCCCAGCACTACAACAACTTATCCAGCATGCACATGTTGATATTATCTTTTTTTAATGTGTTTTAATTTGGGGCTTGTTGCCCGTATTTGAGCAGAGCAGAATACAGATCTGAAAGTTTGGGAGAGAGAGAGTGGAATAAAGGGTAAAGGAATAAAGGCCACCGGCATTTCCAAAACATTGATATCATCAAGTAATATTATGAGGAGGGCCCATTCTTTCGTCCTTTCAGGGGCCCAGACATCTCTGTGGGTGAGCCTGCCTAAGTTTAGTGCTCTAAAGCCCCTCGTATTCTTCAGCTTTACTGAGGGTCTGTGGATCAACATGCCTCTGTAAGCAGATATTCTCACACCTAAAGAGCGCGAGGCCCAAAATCACAAAACTGACCATTATCAGGCTTGTTTGAAACTCAAAGTGACTGATCAGGCCCCCAGATCATGAAGCTCTGTGAAGAAGATAAATGTCAGGGATCACACAGACATTCAGGCTCATCTTTAAAATGTGTAGCACACATGAATCATCAGGCCGGCTCTCTAATTCATTGTGTTTTTGCCTGTTAATTGATGATAATTATTCATCTGTAGGCACATTTTCATGTGGTCCTTATTCTTCTATTTACTATAATTTATTTTCCAAATTGTATTTTCTCCTTAATTATATATTTATATTATTTGTCACACTTTAAAGATTAGGAACATTAAATGATGGTACATTTGTAGCTGTACATTTGATTAAGTTTGAGAAAAGATATCAGTTATTTTTTTTTTCTTATGATCAGGTTTCAAGTATCCACCCTGGTTGATGATACTGCAAATATTATACTCATATCAAACTCTACATACTCAGTTTGGCTGACAAAACTCCTAAAAAATGTATTACTGACAGATAAGATAACATTTTTTGAGGATGTTTCACGAGGATAGTGGCAATGTTGTATTGAGCAACATTTTTGTTGTTAAACTTTATTCTCTTTTGATATTTTGACTTACTCTATAATTAAATTTGCAGATAGAAAATATTGGTAGAGGGCTGGTTTAGTTCAGTGGTTCTCCATTACTTATTTTTGTGCCCCAACCCACCACCCGAAAAGAGTGAAGTCGAGATGTTTATATTATTATAAATCCATCAAAGCATGTAAATACCAACTTTTGATGAAGTTTAAGTGACAAATCACATATATCAGAGCAATATATTTTCATTTTTTATTTCCAGAGATGAATTATAATTCATACTTTAACCTTACCATATTTCAAAAAAGATAAAAACAGGGTACCAATCTATATACAAAATATGAAAGTTCAATAAAACTTCCACATTAAATTCTGTTTACCAAAAGAAAAAAAGTTAAAAATGTGTGAAATGGACAGTGTTTACACTGCAGTAAAAAAGACTTAATTATTAAATGTGAAAGCAACAAATGTTTGGTTTTATTTTCTTGTTATTTTGGTTATATCTCGTTTTGCTAAAGCCTGTAGTAAATGTAACACAAGCCAGTTTTTACACATCAGTCCACTTTTATATGTCCATCAGTCCCAGTTGCGCTCCCCCTGGAGTGTGTCCATGCCCATTGGAAGTTGTAGCTCACCACTGGTTTAGTTCAGGATTTTATCTTTGATGTGGATGTTCCCATAAACATGGCAGCCTTGTTGTTTAGTTTGCAGTAAAGTACAGATAATAGGAGGTGGTTGGGTTTCATTATGATGTTCCCTTTTTGGGTAAAATAATGGAACAGGCCAATAGGAGATCTAAACATTGTTGTAGTTTCTGCTTAAACCTGAACATCGATGTTGAGGTGGCACACTGGGCAACACAATTTTTTTTAAATAGCACTTCATAGCAGAAAAGTTGTCAGCCCCTGCCCTTTATGATTGTTTACACCAGTTAATATGGCCACAAATTAAACCATAACACCTGTGAGAGTTGAATGAAGTTAAAAATAAAACAACTTTTTCACAGAAATAAGGGATGCATCATGCTATCAGATCAATATTGGTATAGGCAGATAATGGCCCAAAAAGCTGATTAATGGTATCGGCAGATATACATTTTCTTGCAGATATGTACGGCTAATATTTTGGCCATACAAACTGGTCAAAAATATCCCACATATTGGTGGTGATATTGGCAAACTGTACAATGTACTGTTGTGATTTACCTCATCATCACTCAGTGTCCACTGATAAAAATCCAAAATATAATTTATTAAATACAGTTTTGTTTTTTCTTGCTTCACATCTGTTTCTTACACAAATCAACTACAAGCCTGGAGGGAGTAGGCCAGTTTTAGTTAAATGGAGGCTTTGTGCTCTTGTCATAAAATATTGGTACTGACAGTAATGAGTTTGGAAATATCAGCAAATCAGATATCGGCAAAAATCTAATATCATCCTTCTCTAATAGAAAAAGAAAAATTGTTGCATGTCACAGCATTGTTACTCTCTGCTGACCACATTCAACACTGCACAACTGTATTACATTTGTTTCCATGTGGACGGTGATGATTTTGAGAAACTCATTTTTGCAGGTGGATTTGTTTTGAACACACAGGAGGAAAACATCTACTCTCAAAAATCCCTCCCTATGTGCGGACTTGGCCTCAGCAAAAATCCCTCAAAATTTTCTTGAGATATGGCACCCGCAGGCGAGGGATAAACACAAGACAAAGTGACCTTGACCTCTGACCCATGACCTCGAGACTCTAATCAGTTTATCTTATGGTTGGAGCAGATATTTGAAGAAGTCTGAAGGAAATCCCTCAGAGCATTCTTGGGGTATCTCGTTCACATGGACAGCCGTGATGGATGGACAGACTAACCAAAAACATACTGCCTCCATCTTCGTGTTTTGTTGGTTATCAAGATGAGCAGACCCTGAATTTTTGTTCCCAACAGACCTCATCAGCAATGATCCAAGAACACAAATAAAACAACAAAAAAAGGCTCTAAGGTGAGGGAACCAGCACAATGCTAACTTCACATTTGGTCATAAAAATTTGTCAACCAGGTGCAAGGACTTAGAAGCAGCAACTACAGTGCCAATCCAATTACCTGATCAAGCTAGTGGTCATGGCTGTGGCTATCGTGTTTGTTATCATTTGAAATAGTTGCATTGAGCCCTCACTGATTTTGTAGTCCTTTTGAGCTGTTTCTAAAAACACAGTGGCACTCTAATATCAATGCTGGGCAGAATTAGATGCATTTGGTCTGTGAAAGCAACAGAAAAATTAAAAAAAGAATTCTGCAGAAACTGTTCAGATTTTATTTTGTTGATGAAGATTTGTTTTTTTGTTTGTTGTCTATTTTTAAAGGTAAATTTAGGATGTCCAGTTAAACTAATAAAAGTATGTTAACAGTGAAAGGGAGCTGGAGCACCCAGGAGAAAACCCACACAAAGAGAAAATGAATAAATCGACACAGAGAGACTGTCCAGGATTTAATCCTAAACTGTCTAATTGTAAAGCTGTAGTGCTAACTGCTGCACTACCATGCTGTCTGTTTTTTTGTGTATGAAATGGGTGGAGCAGATATAGAGAGGAGTGAGGATGAGGAGAAATGGAGAGGGGCAAGGATAGTGTGTAGGGTGACCATACCTCCTCTTTTGCCTGGACAAATGTTTTGCTCAGCTTGTTCTACAGACGAAGCTGTCGCAGGTGACGGAAAAAGACATGCATGATTCAAACTACCGTAACTCCTCGAGTATCCATGCTATCCAAATAATTTCAATGGATTCTGAAAGCTGAGAAGCTGATCTTTCCAGTGATATACAATACATTATGGTTAAGGTATTATCTGTATTTTCTATGTAAATAATGTAAACATATTGTAAACAATGTTTTGAGTTTTGCCGTATTTTCGCCTATCAGTCTTTTTTGTCATTGTCTTTTCATCAGAGTTTGTGTTTTATGGATTTCATAAATAGTTAAATAATATAAATAATATTATATAATGATTATAATAAATAATATAAATTAGGTTGAGTTTCTGTTTTGTCTTCTCAAAAGTGTTGTACATGCTTATTTTGAGTTGTTTGTAAAGAGAAACCTGTTGAAAATTCAAATCTCTTTTTTTTATTTCTTGTAATTATACACAGTTGTTAGCATTTACAACTGAATAATGACAAATACTTGCTAGACTATTTTATTTTTACCTGAAAAAGGTGCAAAATAATTTACTCAAAGGGCATTTTCTGACACATTTATTGACAAAAGAGACCAGGCGGCCATTTATATTCACAGTAGTAAAAGGGTAATTATTCATAATAAAGTGCTGCACTGGACCACTGGCATTGTTCCAATGTACCTTCCTGTCAAGATATTGAGTGTGCATGACGCAACACCTGCTGCTGAGGGTTTTCAGAATATGGTCACCCTGATAGTGTGACACGTGAAGTGAAAAGGAGGAGGGCACTGTGGCTCGACCTCCATCTTAACCTCCAAATTCTCTCCATTTTTCTTTCAGAAGCTTCTCTTCCTTTTCTTTTATTTTTTCTCCTCCTTCTCCTTCTGTTTCCGTTCCTGAACAGAGAAAATAGTTTTAGTGGTTGGTTGTTGTGCTTGATTAATTTCTTACTTTTGAGAGAAGCCCTAAGCTTGTGCAGCAGATGGATCAGCCTGATTTATTGCTTTAGTAGCAGTTTTATCTGATCTGGACTGAATTTCTTTATTAAATGAAAAACAAGTATAACACTACAAACTTCTCAAGACAAGAGTTTGTTTTATGAAGTAGCTCACGTTCTGAAATGCAGTAGCGCCCGCCTACTACATAATCTGCTTGGCCTGTAATGACTGTGATTGATGGAACGAACTTCCAATCACCTGCTGGATGTGATTCTGAAAGGGTCCGACCTCCCCAAACACTTTCTATTGGATCTTTCCCAGATGGACTAATGAACAGTCCATCTGGTGTGTCAGGTTAAACGTGCAGTGTGGCAGCATCCAGAAGGCCTCAACAGGCTCCTACGACATGGCCTTGTCCAGTTCTTTTACAGTTCATGGTTCGTACATCTTAATTCATAGGTAGTCGTTTGGTTTTTCGTAAGAGCCCCTTACTGCACGAATTTTACACACTGGCCTTTAAACTGTATCAAAGTGCAGAGCTCATAAGTCAATGGATCCGTCCCCTGCAGTGTGTAAACTTTGTTGTCAACTAGCCATAATCATCTTATTACCCGGTTAGCACTAACACATTTTAAAGCCTTATTTAAATTTAAGTAATGTGGCTAATTAATATTCTTCAGAGCAAAATACATCCCCAATTTTAAATGAGGCTGTCAGTGGCCATCAAACTTACCATCATCATCTCCTTTTAAAGTTATAAAACCTGGAATAATTTCAGTTCATATCTCTGACAGGACTTTAATGCTGGCTCAAGCACATTTCACTGCCCATTTCACTTGATTGAATTCACTGAGCTCTCAAATCACATAAAAAGCCTCTGCTGCTTTATTGTCTGCCAGTTACTGTGGGAGGAAAAAAAAGAACTTTTTTTTTAAAACTTTTATTACTGGAAATTGAAGTTGAACAGGAGCTCCAGTGGTGAGGATTTGCCTCAAAATCAAATGGATCAACTTTCTTCTTGGCAGAACAACACTATAAATCTTGAGTTACATAAGACAGGGAGCCATTTAATTTCTTTTCGAAGACATGGCTCCTGGTTCTGCCCTGTGATCCGTCATTAATTCAGTCATTTTAACATTTATAAATCACACGGAGAGAGATGTTTTTCCAGACTGCAGATAAAAGCATTTCTGTATATAGAACAGTTTGTTTTCAGTGACTGATTAATGTTTTTTTGTACAGTTTTGAGGCTTTTATTTCTTTAGGAATGTCCATCAAACTCAAGCCAGTGGATGAGGTTTCCAGTTGGACTTGGATTATGGTGGAGTTATGAAGCTTTTATCAGCCTCTTGCCCCAGTTTTGTGTAGGTTTTAGGAGGGAAATTAACTTTTTGTTCTCCTCTCACCGTGGCAGGTGGCTTAAAAAAAAACTACATGCCTCTTTTTGACCTCTTTTGTATCAGGCCATATGATCATAATCATTTATTATTTAATGTTTATTTGAATAGGGACAGTATGAAGCAAGAGAATGTTGCCACACACTACAGCATTTATAGCCTGAGCTAATTTGCAATGCCCGTTCCTAGTTGGGCCTTTAAAGACATAAAAAACAATGAATACTGTTAAAACAAACAAAAAAACCTAGCAAACTCAACAATTACAGACAGAACAATACAAAACAAATATACACAACAATACAGGAAGCACATGATCATTAATGACTACAAATCTGGGTCCTCTTTATAAACCGTTTCAAGCTGAGTATAAAATGATTCCAGTCTGGATCCAGTTTAAACTCTGAAGGTTAAACTGTTTCACGTGTTGATGCCTTGTATAACTTATAATGGCTTAAGGCAGGGATCATCAACTACATTTGAACGAGGGTCAGTTTTTTTTCCTGACATACTCTATGGGGCCGGATTTTAAGAATGCATACATGATGTTATTGTTGTGGTATGAATAACGTCATTAGTTTAATATTTTATTCTTTCCTGAACTGAATGTGTCTTAGCCTTTGAAACTGAAATCAGTCCATATCACCCATACAGATTTTTGGCTCCTTAATACTGGCAGAGGATTTTTGCAGAGCAGATAAAACATGAAGTCATTCCTAACAACATTGTTTGAATTACAATGTTTAGGGAAGTTGAGTAAATATTTGTAGGGTCAAAACAACAAATAGATACCTTTAAAACCACAAAAAATGTCCCCCTTTACATTTTTATAATTTCATAATTCTCTGGAGGCAGATAGGAGGCCTTGAGGGGCCTGATGTGGCCCCCAGGCCGCCTTTTGATTATCACTGGCTTAAGGTTTTTACATAGTAATTATTTCTTTGCTGTATTTGTACATATGAAGTCTGAGTTGTGTGATGTTGTCACTGCTGAAAATACTCCAAAAATGGCAAACACAAAATAAAAGCACTAAGACATCATGTATAAACTTTGTGCCTTTGCTGTGAGGAATTTCTAATTTTACAAAAACATGCAGCTACTGTTTTGTTCAGTTTCAGCAAAAATTTCAAGTCAATGCATGGTTCAACTTTTAAGCTAATCATTTTCTCCTTGGGAACCAGGAAGCACTATATGTTGACTCACTTCCGCATTTTTGGACTCATTTCTGCACCACTCTTCGACAACCTAGCGAATACAGAGCATCCACTGCCAACATCAATCTTAAAGGAAACTCATGAAAGAGTGTCTCTCAGGCTGACGATGATCAGTCAGAAAAATATTCAGAGCATGCTGCATGACAACAAGCAGAGGAGCCTCAGTAAACCAGTTTTTGACTTCATAACTGGGTCATTGTCTAGTTTGTGAAAATTTTTCAGATGCAATTTGATCTTTTGGGAAGACGAACCTCCTCATCTGCTCCAAACAGCCGTGAAAAGCACACCCAAACATTTTCCAAAGTCCAGTTGGCTTAAATTGTTATCCATTTTTAAATCCGTGGTGGTGATCCAAATATGGTTACAGATCCAGGGTCTTTCAGGATTTGTTTACATTATGAGATTGAACGTTTTCCCACACTTATTTGATAATTACTAAAGAAGGATTTTGATTACATTTTCTGGGAATGTTGATCATGGTACAAGGACAAAGTGGTTAGATTTTGGTGGTGAACCAAAGCTGGATGTGGATCCAGAAATTTGTTAAAGGACTTCTTAGCAGTGGGAGGAATGGCAGTTTTCCACATTTTTGACAATAACTTCCAACAATGTTGGAAATACCTTGCCAGAGATTCACGCCCTTGAGCACTTCTAGTTCTCTTTTGTTGTATATCATAAACCCCATCAAGGATGTTCATGGAAATGCTTTTTTTTCCTTAAGGGGAATAGGGGAATAGTTCGCCTTCATTGGCCAGGCTTGTCAAAACAGAACCAAAATGAAAACCATTACCAAAAAACTACATGCCAAACCACTGGCTAAATGTACTGTTGCATCCCTATAGGATGATGCAGGAATGAGTCTGAAAACTTGGACGTGAGTTAGCATCTTCCACTTCCTGCTTCCCAACCCTCCAGATAAATGGGATTTAGAATATCGTTTTGTTTTGGATAAATATCTGAAATAAGGTTCACTGTGAACACATGAGAGTTTAATGTTAAATGGGGAATACTAAAATGCATCTGATGTTGCCTGCTCTTGAATTTTAAACTGTTGTGTGTTTAAAACATCGGCTGCCAACTAACTGCTAACAAGGACTACAAAATGGCTGGGGACGTGACAGCAAGCATTTTCTGATTGTTTTTTAATAATCTGCAATTCATAAACTATTGTCACAGCCATGAGGACCAACTTGATGAGGTCAGGTTGATTTAAGAGAAAACTCTTACAATAAAAAGTTTTTCATTGGAAATGTTGTAGTTGCTTCTAAGTTCAACCACCATGTTGTAGTTCTTTCGTAGCTTACTAATAGCTTTTCACTCTTGCGATTACGTTGAAACTTATTACATTGAGAAAAGTAGGTTTGTTTGTCAAGATTGTCACAAAGAGCAGAAAATATTTGTTTCATAACAGAGCTGATTATCAGAAATGATCCAAAAAACAGTGAAAAATCCCGTAGGCTTGTAGTGGGCTTGCAGTTGAGTAAACCAGCTCGATGCTAACTGCTGCTTTGGCCTACAAAAGTTCACTCTGCATAGCTGGTCCATCCACGTCAGATCTTCTACCTTTAGCTGTTAAGTTAAACTTTATGGCTTCAATTTTTCTCCTGCTGTGAAGACTTAAGAGGTGAGGGGTTAGTCCCTGTGACCTCCTCCTCACCTCGGGAATGGTCTTGTCAAAGTCATGCTATGTTTGCTGACTCCCAGATGTTCAGCATTATCCATTTCAACAGCAGACATAAAAACTCTTTTATCGTTACACTGAACACTCGGTGCAGATTAGGAACAGCTTGACCTGTGATGACCTGTTTAGAGAAAGAGTGAGAGGTTTGCTGCTTATCGGATGTGGAGAAAATGATGACAAACCATTATTGTGGTTTTTAGGTCCTTATCTAAATTCTCCTCTATTAGCAGAAGTTAAAAATCCCTCTCAGGTATAGAAGCATTCTGAAGGGAATAGTTTGGGCTTTTCAAGTAAGCTTGCATGAGATTCCTATCAACACTATGCATACTCTTTACAGTCAGAGCAGCCAAGCCAGAAGAGTTTCTCCACAGGAGCTAAGCCCTGCACCACCGGAAACCTGCTTCTCAGAAGTCCCACATGTTCATAAAAGTCACTTTAAGAGAACACTTGTTTTGGGTTTTTCAAGGCTTTAGCCTGAGGGGACTGAGCTTTTCTGCTGATGACTAAAATCTTTTGAAGGCCCTGGTCTCTCATGCAGGGGTTTTTAATCACTCTGGTTGATCAGACCTGGGAGGGGCTGAGAACAGGGGGGTGTCATGGTGAAAGATTTTGATGTCATCATTTTTAAGGACCAGTTGAAATAAAAACAGGTCATTAAGTCCTCCTACACATTCAGGCTCTACACATTTCACAGGGTTTGGGAGCTGTCAGTCAAAAAAATGTCCAGTGAAGGTTTTGTTTTCACCAACACCCGTGTGGGTTACCAGGTCCTTTAAAGCTTTGGGAATTTGCAATTTATCAATCATCAAAATAAAAATATTTATACTGTTAAATGTTTGAATGTAGAAATACTTTTGGGGATGGCTGCAATTTTTAATATTAATTGTTCACATTTTGTTTATGTATCATGATGTGTTTTGCAGTCTGAAATATTGCATTCATGTGGCTTCGACATCCCACAAGTGTTGTTAAACTTTAATAATTACAAGAAATAGGACTCTTTTATAGCCTATTTTAATTCTGTAAATACCTGTTAATCCCACAACCCCCCAAACTCATTCACTTCTTGCTTTCTTTCACTCTTTCTTCTGCTTCCCTCTATTGCTCTTTCTTCTGACTTTCCTTTTTCCATATATATATATTTTCTTCAATTTATTTATTTATTTTTTTTGTGTGTGTTTATTGTAAATAGTTAAAAAAAAAATTTTAATGGGAGTACAATTTGGTGCTGTAAGAAATTGTATTTAATTGTACTTCACTTTTATATTGTGGATAAGATGTAAATTGACAGGTAACAGAGATTAATTTTTATTTTTACACATGTATATGGAAATGTCAAGCTGTTAGTTTCAACTCATCTGTTTTAATAATGCTTATGCAAATCTCCCAAATAAACATATTAAAAAAAAACAACAAAACTTTAATATATTTTATGTATATTCTGATTATTTAAAGTTGAGACACTGCTATGGTGAATTTTTAAAGACTCATGGTGTCAAAAAAGCAGTAAAGAAATTGGCAGCCTTAGAGTTGGAAGAAAACACAGATGGTGGTGCATTTTCAACAAAACTTTTGATACAACTATTACATTTCTATTACTTCTAAACATTGATTTTCTCATGAAAAAGTGTCATTTCAATCAGATGTCCCTGTCAGTGAGTCTTTCCTTCTTGACCTCATGACTCGTCTTGGTGGTGTATCATGTGTTAGCCTGAGATTCCCACCCTTAGTAAGAAGATCTGTAAAATCAAGAAACTGTATTTTCAGCTGAATTATATTTAAATAGAAGAATTTAACTGAAGTAAACCACCACTGATTCTGAAGCCTGTCCAGAGGGTTTTGACCGGACTTGGCGACAGTAGTTCTGGCAATAAATCTGGCAACAAAAGAACAAATAAGTGCATTTATATAACATGCAAACTTTGAGACTTTAAGGCTCAAGTCTTCTTAAAGTTGTCTGATGTTTTATCCCATCAATTGGCACAAGGTGCCAGCTGGTAGTGAAGCCCACACACAGTCCTAATCTATAGCAGCCCACCTGGATGAGTGGGCTCCTGCTGCAGGGTCGTGTAGTCTCTCCAGCACCATATAAGGACGACGTTGTGTAACTTGTCAAGACCCAAGGAGTACTTTTTGTTTTATAACAGTTTTTTGGGATTAGTAATATGATTTTGGAAGGACCAAAAATAGACTCAAGGAGCCAAGACACAGAGATGGAGAACACGATGAGCTCCTCCAGTTTGTATTTTCTTTAAGCACTTGAGTCAGTGACATTTCTGCCCTTGAAAGTCATGAGTAACAGGATGCAGCGCATAGAAAAATGAGATCCATCCATCACAGAGAGGAAGTATTATTTTAAGCATGTTTAAAGTCATATCTGTAAAAACAACCTGTCTGCATGCACCTGCAGTTATGTGAGGGAGCAGATTTTTCAGCAAGGTTAAAAGTACAAGTTTGTAGCAATCTTTGGACTTTAATTCAGTCGTAAAAACAAAGTGAACTGGATCGTTTTGTTGCATAAGATGCATTCTCACGTAACGATTTGGGTCATACCTGAAAATGAAAGCCCTCAGACAAGACAAACAATCTTGTTATACTGTCTATATCACCTCATATCCTTATATTCAGTGCTGTTGTGTTGAGTTTTTGTGTTTTTTCTGTGAATATTCTATCAAATAATAAGCAGAAGGAACATGGAAGAGAGAAAATGAGAGAACAGACAGAGAGACAGAAAAGAGAGCTGAGCTTTAATGTGAGACGAACAAGGAAGTCCTCGTTAGAGGTAACCATCGACACACTCGGTCTGTAAATCAGCATCACACCATCTCTGTCTCATTAAGTGACGGAAAAAATGTGATCTTTGAATGGGGCTACAAAGGGATCCAAGTCAGACCAGACGACCCTGTTTTCTGTTCACCTCCTGATTGAATGATGCATCTCTTTGCCATCACAATGACAATGTTTCCATGGGTGATTGGCTCATCACAGGATGTTGGATCCTAGTCCCAAAGCAGGTGATGGACTTGAGCTTATCTAGTGTTTTCTAGTCTCTTTGGCGACTCAAAGTAGCTCCACCCTGCAGGTCACATCTGCACATTCACGCCCATTCACTCTCACATTCACTCTCCCATTCACTCAGCGATGGTTGGAGTTTCTTTGTCAGTTGTCCATCAGTACCACTAACACATTCACACCTTTCATACCCATTTACACGCCACTGATGCAGCAGTGGGAGCAACTTGGAGTTAAGTGTCTTGCCCAAGGACACATCGCCATGTGAAAGGTGGAGCTGGGCTCAAACCTGCAACCCTCAGCCTTCTGATTACTGACCAAGTGTATTATCAGACTGCCCCCTCACATGTCATGCTGCCAAGTTTTATTTTGATGGAGACCAAAACTGCCTGTTCTGCCTCTTTCTTATTAAATCTGCTGTAACGTTTTTTTTGGTATTGTTTTTTAATCATTGACGGCAATCGCAAAACTGTTCATTGTTCAGAGTCTGTGTCCCTTCGCATGTAAAACATCAGGGTTAATGACAGTTTTCATGTGATGGAGCGTCAGTGGTGCAGTCTGATAGTGCACTTGATCAGTAATCGGGAGGTTGCAGGTTTGAGCACAGCTCTGGGTGTCGCATGGCGATGCGTCCTTGGGTGAGACACTTAACCCTAAGTTGCTCCCACTGCTGATTCAGCGGTTTGTAAATAATATGAAATGATACGAACGTGCAAGGATGTGGTATAAGCTCAAGTCCATTCACCGTTTACGTCGCTCACTGATGAAACTCTCTCCTGGTTCTGCACTATTGGCATGTTGGTAGTCCACAGCTTGGAGTTTAAGACACTGAAGCTCCCAAAAATAGTTAATGTTTAGTTATTTACATCATAAGAAACACAACATGTTTCAAGCCTGGTCCGGCTCTTCCTCAGGTGCTCTCTGTTTAACAGGTACAGGTGTCATTCAGTGCTGCCTGTGGTCGTGGACTTCAGAGCTGAAAACATGGAAAAATGGCTTGTTCTGGCCCAAAAACCTGAAAGTATTTAGATCCTTATTGTTATGCACAGAAATGAACAGATAAGAGCAAACACAAAAGACATTTACACAAGCACGATTTAAAAAGACTGTGTCCCTTATGATAAGTGGTTAATAAATCATGAGTGCCTGTTAATAAAAAACAATATTCAAATATTTGGTTGTTTCCTTTGGTGGTGAAAAAAGTATAAGAACTATTAATTTTCAGGGAAAGTTGGTCATGGCAAGGAAGCAGTAGAATTCCGATTTATTAACATTACAGTTCCCATGTCCTGCAAATTAATTTTCTTTGCTTTTAATGTTTTTAGAAGGGGCATGGGGAGCAGAAGGACATGACATCTTTACTAACGTCTCAGTTCAAGAAGAAACACTCTATACCTCTTCAAAGAAAATGTCCCTTAAAACTCTGTTTTTTACATCCTGGATTTATGATGTCATAGCTGTACAGCCTCCACCTACACGTGTTTTCTGCTTCTCACAGGCAGACGCCGTGACTGTTTAGAAAGTCGGCTCTATGGCCTGTAACCCCTCCTCCCCTCCCATCAGGTATTGTTTGAGCAGCCAATCAGAGTAGAGCTCATTATCATAGCCTCCCGTAGCCCACCTGCCCCCTCAGGTCCAAGTGTTTCCAAAGGGAGGGAAAAAGAGCTACATCTCACCTCCAGAGCAGGGGTTGGCAACTGGTGATGCGGGGGGCCACATTTGGCCCTCCGCATCACTCTGTGCAGCCTGCCAGTCAATTTCAAATTTCCAAAAATTGCAACAATAAAGATTAAAAAACCTGCAATTAAATATTTATGTCTGAATTTCCTAGATGATACCATATACTTAGGAATATGCAATATAATATGTATAAAATGTATCAGTAATAGTCTTTAATAACTGGTCTTATTTCAATCCTCAAAAGAAATTATTATATTTTAATTGCCTCATGTATAGGTTCTTTATGAAACATTAGTAATGTTTTTAGATAGAAAATTAAGCCTAATGAACTTAAATAACCACCAGTAACAAAGATTTTAATGATTGTCACTTTGGTCAGGCTTCTTTTGTGAAATATTTTGTATTTATTATATTAGATTTATTATACCCATTTAGACTTCACAAATAAAGCAGTATACACTTGTTTATTGAAATGAAAAAGCAGTTTTAATTGGCTTTAATTCTGTGTTTTTTTCTCACAAAATTCAGCTTTACTGTTTGTAAAATCTAAGGAACACCAGATATTAATTGTTTTCTTTAATTACAGGTAAATATCGTTATCTATTGATAGCACCCTTTCATTTGTAACATTCTGGCCACCTTTTTTAAAGTTTTTATTCAACTGAAATTAAATCCTTGTGTAATAGGCTCCCACGACATGAAGTAAATGATCAAACACAGCAAGACATGGGACTTCAAACATTGTGAGGCAGTTATTGCAGATTTCAACATTTTTGCTAAGAACTTGCCTAATAATAATTGCCCTGGCAGAGGTTTGTGCTCTAAAAATGCTAGGTAACAATTTCACCAGTAGTTACTGAACTTTTGGACCTTCTTTACAAGATAAATGTGAAAAATGTGGAGTTCACAGAGCACAAACCTCCACCAAGGTATTTCTTGTCCTATTTTTTAAATGAAAAAAAAAACAAAAACTGTCCAATCTCACAATGTTAACAAATCCTTAAAAAAGTTCCTTTGTCTGGATTCAGATCACCGCAAAACTCTCATCACATCTGCCTTGTGCCATGACCAACAGTCCCAGAAAATATGATCAAGATCTGTTTAGAACTTTGAGTCATTTTGCTCACAGACGGACAAACAGACTAACACTGCCAAAAACATGACCTCCTTGGCACAGGAAAACAAATTACTGGGATTTCATCATTTAAAAATATACAGCATTGAAAGTTATCAAAGTCTTAAATATGAGGGCAATCTACAAATGACCCAAAAAGATCATTTCCCTGGAAAGTGTCAAAACATTTCGAACACTTTAAACGTTCACTTTTGTCAGCTTTCTTTGTCCTTAAGCCTCAAACCAAAATTAGCCTGTAAATTCTCCAAACTGTCATCTATTATTATCACTTTACTTTCTACCTCACAGGGCTCTTCTAAACTCACTTTACAATGACTGACTGCGTTTTCCCCTCTTTCAACAACTTACCCTCCTGTAGAAAAACTAAGAGCGGGCCCATCTGGTTTCAATCAAAGCAGCAGAGGATTCGCGCCTCGGCCCCTGGATGTGACAGACACCACCACCTGGTAGCACATTTCCCAAAATCCACAAAAACAGAAAGCAGACGCAGGCTGGCCAAGGTTGAGTTAATATTTTTGTTTCCCTGACAAACAGACATCTGGGGCTGCTTCTGCTCAATGTTTCTTATTTGGGCTAACATGAAATAGTTTGGACAAGAGAACCAAATATCTGTCCAAGTCTCCAAAGATTGTCACTTAAAATGGGAAGTGGATTCAATCTGTCCCGTGGGACTTTGCTGGGAAATTATTCTACATCAGCCAACTATTCAGGATAAGGAGCACTTACCGTATTGCCTTTCTGTTTACTTTCTTTAAACATATTACCAAATGTCAATATTTTCATTTGAATTGGCCTCTTTTAACAGCTCATAAACTCACACCTGCACAAAAACCTTAAAAATATTCTAAATTTACCTAAGTGAGCTGCATGTGTGAACACAAATTCACCCGGACCTTCTCCTTAACTTTCCCTCTTTGTGACCCTCCCCATCCCGCCATCGACTGACATGGAAACTGCAGGATATCTTTCTTCTGTGTAATCTGCAGCAGCTGATCTGCCTGATTCAATGTTTGTAATCAGGCAGATCCATCTTGCTAAGATCCAATTTACAATTATTGTTGAAAGCGACACATCCCAATCAGAGTCCTTTGGAGCTATGAGCGAGACGACGGCAGGATGTGACTGCTAGTGCAGAGATTAGCACAGATGCTAACTGCTTCATAGCAGTTTAATCAGATCTGGAAACAAATAACAACACTGAAAAAACTTCTTGATAGGAAGGATATTTTTGCTCCACTTCCAACATGTTTTGGTGAGATTTTGTTGTCTGTAGTAGCTTACCTTTTTATATATTTTTACATTACTTTTAACTGTCTGATTAGCCCATAATGAATGTGATTGATGGATCATCCAATCATCTGCGGGACATGGTTTTGAAAGGTTCCCAAACACTTTCTATTTGCTGTTTCTCAGATGGACAAGTGAAATGTATTTAACAGTCCGTCTGATGTTTGTGATCAAGCAGTTCAGTGAATTTCATGGGATGCTAATGACAAGGAGGCACTATATTATTGCACTATATTATTTGTATGAGACACATCTTCAGATCATAGTTTCAAAGTTAAAGAGAAACCAAACCATGTTTTGTTATGTAATGCAAAAAGACACAAAGTTGTCCCTATCCCAGAGTCCTGCACGGGTCCAGTTTTTCCAACCCGCACCCGCCTCTGCCCACACAACTTGAAACTGAAACCTGAACCCCTACCAGCAAATTTCCTAACATTAAGTCCGCACCCGCCCAGACCTGAGTACATTAGACCTGTGACCGAGCCCTCGACCTGCTAATGCACACAATGGCCACACAATCACTGACTTCACTGAGGGTAACAGCATTCACAGACATCCTCAAATGTCTGCCAGTGTACAGAGACCGCAGCACTATTTCTCTCCCGCTCAGTTTCTTTTTGTGTCACATGCACACACTTGAAACTGGAAGCATGTTGCTGCTAACAGAAAGACAGCTCATTTGTAAATCTCACAACTGTTGCCCAGCAGAATAATTTCTCATGTTTTGTACCTCATACAAGGACAAAAAGGATTTGCTAAGTCAGTCTCACCACAACCAAGACATCAGCTATAAGAACTTTATTTGTTTTCTGGACAAATTAGTCTATCCTGACACACCAGATGGACTGTTCAATATATCTCACCTCTGGGAAAAAAAGCCTGCAGAAAGTTTTTGGGGAGGGCAGAACATGTCAAAAGCATATCCAGCAGGTGATTGGACAATCATTCTGTCAATCACATTTATTACAGGCCAATCAGATAATGTAGTAGGTGGTGGGGTGGTGTAAAGTAGAACAAACTCTGGCCAGAACATGTCCAAAGTGTAGTGAAAATATCCTTTCTATCAAGAAGTGCTGTCAGTGTCAATGTTTTTCATTTAATAAAGAAATGTGGTCCAGATCGAATAAAACTGCTACTGGAGGTGTTAGCATATATGCTAATCCCTGTACAAGTAGTTGCTTCTCATTGTCGTCTTGCTTGTAGCACCCACCTCTCCCTTCTCCACAGGACTCTGACTGGGCCGTGCCGCTTTTGGCTGCTTACGGTCATTGTACACTGGAGCTTGACAAGACGGATCTGCCTGATTAAAGACATTGAATCAGGGGAATCCAGCTATCCACACATGTAAAGCCCTTTTCACACACACAACCCTGATATTATCAGGATAATACCCGGACAGTAACTCACTGACATGGTCGTTCATACTTGCTTCTCTCGGCAGGGAGTATGCCCTTTGGGATGGGGGAAAAGTGGTGGAGGAGGGTGGAGGGGTCACCAATTGGCAGCATTTGACATCAAACATATGCAGTGGAATTCAGTGTTCATTATATGACAGTGGGTGAACAATTTATATCCACTTTATATCCTAACTTCTGTGTTGTCTTTTTTTCCCCCAAAGACATAGAATAAGCTGACTCGTAAAAATCTGCCCTGAACATGGCTGCCAAAACGAAGCTTAAGGATGTCCAAAATGTCAAGTTCCAATTTACACTCCTTGTCCTCAAAAAAGAACGGAAAGCAGATGGAATCCACGTCTGATACTAGTTTATTAAAGTCTCATGGATGAACATTAACAAACCAGCATGAATGAGTTGAATGAGGCACCGTCACCCAACTGCCTACACAGCTGTGAAACACTGCCTTTCATACCGTATGGGTGGAGCCCCTCTCCTTCTAGAAAGTTCCATCCCCTCTTCTTAATATTCACTTTCATTTATTCTTGGACTTAATTGTGTTATATTCCCTTCCCTTGGACGTAATACAAATCCACTGAAGTCCAGAATTTCTTCATCTTATCATTATTATATATAATATGGCATTTTTCTCTTTCTTATTCCTGACTCAAAATGGCTTCTCTGTTAGTTTCCAAATATGGTGTGGAAGTTTCCACACCTTTCCTCAAACTTAATGGAAATTTCATGAAAGGCCTTTTCTCAAGCTTAGTAGAACTGCATTTATATGTATTTGATTCATCTTTAAAATAGACATCATCAGATATGTACCTTGGCTCTATGTAAGAGCAACTTTTAATAACATTTATGCATATAAAAAACAATTACCTTCAATAAGACAGAAACCATTACGTGAAAATATAGTGTGTAAAAATTCTAACTTCTACATCGCAGCAATCATAAGGCATATTGGCCAAGGTTACATGATGTTTTTTTAATTTAGAATGAAATAATTCGGAATTAAAGTTTTATCCTTCGTGTTTACATGGAGATAATAATTCCGAATTGAGGTTTACTTGGAAAACACGTTTATTCGCCTTTATTCAATTCTGCTTAAGGTCTGGGGGTTGGGAATGGTTCTGATTGGACAGGGGGCAGATGTGGCATAGTGACGTATTTACGTCTACCGAAAGAAAAACTCCAGTTCAGCATCTCCAGGGAAACCTCGTCCAACTTGGATGGTACAACTTTGAAAAGGTCCGCATTTTTATGCTTATGTCCATCCACTCTTTCATTATTCCTAGATCTTCTAAGGCTGTAATTAAATGAATTGTCTCGGCTCGAGTCCAACGCTTGCTTTGGGCCGCCATCCTGTTCCTGTCAGCTTCCCGTGCGTCATCCAGTCAGGACAAAGCACGAGCATGCGCAGATGGACCGGAATTTATTTAAGGCGGAATGAACAATGGAGTATTTACATTGTCATTTTTAATCTTTTTAAAGAGGATTTAAGTTTTATTCGGAATTAAAGGGGAATTAAAGCCCCCATGTAAACGTGGTAATTGTGTGACAATTCTAACTAGATGAGGCATAAATTGTGACAATTCTAACTAACACATTGTGTGTGTGTGAGGATTGAGGCAAACCATCGAAGAAAAGTGTAAGTGTAAAAATGTAAAATAAAACTTATGAAACCATTAAGCATAAGTAAAACATGAAATTAAAGATATAAAAATAAGCAAGATATAAAATAGTAAAAAATAAAAGTAAATGTTAAGTGAATCATTGATTACAACATTGATTATGATAAGCTAAAGTAAAGACCAAAACAACTAATTAAGACTATCAAATCATCAATACTTCCCTTCCACACTTCAGTGTTACATGTTTAAAAAGTGTATCAACAGCATCATTTAAGATTTGAGAGGAGCACTGAAGCACACAGAAGTGAACTTGAAGCAGCGTCAATGTGTGCACAATGATTACAGCAGAGACGGAAAGCTGCAGTGTTTTAGCTCTGTATCCAACAGCAGCGTGAGATGTCCCTTTGGGTGCTCAAGAGACCCCGTGGTGATCGATTTAGAGCAGATGTTCTCCAGAACTTTGACGATGTGTAGTGGTAACACTTTAAAATCTCTCCCACAACAACAGTTGATTTTATCCATCCTGTCAAGTCTGTCTTACGGTTCATGCTGGTTGGACAGGATGATGTCGTCAGCCCTCCCCACTCGCCTCAGACTGCGTTCAGACCCGACCTGCCTGGACTTTACATGGATAAAATACTAATAATACGTGAGGAAATCACCTGAGTAAAGTCAGAGTGAAACACTTGGTTGTTTGCGTTTGTACATATGGCTCACCTTGGTAAAGTCTGGAAAGTTTCAGTTTTGTTTTTTTTTGTGATTGTGAATGGGGTTTAAGTGTGTTATTCTCATTGTTTAGGACTGTAGATATTTCTGGACCCTGGTCTGTTCACCATCCTTTCTCTCTGCTGCAGAAGAAACCCAAAGCTTTTTAGTTTGGAGAGAACATCTTCTCCTGATTCCTGCATGACAAACTGCTGGTCTTAGACCTTTGCTCATGTTTTATAGATGCATGTTTGCCCAAACAGCCGAGGCAATGTTTACTGCTGCAAATTGAAAAACATGCGGACAGGACATCACCACCCAGCTGTGATCCTAATTATTTTGAACAATGCAAGCGTTACATGTTTCCTTCCAGCTCCATTATCCTGTGTCATATATGTTTGAGCTGAACATCTCCCTCCGTTTCACACTCCATATCCAGCTTCTGGGTTTCATCAGCCGCATCACAGCAGAGTTTAATGCCGTGGTCGTCAGATAAGAATGGATCTGATTTAAACATCATAGTGAGATTGATTTTCTTCAGGGAATAAACTATCACACGGACAAAGTGTTCCTGTCGTGAAGAAGACTCCTGCATACAATTCTCTGATTTATTCCTCTTTTCTCTCCATTGTTCCTCTGTGTCTCTCCTGCTCATGTTTTCTTTAACATCACACAGAGGGTGTTTGCTGTTGGTGCAGTTTGTCCTTTTATTCCTCGCGTGTTCTGGTTATCATTAGGAGGAAATTGTAATGGGAACATGCTTGGGAAAGGCCCTGCTCATGCTCGGCAATAAGGTTGAATGTTGAAATCTACAACAACAGTTTTGTTGACATAATGACTGCAATCTGACCACAGATCTGCTTCAGTTTAATGTGAATCAGAGGGATTGAACTATTTAGAAGTTACTTTTAGGCTGGTGGATTCTGGACTGAGTTAAAAGCTGGGTAATATTTTTTCACACCGAGATCATTTGGAAGAATCATTTGACACAGTGTGTTTGCACATATATGATTACAGCAATCAAAACCTATTTGGGAATTTGGGAACAAACGACACAGCACTGAGCTCACCTGAAAGAGGCGGTCCCAGCATGATTCCAGTCAACACCTCAATCAGCTCATTTGCAGTGAGAACACTATTGGCCCAGGGATAAAAAACACTTCTGTTAACAGCAGCAGTAGAAATAATAACTGCATTACAGCAGTCAAGCCACAGGGCTGATGACAAAGTGCTACTTCATAATAATGTTGTGATCCCACAGAGTTACTTTTTATGCACAGGAACAACAAACCATTAAAATATCAGCAGGTTAACATCATTCACCGTCTCTACAGCAGATCATCACAGGACTCGACAGCATGGACTGATGCAGAAACTGGATTAGTTTACAGAGTGTAATCCAACTCGCTCAAGTAGGAGAGTTTTAAAGTGGCTCTCTGCCTTTTCATCATCGCTGACAGTCTCTCTGTGGACATCACTGCAGGTGTTGTGCTGTAATAAGTTTCCATGCTACCTGGTGTCCCTCATGGTGCCCTTGCAAGCGTTAAAAGCCCCTTTTCCTCGTGCAGTGAGTTGATACACTTAAACTGTAAGGTGTGTCTCACATTGTTAAAATATGCTATCTGTATAATCTTACATAAAACATTTGGTTATTTTTTTTATAGTTTTGTGGGAAGTTTAACCTGCTGCCTTTCTTCTCATAACACACAGCACAACTCACACTTACAGGAACGCTGGCTGTAAGGTTATGACCTGAGTCTCTTTGGCAGGGACTCAGCTCGCCTCAAAATACTTCAATGTGAACATGAAAAGAAGAAGATAAACTTCACTGATCCCTTATGGGGAAATTCAATTCTGTACACTCTGTTGTTGAAACATGCTACTCACACACAGGCTGAAATACACATGCACAAACAGGTCCTACGATCATGCATTGATGGAGAAATGGCAGAGTGATGGCTTGCTGCTCCTGAAGAAGTGCCACTGAACAGTTTTGGGGTTAAGTGCCTTGCTCAAGGGCTCTGCCCAGGAAGTCAGCTGGATCTTCTCCAGCTACCAAACCAACTTTCAAACATGGTTCGGTCGGGACTTGAAATAGACACCCTTCGGTCCACAACCCAAGTCGTTCAGGGCTGGGCTACTGCCGCCCCGACATGAAACTATCTGAAGAAAAAAATGCATATTTGTAGCGTTTTTTGAAAAATCAAATCAGAGCAAAACAACAGAGCTGTAGGTGTGAAAATGACCTTAATGAGTGGATATTTGCTGACAGTTGAGTTTATGAGAAGAGAGTGCATTGTAGTTTGTTATATTAAAGGGAGATGTCAACATTTTTTTGTTCCCAGGTCCTGCCTCACTTCTGAGTCCATGACAAGCAGATAGACACCATTCTTTCAACTGCACGTGCACTTCTGCAGTGGTTTGCACACGCACCTTGTGGTTTAGTTTTGTATACATTTCTTTTGAAAATTACATAAAGTGCTAATCTTAGTCTAAAAAAAGAAAACATAACATAACACGATAAAAAAAGAGTCTCAATAACCACACAGGACCGTTTAGAGTTGCTGAAGAGTTTATCTGATGACTGTAGGCAGAGGCAGGCTAATGCTACCCATTGACTCCCAGGGTTTGAGCTAAGCTAATTAGCAGTGGGCTAGTTCTGCCGTCTCTTCCTTGTCACTGCACGCACAGATGAAAGCATGGTGTCTATCTATTTGTCATGGATACGGGAGTGAGAGAACACATGGAAACAAAGAAAATCTTGGCGTATTCCTTTAAACATACAGTCAGTGTAAACTCTCAGCCTGCTGCATAGGCAATGTAATGCTGTCAGATTGCTGCGTGTGTGTCATAAATCAGCCTGTCACTCTACTTTTCATCACCTGCTGCTGCTGCTGGTAGTTTGAGGCTGCGGTGTGACGTCACTTAAGCCTCTTATGAGCACAAGAACATGTGCGTCTTTAAACTGGTGACGACTGTAATGTAAAAACCAATATCATGACAGGATAGATGCCAGAGATGGTGTTAGCACCATTTTACTGCACATCACTGAGTTAGTGTGATAATTTACTGACAAAGATCCAGTTAGTCTTAAATCACAGCTGCAGGGCGACTCGATTGTTCGGTGAGGGCTTTAATCAGTAAAGAGTAATGAAAAGAGAAGGAAACGGATTTCAACAACAGTTTTTCCTTCACAAAAGAGCAGATGAATCGCCTTTCAGCTGGTTGTAAGGAAGTGTGGGTGTGATTGAGCTTATCTGGTTGAAGAAACCGTAAGAGACAATCCTTTACCTTGGCTCCTTTTTTCACTCTTCCTCCAGCCTCCCCTCCCTCCGCCTCCCCCTGCTGACATCACTGGCCGCCAGGATAAGTTATCAAACCTGTCCACGCAGCCACCATGACCGCCTTCACGGTTATATATAGCATGAAACGACGCATTTAATCAATACATTAGCTGCTCTGCTGGAAATGAACAGCTGGCACAGAGGTGATTCTGTCCCTGGGTGGGAAAACTGCAGGTCCAGCACTTCTTTGAGCACTATTTGTGTTTGACAAAGGGGGAGTATGAGGCGGCGTTGGTGCACGCTGATCCACTTCAATTTGATAAAGCTCTGGTGTGATTTCTGGCTGACCCCGTCAGAAGCCGGGCTGCAGATTCAGAGTGTTCCTGCCGGTTGTTGGACAAAGATTAAAACAGGACGGGGGCAGGTGTGTGAGGCAGATGAGGCGTACTGTACAGTTGTAGCGAGATGCGTTTATCAAAAGCGGATTCTTGGCCGATGGTGCCTGAGGCTGAATGTGGCCTGGCAGCAGCCCAGGCTGTACATACAGAGAGCTGCTGAGTGGACATTTCAACTGGGCCGTGAGCACAAACCATTAGATGATTGCTCCAGAGGTTTCTTCTATTTTAAATGTTCCTTCTATAGCATCATGATTATGAGTTATGCGATCCTCCAAAGTCAAAGTCATCCTCAGTGCATCATGAAACTGCTGTTTTTGTTTTCTGACAAACCTGGAAGTGAAAGCAGAGATGATGCAGCGGTCTCAGAGTCAAAAAGCCTTCAGGTGGTTGCTTGGTCAACAGCATACATATCAAACTGCAGATTATTTTCTTCTAAATCAGAAAGAAGAGTTTCCAGTGCTGCGTTTTATCTTTAATAGCAGGTTGTTAGCCCTGCAAAGATAGGATGATTGGCTCTTCAAAAGCATGTTTGTAGTCACCTCAGGCGCTCAATCATCCAAACATTAAATTTATTGCAGTGATTTTGCTGCAAAAAAAGCCTCATAGCTTCACAATGTCATCTTTTTTTATCCTGTTCCAGCTGGAAGTACCGAAGTGAGACTTCATTTCATCTGAACACTCCTGAAATAACAGACTGGAGCACAAGCAGGTTGTTTAAGACGGTCAGAAACTGAAAAAATATCTTAATTTTATCTCCCAGCAATCTGTTAGAATAACATGAAAAGTTAATAAATTACAGGAGTAGATCACAGATGAAGAGTTCATATTCAGCCAGGGTAAGTTGGAGAAGTTAAAAAAACACAGCCACACATTCAAAAACTGTTTTTAGGTCAGAACAAACCTTATGTTTTTACTCCTCAAATCAAAATGTAACTCAGAGAGTTAGTTATATGAAGGGTGCAGCAAATTTAAAGTAATACATTTCAGTCTTTAACATTTAAATAAGGACATTAGGTATGCACAATATTGGATATTCCCTGATATCTGATATGCCAAGATTTCAATTTACTGGGGGTCCGATACAGAAATATAGGTATGACTGAAAGCATTTCTTTTGAGATTGCGCTTACATCATATTTACAATGTACCTTTCAGTCCTGAAGAGCTCTGAGGAACCGTAGGCTTTCCTTAAGTGGAAAAGGGGGATTTTGGCACAATTTTGGGGGCCGCTGTATACGTTTAGCTGTGTTGCTCTTTCCATGAATCTATGATTCTGACAAGTTGTACCTCATAGTAAAGGGGACTAATCAGGCCTTCAGCTATGTAAGGTACAGCACAGTATTACTGTCGGGGAGAAATAATAAACCAAAAATAACGTCCCAGAGTTTTTTTTCAGGAGCAAGTTGACTTTTATTCTGTGAAATGAGTGGTTAAGCATGAAACGTTCACACTGAAGGAGGAACCTAAGGTCGCTTTAACAGATAAAATTCAGTGGACTCAGTTTGGTTCGGGAGTGAAGTGGCAACATTGTTTCGTGTTTCTCTTGGTTTGGTTTCAAACTGCACCTGCTCAGGTGGACATAAGCCTGTCAGATGTTGTGCACTCTAGCCTCCCGCCACTAGTTGAGGCTGTTAGTTCTCATCGATGCATTACCCAACTGACATCAAGTAAGTAGTATTGTTCAGTGCGAAGCAGTTTGGAAATTTTCTTTTCCATAAAATAAAGATAAATCTGCACTTTGGCAGCTTTGGATGGCACTTGCATATTGGCTGGAGCAATAAAACACAACAGAGGCTTGTGGTGCAAGCAATGCTAATGTTGCTAATGCCACATTCTGCATTAGCTTCTCTGTGGTGATATCAGTCAAATCCAAGCCACAATTCTCTCCCTTTTGGTCCGCTTACCTTGTTGGTCCTTGTTTGGTTTGGATGGTTTTCACACCCACTCCGAGCTGAACTCTGGTCCGCTTGGAAGCAAACCAAGATCCCCTTTCTTTTTTACTGTGGATCAGAGTTGGGTTTTCTGGTCCACACCAGAGTTTGTGTGAGGCCAAACAAACCGAACTTCCACGAATGCAAACCAGAGTTTGTTTGGTCCTGATCAACATGGTTGGTGTGAAATCAGCCTTAGTAACAGTTTCTTTATGACTGCACCATGAAAGGTCAGACCCTGATAATGTAGCTTATTTTTAAAATGTTGTCTGATTGTGCACACGTTGATCATTTACAGACTAAGTTTTGATTGTCATTTTGGTGCAGGTTGTGATTTGGAAGTTTTAACATGCAAATTTTGAATGTTTTTTTCATTTTAGGTTGGTGGTTGAACAAACTGAGCTGACAAAGTAATAATGACACAAGAATAAGAATAGATGAGACAAATTACAGTCTTCCAGCTCTCTTTGTTCATCTTCTTTTGTCATCAAACTTTGAGCGGATATGATTGGCCCGAAAGTTCTCACCATCTTAAATTAGGATCTCTCCGATGACTAACACGGTTACATTTGCTCTGGAGATTACATCCGGCTTCGGCCCCTGGTTAAGCCCATCAAGGAAATTAAACAGGGCTTGGGGGGAAATGGAGACCTTTATGGGTAAATGGATGAACAATAAGTACATCTCCGTACGCCTTAGTGTGGTGCCAAAAAATGAATTTAAACCTGGCGTTGGGCCTTTAGAGGAAACACGGTCAGTAAAAAGCCTCTCTTTGAAATTATGCTCTCAAAGCTTATGAAACTAGTGTTTGTGTGGTTTTGTTTTGAGCGGTTTGTTCAGTATAAAAAAACAGGAAGAAAGAGAGAAAGTGACAGATGCTAAAACCATGAAGAGCTTTGGATGATGCAGGAGGGTTGATGGCAGAAGAAAAAAAAATCCACACGATGGGCAGCCCACGGATTTTTTGGTGTTTTAAATTTACTCAAACAGATAATGAAAAATGAAAAAGCCTGGTTATTAATGTGAAAATTAAAATGTACAGTTTTTTTTTACAGTTGAAAATAAGGCAAAGGTTTAATTTTCACTTTTCATAAAAAAAGATTTTTTTTTTTTTGCCAAACATAAAGACTGGATATGTTTCAATTAAGAAGGTATGAAGGTGGATTGCTGTGTATCTTTTAAACACCATTTGGGGGTCAGTTTTATCAGTAATTATTTAATTTACACCTGTAAAAAGTACTAAATTTACACATTTATAGCAAAAACATAATTTTAAGCAGAGTCTATTTCCACAGAAGTGCCAGTGAGACAACAGCCATGTTTACAACTGCCCTTTTTCTTAAGTCTGATAAAATTATTCTGATCTAAATTTTGCATTTTCCCATGTTTCCAGTGATTCTGCCACCGTGTTATCTTGGTTCTGATTCACAGAGCCTTGGGATTACCAGTTTACTGTTCTGCAAAGACACAGTCCTCTCCAGAACTTCTTTTTTTTTTTTTTTAAAGCTCTCTAAGAAAGTGACCATGCTTTCTTTTTCATGCCTGATCATGCCTGTGACGTATCATAACAACTCAGATGTAAATATTTGCTTAAAAAGGTCATATTGGTATATCATTTTACTGCATATTTTGACTGAGAGGCACACAAAGCTCATCGTAAAAATAGGGCAGCCTCTGATTCTGATATTGTTTTGTTAGAGTTTGTTTTTAATAAGACATTTTATCCAGAGCTTAAGGACCCTCTGACCCACCACAATCCAGTCGCCACTTCTGCTCTGTTGATGTCAATCATCCAGACTCAGACGATGAAAACCAGACTTTTTTTATTATTATTTAAAATTGAATAGAAAAATTAGCAAGTTTGAACTTTTTAAACAGATCGAATGCTTAAGCTTCCTCTGATTAGGTTGATGACCATGATCTGAATAACAAACTGCATTTTCATGCCTCTTTAATTATTTAAAGTGCTTTTAGATCTTAGAAGCCAAAGGTGGCATGCTAACTCACTCAGCCAAGATGGTTAACATGATCAACCTTATTTCTATAATAACATTTACCTGCACACCTCTGACATGGGAAGTGCAAAAGGCTGTTATTTCATGATGTCACCGCCTAGTTAACAGCAAGTTTGTCTCCCGCCTGAAACCTGTGTAGGCCTTTTATTTCAACAGAAAATCCAGGGGAGCTGATAAAGGAATTGGTAAAGAATTGGATCAATCAGCAGAGCTGAAAATGAAACTGGCATCAATCAATTCCTATCAATCCCTTTTCCTGACTGTAAGAAACACCATGGCCGCACCCACTGAAAAGTGATTTAAATGAAGGTACGTAAAGGAAAAAGGAAAAGCATAATAATGTATTGTAGTAGTACAGACATGGACAAAAATGTTGGTACCCTTCTATTAAAGATAAAAAAACCCCACAATGGTCACTGAAATAACTTGAATCTGACAAAAGTAATAATAAAACAAATTTACTGAAAATTAACTAATGAAAATCAGACATTGCTTTTGAATTGTGGGTCAACAGAATCATTTTAAAAAAACAAAATAATCAAACTGGCCTGGACAAAAATGATGGTACCCTTAACTTCATATATTGTTGCACAACCTTTTGAGGCAATCACTGCAATCAGGCGATTTCTGAAACTCTCAATGAAGCTTCTGCACCTGTCCACAGGTATTTTGGCCCACTCCTCATGAGCAAACTGCTCCAGCTGTCTCAGGTTTGAAGGGTGTCTTCTCCAGACTGCATGTTTCAGCTCCTTCCACAAATGTTCAATAGGATTTAGATCAGGGCTCATAGAAGGACACTTCAGAATAGTCCAATGTTTTGTTCTGAGCCGTTCTTGGGTGTTTTTAGCTGTGTGTTTTGGGTCATTATCCTGTTGGAGGACCCATGACCTGTGAATGAGACCAAGTTTTCTGACACTGGGCAGCACATGTCGTTCCAGAATGCCTTGATAGTCTTGAGATTTCATTGTACCCTGCACAGATTCAAGACACCCTGTGCCAGATGCAGCCAAGCAGCCCCAGAACATAACTGAGCCTCCTCCATGTTTCACAGTAGGTACAGTGCTCTTTTCTTTGTATGCTTCATTTTTGCATCTGTGAACATAGAGCTGATGTGACTTGCCAAAAAGCTCCAGTTTTGTCTCATCTGTCCAAAGGACATTCTCCCAGAAGCTTTGTGGCTTGTCAAAATGCATTTTGGCAAATTCCAGTCTCACTTCTTTATGATGTCCTTTCAACAGTGATGTCCTCCATTTAGTCCACTTTGGCTCATACAGCAATGGATGGTGCAATCTGATACTGATGTACCTTGACCTTGGAGTTCACCTCTAAAATCTTTGGAAGTTGTTCTGGGCTCTTTGGTTACCATTTGTATTATCTGTCTCTTCAACTTGTCAACAATTTTCCTCTTGAGGCCACGTCCAGGGAGGTTGGCCACAGTCCCGTGGACCTTAAACTTCTGAATAATATGAGCAACTGTAGTCACAGGAACATCCAGCTGCTTGGAGATGGTCTTACAACCTTTACCTTTAACATGCTTGTCTATAATTTTTCTGTCTAATCTCCTGAGACATGTTCAGTGTGGTACACATCATGATAGCTAGTTTGAAGACACCTGTGATGCTAATTACAGGACACACCTTAGTTTAACACGTCCCTATGGTCAAGTCATTTTCAATCTTTTCTAGGGGTACCATCATTTTTGTCCAGGCCAGTTTCATTATTTTGTTTTATAAAATATTCTATTTAACCACAATTCAAATGCAATGCCTGATTTTCATTAGTTAATTTCCAGTAAAATTTTTTATCTATTGTTATTTTTGTCAGTTTCAAGTTATTTCAGGGATGATTATGGGTCTTTTCTTTCTTTAACGGAAGGTTACCAACATTTTTGTCGACGTCTGTATGTAAAAAGTGTATTAAAACAAGGATGTATAAAAGGTGCAATGGGGGGAGTTGTGCAAATATTGAACAGTGTGAATTTTCCACTCATGAAGCTAAAAAAGAAAAAACCTAGATCTAATTAAACTCCTAAAGTTTAAAGTAGCCCTCAAACAATAATGTAACATTCACTGGCTCTTGGTTTGTAAAATAAAAATGATAAATGTTGATGAACTTCTCAGGGAAACGGTCAACACCATGGAGAATTTGTGAAAAACTTCACTTTTCTTTCTCACCTGTTTTTTCAGCAGCCACACGTGTTACACTCTGGAGAAAGTTCTGCTCGCTTTTATTCTCGTACCTGCAGAAAAGGGAACAAACTGTAAACAGACTATCAGAGGGCGTCAGTTTATGTAAGGCCCTGCTTGTTGTGCAACACAAAATTTTGAGACCCATTTTTGTCCATTGATCCAGCAGAACATTGAGCCAAGAAAGGTCCATTGACCTCAGTTGTGAAGCCTTAATGAGAACCTATTGAATTTGGGTGAAGTGATGCTGAGACAGCGTGCGTCAATGGCTCAGTTTCTCAGAATATCCTCACAACCAGTGAAAACCTCTCAGCTCAGGGTAAAATACAAAGACAAACAAACAAATGTAAAAACTACTCCTCGGGAAGCCACTATAAAGGTTAAGACGGAGGAGCAACGGCCGACTGAAGCTGTCCATTGGTATCGATTTCCTTCACTTAAGAGAAGGAACATACTGTCCTCCTTCAGGTCCAGGTGCTCTGAGCTCATCCAGGACTTATATTTCTTCTCTCATGAGACTCGGTTTATTTTGAGCTGCTGAAATCCATCAAAGCTTCCTGATCTTTGGTAGATGTCTCATATATTTAAAAGGAATGTATGTGGTATAAATAAACACAACTGTCTGGAATCCACAGGAGACCTTTCCTGTAAAGAAAACACACTCATAGCATCAGAGCATATGGACCTCCACAAGACGTTTGTGAGGTATGCAATCTTTGTAGCACCAGCTCTATAAATGTCAGGATGTCTTCATCTGATCCAGACTCACTGCTCCTTCGACACTGGCCTTACAGTTTGCTCAGTTTTATACTCTGCTGGGGTTTTGGATGCTGTTCAAAACCTAATGGGCTCTTCTTTGGCTCCTGCGACTCTTTGAACAAGTTTGATGGAATCCAATTAGTTATAATCCTGCTGACAAACAGAAAAACACTGGCATCAAACGAACGACCTCCATGGCTGAGGTTAAAATAGTAATGAGACATTTTCTATGGGAAGAGGCATTTTTCTCATCATATGGGCCTATTTGTTTAGCCTGGACATCTGACGTCCAAGTGGATCTTTGAAAGCAGCGAGAGGTTTCTTCTGATATGACTGAGGTCACGTCAGGTCCCCTGTAGAGAGAGGAAAAATGTAAAAACTTCCTCAACGTGCACGGTTCTCTTTGAATCCCCTGCTGCCTCCTCTGTATGTATAAAAACATCCATAACACAGCTGTGGTTCAGCTGGTATGTACATGAGTTAGAGGTCGCTGCCATTGCAGAAGTTGTCCTTCATATCCAATAAACTTAAACACTGGATGTAGGGTCACAATGAACTTTTTCTATCACTGGCACAAACTGTTTTTTTACTGGCCAAAATAATGAATGGCCTTTTTGTGTCACATTTGTTTCAGGTCAGTTTAATTGAGTTGATCATTTAAAGCTTGGAAACACAATTTATAGCCAGAAAATTCTAATTATTTGGAGCTGAAATGTTTATTTCACTTTCTACTGAAAAAAAAAAATCCATAAAATTTTACATATATATATTTTTTGTACATCATTTGATACATCAGGTGTTTTTGACAACTGATAATCGACTTGAGGACATTTTTTTTATCATTTATCTGATTGTATTCAAATTTTTTTTTCAGGAATTTGTTTGTCATATTGATTAGATCGAGGTATCATAAAAGTATGTATCAAATATGATACAACAGGCTTTAAGGGGTTTATCATTTTCAGAAGGCCGATTTATTTTTTGATAATGTTTTTTACTGAGCATGTAGATTCTCGTCTCATCTAGGTTTAAAGATGAAGAAATTAAACTTGCTGGAGACAAAATTTTGTCTAAATAGCAGCATTTATAAGTCTGAGTTAAAGGATGAAGTCCTGTAGTGACAACAACTCTGTATCTATTATTTTGTATTCATCCAAAATAAGATGGATGCACTCAGGCTTTCTCTGTCCGTGCTGTTCTAGCATTAGTTTAACCCTTGCAGCAGTTTTCCTTCATATCCAATAAACACTGTTTACAGGGTCAGAAATTAACTTCTGCTATTGTTCGCCACGCTCTGTTTTTACTGGCCAAAATAATGAAAGGTCTTTTAGTATCACATTTGTTTCAGCTCATTTAATAGATTTAATGTCATTTTCCACAGTTCTGATCATTTTATAAGATCATTAAGTCAAAAAATATCAAAGAAATATATTTGCTTGTCTGTTAGAGGGATAGTTTTTTTTTTTTTTTGAGCCTGAACGTGCCACAGTGTCACAGCTCAGTTTTCTCTCTGTTCAGAAAAATTATGGAACAGTTTAGCAGATGAATTAAAGAAAGGTAAAACCATAAGCAAGTGTAAAAGAATATTCAAAACACAAATTTTAATAAATCTAGGGATGAAGAGCAGCATTTTAGCCCAGGATGGTAATGGCAGAGTTTAGAAAAATATGGATGTATTGTCTTGTTTTGTGTTTACTTTTTTCTGTGTGTGCGTAGAGGTGTATTATATGTATAGAAATTAAGTATTATATATAGGTGAAATATTCTGTGTACATTTGTATAGAAGTAACTTATACTATATTTTAGTCAATATATTATAAAGACCATTGGTTCCTGAATAGATGGTGAATGTTGTAAATATTAAAATATGGAGAAATTAAAAACTAGACTGTAGAATGTGGTAATATAAGGGGTAGGATTAATTAAGTTTATACTTCTTCCTACTCCTTTTCGAGCATGTAAACTTGCTGCACGAGCAAGTTATCGTCAACAGTTTACCTTGTTTGTTTTGTTTTGGTATATGCATGTATCATGTTTTTTTTACATGTCCGAAATAAAGCATTAAATTCAATTAAATTCAAGAACTCAGGACAGATGTTAATGTAATACATTGCTGTGCATGGTGCCAGATTCTCCACTTAATTAAAGGGAACATATCATGCTGTTTTCCTTGTCATTATGCCAATCTGGGATGCATTTGGAGTACTTCTGTATGATTTGCAGGTCATAAAGCTCCTTCTTCGCCTCACAATCGCGTTTACAAAAGCCTCTCTCTAGCCGCTTTTCAGGCTCTCCCTCAAAATGCTCTGATTCAGACAGAGTACACGTGAGAACCGAGACCACGTGTGCTCCGTCCTCTGATTGGCCAGTTCTGTGAGGGCTGAGCCGGAGGCGGAGCGGAGGGGGTGCCGAGGCGGAGCGGAGGGGTGACATACGGAAGTACATTGTTTACTAGCCCCGGCTGTCCGGGGATCGTTGTATTGACTTTGCAGTTAACATTAAACTTTTGTTTGGCCTTTATTACATGTTTAAAATGGCTACTTATGAGAGTCGCTGATCGATCATGCACATCTCCATGAATACAGATGAGTTTTTAAGTAGAAAAAAACCCATATTAGTTATGTGATTACACACAACAGTGAGTCAAACTGCTAACAATAGCTTCCCATTACTCTCAGCAGCTAAGAGGGGTGTGCAGACCTTTTCAAAGACACATTCATCATAATAATTAAAAGATAGATACTTAAGTAACAAAGGATGAAGCGCCGTTTGTGAGTTCTGCTTTTAGAGCAACTGTGTGGTCGTAAAAGAGCCCCACAGGTCTGAATTTACACAACACAGCTGACGCTAATGCTAACGCTAACGAGCTTAGCATTGGCTCAACATTACATCATATATTTATTTACGAGTTTAAGTAACAAAGGATGAAGCACCGTTTGTGAGTTTTGCTTTTTTAGCTACCGTGTGGTCATAAAAGAGCTCTACAAGTCCGAATTTACACAACACAGCTGGCGCTAATGCTAACTAGCTTAGCATTGGCTCAACATTACATCATATATTTATTTACGAGTTTAAGTAACAAAGGATGAAGCACCGTTTGTGAGTTTTGCTTTTTTAGCTACCGTGTGGTCATAAAAGAGCTCTACAAGTCCAAATTTACACAACACAGCTGACGCTAACGCTAACGCTAACTAGCTTAGCATTAGCTCGACATTACATCATGGCTTTATTTACATTACTTCCTCTGATTACATTACTTACCCCTTGTGGTTCTGGGTCTCTGTGGACAGTCTTTATGGTCCTTGTTTGAGCAGCAGTTGAAATGCAAATCCTGCATCAAACTGCTCTCTGGGGTAAAATGATGAGCACACAGAAACAGCTGTGTGGAAACAAGGGCTGTCCACTGCTTTCTTGTGTCTTCATTCTTTGGAAGTGAAGATAGTTGTGATTTTGATCCACAACCAAAAAAACACAGATGAAGACCCTTCCCAGACATGTCTTCTCTCAAGTATATAGCTCATGCAAACAACAGAAAACAAACACTGAAACTGCTCCTGACATTGCCGGTCCTGACGAGAATATAAACGGCTGAGCTTGGTGGGCGTGTCCTAGCTGCAGCTCGGTGCTTCAGGCATTACCAGGGAGGAGCTGCAGGGAGGAGCTGCTTTCTCAGGCTCGTCCAGTGAGAAGAGACTGAAAATACCTGACGTCAGGTTGCGGGAAATCTCGCCAAGATCTCACAATGAGACGTTTTCAGGGGTGGAAGTCTCGCTCCCGGATATCGGGGACAGGAGCAGATCTCATGTTGTGGGATTTTCTGGAGGTTAGAGTCAGCAATTCACTAAACATTATTTGTAAGTATTAAATCTTGTTTCTGCATGATATGTTCCCTTTAAAAGAATTGTGGGAGAAAACAATGCCACAAAAACAGTGTGGGGTCTTCACACGCTACAGTTTTACATCCACTTAATTTTCCACCACACTGCCACTTTAATTAGTCACTATTTTGAGACACAGCATCTGCAGACCTTGAAACTGAGCATATTGTGTATGACTGTTTGGGAACAAACATTTACCCCCCATACTCACCATTTAACCTTAAATGTACTTGCCTGATGGAAAATCTGCTGGCCATTAGCACTTAGCGGGTGTTAATTTCAGACCTGGACTTCAAAGCATTGTGATAACAAGAATCAATGCAGTTAAATTTCTGGCATAATATATTTATTATTAATCTAAAGTTAAAGGTTACTCTGAGATCAGTTATCTCTGAGAGGAGCTTGAATCTCTGGCACTAGGCACATCAAATATACCTCCACTTTGAAACTTGACATTTACTCTGGATTGATGTGTATGTGCAAAACTTTTCCTGCAAAACTTTTGATTGATTGTCTGAAAAATATTGGTCTTAAGCTTGAGTGAGGGGACATGCCTGGTCTGAAATACATCATTTTGCTGGAGTTAAGTTTCCAGCAACTTTACAAATGAGGTGGTGAATGTCGAGGCTGAAAGTCAAAGTAGCCACAGTTCTAAGATCAGAACAAAAAATACAGACTGATTTTTTTTTACTTGTTTTTCTGGCTGATAATCAATCTTAAGCGGGGTACACACGTAAGGATTTTCTAAATCTGAAGAGATTTTTTATCTTTTAGAGACCCCACACATGGAGATAAAAATCAGGCATTGAACAGTTTTGATTGTACTGTGTGTGTGTGCTCTGATAATCTCAACACAGCACACCACACACTGACTATTCTGTCCCTCCACCGATCTAGAATCTAATCCTCCAAGACAGAAATTTTGCCTGATCAAACATGATCTAACAAAAATGAAGAATGGCACTGGCAATTTCTCGCCAATTCTTGTCCTCGTCGTTTTGGTTGTGGTACAACTTGGCGGAGACGTTGAATAAACATTCTCGGGCTTCCCACTGCTCCATGAGCTGGTCCTTCAATTCTGAATTTTAAGTTTCAGGTCGGCCATGCTTTTATTCACGCCTGCTTCCTTGTTCCTCAGTCAGCTCGCCTCTTGACTGGCTACATTCTGTCCTCGTCACAATTCACAGAGTCATCACTCGGGAGCTGTCGGCTTTTCCCACACATATGAAGATTTTTGGTTGTAAATATTGAACAAGTTTAATATTTATGATTGTTGGCTTGACCTGTTTCGGAGCCGATTATCTGGACAAATTCACTCTTAACACACCTCAGACCACAGGATAATATTTTAGGATAATCTTATAAGACATAAGAAAATCTGGCATTTGCTGTCTTTGGTCGGGAAAGGGGGAAAGTTGAAGACAAAAACAGCCCGATAATCTTTATGTGTGTACCCTGCTCCAAGTAACTATGTAAGGGTGCTCTGCTGGTGAGGTGAGTTCTATCTAAATACTTTAAGTTTGTTCTGAGGTGTTTATTTTATTGGCTTCATGGATTCATATGGACCAAACTCTGATTTTCAGTGGCAGCTGGAGGATGTCTTAAAATCATGTCTGAGAAGAGGGATGATGTCCACAGAGGACAGTGAGTTATCCATCCCAGAGGTGGACAGTATATTTATAGGGTCATATGTTTCTGCTGCCATTACAAATTGCAGCTCCCAGCATCCTTCACAGTGTGTGGGCATCTCTAGCATCCTCACAGAGGAGTCGATAACTGGCCTCACATCATGCGGACCTGCTCCTGTGAGTGAATATGAGCCAATATGATGTGTGAGTGATTTGTGGATGTTTGAACAGACCGAGGAGAACATTGCTCCATCTGGATCCAAAGGGTTTAGTAAGCACGGAAATATTTGGTTACACAACATAAGTGATGAAAAAGGCTGTTTGAAGCATTGTGATAATCTCAGAAACATTTCAGAGAACTTTCCAAAAGAGGAAAAGTACAGGAGTAAAAAAAGCTTAGGGGGGAAGTTTGTAAATAAGTCCCAAAATAAGGCCCAACAGATAGCTCTCTTGACATTGACCATGGCCAAGCCTCCGTACGGAACAAGATATTTTCATCCTGAGAATCTTTGTGGACCATGAGATCCTTGAGCAGCGAGGAGGGCAGAGGACTCAGGAGTATTTCCGCAGATGATCGAAAAATAGGTCTGGACTCGTTGAAAGAGCAGAGTGAGATGGATGTTCCACAAACTAAACTGTGAGACGTGCAGCGAAATCTACAGATCATTCTGGAAAGTCTAAGCTGAGGATCCTCACCAGCTATCAGACATAAATATCAGAAAGTAGGGGTGTAATGGTGCACAAAAATGTCAGACTGGTTCAGATTGAAGTCACAGTGTGAAACATTCCAGTCGATTTTCATTTTGATATATTTTGGTCCTCACGCTTTTTCTCTCGTGCACACAGTTTCTCCCACAAAAACACACTTTGTCTCTCCACGTGAACACTGCAAAAGTTTAAGGGAGGTGTGGAAAAAAATGCAGTACATTTTTAACAATTTACAACATTTGCAAAGTGCAACAGTACAAAAATCTAAATCAAATTAATATTAAGTGTGGCCATCCTTTTCTGTTTTTCAAAAGTCAGGATTTTCAGGGAGGGCCATGGCCAACCTCAGAGCCTCAGACTGGAACTGAATCTGAGTTGCCACAAGAAGAACAAATTTGGTGTGTCACCCTAAGATTTTCACTGGTCCCATCTGGCCCCCTCATGAAAATATTCTGGGGCGCCACTGATGACAAGGAATGAATGTGTTGGTTAATACCAATGGAAACTCCAACCATTAGTGAGTGAATGTGAACGTGAATGGATGTGTCCTGAAGTGTAAAAGGCTTTGAGTTACAAAGACCAGAAAAGAGAAGTCTGTTTACCATTTATGTACAACCAACTAAAAGTAGAAGTTTATTATCTGGTTTAAGAAATTTTGTCATCATTTGTGCCTCATAGCTCCCTCCAGAACTGAGAAGAGCTCAGACCTTGATAATTGGTCCTAGTCTTTCCTCTGGGAGCTCCATCAGCCGTGTTACCAAATGAAAATATCTCATCTGTTTTTGGACATCATTAAATGTTTTATGTAGACACTTGGCTGCATAAATATTTAGGAGCAGCTCTGATTCTTCATGCTGTGAACACATGGTTTCAGTTTGGACTGGGAGAGTTGTTAGACGTGTACAAGGACTAATGTGTTACAAACCTGTGTTATATTTAAACACACGTCTGAGGGAATGTTTGAGCTCTGCATGTGGGCACGAAGGCTGGGCATATACTCAGCAAACTTATACTGACTTAAACAGATTTTGAAGTTGGGCTGAAAGTTTGTCTTGATTGAGTTTTGTTTGCCTTAATAAGTCCAGCAGAGACAGCTCCCAGTTGGTCACAGACATTTCTGGCGTGTTTGAAAATGTAGGGACGACTGAACACTTAGGCTGCTCAGTCAGGGCAGAAATCACAAACATGGTTATTTTGAGGGATTTTGAGATCATGACTATAATGAATGACACTCTGAGGGCTTTCACTCGGTTCTGGTTCTGGAACCAGTTTCGTTCTGGATTCTCAGAACCTTGGTGCTTTCTAATGAACCATCCAGCATTCATACCAGTTTAAGTAGAATGAAAGTTTGTTGCTTTACTTAAGGCTTTTGTTTTCATTCACCAATAAAGCACGCAAAGACTTTCCATCTCCTCACTCAACCACTGCACACTGCTCATTTTATCAACACAGAACACAAGTCCACCAATGATGTTAGTTTACAAACTGGAACCAACTTTTTTCGGTTCCAGCTGTGAACCAACTTTTCAAGTTCTGAACCAATTTTTTTCTTTTTAGGTTTGGAACCCTCTTTTTTGTGACTTTCACAGATTAAATATTTATGGGATCGTCTTTAAAGGCGCCAAGGCTAACAAAAGTCTGCAAGGTACTCTGCACTGATAGAGGTCTGACTGAGAGACCCAAAGCTTCATATAATTGCAGCAATTTGGAGTAATTGTCTTCTTCAGCTATATGATTTATAGATGTGTATTAAGGCTGAATGATTGTTGTATCTTGACCGCTCGTGATGTGCAGAAGATTGAAGGAGACTTGGGGACACTGGCTTGCATGCAGAATAATAGTTTTATTACAAAGAGCAACACCAGTATCATACAGGCACTGCAGGATACCGTGGAGAGACTGCCGCTGATGTCCTTCTCCCAGACTTCAGTTTGACCCCAGCTTATATAGGATCAGGAGTTTTTTACTTGTTACACACAACTTTTCGTAGCATCTGGACAACAGTAGAACTAGCCTCTGGCTGAACAAATTAAAGGCACCAATTGTCACATGTACCATGTATTACTCAGCAAAAATTAACAGGGCATCTGCATTCTTGGTTAAAAGGATCATCTTAATTCCTCCCATGAACTCATCCCTAAGGAAGCATGACTTTACCTCTCATGGTTTCACATCAGGTACTTCATGACCGCACTTCATCATCATATTGAAATAAAAATATATGATTAGCTTTTCACAAAGGACCAATTATTGTCTCCTTCTGCTGTGTTTCTTCCCTGCATGCCGAGAGTAGGAGGTATTTGCAGAGCGACTCTAGGCCCTGTCCACACTGAAACTAAATCATTTTAGTACTTAAAAACATTCTCTGTAAAGATGGCATCATTTCAAGAAATGTGTCCATCCACATGAAAACAGTGAAAACGCTGCAGTATATGTATCAGGCCTTTAAGTGGCGCTGTAATGCTTCCACTGACATACACCAAAACCAGAGAAGAAGACACTGATCATGACAAATGTGAACAAACACTGGTGTATGTTGTTCTCCGTGTCCTCTTGTTGCTCACTGCAGTCGTCGAGGAGCAGAGGACGTTGCTGTTAAAGCCAAAACCATATGCCATAATGATTGGACCGTCTAATGAAATTAAGTTTAACATGTTCAATTTTTCAATTAAAATTTTATAAATGAACTTCTGCACTCGCAAAAAACAACATACATGAATATCAGACAAGAAAGCCCTGAACAGAACAAAAGCTTTCACAGGCAGTGTGAGGAACAGCGCGTGTGTTTATTAATAGGTTGCACATCTTGTCATCCTCTGAAAATCAATTAACATTCTGACCATTAATCTGGCTTGTAACAAACCTTTGTGATTAGCTAAGCTGACTTATTTCAGAGATAGAATAATAAGGTTTTCAGATCTTCATTATGCACAGGGAGAGAATTGTATCAATTCTCTCGTCTCAGTCTGTGTGCCCGAACATGATTTTTTATGTTTTAGGTTTTCTTTAATGAATGAAAAGATAAAGTGTTTTGCCCTGCAGCATCTTTTTAATTATTTTCTCTTCTCCTCATGCACAGAATAACAATTTGGCTGATTTGTCTCCTTTCTACTCCCCTTCTGCTGCAAATTTCAGCTTCACTTTTTTTAGGTGGAGGAACACTAAGTTCCTCTAATAAATGCTCTTATGGCAGAAACACTGGAGGATATAATGTCTCCTTCTTTACCCCTTTAACTCCTAATGGCTATTGATGTTATAAAAAGGAATTGCAGTAATTTGCTCGATCAGCACCTAACAAGGAGTATGACAGAGCAATCAGACATTTCATTTCTCCATCTTCACACTGCTCATTGGTTGTAAGCCGAGCCGTTCTCGTCTATTCCGTCCTCTGCAGTTCAGCAGATGTGTGCTTATGAAGCTATTTTCTTAATGAGAGTGGAAAGGTGGCGTCCAATTTGAGCTCTGCTAATGGATCAATGCTCTGGATGATAGCAATGAGAAACAGCTAATTTCAAGGAACATTGGTTTTTGGAGGGCTGGCAGAGTGAGCTTGAATAACGAGAAATTCATTCTCATTAACGCTGTGTTATTCATGAACTTATGAGTCAGGGAAGGTGCACACATCACCTCTGTTTGTGAACCTTTTGGAAAAGTCTTCCTAAGTTGCATGAAAGTCTCTGGATGATTAATGCTACATGAATTAATGTTGACCGTGTCTGGATTTCAATCAGCAGACAAAGGCGAATATATTAAATTCTCTGATGGAGCAGAAGATCCCAGGGCTTAAGGAGAGGGCAGACAGAGAAACAAGAAAATACCCTTTAGAAAAGATAACTCAGAGTGATTTGAAAGGACATTTCAATTTGATGTCAAAGTGTCACAGTGACATCTAGCCTGTTCCATGCTGATTCAGCTATTCAGCACCATCTGTCTGTTCAGAGTCCACTGATTCTTTTTTCTCAGGCAGCTCTCATTGTTTTGTTTTCCACTTGCTAATGCATGACTAGGGATAGAAACTAATATGATTTCATTGATTTTATTGCTCTGCTTATCAGAACAAAGCTTTATCAATTCCTCCACCAGTGCTGAACCAACCCGACACACCAGATGGACCATTAAATGTATTTAACTCATCCATCTGGGCAACAGCCCATGGAAAGTGTTTGGGAATGGGCAGAACCTTTCAGCAAAGCACACCTGGCAGGTGAATCACATTCATCAACAGATAATATAGTTGGCGGGCGCTATTGCTGCAGTGTAAAGTAAACTTTGTAGAACAAACTCTTGCCAAAACATGTCAGAAGTGAAACAAATATATCCTTTCCATCGAGATATGCTTTCAGTTATTTCTGTTTTTCATTTAATAAGAAATGCCATCCAGATCTCATAAAACTGCTATTGAAACTCTTAGCATCCATGCTAATCCCTGTGTGAGCAATCACTTCCTAACCTTGTGAAACAGCTGGACCTGCCTGATTCAGTGTCAGTAATCAGGCATCCATTTTGCCAAGCTCCAATCTGCAAGGATTGTGATTGGACCAAAGCGGCACAGCCCAATCAGCATCCAGCAGGAAGTGACTGCTGGTACAGAGATTAGCTTTGATGCTAACAACTTCAGTAGCAGTTTTATCAGTTCTGGGCCGCATTTCTTGATTAGATGAAAAACAAATATCAACACTGCAAACTTCTCAAAGTAAGGATAGTCTTTGCTCCACTGCCAACTATGTTTTGACCTGAGTTTGTTTTACAAAGTAACTCACGTTCAGTATTGCAGTAGTGCCCGCCTACTACATTATATAATTGGCCCATAATAAATATGCCTGCCAGACATTCCTTTGAAAGGTTTTGCCCATTTTCGAACACTTTCTATGGGCTGTTACCCAGATGGATAAGTGAAATATTCTGAATTGCCCACCTGGTGTGTCAGGTTAGTCACTTCCTGCTGTTGTCTCAATCACAGCTCCCAGCTGTTCCTGCTCTTAAGGACTCTGATTAAGCTGTGCTGCTTTGGGCCGAGCATATTTGTTATAGATTGGAGACTAGCAAAATGGATCTGCCTGATTACTGATGGTGAATCAGGTGGATCCAGCTGCACTGCAAGGTTAGGGCGGAATGATATTGGAAAAAATGATAATGCTTTGCAACTTTTTTTTTCCTTCCATGATATATACTGAAAAAGTTTGGAAACATTATTTTGGTTGATTTTCTCTCCCCTTTAATAATTCCAATTAATATTGTATTGAACACCAATAGAAAGCCTGATTAATCACCTTTACAATGAGATACAACTTGTAAGAATTGTGCATTTGTGGATTGAGCAGTAGCTAAACACGTGGGTAGCTGCCAGAAAAAATGTAGAAAAGAGAAATAAATTCTCAAGAGCAATAAATGATAGCTACAGAAGAACACAACAAGAAAATAACTTACCCATCTGAAAAACAGCCACAATGAATACTAACTGGGACTGCAGAGTTTAAAAGTGACCCAATTAAGAGTTTGCTAGTATCATGGAGCTAGAACTTTAAGAGGGAAGTGAAAACATAAAAAGTAATTTGACATCAAGGTGGTCTGAGTCGGGACATGCCTAACATCACCATGGAGATTACTCCAGGTCTGTGCTGAATGAAAAAACTAAACTGCTTTAGTGTGTTTACTATTTACTACGCTGATAAGGGCTCCATTACCTCATATCTCTCCCTGTTGGAGCAGATAATGATCATTTAATTGACTGAAAACACCAAAAAACTCTTGCCAGATTCTTGTTGATCTGTTCTAAGAGCCTACCTGTTCCCAAACTAATTAAAAACAGTTAACTTTGTTTGTTGAGATTCCCTAATGATATCTTTTAATGACTAAACAGCTAAAAGCTCCGTCTGCAAAATTTCAGACTGGGGTTGAGGTAAAACAGATCTGTACTGATGACAAAAGAATATTTTGTGTTGCAGTAAGAAGGCACTGTTTTTTATTTATTTATTTTTTTTTACCACTGACTGTTGAAAATATTAAATGAAGTCTTTTGGTTGCTCAGAGGGGCTGCTCCCATGTTGGACATCCTGTCTCAAAGTAACTTATGGTCTACTTTGTAGCATACAGAGGTGAAGCTGACATCAGCCTTTAGCCTCTTAAAAAAACAGCCACAGCACATGGCATGGTGTTGAATCAGCTCAGCCATCTCCCTAACAGAGTGAGGCTGATAATGGAGGCTCATACAGGAGTACCATGCAGTTCCTAGAGTGTCCACTTGAGGGCTGGCTGCAGGAACCCTGGAGGCGTTTTGACTGTGTGCAGGAAATGGACATATTTTTTATGCTCTAAATACACATCTTAACAGCCTGGTTCAAAAACAAGCTTCACTCTAGATATAAAATGCATCAATGGGCTCTCACTGTGAGGTTTAGAAGTCAGGGACATGATTGACGAGGCTACAAGTCAACGCTGATATGCTGGTAGCTGTAAGTCCCCCCCCAACACAGTCTCTATGTGTATGAGTATGGCTCAGCATTGTAGGCATCAAAGGCCAGGACCCACCCACTTGTGTGGTTGTTCACCTTGAAAGACTGGGACATGACAGAATTTCCTTGGTCATACTTGATTGGCTTTTAAATGCTATTCAGCACCTGGAATAGAGCTCTTTCCTAGAAAGCATTTAAGGACTTTATCCAGCTAGGCTAAGCAGTTTTGCATAATAAATCAGGTTTGTATTTGCTTGCCTAGCTTTAAAACAAAATGGTGAGGGAGTGGACGAGTGAGTGTGACATTATGTAGCTCTGCTGTAAAGCCGAAGGATCCATCAGAAACAGAGAGATAGCTGCAGATAAAGACGGTGGTAAAACAAATAAAAAAAAAGACATTTATTTAAGAAATTATATGTTTATGCGTTTTGAAGTGAGAGCTCACACTTTAGCCATCTTGAGCAAATTAATATATCATTATAATGTGCAGGTAAACACATGGCACAAAGTTAAATGGTTACAACTGGACCTATCAAATATTATGTAGGCCCATCCAAAACTAATTCTACTGTAAGTAGGTTGAGCTAAAGTTCATTTGAGATGACGGGCTCTAATTTCGTAGACCAGGCGCAGGCGGGGTGCACCTGCCCTGCGCCGCGCCTGCGCCGCGCCAACAGGGTGTGTCCATGGCATTTTGCAAGTTTCGTGCACGGCGCAGTCTGGCGCAGGCAGGCGCACCCACGCCTCCGTCTCTCCTACCGGCGCACGTAGCAGAGAGGGAGGAGAGGAGGCGTGAGTGGGTTTAACACAGCCGAGTGTGATCTTCACCAATCAAATGAACGCCTCTCCTCGCCTTTAAATGCTCCACGGGCGAGGTGCAGTGACAATTTCCCCTCGGTGGCGAAGAAGGTCAGAGCCGCTGTCACTTTTACAGCAACTGGGAGAGCACAGGGGCCACCGGGCCGCGCATCGGAGGCCACAATGCGCGTCACCATGTGGACCACCTCACGGGACAGATGTCATCTGTTCCTGTGTCATAATAGGAGTACAAAATTAAGTGATAATTACATTTAAACACAGCAGCAGGCTAATCCATTCATCATGCTTGTGATCCACCTGCATTACTGGTCTGTCATCACCAAATAGCAGCGCCTTAGGTGAAATTATATCTCCTCCTCATCCTCTTTGCAATAATGTATTCCATCTTTTTAGATCACGTTACGAATAAGGATTAAAACAGAGAAATATGGGCAATCACAGGTAAATCCTTAAGACACTGAGTGACTTACATTTATTCAGAGAGCGTCTCTCTCTTTTTTCATTTCTTTTGAATTTCATGAGATGAGAGAAACCGGATACTCCGTATCGCATGATGTGGCTGTTTGTGGTTGGCTTGAGACATATGAACTCGTTAGTTATGACAAACGTCTCTAATCTGACATCAGATGTGACGGGACAATTAATATAGATACAAATGTATATGCTGGTTCAGACGGTTACATTAAATAGTGGTTGTTGTGGTTGCACTGAAATGTGTCTGACACTCTGGATACCTGCCTGTGAGGTTTTGGTGATGTGTGTGCACAGCGCGCCTGTCAGCCAAATTACCACTGCCCCGAGTGCGCCTCGCCTGCGCCGAGAATAGACCAGGTTGGAGCTGGCGGGCTTTCAGTGCACCTTCCGCGCGTTTTTTTGGCACAAAATTGTCACTGCGCCAAGCTGTGGTGCGCCGGACGAAATTACCACTGCGCGGGGTGCGCCAGGCTGCGCCACCCTGCGCCACCCTGAGTTGCACCAGGAAATTAGAGCCCTACATGTACAGTATGACAGCATCTATAATAACGCATCAACAATGTTCCAAAGGCTCCTTTGTTAATCAAATGACTGAAGTTACATGGCTTTATCCAAGTCCATGTTGAGGACTCACTGCTGCTCCTCTTGTATCACTGCATTTCCACCGCAAAATCTGGTTCGGTTCGGCTCAGTAAGGCGTGCACTTACAGCTGGTTCCACTGTCGATAAAGAGAAAAGGTACCCAAAAAATGGACCTGGGCTGTCCCACTTTTTGGCACCTTGAAGGGGTGCTAAGCGTATTAAACTAACCGTAAAAGGTGGAGCTAAAGTGCTGCAGTCTGTCACAAAATGGTCAATTTCCATGCAACAGTAGCGAAAACGAAAACACCTGCTTGATTTGTTCACTGCTGTCACTGAAAATAAGGTCTGCACCAAACAATGAAGTATGAAGTACTGGAGTGCTGGAAGTTCCATTGTTGGTCTTTGTTTACAATCGTGCTTTACTGCCAACTGTTGCACGGCTGTGATGTCATGCATTTACGTAGTTGGCATGACCCTCTCTTCCTGGCTCACGTCCCCACCCTAAAGCGAAGGTACAGCTGGCAGTGGAGACCCAAAGAAGACCAGGGTTTACTGCTCCAAACTAGACTGAACCAAACCAAACCATTCAGTGAAAACAAGTTATATGTGTAACTTTAAACAAAACTGATAAATTAAAAAAAGATTAACCCTGAATACCCATCAGAAAATGAACTGCACCATCCAAAATAATGTTTTGAGACCGGCTAAAAATCGTAGTTGCCAGGTCTGTTTATTATAAGCGACTTTGGCTTTTTTTCTTTTGAAAAGTTGCTCGTAAATATTGGCAGATGCAGGTTGTGCTTTTTTTTCTTTTATGGGCTTGTTCCAAAAGATTAAATATTACTGTTAAAAGTGGCGCAAAAATGATGTTTCCACCGAAAAGAAATCTTTCTACCATGAAATAAATGTATTTCTAATGTACCTATTACTGTTTTCACCATAATAAAGCTGCAGAGGATCAACATAAAACTTAGATAAAAGCCTGACTATGTCTGTTTGGTTACAAAAATCAAGGTCAGAGAGACTGTTTAGTGATAACAGAGTTATATATAACAGTAGCCCCTCCCTTCACTTCTGTATAAAGAAAGGGATGTTACACCTCCAAACAACAGGATGTTGAATAAGTAGCCTACATTTAGAGCCAAATAAGAAAAAATGCCACTGTGAAATTGAAATGTAATGTAGCTGAAAATCAAACACCCTTTATGTATATTTCTTTCGTCTTTTTTTTTTTCAAGTAATATATCACATTAGAAAAAAAAACCCTGGAAGTTTCTTGTTTTGAGCTTGAGATTATTGACCTGGTTGCTTTTTTTCAGTAGAAAAATCTGGCAACACTGCTGTAAATGTGTTCACTATTACAGCAAAAAGCATTTCTACATGACTTCACTGGCTTCAGCAGCCTGCCTCAAGTGTACATTTTTCAAACTTCTGCCTTGGCTTTATGTTTCAACCCTAGTTTACCACATTATGATTGTATTCACCAAAATTCACTTTCAGATAAAACTGATTGACCAACAGAGCTGACTCACTGTCTCACTGATTGAGACATAAAAACGACAAAGCCCTCATTAATGCTGTGAGTAACACCTGTGCTTCTCTGGAACGAGTCAAATTGTCTGCTGTGAGGAGGCCCAACAACAACTTCACAATGATTTATTCCAATGTGCCTGGAGACAATAGAGACCACCTGCTCACAAGGACCACCACAGGCTGGTACTGTTATACAACACAATGAACCCACACACTCAAAAAATACAAAAGTGGCAAATTAGCAGGAAAACAGGATAAGAGACACAGACAGTCAATGATTACATGAATGTGAAAAGTGTGAAAATCTGCCTGTACATCAGATCTTTATTGAGCATGAAGAGGTTCAGGATGTAAATATTAATTATATTTTTTGCTATCAGCCCCATCGTCATGTTTATTATTCAATAGATGTGAGAAGCCTGACCATAGTTGCCAGGTCAGCATATTAAAAGTGACTTTGGGCTTCTTTTGTTGAAAAGTTGCTTGTAAATCTTGGCATTGGCTGTGGGTTGCGTTTTTTTTTTTATTTGTTTCAGAAGTGCAGTTGTTCATTTGGGCTTGTTGTGCTCCCAAACCCAGGAGGGATCTGATGCTGACTCTACTGCCAATATAAACTCAATTCATCAGTTACACAATCTATTTTGTCCCACTCCAAACACAAATAAAATTTTTTCTGTAAAAAAAAAAAAAAGGGAAAAAATGATGTTTCCACCTGAAAGAAATCCTTATTGCCAGAATTACATTTATTTATAATGTAGCTGTTACTGTTGTCACCATAATAAAGCTGCGGAGGATCAACATAAAACTTAAATAAAAGCCTGACTATGTCTGTTTGGTTACAAAAATCAACGTTAGATCGACTGTTGAATAAGTAAACTAGAAAAGCTCTCAGGGAGCGTGGATCTCTGCCAAGATACAATTCTGGATCACCACGCGCTCCGATATGACGGCCGAGTCTCCGCTCATGTCCGTCCATGTCGAGAGCTCCTCTGCTGGCATTGCAAGGGAAGCTGGGTAATGTAGTGACATAGGCTTGAAAAACGTTGACGTGAGTTTGCAAATAAACTACAATTCCAATAATGACGTAAAGGGGGAGGAACCCTCACAGCAGCCGAGGAGAAATGAATGGGATTTGCCATCATAAACTTCAACGTTTTTTTGTGACATCAATCTGGATCTGATCCAGATGAAATTGACCATGATGATAGAGTTAGGCTATATTATAGATATTATGGTGTAAATTTCGAAGCAAATCCATCAAGTGATGGTAGGGAATTTTTTGCATCCAGACAAATTTGTGGATCACCACCAAAATGTAATGGCTTCTTCCTTGTACCAAACCACACCTCTGGTAAAAATTTCATGTAAATCCATAGTTTTTACGTAATGTTGCTAACAGACAAACAAACAAACAAACAATCACTTAAACAGACCCTGGCGAAAACATAACCTCCTTGGCGGTGGTAATTAAGACACAAAAAAGAAAAAATGTCACTGTGAAATTGAAATGTAATGTAGATGAAAATCAAAAAACGCTTTATGTAGATTTCTAAAGGAAAAAAAAAAGTAATATATCACATCACAAAAATAGCTGGAGGTTGTTTGTTTTGGGCTTGTTTTTATCACCCTGGTTGATTATTTCAGTAAAAAAATCTGGCAACACAGCTTGTTATTACGGTTTCTCAGGCTGTATGCTGAGATGGACGGAGCTTCATTTGTAGACTTCTATGATTTCATTGTTGACGAACTTCAGTAAACATGAATGTCTTCTGCAGTTTGTTAAAAATGCACTGAAATAATAATAGTTTTTTCAAAAGCCACAAATGTACCTAATTTCCCTGAAACCTACTCTAACTGTGATGATAATGATGTAAGCATAGTCTGCTGATGTATGAATGCAGTTACAGACAGGGGTCTCTGATTTTCACTAATATTGATACCAGTACTTCTTGAAAAAAGTCTTCATGAACACAGCTAGGTAAATCCCTCTTGACCCAGATTTGGCCATTTGACCTTCACTGACTCAGTACTTTCACTCTCATTTGAATTAAGGTCAAAGGAAGAGATGTGAAATTCTTGATCATTCATGATGTTTTCATAATCGTGCACTGCCTCACAGGAATGCAGCAGGCCGGACAAGCTTCCAAATATTTGGTCCTATTGTGTCAAATTTCTGAGCTGGAAACACGCTGCGCCTGTCTGTCTGTCTGCTGTGCCTGGATGGAGGACAGTTGCTGATTGAGAGTTTGTCTGAGTGACACTAAAAAATTCTGGCAAACATTTTTTTAGTATTAATCAATGACACACAAAATCTCTGGAGAAACAGATCAAATTTTTATGATTTTTCCAGGGAAAGGGCCTGTTTCCACAGCTGGTGCTTTTGACACTGCAGGGGCTCATATTCCAGGTTTTACACTGGCTGTGTGACTGTGACTGATGCGACTGTCAGCTTTGGCCTGAGACATCATGGCTTCCATATCAGGCTTGTAGCTGTGCTACGTTTTGGCTGCATCTCCCTGCTGTCACGGCTCTATACCTCCACAAATATCACCCTAATAATGAACTTATACTGAAATTAAGGCGGAGCCACAAAAAAATCCCCACAAGTGACTTAATTAATTGATTAACTGATGTGGAAACTTGCAGAATGAAAACTTTCTGTACAAACAAAGGCGAGGCCAACTTAGCTTTAACTCTGAGAGGTGCAGGCAGGAACAGTAATTTTATCTTTTCTGCGACATATTCTTCCACTATCGACATGCTACTCTCTGTTTTCTATCTATTTTGAGAAACGTGTGGCTCATGAAGAAAACAGGCGAGCCTCCTGCATGTGAGACATACGGCTCACAGTGGCAGTCTGAAAGCTATAACTCAAAAACATGCTTACTGAAATGAAAACCAGACAGCGACTAAGGTTAAATACATACAGTATGTGAAACAGACTGATAAGACTGATCAGTATGCATTGATGACTATTTTCTGCTTGGATATAAATAAGGCCACGATAGTTTGAAAATCACTGATTTAGATAAAAAGAAATAAACAAAAACTGTTAAACAGATAATTTTACAAGGAACAACCACGTTTTAATGTCATGATATTTGATTAAAGATATTAATTCAATCAGTTTATTTTGAATTTTTTTATATTCACACACATTTATTGATTCTTGAATCAACCCACGGGGATTAATAAAGCATCCATCCATCCATCCATCTGTCTGGTGGGTTATCATTCATCTACTGTATGTCTGTCTGATATTATGAGCAAACCAATCTCATAACCTGTCAATATATACTGACATTTTTTCATATATATGTATATAAAATATTGGTGTGTTACAAACATTAATAAAAGTTTTGAATTCATAATGACATAAAAAACTGAAAAACATTAATAAAGGCAAAAAAGCCTTGGACAAATTGGACACAAAATGGGACACTTCAGATTCTTTGACCATTTTGTGTTCATTGGCAGAAACTCTTAGCTTTCTTAAAGTTGTTAAAACATTTAGCAGAAAGGAAAAAACTAACAGGCTTTAAGTTGGTTTGTGAATTCTGTTTGATTGGACTAATAGAGATGAGGATTATCTTTTCCTTTTGGCCTCACTCTGGAACAATGGAAAGAGATGCATTGTTGTCCATTTTTACTACATTTCCACAGTCTCTGAGTAGTTGTTGTGGATGACAGTGATGCTCCCCATATTGTTGGAAAGCATTTGAGAGTTAAAAATGTTAATAGCTCAGAAAGCCATAACTCATAGAAAGTGAAGCATTATCTCATAAAGTCACTGTCCCTTGAAATACTCGATTTGTCATTTCTTATTTCTTAAAGGTCTGATGACTGAGGGAATGTACTAACTCACCTACTAACCTTCTCCATCTATCAGATCTCCTCCCAGTCTAAGGTGTTGCAATGGTTGTAGTTTCAGTGTCACTGTGGACCTGCAGTAATTACTTCCAGACCAGACTCACTGTGGCTGGCTGGACTCACCACATCGATGGCAGCAGTCGCTCGGCTGCTCATTGTTTGGGTTCCCCTCCTCCGCTTGTCTGAGTGAAGTCTGAAAACTGTTCGCCAGCTCGATCATAATCTCAACCCCGCCTCTGGCCTTGATCCCACCGAGGGGACTCTTATTTCACCACCCTCAGCTCTCAATAGTTTTAGGACAGCCATAAATATTACATTATAGGTTTTGAACTGTATTTTTCTGAGACTGAGAACACCAGTTTTACACATTTTCTCAACAACAAGCCATAACCTCTCTGGCAGCTTTAAAGTTTGTAAGAAATACATAAATTCAGAACAACCCCAAGGGATAAATTAGCTGAATTTCCCTCAGGAGAAGGAGTTGCTGGAAAAGCATCCGGCTCCAATCTGCGGAAATTCTTTGGCTTGTTGTCATGATGCAAAACTGGATTTTGAGTTTTAACTCTACATGGCAGAGATGACACTTTTATGTTGTGTTCATGTTGTACAAGCAGCAGAGAAGGAAAGACATCAGATTTAAGTGACTTTAAAAATGGCTATTGCTACCAGAGCTGGTCTGAGAAGTCCAGAAATGGTTAATCTACTAAGATTTTCAAGCACAATCATCTTCAGGGTTTAAAGAGAATGGCCTGAAATGGGGAGAATATCCAGTGAGCACAGTTCTCTGAGTGAAAATGCCTTGTTGATGCCCACTTTGAATTTTGAAGCACATGGACTAAAGCTACAGAGGACCACATCCTATGTTACTCCTATCGGCTAATAACAGGACACTTGGGTTACATTTTGCACAGAATCGCTAAAATTGGACAGCAGAAGATTGGAAAAATATTGCCTGGTCTGATGATTTGGGTTTTCTGAGATCGTAGGGTCAAAATTTGACATAATGAACATAAAAGCATGGATCCACCCTGCCTTGTATCAGCTGTTCAGGCTGATGGTGATGTAAAGGTGAGGGGATTTTCCTGGTACACTTTGGGTCCCTTAGTACTAACTGAGCATTGTTTAAAGGTCACAACACTCCTGAATATTGTTCCTGACCATGTCCAAACCTTTATGCTAAAAGCTATCTTAAAGCTCACATCATCTTAAGCGGGTTTCTTGACCATGACAATGAGTTCACTGTACTGCAGTGGCCTTCACAGTCACCTGATCTCAATCCAAAAGAACACATTTAGGATGTGATGGAACAGGACATCTGCATCATTTTCAAATCTGCAACAACTGTATGAAGCTGTTATGTCAATATGGACCAAAACCTCTGAGGAATTTTTCCACCACCTTGTTGAATCTATGTCATGAAGAATTAAAGCAGCTCTCAGGGCAACCTGATACTAGCAAGGTGTACCTAACAAGATGGACAGGGAGGGGACAAACAGTGCTGTAAGTTATTTCAAATGAATACAATGTTTTTTATAGTCTTTATAAAGATTATTTAACATGGTGGATGGACAGACAAACAAACAAATGCAGGCAAAAACGTAACCTTGGTGAAACTACTGACATCACAGTGGTAGGTCTATTTGGGACATCAGGTGAATCAGCAGTTTTAAGGCGCATTCCCACTGCACGCAACTTGGCGACCAAGTCCATAAAATAGCTCATTTTGTCAGTGACGTCACGCGCGTTTGAGTTTCACCGCGATCATATCATATCATATATCAAATATATGTATGTATAGGAACCGGTACTTCAGTTGAATAAGGCAGAACTAATGTCCTCACTAACTAATGTTCCCAGAGGGACATGAATTGTCAGTCTAATGTGAGCTGGAATAAAAACAGTTGTTAACTGTCACGGGTGTCGTCTGTGTTTCCAGTACAACAATAACTTCTTCACTACATCCACTGCAAAATGGACACACACACACACCCACACAATGCTAATTGGTCGTTGTGACACAGCCACATGTGATGTTGCCTGAAAAGTTCAAATTTTCCAACTTTGGCGACGGAGTGATGCAACCTGGTTGTGCGTCCAAAGCAACCCAGTAGCGTGAACAAGTCGCCCAGGTCACATCCGTTGCATCGCCTGAGGACTGGCCCCGGCCCATCGTGGCTGTACATTGACTTTGCATGGAGAGAGGTCGCCCAGGTCACCCAAATCGCGTTCAGTGTGAATGCACCTTTAGGCAGCTACTGGTGCTGTTCACTGGAGAAGGACAGATCCTGATGCTGGACTTTGTTGTCTTGCACAAAGAACTACTCCACTGGGGTACTGGTATGGCGGAGCTGGAGCAACCGCACACTCACCATATATTGAAGCTCTCTTCGGTACAAGTCCCATCAAACCATGCTTGGAAGTTGGTTTGGTAGCTGGGGGGAATCGAGTTGACTTCCTGGGGCACTGCCTCCAGTTACGTCAGTTGGTAACACAGCTGAAGAGGTTGGCGTCCCTCTGGAGCCTAAACTTATATATCTAAAGTATATCTAAAATAAAAAGCAGAAGAAAGATGCAAAACAGACTCAAAGATCTTTAAATCTTGAAAAAAACAAACAAGCATTATACAACCTCTGTAAAAGAAAACAAGACTGTTATTTTGCATTTTGTTCTCATAATCTCTGTAGTTTAGCTACTGTGAACCATAAAATTATTAAAATTGGGTAATTATAAAAAAAGTCTTATACTGAGCCTTATACTGTGTTTGCTGTGAAACTTCATACTGAGATTCTGATAAAATTTTTATCGCATTGCCCTTCTTTCTGCTAAGGACACAGCTTCATATCACAGAGGACTTATCTGTCCAGCTTTAGAAGATGCACTTTGGTTCAATCGATCTCCAGAATGGATCTGTTCATGTGAAAGTGTTACTTAAGAGTCTGAAGAAGCACGATCCCTGAGGATAACGGGTTGACCTTGGGTGCTCCCTGCTTTAGTATAATGAATCTACAGCACAATGCTCGCAGAGATAAGTGCTCTGCTGCACGAGCCTGCTCAACCCTTAACCCACAAACATTTATTTTAACAGAGAAGTCACTCAGGAGCAAGATGTTCTTCAGAACTGCGCAGGCGGCTTCAAATGCAAAAGGTCCTCAGGGATACAAATGTACTTTGAAGCCCTGATGTCTGATTTCACCTGCAGAGAGTGAGTTTACCCTCAGAGGCAGCATCGTCACATTATTTTGAGATCTGTGTACATGCACCACAGTGGTCCGTGGCCCTGGGGCATTCACGACTCTCCTTCAGGGAAGGTCAAGGATGTATGGAGTCTGTTTGGTATGCAAGGCCATATAAACAGCTTCTGCTTTCATTTGTGGCTTCCTGCCTCTCACTGTTCTTGACGTGAGACCCAACAACAGACTTCTTGAACCAACTTCACTTAAAATCTAAGCGGGGATAGAATCTTTATTTGATGATTTTACAACCTGAAGGCTTCTTCTTTAGATAATTTACTCATGCTTTGGATTTTACCATAAATGGAGAATGTGCATCAGGACAAGCTTGATCTCACTGTCTACTTTTATTCTTTTTGTCTGCAACAGGCTTTATGATTTTGGATTGTCTGTCTGTTAAGCGGAGTACACACATAAGGATTTGTGTGAAGATTTTCTATCTGTTAGAGACCCCATACATGATTGTACTGTGTGTGGTGTGCTCTGATAATCTCAACACAGCACACCACACACATAACATTCTGTCCCACCACCAATCTAGCATCTAGTGCTCAAAGACAGAAATCTCGCGTGATCAAAATTGATCTAAAAAAACGAAGGAGAAGAAGCCTAGCAACAACCATAAACGTTGTCTATGGTAACAACTGGAAAACACAACACGCAGCGTGGCAGAGGACATAAGAGAAGAGGGAATGATGGTGGTCTTGGGACTATTTTTGACAGAAAATGGGGAAATAAATAAAAGAAAAGACTGTGGAGAAATCCTGGAGACTACATGAACACATGAGCTGGTCCTCCGTTTCTTAGCTCCACCAAACTTTAAGTTTCAGGTTGGCTGTGCTTGTTTTTCTTTACACCTGCTTCATTGTTCCTCAGTCAGCTCACTTCTTGATTGGCTACATTCTGTTCCACGTCACAGTTCACAGGGTCATGACTCCGGAGTCGTCGGCTTCCCCCACACACATAAAGATTTTTTGTCATAAATGTTGAACAAGTTCAACATTTACGATTGTCAGCCCCGACCCATTTCAGAGCCGATTATCTGGACAAATTCACCCTTAACACACCTCAGACCAAAGGATAATCTTGTCGGATAATCTTATAGGACATAAAATAATCGGGCATTTGCCATCCTTGGTTGGGAAGGAGGAAAGTCGAGACAAAAACAGCCCGATAATCTTTGTGTGTACCCCACTTTAGTCCATCTGTCTGTCTGCACACTAATTCTTGTAAGCACAATATGTAAGGGTTGCTCAAGTATGGCAAAAATCATAATTGGGACATGAAACTCAGTTACGTATTGTTTTTACAACACAGATCACATGCAGTCTCTTAACACCATCAATCTGAATATTGAAGAACGAGCAGTTACTTATGTGGAGTTACATAATCTACCATATGGCCTTTCATTGACACAGCCTTCAACTGACCCAGGCTCCGTACATGCGAGCTCCATGTAGCGTCAATGCCGAAGTTATCTACACTACCACATGGCTTCCTACCAGTCCTCCAACTCCACTACATAAACTGATGAGCAGCAAGAGCCAGAACACCACCTCGGCATCAGGTGGGGACCTCCTGTCTAAGGAGTTTTACCCAATTAGCACCACCGACAAGTCTAAGGCCCCATTTACACGACGAGGTTGTCACCAGAAATGGAAAGGTTTTTCCTTTGCATTTTAAAAAGCACTACATGTTCACACGGAGACGGTGTGATAACAATGTGCTTTCACACAGATCTGCAAGAATGACTGAAAACGCAGTAACACACATGCCAGGCCAGTAGTTAGCGATGTAGGTTTGTAGTGTCCTTGGTGAATATAGCAGATACGTCTTCGCTGGTCAGAGTATTGACGCAACAAATCCATATTTTGTTGGAGGAGTGATAGCAAACCGAGCACAGTCAGCAGCACACATGTTGCTCGGTAGTCGGCCATAACTGTTGTTGTTGTTCCTAGGGGCGTGCACTACCTTTATCTGAAAGGTGGCGGTGGTTATATTGTATACCTATAATTCCACAGTCAATGTAGTCAGTATAAAGATTTGTATATATTTATAGATATAGATGTATAGATATGCTGATTATAACTTCATGGTTTGTCTTTTGTTCTTTTTGGTACCTAATTAGATGGTGACGTGTACCAGCTGGGTTTGGTCACATGTGTACCTGTGGATACTGAAAGCAGAAACTTACTAACCACTTTGTAAGTCTGAGGAGGAGCTATGCGGTCACTGATTTTCAAAATAAACTCTTGAAGGGAGCTCCACTGGTGTGCAGATCTTTTTGTGCTTTTTCATGTACAATTAGGGAAATAATAGAAATATATAATGAAGGTGATGATGATAATTTAAAAGACATTCCTATATTCTTATCCATGTGGTGTTGAAGCAGGTATTTTCATTGCCATATTTGTGTTTGTATCATGTTAAAGGTCAAAATTCTAGTATCATGACAGCTCTATTTGGCTTGATCTTTTAAAGTGGTAAGTCTCCTCCGTTCACGGCAGGGGTCTTTTTAAGGGGAGATAAAGCATCATACTCTGTAAAAAAAAAAAAAAAACAGCAGCCAGAACTGAAGAGTTTTTAGTCTCTGCAGAATCCCCCTGTGGTCTTAAATGAACAAACACATTTGAAGTCGACCATCCCTGACTCTCCACTGCAGTGACCCTCAGACCAACAACCCCAGCTGTGTAAAATCAGGACAAAGAGCAGTGGGGGGGCTTGTATGTATCCTATCAGTATTCTCCTCATTTGCTCTCACAATATGAGGTCATCGAGAGCCCTGGAAGGACATGAGGAGTGATGCATGAGGGTGATCACACTAACATGCAGTCCTGTGTAAACAACCCACCCATAACATACAACCTTCCAGGGTGACCCCTCAGCTTTATGTTGAAGGAGCCAGGAAGGAAATCTGGTTTGTTTTGGAGCTCCATAACACAGAACGCCCATTAATCACTCGCCTCTTCCACTTTCTGTTTACAAAATTACACTGTGACTGTTTTACCAGCAGAAGGGAGAGTCAAGTGCTTTGCGGTGCACTCAGTGACTCAAATAAACAGTCTTAATGAGAACAATTATGAGTCAGTTTTGCATTTTGATTCAAGTTTGGTAACAAACTAGAGGCATCAGTTATTTGTTTAATACTTCCACAAAGTTCACAAGTGGAAGTTCAGTGATGGGTCAAGATAAAACGTTTCCATGGGAAGTAAAATTTGCACAAGTACAAGGGATGCACAATATTATTGAACCAATATTAGTAACAGCAGATATTTGCCTAAAAAGTTAGTTGTCTATTTTGGCAGATGTGAACATTTGACATTATTTTGACCTCAAATTTGACCAGTTATATCCCATACATTGGGTACAATATTGGCAAAATGTACCACTGTACCATGATGTTTATCTCATCATCACTGAAAGCATCATTTATTAAAGAGGAACATGTTTCCCTTACTTTAAATTTGTTTCTAACACAATTAGACTGCAACCAAGAAATGATAAGGTGTTTATTTGAGTCAATTAATGACTTTGTGCTCTTTACACAAAATATGGGTGTTTGTCAGCAATAATGAGTTTGAGAATTTAAGCATATTGGGTATCGGCAAATATCCAATATAGTGCACCCCTAATTAAAGGTGCTGTTGGTAAGATTTTGGCACACAGCCAGCTAAGATGGTGTTTAGAAAACCAGCACAGCCCCTCCCGTCCTGTTTTCTCTAAGATCACTCCCTCACGCGAGTTTAGCCCCTCCCACAAAAATGTGCCCGCAAACGCGACATTGTGCCCGCCGGTATCAAAACACTCCAGTACATTGAGCTGTTTACCGAAAGGCTTCTCAACGACGAGCAACACAACTGCTGTGACAATGTCTGATGCTGAGGTTACAAAGCCCCGTGGGGGAAACAGGCTGTGCTTTCATGTATAAAGTGCATGCCAAGAAGGTACTCGTCTAAGAGGGCATCTAAACATATTTGTTTGTTTTATATTTATATTTATATTTGTTGTTCTTCTTCTTCTTCCTCATGCGCGTTCACAGGAACAAAGAGCTTTACAACCAATCACGATGAAGGACGAAGAGCTGCCCCTCGACCAATCAGGACAGAAGCCTCAGGGGCTCTTCTGATTGGTCAAAGATACCTAGAGCTGTCGAAAATTTTTGACAGCTCATAACAGAGACAGATGGAAACACAGAGATCTCGCACTAGTGCAATAATACTACTCTCATAAAGGGATCTCAATGGATATTCCAATATTTGATCTAAATGGAACACAAAAAAATTAGCATTGGCTAGCAATATCCGACCAACGGCACCTTTAATCAATGAATCAATAATTTAATCAATCTTTATTTGTATGGTGCCAACTCATAACAAGTGTTATCTCAAGACACTTTAGAACAGAGCAGCCTGTAGACAAACTCTTCGTTTTATAGATATAAAGATATTCAATCATACATATACAAATACAAAATTCACACACACATTTATGTATATATATATATATATATATATATACATATATATATATATATATATATATATATATATATATGTACATATATATATAATGTACATATATATACATTCGAGCCCAACATGAATCCATCTTGAGTGCAGCACTTGGCCAACCTACAGGAAGATGGAGTCCCACAGTAACAGTGGCATGCAAAAAACCTTCCAGCAGTTGGAGTTTTTGGGTGGAGCCAGTCTCATGTTGAACAGCCACCACCAAAGCTATGTTGGGAGTCTGTGCAGAAAAAAAGGGCGGTGGGCAGGGACAAGGGACTAATAAGTACTATAGAGTATGACCTAAAGTTCAAAGGAAATCCCTTAGAATGTTCTTGAAATGCTGTGTTTACAAGCAAGTGTTGAATTCAAGGCTTCATCACCTTGGCCTTTGCTCAGAGACTAAAAATGTTATTTTTGGTCCTTGAGTCGGAGTAGACATTTGTGCAAAGTTTGAAGAAAATCCCTCAAAGTGCTCTTCAGATATTCACTTCATAAGAATGGCAGTACAGATGAATTAATTTACGGCTGTTGTTGCCACAGAAGCACAAATGTACTTAAGATATTTAAATACATCCATAAATGTTTGTTTTCCCACATTTTGTCTTGGGAGGAGACATCAAGAGCCTCCATAAAGCTATGCAGAAACTCTTCGAACTCCTTGCTCACTCATAAATTTGAGGATCTCAGATAGTAACGGACGTGTTGACAGTTTTATTACGCCTCATAAATGTAAACTCTGATTCCTGGGAGTCTTAGAGGAAGTATTTCACATCACTGCTGCATAAATCTTGCACGGCCAGGCTGCCTTCCCATCATACTTATTGTGATTTTGATATTACACTGATGTCACACTGAGGCTCTGACAAAACTAGACACAAGTTTCTTTTTCTTCTTCTGCTCCGTTTCTGCATTATGAGCTATTTCGTTTGAAATATCATTTGAAAATGGCGTCCCACCATCTCTGTGACCTTCACTAAGTGAGTTTTGTGTACAAATTGAACAGAATTAGACAAAGAGGGATGAATGAGGCTGTGTACATGCTACTGTGTGATTCCACTTATAAATATGATGCAGCCTGTCACAGGAGAGCAGCTTCATTAACATAAAGTCTTCAGACAGACTAATGGATCACATACTGAATTTTTAATATTGTGGCTCTAAAGATTTTTCCCAGACTTTGGCTTGATTAGAGAAAAGTAAAGGGCAAATTGAATGTCACAGACACTGAAGTGAGATGATGTTTTCTGTGTAGAGGTTGTTTGCTCAACTCCTCTGTCAAAATATTTGGAGAGAAAAAATATTCAACTTTCTGCTACTTTTTTGTAAAATGTATAAAGTTTATGGACAAAAGTACATAATAATTGGTAGGGATGAACAAAATTGGATCTTTGTCTATCTAGTGTGCCGATATTTCTGAACTCATTATCGCCGATACTAAAACTGAACTGTTCCATCATGTTTGAGTCTATTCTGTTTGGAAGAGTTGTGAAGCAAGGAAAAAATATCCTGTAAGAAATGACAGAAGACAGTTTTGTTTTATAAAAGTGGACATTCTCAGTTGATGAGTTAAACTCTTATGGAAAAATTGTTTATTCTGCCAGACTTTAAGCCAATATAAGTTATATTCATGGCCAAACTGTGAAGCCAAAATATCACCAATAATATGTGCTGGTATTGATAAGCAGCTTTTAAAGGCAATTATCTGCCATACTGATATTGTTCCAATAATATTCCATCCATTATCCAAACTCCTATCCCTTGCAGAGTTGCAGGGGGCTGGAGCCTGATCCCAGCTGACATTGGGCTAGAAGTGGGGTACACCCTGGACTGGTCACCTGTCAATCACAGGGCCACACAGAGAGACAGATAACCATTCACACTTAAGGTGCGTTCACACCGAACGCGACTCGGGCGACCTCGGCGGCCACTCTCCATGCAGAGTCAATGTACAGCCACGATCAGCCACGACCACGTGCTCAGTAGTCGGCCATAGCTGTTACAGACTGACAGAGTGACAGACTGTTTTTTTTTTTCAGTCCACAGAGTAACAATCTATGTCTGTGTGGAAACATTAGTTAGTGAAGACATTAGTTCTGCCTAGACAGACCACATTGAACTCACAGAAGATGCTGCTGCAGGGCCATCAGCTGCATTTTTTCGTGGTTGGTAGGTGAGTGAAAAGGTTGGAATAATGTCAGCTAATACGACCTATTATGTGATATATAATATGATCGCGGGGTGAAACTCGAGCAGGCGTGACGTCACTGAGCAACGGCAACGGTGACAAAATGAGCTATGAACAGGCGATGGGACTTGGGTTTGTGACGCGATATTGGTCGCCAAAGTCGCGTTCGGTGTGAACGCACCTTTACACTGACACCTAAGGGCAATTTGGAGTCACCAATCAACCTAATCAGCATGTTTTTGGTCTGTGGGAGGAAGCTGGAGTGCCCGGAGAGAACTCAATTATGCACAGGGAGAACATGCAAACTCCACAGAGACTTATTCAAAGCCACAGTTTCCTGATATAACTGGGTTCACATCTTATTTGAAGATATGAAAATAAAAATAAGGCCTGAGCTGCTTGTATTAAGCTAAATTTTCTGCCAAAGAGAGAAGCCAAATTAAACTTGTTAGGTGACTTAGAATGAAATGTTCTATCTAAATTGGTTATCAAACCACAGTCTGAGACCCTCACTGAGTAAAATGTACTTATTTTATGGGCAGATATTTTCTTATCATTACAAACAATTAACAAAGGTCTTATGTTTGCTTTTTATTCTTTATTGTAAGATATCTATCTGGTCTTGTCAAGTGAATGTGTAATAGAATACATGTTTAAATATTTTTGACTTGAAATAAGACAAACAACACTCACCGAGGTCCGAGCTTTTGCTGTGCACTTCAAAAACACTGAACTATCCCTTTAACACAAGAGTTTGAGCTTGTGAGCACGGAGGGAAGATGAACACTTCAGGGATGAGCTGAGACTCAGTGAGAACATTGTAAATCACGATTTATAGAAATATGTTTCTCTGCTCCCATGAAATTTACACCCAGTGACTTACCCAAACACCTCCCTCTGTTCTCATGCACACAGGAGTGAAATATCACAGGCTTATCTGAGGGGGAGCATGAGAGCGTGTTAACTTAAAGGTGACAGGTAATCATAAGATAAACACACATTTCAGAAGCAGCCGGCATGTCTGTGTGTCTCTGAGCATAAAGGTTGATGTAAATTTAAAAGGTAACGATAACAGCCGCCATCTTTAGTATGTACACATTGTACGGTATCATTAATTTTATTAACTCTGTGACACCTCACTGCTGCTTCTCTTCACACCAATACTTTTGTTCTGTCCTTCAGACGTTATTTCTCCTCCTGATCTGTTTCTGCTCTCTCTCACCTCACAGGTTCATCATTAAATCTACCAACTGCTGTGTGATTGTGAATAATTAATTTCCTCTTCATTTAAATGACTGTTAATGATCCATATTTATCAAGCATGGCTTTATTCAGTTATGTCCCCTGAAGTTATGTTTTAGCCAGGCGGCAGCCTCTGGAGCTGTAAATGGAGGCCCATGTAGACGTGCAAAAAGATGTAGTACCCCGAGTGACCAGGCTGGCTGCAGCAACCTGACACCCTAATGATTGTGTGCAGGGAAAATATGTCTTTTATGGCCTTAATACACATCTTTGCAGCCTGGTTCAAAAATCAGTTTTAGTCTAAATATATAATGCACGTATGTGCTCACACTGTGAGAGAGGTAAATTGTTTTATATTGGGCCAGTTATTCTTTTATGAAGGATTTCAGGTTTTGGAAATGAAGGGTCACATTTGGTCAGATGGCCTTGAGTCCTGCCTCAACACGACCTTTGGGTTGAGATGGCACCTGCATTATGGCAGCATCCACTAGAGGGCATCAACAGCTTTTCCAAGGCTCCTATAACATGGCTTTGTCCAGTTCTTTTATTATATTAGTAAATAAATTCAATCAAAAAATATGGCTCACACTTCAAAAATGCCAAAAAAAAACAAACAAAAAAACGAACTACTTCCAGACCAAGACTTTTGCAACTAAAAAAAAACCTAACAGTCAACACTCAGAAGTGTCCTTTTAGTCTTTTTTTAATGGGGCAAAGGCAACTCATAGTTCACAACCAACGCATTTCAGCAGTCGTGATCTGTGAGTTGCCTCTGCCCTTTTAAAGATTAGAGAATGTATTGGTCTAAAATACTTTGGGGAATAAGGAAAATATTTCACAAAAGCTTAGAGATGGATCTCATGTCTCTAATTTTCTCCCAAGTAGAAATATCAACAATGCTGCCAATTAAAGGTTTTACAACATTCTTAATTTTGCTGCTTGAAAAACATATTAATACAGTGGATAAGTGATAAAAGCCCTTCTGTTAAAAGCCATGCTGGAGATGGTGCCTCTGGAATATCTCACAAGTACTCCACAAACAAAAACAGATGAGTTTTACAAAGTCTTGCAGCCCTACTTGAACTCCCTTGGGCCTGACCACATTGGGACTATCTTTAAAGGAGCCTCTTAAACCTGGACTATTTATGAACATTTTAACCTGCATGATTTCCTCAAACTTGTTTCCTTTGTGATTTTTCTTATCTGAGCTGTTGTCGTTTTTTTGTTTTTGTTTTTATTACTTGTACCATTATCTTATTATGGCCTGAATGATTTTTATATATATAAAACCTGAAAGTTCAGTAATCACACTGAAACAAAAAAGACTAAAAGACATTTCTGTGTGCTGACTGTCACGTTTTTCAGATGTACTTTCTTTGGTTTTCTACTATTTTTTTTCCTAGAATATATTCAAGACAGCCTGTAGGGTGGTAACTAGCTTGTAGGCTAGAATATGGTGTGTGTTTGCCTTTGTTTGTATGCTGGGCCTCTTTGATAAAGCCTGCTGTATACTTCTGCATCTAATCTAAGCTGTACATTCACCACTGTGTCCATCTTGAGCATTTATACTTGTTTGTGTGTCAACATCGATCTGCAGTGTTCAGCCAAAATGCTGTAGTCAGTGTGATTAATCTTGCTGTCCTGAAACTTTCTCGGCTCGTTTGTTGAACCCATGGCGACAGAAACAGAGCATATAATGTTGAGGTTAAGTGCTGCTAAATATTGAGCATCAGTTGCCAACAATGCAATTATGTAAAACAGAAAAGAGTGGAGGCTTCAGAGGAGTTGATTTATGGCTGCTGAATCATGTGAGGCAGAGGGCAGGGGGTTTTATTCAGCCTCTGAATGAGACCTGAATGAGGAAAAACACCTCTGATTTGACTTCAAGTGACTTTAATGTGCTGGTTTGTCTTCTGAAGCTGCACCTGCACACCATTGTAAACAAAATCATGCCAGAGACATACTCAGAAACTGGGGATTACCTAAAGCTGTCAAAGTACCAGTCACCAGGGGGTGTGCACGTCAGGCTTAACACAGCTCTGTGCATTGCTTCAGGGTTAGGGAGCGGTTACAACGGAGCTTCAGTACAGAAATATTAATCAGGTTGAAAAGAATGGGCGCAAATTAGACACATCAAGAATAAGAAAAGGCTTTTTTCTCTGCAGTCAACATCAGTGAGCTCTGCTTCAGGAAAAGCAAACGTGTCATGCTTTGCTGTTTGAGACTCTAATGGAGATATCAGAGTTCGTATGTTCCTGCTATTCATCACTTTCAAGTAAAAATAAAAACATTTGAGTATAGAGTGTCTGTGATATATTTTATAATTTTATGCATTTATTCAAAGATTTCATGTTATTATTGTTCAGTTAAAGATTTCATGTTTTTACTTTTCAGTTAAGAATGTCATATCTGTAAAATGAAGTGTACTCCTGTTTCCTGTTTGATATTTCCAGACTTGCTTCTTGTTTTCAGTTCCTGTTGATTATGTTGATTAAGCTGAACTGAAAGTACCTACTCTTAACCCCCTGCCTTGTGTTTGACCCTTCCCGAATAGATATAGCTTATGAAACCAGACAGTTAGATTTCCTGTTCTGTACACTTCGCTCCAAAATAAGTGAAATGATGAAGACACCGCCCCAAAGTGTATAAGATATTGTAACATCCTCTGTCTTGGGCTCTTTCCTGATCATCCTGGGGGGCGAGCAGATCAGAGACCTCAGCAGCTGAGTGATTTTTTAATATTTGTGTATTGCTTTACATATTGTCAATACATGGTTGGCTAACCGATCTAATCCGGACTTGTGCTTCCTTCCAAATCGAACAGCCTAACAGTTCAACTGAAGCCAGATAATCTGTCAGATTCAGAAGGCTTTAATAATCCCAAAGAGCGATTCAGTTGTAATGACCAAACATTTCAGCATCTTCATCATCCAAAACTGTACAAATGTGTCAAAAAGACATAACCAAAGTTGCTACGTGCACAGGAAGACTGAAAAATGTCTTCATGCATCAGCACTGATGCATTGATGCCAAGAGAAACAAAGGCATTATGCAGCCATTTGGGGGGAAATGCCCCCTTTAGGTGCTTTATAGCCTTATTACAAAAAACATCTGATTCAGCTGCACTGTAAAAGAAAAAAAATCCAGAGAACTCAAAATGTCAAGGTAACTGTCTGCACCTGTCCGTACCCAGACCAGTTGCAGCATGTTAACATGATCTTTGTTTGCTTATTGCTGCAACAGTCTAGCACTGTGGGATTTTTCTGTTTTTATATGAACCCTGTGTTCAGAACTTGGCATGACCTTACAAGGCCACACTTAAACTGTTTTAAGTTTTGGCAACTTAAGTTAAGAATTTAGCCCAACTTTACATAAAAAAACTTAATAAGGGTAGTTGAGATGACTCCTTTAATTACCACAACAAAAATACTTAGTTTACTGAAAAATTCATTTAACTCCAGCGATTTTAAGTTTTAAATATTACAGTGTGTCATGTGCAGGTATATTGAAAAATGAATGTCTGCTGAGTTTTGTTGATGACGTTTTTGTTGTATTTTGCAAAGACCTCACATCCAAACCTTACAGGGTCTAGAAAAGCTGTGACATCTTTGTACAACTTAGAAATAAATGATCTGAAAATTAGGTCTTTTTCTTTGACATATTTATTATTAATGTAACCAGGGGTTAAATCAGTCAGTGGCTCCACATTTTATCCATAAACATGGAGACAGGCTGAAGCTGGTGAGAACATTGTTTTTTCTTCTTGTTGTCCTTACTTGCTCCATCCAGAGAGGAAGCTTTAATTTAGTGGTTAAAAATGTTATTTATCACGTGTGGGGCTGTGCTGCAGTGAAAACATTGATATCATCCTTCATTTACCGGGCACAGTGTCTGTTATTCTAAATATTCTCTGTGAATTGTCGGCCTGTGTGCTGATTCTGATGAGTTGGGACGTCCATATGGAGGTGTTGGCAGGAGCAGATGTCCCGCAGTGCTGAGGTGGACCATGAGGGGGTCGGCTGGGAGGAAGTGTCCTGCATGGGCCTGTGTCTGGATAAGGGATGGGACTTAACAGTAATTCTAGCAGACCGTATGAATTATTGCTCCTTCATTTTGCACACACTGGCCACTTTACAAAGGACAATAGCTGATCACCCAGTCACATGGCAGAGACTCAGTGCATTTAGGTATGTAGACACGGTCAAGACGACCTGCTGGAGGTCAAACTGAACATCAGAATGAAGAAGAATGTTGATTTAATTGTTCATGGCTTGGTTGTTGTTGAGTATTTCAGAAACTGCTGATCTACTTGGATTTCAGAGAATGGTCCAAATGGCATGGTGGTGCAGCAGGTAGTGCACATGCCTCACAGCAAGAAGGTCGCTGGTTTGATCCCTGGGTTGGGCAGGACCTTTCTGTGTAAAGTTTGGAAGAACATGCAAACTTTGCATGTGCATGCGTGGGTTCTCTCTGGGCACTCCGGCTTCCTCCCACTCATTAGGTTGATTGGTGACTCTAAATTGCCTTTAGGTATGAGTGTGAGCGTGGGTGGTTGTTCGTCTCTCCTGCTGGGATAGGCTTTAGCACCCCCGCGACCCTGAAAGGGATAAGCAGTGTAGAGAATGGATGATCCAAAAAAGAGAAAATATCAACTGAGCATCAGTTCTCTGGGCAATAATGTCTTGTTAATGAAGAAGATCAGAGGAGCTAAACACAATGGGTCATTTCTCACAACCAAAATATGCAGAAGACCATTTCTTTATGTGCATTATATCAAATCTTGACGCAGATGTGGCTGCAGCAGCAGAGGGCCACACTGGTTGCCAGTCCTGTCAGCTAAGAACAGGAAACTGAAGCTACAAGTTGCACAGTTCGCCAAGTTTAGAAAACAGAAGATCAGAAAAATGTTGCCTGGTCTGAGCCTCCGTTTGTGTTGCAACATTCAGATGTTAGAGTCAGAATTTGGCATAAACAGCATGAAGCATGGATCCATCCTGCCTTAAATCTGCTGTTCAGGCTGATGATGTTGTGAGGGTTTGGGGGAATTTTTTCTTGGCACACTTTGGGCCCCTTAGGACCAAATGAGCACTGTTTAAACATTGTTTATGACCACAGTATATCGACGGTAGATTCTGATGACTACTTCCAACAGGCATTAGTCAAACTTGTTTCTTGAACATGATGATGAGTTCATTGTAAAGTCACCTGATCACAGTCCAGGACAGCACCATTGTAATGTGTTGGAACAGGAGATCTGCATCAAGGATGTGCATCTGAAAAATCTGCAGCAGCTGTGTGATGCCGTTTTGTCAAACTGGACCAAAATCTCTGGGGAGTGTGTCCAGCTTCTTGTTGAATCTCTGCTCCAACAAATTAAGGCCCCATTTACACGACAACATTTTCACCAGAAACAGAAAGGTTTTTCCTTTGCGTTTTCAAAAAAACGATCCGCAACAACTGAAAACGTAGCATGCATGCCAGGCCAGTAGATGGCGATGTAGGTTTGTCAAGAAACAGCGGTGTTATAACACACATACGAAGAAGAAAACTTTTCACAAACAACAATGGCATGTGGACACACGAAGACGCAGGAGTTTCTTGTCTGGACAACAAATCTGTCTCACTCCGGGCACTGTTCTCGTGTAAACAGGAGGCGAAAACACAATGAAAACTCTCTGTTTTTGGCTGAAAATGGTTGTTGTGTAAACACAGCCAAAGGCAGTTCTGAAGGGGAACTAACCAGTGTTGCCAAATTTCTCTACTTAAATAAGCAACCAGGTTGTTGGAAACAAGCCCAAAACAAGCAACCTCCAGCTATTTTTTTTCGAATGTGATATATTGCTTTTTTATTATTATTATTTTACAAAAAGTGTGTTTTGATTTTGAACTACATTAAATTTCAACTTAACAGTGACAATTTTTTCTTATTTGGGTCTTAATTTACTTATTCAGCATCCTTTTATGTGTTGGTGGAACATCCTTTTCTTTATACAAATGTGAAGGGTAGGACCACTGTTATTTATATTTCCAGTATCGCTAAACGGTCTGTCTAACCTTTTTTTTTTTGGTTACGAAACATACATATTTAGGCTTTAATCTAAGTTTTATGTTGATCCTCTACAGCTTTATTATGGTGAAAACAGTAATAGATACATTAGAAATAAATTTATTCTCTCTTTAAGGATTTCTTTTTGGTGGAAACATCATTTTTGCCCCTCTTTTTACAGTAAAATTTACATATGTGTTTGGAACGGGATTTTATATTGTAATAGAGAGTGCATCAGAACCCTTTTGGATTTGGGGGCACAACAAGCCCAAATAAGCAACTGCACTTTTGGAACAAGCCCAAAAAAATGCAACCCACAACTGCCAATATTTACAAGCAACTTTTCTAAAAAAGAAGCCCAAAGTAGCTTATAACAAGCAGACCTGGCAACTATGGAACTAATAGTGTACCTAATGAACTGACCCTTTTGCTGAAACATACCTTCACTCTTCTACATTCAGTAGAAAAGGAAAAGTGTCTTGCAAATGTATTTGGATGATTGTCACAGCAGTCCCAAAGGCTTCTTTAAAATTGTAATGGCTGGCAGCACATGGCTTTGGGATTGGCCTGCCTTCAGTGCTAGCCTGAGGTGTTAATCAGATGAACAGTTTATTTGTACTTAAGCAATGGCGACATTTGTATGAGGTATCAAGTGTAAAGTGATATCCAAGAAAGAAAACACCACCTTATGGAAATAAACAGATCTGAAAACTGATGCTTTCCTCAAAATATTTAACTTATTTAACTTATCAGTGTTCAGGAGCCCCCTGAATATCCATATTCTGTTTGCCTAGTTTGAGTTATTATTTTTTTTAAAGTACCCAAGAAATAGCAGGAAAAATCTTCTAAGTTCTTTGTTTTTTGCTCATGAACATTTTTAGAATTTTTGTTTCTGTTGTTCCTCTGATCATGAAGCCCGTGCCTCAGCAGCATACATTCCTTTCAAACAAACACGCAGCGTGATCTATTTATTCCTCCATTTGCTTCACTTGAATCTCTTTTTCATGTCTGCAGCTCCTAATCTGTAACAAACCCCCACAAAGACAACTTCACTCATCCCACACGTTCTGATGTTAATGAGGAAGACGAGGGGATGACTGTACGAGCCTTCATCACATGTGTTCACCCCCCTGAGACTTTTATATTTGGAATTTGTCTCCTAAAATATTCCCACCAAGACTGTGCCTTAAGATTCTGGCAATCAGTGAGCTGAAATTTTTCCACAGCTGTCTTTATCAATTTGTCTCCATCGTCCTGCTCTGCTGCCACGATACTCAATAATCTTCTACATCAACAAACACTGCTGGCAGTGGAGGAGTCTTCGTAATCGAGTTAAGAGGCTTTTAACTGGAATTTAGAAAAATGGGCGTTACAGTGATTATGAGAACAAGGTTTTAAAACACAACATGATTAGTTTGACCCATCAATCTAAATTCCCCAATTTACTGAACCAAATTTGGTCTTCTGGAGCTTTCAGGTTTATCTCATCATTGTTGTAAGTGAGTTTTCTGCTGTCATGGAGACTGATTTATTGTTGTGTAAGCTTGGTGACCTGTTTGCTTTACCAGGTCAGAGAGAACGAGGCAGGAAAAGTCTATTTACTTCTGAAGACTTATGAAGATTATTTGCTAAAACCTCCAGGAAAAGCAATTTCTCTGTTGAACTACTTTGTGCCGTTTCCTGTGCTTACAGACTGACCAATCTCTACATACTCTGTCTGCGCAGCGTTCGTATATGTTGCTCATTCCTCAGTCTCTTCAATCAGTCCAGCGAGTCTATTTTCAGGGTGAACAACTCCAAATATTTCCCAATACAGGAAAATAATCACTCAGAGCTTCCGCAAGATTTCAAGTTTATTTAGGAATGTTATATTGTATCATAGAAATTAAAGAGATTTCACTAACATTGATCTTAGTTGATGAACAGATGTGTTTTCTCCCTTGTCTATGGTTTAAAAGTTATGATAATAAAACATAAATACTAGACTTTTAAGGCATTAATAAGCTAAGAACATAAAGTGTTAAAAGCTTTTCAATTCCATAATGTACTCACCTACTGTAGAAGCATAGAGGGCACAGAAATCAGAGTAAAAATTCATCAGTGGAAAAGTTTTCAAAGGCGGGTTTCCTGTAAAACCAGTTGTTAACATGTTGTTCTTCCTGTTTATGCATAGCTGTTATTGTGCAACGTCATCATTCTCTTCTGATTATGTTTCTTCCTGTGGCACTCCGCAGCGCTGCACTTCCCAGTGGTCACACCAAAGCTGCTGGTTAAATCCGGAGTTACAGGTCATCTGTTGCCCAGTCTGATAGTGCGCTTAGTCAGTAATCAGAAGGTTGTGGGTTCGGGCCCAGCTCCAGGTGTCACTAATGGCCCTTTTCCATCAGCACGTCTTAGCCCTACTCTACTCGGCTTGGCTTTCCCCGACTTTACCCGGCTCTACTCTACTCGCATTGTGCAGCTTTTCCACCAGCCTGGTTCCCTGCCCAACAGGGGCGGGGTCGCCTTAAAACAGCTGGGCGAAACTGCGTTCATGTCATTTTGAGTGCGACACAACAATCAGAACAATGGAGGACTTGGAGGCAATAGTATACTTGCTGCTCGATCTGTGGCTTTTTGTCACAAACTGAATGAAAGAGGAAAGCAGAAGAAGGCTGCAGGTGGCGAGAAGAAATACCGAGGACGAGAGCAATCGAGCTGCAAAGAAAAGACGTATGAGGGTAAACTAATGACTCATCAGTGACGACATTCTCTGACCAATCAGTAGCCGGCAGTCGGTCAATGTCACCTTTTAGTATCGACTTAGCTCGCTTATAACCAGAGCAGAGTAGGTACTAAAAACTGGTTTGTTTTATGAGGTACCGTGCCGGTGGAAACGCAACGCAAACCGGGTAGAGCCGAGTAGAGTAGAGTAGAGTAGAGTAGGGCTAAGGTGTGCTGGTGGAAAAGGGCTAACAGTGATGCGTCCAGGGGCAAGACACTTAACCCCAAGTTGCTCTCACTGCCGCGTCAGTGGCGTGTAAATGGGCATGAAAGGGCATGAATGTGTTAGATGATACTGATAGACATCTCACTAAGTGAATGTGTGTGACTGGGTAGATGTGACCTGCAGTGTTAACATGCTTTGAATAGTCAAAGACTAGAAAGCTCAAGTCTGTTTACCATTTACATCATTATTTTAGTGTAGTCACAACAAGCAAAGAGAAAAGCACATGTATATTGCCGTAAATGCGGTATACATCTGCTTATTGCACTCAACATGCTTTCATTTTTCACACAATGCTTTCCCACCATTTGGATGCAGTCACAAAAAGCTGAAATTTAGGCACAATACATCATAAATAATAGATCATCTTTAACTGTTGAGTCCCTGTTATAACTCTTCTCTGGTGACAGCAGTGACATCAAGTTTTCAGGTTGTCCGTCCAGCCACACGTCTGAGGATTCTTGTAACCCAATATGACAAAATAACTTTAAAAGATGTCCTCCACATTTTGCTTAACTGTCTACTTCAAGTGGACAAGGATGGCGTGATTGAACTTTAGAGATTATGGCTCAAAGGTTAAGGTCATGGGACATTATGTTTGTCTCCTGCTTGTGAACATGATATTTCACGAGCAGCAAAAGGAATTATCATCAAACCTTACTCAAACTTCTACTGCGGTTCAAGGAAGAACTGATTTAATTCAAGAGATCAGAACACAAGGGTCAAGGTCATGCAGCACCATGACCATTGGCCGCTTTTTAACAGAATCCAGTAAGGGTGACATCTCAAGAGCTCTCAGGGGAATTACCTTCAGGTTTCACTTAAAAGACTTTGGTGGTCCTGTCTAATGATTATCCTGTGACTGTGGATCCAGTTTAGACATTTGAGGAACTTTTAATAAACTTTGCACAAATGTAAACTTCATCTTAAAACTTGATTGATACAATTTTGGAGGTCATGGAAGGCCATTGGCCAAAGGTCAAAGGTTAGAGTGCCGTGATCACCCTTTTCTCCAAAGTGCAGTTTTACTGGATTTCTTAAAGGATTTTTTAAGCTTTGCACAGATGTTCATCTTGACTCATTGAGAAACTGATTAGATTTTGAAAGTCAAAGGTCATCAATTGCTTGTGTATGCCATCTTGTTACATACATTTATGTTGAGGTATAAATACTGTTTTACTTGTTGCATGACCTTGTTAAAAAAGCATAAGCTCATTTATACAACAGTATCCTTGATAAGAGGTCCCGCCCTGTGGCTTGATAAGTTTCTGTTCAATGCAGGAAAAATGCTCCATCTCAGTGTACAGACAGCCAGAGGCACTCAATCAATATCAGAAAAAGCTCTTCCATTTCCAGCTGCATCTCAGTGGGTTGAAGGGGCTCTTGAAATAGGAAGATGGACGCTGTGTAGTTTTCTTGGATTGCTGAGAGGCCAGGGTCACCTCAGTCCAGCAGAGGCTAAGTTTAACTTGGATCACAGCCAGGTGCTGTCACAAACTTAACCCAGCTATGATACATCCCAACCCCTCACTCCATATAGAAACAGAAAAACTACTCTGTTGACAAGCAGGGAAAAAAGGCAATTAAGACACAGTACCCTCTTTTCTTACAAAATGATAAGCTCATAACACAGAATTGAATGTAATCACACTTTAATTGACACACACACAGATGCTGTTCCAAAGTATTGATAATGAAATAATATAAAAAACTGATTCATCAAGACTCAAACCTTTTAATTTTGTTTATTTTCATCAATTTGATAACTACAGTGTTTGGTTAGTTGCATACAAACCAGGGAGGTAAGTCAGGATCACAGAAGGGAGTGGGTGGGGCCTTGCTGTGTGGCGTTTGCATGTTCTCCCTGTACATGCGTGGGTTTCCTAACCTGACACATCAGATGGACCGTTCAATGCTGTGGTTTAAAGAACAAAGTGTAGCCACTTTGTAGAACAAACTACTGCCAAAACGTGTCAAAAGTGGAGTGAAAACATCTCTATAGAGAAAAGCCTTCACTGTTGTTTTAATTTTCATTTGATAAAGAAATGCGGACCAGATCTGAAAAAGAAAACTGCTCCTGACGCTGTTAGCATCTGTGCTAATCTCTGTACCAGCAGTCACTTGTAGCTCCCTCCTCATCCTGCTTTAAAAGGACTCTGATTGGGCCGTGCTGCTTTGGGCCTCTCCCAACAATTTGCCAAGATGGATCTTCCTGTATACAGACAATGAATTAGGTGGATCCAGCTGCACTGCAAGATTAATGGTTTCCTCCCTCAAATCAAAATCTTGTCTCTAGGATAAACTGGTGACTCTGAATAGCCTGTAGATTTGAGTGTATTTGTGAAGAGTTGTATTTGTGGATTGTTTAGGTACATGATTTGTGATGTAGACCCTCATGGCTGTAAAGTTTTCTAGCTTGCAGTGCACTAAGTTGTTTTCTTTGCTATTACTGCTTCTTCTGTGCTCCCTCTATTTCATACAAGTGGCAACCTCCAGAGCTGAAAAATGATGCCAATTCAGGAGTGTCAAAAGTGGAGTTCATCGACTGCACTTAAGACTGCCGTATCATAACCTGGAGGTTATGGGATTGTGTGTGGAGAACTTACATTTACAGCCTGGTACAACAAAAGGCTTCAGTCCCATGTGATGACGTTTAAGGGCCCAAGGGTGCAAACCCTACACCCCAAGGCTTCTGAGGCAAGGAACGCCAACTTCTTCAGCTGTGTCACCAACTGCTGTAACCGGCGGCAGTGCCCCAAGAAGTCAGCTTGCATTTCCCCAGCTACCAAACCAACTTCAAGTATGATTTTCATTGGGACTTGCACAGCTACCATTCAGGCCTCAGCCCAAGCTCTGATGGACTGAGCTCCACCGCCACCACAGTCTTAAATGCAGCAGAGCAAATATGGAGAGAAAAGTTCAACAATGAGAGAGTTATTTGTATTCCAGTGTTAATTTTGTTGACTAATTATTTTCATCATAGTTTTCATCAACAACCTTTTTTCCCCTGACGAAAACTAGACAGTAACTAATGAAAACAAGAGCACAAAAACTAAAACTAAATTAAATGGCATGTTCGTCAACAAATAAAAACTAGACTAAAATGCTGACAGAGACTTAATCCAATCAGACCTAATTTGGTCATGTAGAAAGTAGGGACAAGTTAGGAATATATCCAATCACAGCTACTTTGGTCGCATGGAGAGGTTGGATGAGTTAAGAGGGACATCCAATCACAGCTGCTTTAGCTTCCTGGTGGTGGGATAAGTTGTGGGGCGATCCAATCAGAGCTACTCTCTTTATGAATTGATATATTCATGTAGAGCAGGTTCACTGTTTGTTGTCAGTTCTGGTATTGTAACTGAGATGCTCTGCCAGGTAGCCTAAATAAAGGTGACTGCATTTCACACAAAAGTTCAATTTGTTTCTGTTCATTTATACATTCAGACTTTACTGGCATTCAGTAAAGGGTTATTAGATGTTTCATTTTATCCAAGTTTAAAACATGACTTCAGAAATTCAAGGAAACAAAACATGCCTTACACTTTACACTTCATATTTTAGTCGACTAAATTTACAGTAGATTTCATCGACTAAAATGTTGTGAAATTTCATCAACTAAACCTAGACTAAAATAAAACAATTTAGGTGATGAAATTATGACTCAAACCAAATTAAAAAGTGCTGTCAAAATTAACACTGTTAGTTTAATATTTTATTGAGAATTTAGTGAGTTTTTTTTGTTCTCATGAAGGTTTATATGAAGAATGGGGTTGTGCTTGCAGAGATTGTTCTATGAAGATTTACTGTAGTTTGTAAAATGAGACTATTACCCTTTATATTATGAGATGAATACTAACAGCTTATAATGAATTATGATGTTAATTCAGTATTGGGTCTGATTTGTAAAGAAGGAGCAGGACCAGACAAACTCTTTGCTTTATTCTGTCTCAAACTGGTTGTTTTGTTGACATACATTTACTCACATGTGTACATTTATTTGAAGGACATGTACAGTTGTTTCGTGTACATATGCATTATTTTGATTTTGTTGTTTTTGGTGTTTGATATTTTAAGTTTGAGATGAAGAAAAAAAGAAAGAAAGAAAGACAAATTTTCTTCATTCCTAATATCAATATTATTATTGCTGTGGGCCACATATTTTGACCAACACTTTAATTAAGTAACCCTACAAGTCCCACCCGTTGAGCACAATATCCAAAAGTGTTGTGTAAAGGCCCGGTCTTCATCACAGAAGTAACTCATAGCACCCTGCTATGATGATGTGCTCCATACTGTGAATATAAGTGTCAGGAGTGATGGAAGAGGCCATCAAGGACACATTAAAAATGATGCGTCAGTATATGTCTGAGAGCTGGTGTCTGTAACGAAACAAAGGAAAAGCTTTTATTACATCGTGGAGCCTGAGCGGAGGCTGTTAATTGAAAAAAAGACAACCGTGTGCGTTCACAGTGAAGTGGGATGCTAAGAAATGAGACGTCTGAAGGGAGCAACTGGAATGTAATGATCTGTGTCTTTACAGTCCTTTATAACTGAAGTGCCCACTCACCACATGTAGAGCCAGTGCAGTGGACCCGATGAGATTGGTTTACTTTTCATCGTTGAATCCATGAGGCATCCAAACAAATATAAGAGGAGTAAATAACTGAGTGTCCACAGAACAGCGGGACATGCTCAGCTGAACGCTGTTGGCTCAGTAGATGGGATCTTCATGGGATTCAAATGAAGAGAAACTCATAGTAGGAAGAACATTTAAAGCCAATGATCTGCTGCCTGTTTTTCATCAGATTCTTTATTTTAAAACCTGTTTTCTTTCATTATTGGCAGAGCTTCTGAGTGTGAAAGATTGACAAAGAACAAATTTCATCTTTTAGAAGTCCTGTTGCCAACCATCCGTCTGGCGGTCCTCACACTGCATCCCAAAGCTATCAACACCTCCAGGCTATTATTTTCCATGCCTGTGTTAGTTAACTCCACAAACACGCACATACCATTTGGGAGCGCAGCACCTCTCCTCTCTCTGTTTTAATTAGCATCATTACAGGAAACGGTGGAGACGAGTTTGCGTGGTGTTCTCCAATTTGCTTCTTTCACTCACAAGTTGTTTCAGAGGAGACCGTTCCAGGCCGCAGTCTCGCTGAATCATCACTCATATTCAGCTCTGTGGAGCTCTGCCTCGACAACAAGGGAGCCAAAATATTGTAGCATTACCTTATCACAGCCAGACGGTATCTGCTTTAAAAATAAAGACCTGTCATCTAGAAAAATACGCTGGACATTCTTCTACTGTGTCATTTTCCAGAGTGAAGTGTACAAGTGTACAAATTACATACTGCAAATAAATCAGCGGAGCAGCTTGGGGATGGGAGGAATATACATTTTTGGGGCCTTAAACACAAAATAAAGCTTATAAATCACTCTGCCATCCTTTAGAGTTTTTGGAGTAGAATATTACAGACTCTGTCAAGAGTAAGACAGAGTGATAAAGGGTTCAGGGCAAAAAGAAGAATTAAATATGCTAATACTTAAAGTTGGTATGAAAAGATTTTCAACTCATAAAACTATAGTTATTAAATCAACACCAGCACTTACTTATATAACTTTATAGAGCTACCCCATCATATTTTTCTTGTGTGGTTGAGTGAAATGTTTTTGGTATTAATTGTCAAACAAATTTAATTTGACCATCCGTCCATCCATCCTTCCATTCTTCCTTCCTTCCTTCCTTCCTTCCTTCCTTCCTTCCTTCACATTGGCCAATGAGAACAAACAGCCTACAACAGCTCGGTACAGTAATAAGAGGAAAACACCTGCAAGACCAGAAATGCAGTATAACTAAGCACAACAACAGAAGTGCTCTGGGCCGGTGTACTTTTTGAATAATCTGGTTTCAGAGTAGACGAAAATATTACTTAATCAAAAAGTAAAGCACAAAAGTACTTCATACTAGTTGCACATATAGTCCAATGAGTCAGCTTAATAATGTGCAAATAGTTCAACTAGAAGAAAATGATCTCATTTCATTTGAATATCTACCCAAAGGGCGCAAAGTATACTGTGCCATGCATTCATCTACATTTGTTTAATACAATATTATCACACACATTCTGTTCACTCATGTTGGAAAAAAAGGCATCCTAGAGCCAGTGTTAAGGCAAGACTCCTTTATTTCACACTTTTGATGGTAAAAGGAAACAGGACCATGATAAAGTCATGCAGCCTGTCTGTCACCCCCACTCTCGCTCAGCATGGAGGATTTACTGAAAGGTTCAAATTCATGGGCACTTCAAATTTAAGAGACCCCAGAAAACGGAGGAGCGGCTGGCTTGACCATTGTCTCTCTCATCTGTCTCTCCCACGTGCTCTCCCCTCTTCAGACCCTCTGCAGGCCTGGAGCTCCTCTGTTGTTGTTCTTGGTTCTGCTGTGTTTCTGTTCTTGGAGGTGTTTTCTGGGTTTGGATCGTTTTGAGATTTGATTTGTTTGTCTAGTTGCAGTGTGTCTCTGCTCTTGGAGGTGTTTTTCTCTTTTTGAACTGCATCATGTGAAGTGCTGTCTCCTTTGGTTCTGTCATCTGAGTGACGATTTGTAATTAAATGTCATCTGGCTTGTTGGATCACAAAGTGTTCAATAAGGTGCCAATGCTCATACCTGACCTGGTTGTGGTTTAGACGCCTGTCTGATGATGAGTTGTGGCATGTCTCAGTCTCCTGATTCACATGCAAAATTAGACGTGAAGCACTTGAATTTAAATAGATTTTATGCTATTTTATATCTAAAGCCTGAGGTATGACAGGATGAATGGTTGTGATCATACACAGTAATAGTGATGGAGTCATCAGGCTGCTTTTCTCATAAAATGAGAGATTTTTTATATCAACTCTAGAAATACAAAAACTGTCTTGAAATCAGTTACTGATTATTGATAATATTTTGTTTTTCAGTACCCTGTCATGCCCTTATATTTTCAAAGTTAGAATGACCTTCATTCATAATGCTTGTTAAAGGAAAATAAACAGCCTGTTCTTGTTTCTTCATTCAAACCCACCAGGTGTAAATTGTATTTATTCATTCATTCAGGAGACTCTCCCAGTCATCACTGGCTGTGAGGCTGCGTGCCCCCTGAACTGGTCACCGGGTAATCACAGGGCTAACGTGTAGAGGCACATAAACGGGCACTCTCAGAGTCACAAATACCTGAGAAACAGCAATTAACCTAACAAGCATACTTTTCGTCTTTGGGAGGAAACCAGAGTATCTTGAGAAAACCCATGCATGCACATGTCAAACACGTAACAACCCCACACAGGAAGCCCCTGACAGAGATTCAAGCCAGCAACCTTTTTGTTTTCAGACAATGGTGTTACTCACTGCACCAAAAGGCAGCCAAGAGCTAAATTAAAGATAAGTATCAAGCAATGTTAATACTGTACTAAAATATAAACGTAGATTTATTTATTTAATTGATTTATTCCTATAGAACCAAAAGCTTTATTAGATGTTGAAAAACTAATACATCCAAAAATATCAAAACTTGGTGACCTTGAATCAATTTACAATCACCACGGTAAATATTGCAATACTATGCTGTTTTGACTGATCAGAGATGATATGGCTTCAAGGGTTGGTCACATTTTGGACTTGACAATTTATTGATAAAAATAAGCTTCAAAGTGCATTTACAGTTATATTGATGTATTTATTTGGTCATATATGGTTTGATAAGGTATGTGTATTTTTTCTTTTTATATATATGAATATTGAGTCTAGATTGTAAAATGGGGCAATTACCCTTGTATTGTACCCTTTGTGTTGCTTCTATGAATCATGAAAGCTAGTGAAGAGTTAGAATTCTGTTTCTGTATTGTGATAGGATTTTTAAGGGAGGGGCAGGACTAGATAAGCTTTCTGCTTCATTCTGTCATGTCTCAAACTGGTTTGTTGTGTTGACATACAACTTCAACTTCAACTTTATTACCATCTCGTGGGAAATTTGATTTGCAACAGGCATCAGCACACAAGTACATGATAAAACATTAAAAAAATACAGATACAAGGAAAACAAGGAAAACCCTGAGCACAAGTGAAAAGCAAAGGTACTCAAATCAGGAAAAGCCAGTGACTAAAGAATCATACACAGCATTCAGTCATTAAAGTGCTCTGCTGTAGATGGTCAAGGTAAAACTGATAAAAAGGCGAATAAATAAATAATCAATAAATAGTCAGGGAGTACAATCTAAATATCGATCTTTTCCGCCTGTGTACGTACCTATATCTGTTCTATTTATTTGATCGACATGTACAGTTGTTTGGTGTGTATATTTACTATTTTGTTTTAACTTTGTTTTTTAAGTTTGAAATGAATTAAGAAAGAAATAAAGATATGCACAACAATGACTCTCATTGTGTGGAAAATGCAGCTTTATTGATACTTTCCTAGCTATCAGGGCATATTGGTGCTCTTGCCTGTTTTTTATTATCTGGATCAAATTCATCATGTGCTGTTATGGTTGACTTGATCACCCTCCAGCTGTTGTGAAAAAGTGGATAAATATTATTAGTTTCAATGAAGTACTTTAATCTTTATTTTTTGTAGATTTATAGAGTGTTTACAATCTAATCTTGTCTGTTTTTACTGTAAACAGGCTCCAGCAGGTAGGATGTTATCTCTCTAACAAACGCTGAGCTGTAGAGGAGCACCAGGCGTCATGATCATACTTCAGGTTATCACCACAGGCTTTGCTGACTCATCTGTCCTCCACTGAGGCACTGGAGGGCATTGCCCTATTTAATGCGCTTCATGTTTCTGTTATCATTTCTGATGAGGCTCTTATTTTACATATGAAAGAGGAGACGTGTCACAACTCATCACAAGACAGGCATCTGAACCACAATCAGGTCAGGTGGGAACATTTGTACCTGATTAAACCACTTTGTGATCCAACCAGACAGACGACATTATGCTGCCAACCGTCATCAAAACAGAACAAAAAAAAAGGAAATCGTGATCAAATACAGTCGGCATCAGAAAATGTAGTCAACACAACAGAAAACAACCACCACATGCAGCCAGCTCAACCACAAACAAACAAAATTACCAAAAGTAAACAACACAACAAAATACAGTTTTTAGTTGATCTGTTTTAGTTAATAGCTACTTAATGTCAGTCTCTCCTTATTCAAAACCCTCAGGGCCTCTTCCAATATAAACCACACTCACACCCTCAGCACAAAAAAACCTGCTTTTCATAAGATAGCCATATAACATTATACACTGATATTATTTCTACATTTTTTTAGGCTTGAGTTTAATTCAACATCAGTCAAAAATATCCACATCAAATATAATTATGTATTTTAAAGATTTTAGCCCTTTGCATTCCAGTTTTTTGCAGCATGTTTCTGCTCTTGCAGGTGTTTTTTCTCTTTTATTGAACTGCATCGAGCCATTGAAGGCTGTTTGCCCTCGACTGCCATCATATATAATTCATGTTACAGTGCAATTTCTTCTATATTTGTAGTTTACAAATAATATCAACCAGTCTTCACCAAACTCAAGACACTTTTTGAGACTTTTTAAGCAGTGTTGCCGGATTTTTCTACTAAAAAAAGCAACCAGGTTGATAAAACAAGCCCAAAACAAGCCACCTCCAGCTATTTATTTTTCTAATGTGATATATTACTATTTTTAAAGAGAAATCTGAGTTACATTTTAATATCACAGTGACATTTATTCTTCTTTGGCATTCAATTTACTTATTCAACATTCTTTTGTTTGGAGGTGGAACATCCTTTTCTTTACACAGAAGTGAAGGGAAAGGCTACTGTTATTAATGACTCTGTTATCAATAAACAGACCTTTTGTAACCTAACAGACATAGTCAGGCTTTTATCTAAATTTTATGTTGATCCTCTGCAGCTTTATTATGGTGAAAACAGTAATAGCTACATTAGAAATAAATTTAACTCATGGTATAAGAATTTCTTTTTGGTGGAAACATCATTTTTGCCCCTCTTTTTTATATTTGTGTTTGGAGAAGGAGATAATAGTTTGTGTAGCTTCTGAATCAAGTTTATATTGGTCGTAGAGTAAGCATCAGAAATGAGCATCTGCACTTTTGAAACAAGCCCTGAAAAATGCAACCAGCAACTGCCGATATTTACAAACAACTTTTCAGAAAAAGAGGCCCAAAGTTGCTTATAATGAGCAGACCTGGCAACTTTGTTTTTGAGCTGTTTTCTGGCTGCCTCACTCTGAACACTGGACTGTGCAGAAAGCTCTCCGGGTGACGTCACGTTGCGTCAGTTTCACACTGGAACATTTTCTCCGTGTGCATTTGTCGCCAATTTAAAGCGAGAAAGTAAGAAAATAATCCTCATTTCTTTCCTCTTCTATCAAGCCTTCTAGGACATTTATCAATAACAGACATTATATGTGATCTTTATACATTAAAATGTTTTATGGGCTCCCCTGTGACAGCAAATTCCTCAGTCCAAGAATTTCTCAGCAGAAAAACAGCCTGTAATCATACAACACGTGTTTAGAGTCCACATGAATGAGAGGCGCAGAAGAGCCGTACCTCAGCCCCTCACATAAACACAGCTCTTTTGTAATCCACAAATCTCAGCCAGAGTAAACAGCGATACAATAGCAGCCCATACAATGATCATTCTTCCCTCAGTCTTCCTCTCTGCAGCGCGGTTTGTTATGAGAGAAGTGGAAGAAACAGCAAAGTGTAGCTTTTACAGATGTGAGGAATCTTGAGCAGAACATGCGTCTCTGGGGGCTTTGTGTTCGCTAGACGGATTAAGTTGTTGTGAAAAGAACACGCAGCAATTCATCCAAATCTGTTGTCTCCTAATGATGTGCTGAAGTCTTTAAACAAAAGCGTGTGGGATTCATCACGTAGATTGTGCCATGAAGGCGATATCTCAAACAGGAAACGCACATTTCTTTGTTCTTAAAAAGCTGTCAGCGTGTTTTTAGAGGCAGCATTTTTCTGGCCTGATTGAAATGCTACGGGCGTTTTTGAGAAGCTCAGGCCAAACCACCAGACCCCGGGCCAAGTGAGCTGCACGGTTGTAGCTACAGTGTTTCCAAGGAGACTGAGGCGTGACAACAAAGAAGTGCCCCCGTGTTCTTAGCCTCTCTACAGGGTGCTGCACAAAGCATCAGAAACGTGAGGGCGAAGCGTAACCTGGGAGTATTTTCACTGATTGGTCATTCAAGTCTGAGGCCAGGATGATGGATGTCAGCAGAGGGCCATGAGAGAGAGAGAGAGAGAGAGAGAGTGAGAGGGCGTCCGTGCACAGATGGTTTGTTAGAAACTCTTCTGCAGCCTTTTACTCAGCTTGGCTCAAAGACAAGTTTTAAATCACTTAATCTCACTAAATATATTCAAGCACTATTTAAAGTCGTGCTCGGAGATACAGAGATGTCCCTGCATCATTTTTAATGACTGTTGCATGCTATTTTTAATGTAAACAACACAGTCATAACCATATAAAGGAATAATCTGAAAATGCCTTCTTGTGCAGTATATGCCAGTATATCTTGGTCAATTTCATTCCCAAAAACATCATGGCTGAGGCGTGGGACTTCTGCAGCTGCAGGAGCTAAAAGCAACAGTCACGCTGTTTCACTGAGCTACAGGTGGTCACAAACTCAGCGGGATAGGCAGTGATACAGTAACTCTGCTTCCCAGGTATTTAAAAATAACCACTGTTCGCCTTTAATTATCTTTAATGAATGTAATGAAATGGTCTGCTGTGTAATATGCTCATGTTTACTAGGCTTTAAGAGTGTGAGTTCTTTTCTAACCACAGCACGCCTCGTCTTTAAGGATATAATAAACAATGTTACTAAAGTAAATTTACACAAGAACTGCTCCTATGTTCAGTTTACTACGACACATTTAAGGTCAGTAGAGTCAGTTCAGACTCAATGAATGGAACAGGCTGGTAAGATAATTAAAACATGCTTTAAAGAGAACATTAATCATGTTTACCTTGACATTTTGGCTTGGTTCTTGGTCTGCCTTGGGCATAAATAGTCTAAAACTACAGGTCTAAACTTATATCTTGTTTGAAAATATACCTATATCTTTCAAAAACTCTGTATAAAGCTATAGTACGATAGTACAAATTACCAAGGCCACCTGGACTCACCTGGTGTGCCTTTTTTCCCCATTTAAGAACTAATGTGTCTTTTCAAAGAAATGTGTATCTCTTAATGTCAGCAGCAAAGTGCTCCAATGTTTTTATTCTGCTTCTTTGAGAGCACTCTCTCTTTCTGCATTATCTGCTGGTTTGGAAATGCAACAGAAGAACAGAAAAAAAATCATTCAGGAAAATTGTAACTATATCCAATTAACTGTCAAGCATCCCATTTGCAAATATGGACTGCATTTATAAACAGAGAACATTAAAAAAAGGCATTCAGCATTGTGGGTGATGGTTATCAGAGACACTTTCATTTACACTGTTGCCCTCCAGGCGGCATTGTTGTGTGTTGTTTGAGTTTCTCGTGATGTTGATGTGTTGGTATTTTTTTTTTTTTCTTATTTTCAACACTCTATCAATGTTGTCATTGTATTATGTAGCAAAATGTCTGTGATTCCTGATACACCCAAATATCCCTGCAGGGACAAATAAACAGACTATGTATATATATATATATATATATATATATATATATATATATATGCATATACATAGATAGACAGAAAGATGGATAGACAGATTTATGGATCTGCTGAGTTCAGCTGCTTTACAAGGTAAATTATGTCTGACTGACTTCACATCACCTCTCTAGTTCTTAGTATTTACAACACATTTGGACAACTTAAAATGTGTTTTATGGAAACAGTATTACAGCCTTCAACTCTTAAAAGTCATGAGTTTTATTTTGTATAAAGCTGCATAAAAAACAACTGACTTCTAATTCACTGATTCTGCATTTTTATTTCTTTCCTTAATCACATTAACGGATTGAAGATTGTATCTGCCTAAAATGGCTAAAATTGAATAATGAGGATTAAATAAAAGGTTTCATAATAGGAGGTTAATTTGAATGAGTCGATGTAGCTCTCTGTTTTAGCATTTGAGGAGATCTTAAGTGTAAAAATGTCGTGTCCACTGATTTACAAATATGAACTGGAGTTTAAATACACTTTTCAAATCCTGAATATGGTCTAGAAAAGCAACAAGTTTCCCCAAACTAATACTCAAATAATGATCAAAATAATAATTCTCAGAAATTACAGAAACTCAAAGTCAAGGGTCACTGTAGCATTTAAAACATTTAATCCAGTAACTTTTGCTCAAGTGATAATTTGACTAAGTGCTTTTCACTTGTGTTGGAAAAACTTTTGAAGCCTGTGCTTTTACTCAGGCACTGAATTTGAGATTTTGTCCACCTGTGGTACCAGTGAGTCTCACCAAGTGATTGGTGGGCTTGGTTGGCAGCCTGATGTGGGCATCAATAAGTGCAGTCAGGAAGATAGAAATGTTGTTTTGTTTGTTTCTGTTCTTATTTTCTTATTTTATTGATACCAGTTCCGTAGTGGATTCTGCTTATCGATCTGATTCTTTAGCGATTTGTGTGGATTTTCTGAGTGAGAAAAACTTGACCTATGTCGGGATTCCAGTGGTAAAAATGTTGAACACATGGCAGTCCTGATATTTAAGGTCACACTACGTAGGCCAGCAACTTCCTCACATTTCCACCCTTGAAGTCACACAAACACAGACACTATGCAGCCAGGGCCATTTTACGAAAAACTGAGCCCCAGTTTTGATCCCTTCTGCCTCTTTTCTGTCATGATCGCTTCTTTGACTTCATAGTGTGTGCTGACTGATGAGCGAGATGTCATTGATTTGCAAAGCATGCAGAACAGAGAAGAGAATTAATAAGAGAATCATTAAGCATTAAGACAAATGATACTGATTCTTTGAGCTTGTTGTTATTGATTCTCAACTGGATTTGGTTCTGATTCCCTTCGCTTCTCATGTTAAACATGGTAAATCTGTCTTACATAACTACAGAGACAGGTTTGGGTCACATGACTGCTTGTTTTTTTTGTCTCTGAAATTCTCTTCAGTGTCAAACTGTATCCGCCAAAGTTTCCTTAAATTTATAGTAATGAAGAGTGTTGTCATATATGTTGAATTAACCTGAAATACTCTGAAACACTGAATGCAGGTATGATAAATGTCTGAACATTCAAAGGGAACCTTTTCCTTCTTTGATGTGAGGAATGTGACCTTGCCTGCTGACCTCTGCAGCTCCTTATTGTGTCCATCCATGCAGGCCGTCTGCTTCCTTCCTGTCTTTGTTTAAGCTCCCTAATGACTCTAATAAACTGAGAATATTGGGTGAATGTGGATGATGAACTCTGTAAAGAAGACCGCCTCAGGGAGACGTGTTTGTGTGTGAAAATTCTTGAGATACCTCGGGGAGATAGATGAGTTTGAGTGGAGATTCTTCGTCTGACCTTCGGTCTGGTGCAGCAGAAGCCCCAGCTGTGATTTGAGCTTTGACTCAACATTTAAAACACGAGGCATTTTAGATTATTATGAAAAACCACATCCGCATGTTTACTCTTCCTGTTTGTATACCTCTGTCAATTAGACTGAATTTAACCTTTGACCCTGTCCTGTATTTTCTCTAAAGCTCTGTCGTGTTGGATGAAGTGCATCCTGCTCATCTGTGGTCCTCGAACTTGCAGCAGACCCTCTGTCCGTTTGTCAGACTGGAGTTGTAATTAACTGTCCAGGCCTCTGACTCAGTCTGAGGCTGCTGAATGGATGTTACTTCCAGTGTCTGGTCTGAATGATTGAGAACTGTCTGGAAAACGCAGCAGAGCGGTTACACTATTGACCCGACTGCTCTGTCTCCTGCTCCTCAGTTAGTCTGAGGGCGACTGAATCTGCTCTCAAAGCTGGACTAGACGAACAAGAATGACCGTAATATGAAGTTGTTTAGATTAAGATTTTAAGATTCACACAATGGCTGCACAACTAATTGAAATGTCATTGTTATCAGCAACAAAACATGGAATTTTTCAATTTATAGCACCAGATAATAAATAATATGCACAGACTGTCAGAGCTTTCTCATACAACATGATAACATTTTATCTGTAGGATGCAGACTTTGGTATAACGGCCTCATCATGTCATGTTTTTTTTCTGGGTTCAGGAGGGACTTGCTTTAAACCAGGGGGTTTGAAAGTATTTTTGCCAAAGGCTCCCCCTAAATCAGGCCAGAGTCTTGAGACACGTTATATTCATACCCATTAAAGAACTCCGTCAACAGATGTGACAATATGATAGGCCTGTCATGTCACCTGTAAATAACTTAACAAAATGTCAAACTGTTTTATTCATGAAACATTAATTTACAGAATAATTTAAGAAATATGGGAAACTGGGGTGCTGGTATGGCAGAGTGGTAAGCAACTGGGTACGTCATGTAGATAGGTAGATAGATAGATAGATAGATAGATAGATAGATAGATAGATACATGGATCGATAGACAGAACAATAGCCAGCTGGACAAAAGAACAGATAAACAGACAGACGGATAGATAGATACTGAGTTTAAGGGGTGTCAGAAATAATCTTTAAATGATGCATCGTGATGTGGACGTAGCTGTAAATGCATCGATGCAGAGACAGTCAGTAATCGTTCGCTCTTGCAGATGCTGCTGCTTGTCTGCAATATCAGTTTTGCTTCTGAGAAAACAAGTTTAGGAAGATGAGATCTATGAAATACATTTGTTTTGTTTTACAGTGAAAATAAATTTTAGCTGCAGTTGCTCTCAAAAGCCATTTCTAATTCATTAAAGGACTTCTTATTTATTTGACTGCTTCTATCTATTTATCTAAAAGTAGCCTGGTGCAGAAATCTGCAAAATCAAGGATACTTCTCACTGCGTTACATCGTGATATCAAATCGAATTGAATCGTTAACTTAGTAATCAAACAAATTTAGTAACTTAATCGACTCATGAGACTTGTGAAGATGCACAGCTCTACTGAATTTATCTTGTTGAAAATTCAGAGTTTGAAGGATTTCTGTGCTGTGTGTCTGAGCTGCATGCTTGTTTCTTCTTGTGCTGCTGTGGCGTTAAATGTATAGATGTATTAACACAGAGAGGAAGAACATTCACACTCAGACAGAGCTCACATTTTCTCATGAACCTTGACTCCTGCGGTGTTTAGCTCCAAGGACTCATGGACTGGGGTTGATCCTTTGTGTTGTGTCTGAGTCGGGCTCTATCTGTTCGGACATTAGGACAGGAAAAAACAGATAGAGGCTTCAGGGCTTCAGTCAGCAAGTGGACTCTAACTTCTGACCTGTGTTTGCTTAACCTGTTCCCCTGATAGTTTATTTCCTCCTCATTCTGAGAACTTAATGAGGGGACTGGGATTCTTGTGCAGGAATGTGCAGTTCAACAATAATTACTTTTTGGGAGCCAGTGGCAAGTTTTTAGAGGATTATAATTCATTTTTAAAATGTTTTTTTCATGTATTGGATTGGAAAGATAGACAGTGGATTGACGAAATGGGACAAAAGATTGTTGGAAGATAATTAGCAAAGGAAGCACAGCTGGACCCAAATCCAAGCCTCTCGTACTGAGGCAGGAACCTCCAGACATGTGATGCATGGACATAACCTGAAACTCCAGCTTGACCATCTGTGCAACAGCTCATAGAAAGTGTTTGGAAATGGGCAGAACCTTTCAAAAGAATATCCAGCAGGTGATTGGTGATTGGTTGATTGTTTCATCAATCACATTCATTACCAGCCAATCAGATAATGTAGAAGGTGGGCACTACTGCTGCGGTGTGAAGGATAAACTTGAACTACTCTCGCCAAAACATGTCAGAAGTGGAGCAAAAAATTTGTTTCAATGGAAAAAAGGATAAAACCACAATGCTAAGAAAAAGAGCTAAAACTGGCACTTGAAGCCCAGGTCTGGTACTTAGAGTGGCAGCATTATTTGATGCCAGCCCTGGTACCATTTCCAAACTTAGTACCAAGTTCCATGAGACTGGTGAAGTCAAAGACAGACTGCAAGGTGGGCGTCCCAGAAAGGCAACACCCTTAGAAGACTTGTTCCTCATCCTTGCTTAACTGAGGAACTGTAGGCTTTGTTCCAAGGGAAGAGGGGATTTTGGCACATTTTTGGGGGGTGCTACCCACACGTTCAGCTGTGTTGCTCATTCCATGAATGCACCATCCTTACAAGTTGTACCTCGTTGTAAAGGAGACTTATCAGGCTTTTCCAAATATAAACATAATGTTTACAGACTTTTTTTTTTTTTTGAGGAGTGTAGTTTTTAATTTTCTTTTTGGTTTTCCTTTGTAGGTTTTTTACCATCCCTCTTCTTGTGTCCATAATCTTCAGAGTCGTTCGCTCAGCTGCTGGAACCAAAAAGGTCCAAATATTGAGAGACTTCATATGTCAGATTATGTTTCCCATACTGCTCGGCTGCTTGTGTCCTCGCATGGTTTCTCAGCATCCCTCTGTCCTGTGCTGGTAGCCGGGTGGCCTGGCCATGTGAGAAAAGAAAAGAGAACTTTGTTTCCCAGAGGAGGGAGAGAGTTGGATGTGGATCAGCTCCCGGGTCAGGAGAACTTCTCCTCCGTACACCCCTAATCATCTTTCCTTTAAGGGCATGTTTATGTTTGCACATTTTTCCCCTCCGATTGTGCCGAAGGAGACTGAACTCATGAGAATGCTGTTTGGTCTTCTTCATGCAGTGTGGGCACAGGGGCATGGTCCCAACATCCCACCTTTCTCATGCCCATTTTTAGGCCACGATCTGCCAAAAAGTACACAACACCAAGGCCTACAAACATTTTCAAGTTATAAGTCATTGATCCAGAAAAGACTTGTTTGTGGGAAAACAGTTTGTGATGCTGCTGTGGGTAACAGTGACGGGGTTTGTGGCAGTTTCCCAACATTCTGGAAATCGTAAAAACAGGAGACATGAGAAGCAAAATAAACAGTTTGTATGCTCTGATTAAAGATACAAGATTATATCTAAAACTCTTTGTCTGTGCATCGTTCAGGCACATGTCCCCGTCAGTGTCAGGTGTATTTCCATCCGGGACGGCCCCACATCCCATCCCCTCCCCTTTCTCTCACTTTCACCCTCTTTTCCTCTGCTTACTGACTCTCTCTAATCCTCTTTCACACATCCCGTCTGAAACTTTCCTCTCACTCCCCTCAATCTTTGTCCGTCTTTCTCCTCCTTGCCCTTGCACAGCTCTGTGTCTTCCAGGAGAGCTCGGAGGAGGCGTTTCCGCTCCCAAACTCCCCACGAGCTTTAGTCTCCCTGGTGGGATATTAATAGGAGGGAGGAGGGGGACATTGAGACGCACTCTCATGAGGGACGAGGGGTGGGAAGTATGAAGTGGGGTAAGGGACGGGGCTCCACAGTTGCCGGGAGTAGCGGCCATAAATCCATCATGCATGAATTGCCCACACACACACAAACACACACATACACCGAGATCTGAGTGTGTACTTGTGGAGGAAATTAGAAAGACATGAATGCAGAGACAGAAACTGACGTAAAGTCAACAAATAAACCTACTCTATATTCCAGAAGTCGACTGTTTACCATAACTTGATTCTCTGGAGATTCTCGTCTCTTGTTAGTGGTGAAAACTAAGAGTTTTAAAACATCCAGACATTCGTACTCTTCTCATGACCTTCTCAGATTAAGTGAATCCATGTAAACCCTCTGTATTCTGCTGATTTCATGGATTTATGGAGGTTTAAAGGGTTTAAAGAAGGATTTCAATTTGGGGAAAAGTTCAACAAAAGTCTCGCCCAGTTTAATATGGAATTTTAATCGCTGATCAAGTATGAAGCATGAAGAAGTATGGAGAAGTAAAACAAAAGATACATCACCTGCTGGTTTGAGTAGGGCTGGGCAACATATGAAGCTTTAAAGATACAACAACATATTCTTGAGTTCGTCCAGTGGGGCCATAAAGGGGGAAAGTTAGGAAGGTTCTAAGGGCCCATGACTGACAGGGGCCCCTAAAAATATCTTATTATCAGTATTTTTAACAAACCAGTTTATTAACTTTGTGCCACAGGCCGTTATACACTGAAAAAAAGTCGCCACCAAAAAAAAAAAAGGTCACACACTCTAATATTTCGTTGGACCGCCTTTAGCTTTGATTACAGCATGCATTCGCCGTGGCATTGTTTCCATAAGCTTCTGCAGATTTATTTCCACCCAGTGTTACGTTAATTTTTCATCAAGATCTTGTATTGATGATGGGAGAGTCTGACCACTGCGCAAAGCCTTCTCCAGCACATCCCAAAGATTCTCCATGGGGTTAAAGTCTGGACTCTGTGGTGGTCAATCCATGTGTGAAAATGATGTCTCATGCTCCCTGAACCACTCTTTCACAATTTGAGCCCGATGAATCCTGGCATTGCCATCTTGGAATATGCCCGTGCCATTAGGGAAGAAAAAATCCACTGATGGAATAACCTGATCATTCAGTACATTCAGGTAGTCAGCTGACCTCATTCTTTGGGCCATAATGTTGCTGAACCTAGATCTGACCAACTGCAGCAGCCCCAGATCACAGCACTGCCCCACAGGCTTGGACAGTAGGCACAAGGCATGATGGGTGCATCACTTCACCTGCCTCTCTTCTTACCCTGATGTGCCCATCACTCTGGAACAGGGTAAATCTGGACTCATCAGACCACATGACCTTCTTCCAGTCCTCCAGAGTCCAATCTTTATGCTCCCTAGCAAACTGAAGCCTTTTTTTGAGTTAGCCTTACTGATTAGTGGTTTTCTTAAGGCTACACAGCTGTTCAGTACCAAATCCCTTGAGTTCCCTTCACATTGTGCGTCTGGAAATGCTCTTACTTTCACTATTAAACATACCCCTGAGTTCTGCTGTTGTTTTTCTTCAATTTGCTTTGGCCAAACGTTTAAGTGATCGCCGATCACGATCATTCAGAATTTTTTCTGACCACATTTCTTCCTCGAAGACGTTGGTTCCCCACTATCCTTCAAGTTTTCAATAATGCGTTGGACAGTTCTTAACCCAATTTTAGTAGTTTCTGCAATCTCCTTAGATTTTTTCTCTGCTTGATGCATGCCAATGATCTGACCCTTCTTAAACAGACTAACATCTTTTCACGAACACAGGATGTGTCTTTTGACATGGTTGTTTAAGAAATGAGAAGCTACTCGTTGCATCAGCTGAGGTTAAATAACTTGTTGCCAGCTGATAGATAATCACATGTGCAGTAATAATCCAATAGGAGGCTCGTATCTATTTACTTAGTTAAATCCAGGTGGCGACTTTTTTTTGGCCAGGCAGTGTATGTCTTTCCTCTCTTCACATACAAGCCCCTACCCCCTCAAACAAGTTTTTCAAGTTTTCTTGTTTTTATGTAACCTTGCAGTGCAGCTGGATCCACCTGATTAAACACCTGTAATCATGCAGATCCATCATCATTGGTTGACTCCCATAAAGTAACATTTATCGCTTTTTTGTATTCAAGAAAAAGGTCCTTTTGAGCGTTTATTGGAGGATATTAGTTTGCTTTGAATCTTTTACAGGGTCAACAGAGTAGAGATACATGAGCGTTGATTATAAAATAAATACAAGCATTTTGTTACTTAAAATGGTCCAAATGCCAGAAAGTTCTGTATAGTAAATAATTTAATTCACCATGTGTTCTGTTATTCTGTCTGAAGAGAGTTTTCACAGTTTGAAGCTAATTTTTGTCTTTAAACAGAATGACTTGGCTGAAATATTATTAGTGGTCCATTAAGAAAAAATATACAAACTGTGCAGAGCTGGTTTGGTAAAGGGCCTGATCTGATATCTTTAAAGGGCCCCGAATAGAACACAGGGTAAGACAATATGAGTCATGTCAATACCTATGTTTTGATAAGAATCTGTCAATAAGATAAGTTTCAGAATTCAGGATTGACAATATAATAAATCCTTTATTGGGATACTGTTAGCAGGGTGATGTATCCCAACAGTCTAGACTAAACAGTCTATTTTTTTAACATTGTTGATTGTACTAACCACAAGGTTATTTGTGCAGAAATACAGTTTTTCATCATTGTTAGTTGAAGTAAACAAAATAATAACAATAATGTTATAGAGAGACAGAATCAAGTGACTGAATGTCTGCTGCTAACTAACAGCCGGAGGCTGAGACTCAGCCACTTGACTCTGTCTCTCTGAAACATTTATTGTTATTATTTCTGTTACTTTATGTAATAAAAATGATGAACAGACAAAACCTCATTGTTTTATGTCTCCTCACATGTTAGAGACATAAAACACACTGAAGGGCATGTAAAACTGTAAAAGGAAGGATAAAACCTCTTTAAGAAAAAACTGTTATGAGGGGAAATTTGTGCTTCATATTTAAAAACCTTATTTAGGGCTTTTTAAGACCTTATGTTTCTTATAACTAATTTAAAACTGTAAGACTTTTTAAAGCCTTGTATCTCACTATTTAATTTAAGATATTTTAGGATTTTTTTCAGGCCTTTGATTAGTGGCGAAAATCCCTTTTCGATGTTGGGGGGGACAATAACCAGTAAAATTTCAGAGAGTAATTCTTGGGGGGGACATTTAAATAAATGCTATATTTAATGCTGTGTTGTTTTCTCAAATGTCTTGCATAGTTGTATTAAACACTAACTGTATGCCATTGTTCCTTGTTAATCCATATCCTACCTGTCTACAGGTTTGTTTATGCTCAACCAGCAATTCCAAGAGTTGTATTGGTTGGAAGGTGTGAACTACACCATATGTGACCTAACAGAATTTCTTATCTCACCATTAACGCTAGTCTTGTCACCACTACAGCAGCTTTACAAGAACTGAGAGCTCAATAAAAGTTCTAAAACTAGAAGAAAAACTTTAATGAATAACCAAACTACACGACACGTCCCCTGCGTCCCCCCCGGGATTAGCGCCTATGTCTTTGATTTAAAATCACAACCTTTAAAGTCCTTATATTTTAAAAACTAATTTAATACTTTTTAAAAGCTTTTTAAGGTATCTTGTCCTAAATAAAAAACTTGCTTAAGACTAATTGAGACCTTATATTTCAAAAACCTAATTTAAGACTTTTTAAGGCCTTATATTACAAAACCCTTTCTTCAAACTCTTGAAGGGTTTTTGTTTCAAAAAACAAGTTCAAGACTTTTTAAGGCTTTATATCACAGGAACTTAGTTTAAGATGTTATAAGGCTTTTTATTTCAAAAACCTTTTTCAAAACCTTTGAAGGTCTTTTACATCAAAAACCCAACTTATGACTTCTCAAAAATGTTTTAAGACAAATTTAGGTATATTTTCTTAAAAACCTAATTTAAGACTTTTGAGGAATTTTTAAGGCCTTTACTTTAAAAAACAAACAACTTCAGACTTTTTAAGGTCTTACATTTTTAAAAGTAATTTAATACTTTTTAAGACTTTTGAATATCTTAGCTATTCCACGCTTTATATTTTAAAAACCTAATTTAGGTCCTTCTAAGGTTTTATATATAAAAAACCCAACTTAATACCTCTAAAATCCTTTAATTTCTAAAAACTAATTCAAGACTTTTACATACATTTTTACCTAATTCAAGACTATTTGAAACCTTATATCTCAAAAACCTAATTTGAGACGTACTGAGGAGTTATATTTCAAAAACCTGATTCAAGATTATTAAGGCCCTATATTACAAGAAATAATGTAAGCTTTTTCAGATAACACGTCCCAGACTTGCCCAATTAAACTCTGATATTAGTTCAAACATGTCAGCAGTAGTTTCCGGTCTTTAAAGATGCTCACAGACATCAGCTGGTCATTATTAAATTCATTCATTTTTCTGCCCACATGAATTAACAGCAGAGCTGAGCCCCACCAGGACCCTCATGACAAGAGTGAAGTATGTCTGTCACAAATGAAGTCTGGATTTTGATGTGGATCTGCAGACCCTTTAGGAGAGCATCTTATATCAGATCCTGTTTTCTCTTCCTCAGAGCAGACAGCCCCCCCCACCCTCCTCACAGAGGGACGCAGACCCTAACCTTTCAGGAGGAAGTGAGTGTCAGCTGTGGCCTCCAGCTCCTGCTCGACAAACAGCCACGTGTCCCCTCCAGAGGTGTTTTATGATCTTGTCTCCCGGCCTGCAGGACAGCTAACGTCTGTTAATCACATGACTGTCACAAAGTGCAGTCAGAACATAAATCTGCTATATGATCAGACGATGACACGGTGCAGGTTTGATTAGTATAAAGTTAGACATGCGAGACTGCGTTTTGGATTAAACTGACTAAGAGTAGAGGGGCTCTGCTGCCATGGTTACCGTAATAAGAGTGAAGCACAGACAGGGAGACTGTGCCGATGGCTGATGCTGCTGTAAAAATCTGACATTTAGTTTTACAGTGTGTTCACCCCGACCTCCTCCCCTGGAGACGTGGTGGCTCTGTAACAGGGCTGGGTAAGATGGACTAAAAGTGCTCTCTCCGGAGGACATCACATGATGCAATTTTTCAGCTTTTATTTTTTATTTTTTGTAGAAGAAATGATGAAAACAAAGTCCTCTTATATTTGCATCCACATGGGACAAATGTCACAGTGATGCTTCATAAAATGACCTTTCACATCAAGACTCAACATTTCAAACAGATTCTGTGGCTGATCAGCACAGCTCTGTTAGGCCAGAGAGATACTCTGGGCTCTTCTTGTGTAGCATCTGCCGACATCATTAAAGCTCTTGTTTGTACACTTGCTTGCACACAATGTGTTACTGGAGGATACCATAAGGCTGGAGAGGCTCTTGACGCAGGGACAGGATGGTTAGCCTGTAGTGGTCCAGCGAGCTGAATGTCGTCCAGAATTAAAGCAACGCAGATGTGAGCTGCAGCCTGCAAATCAGTGTAGAGGCAGAGGAGACATGACAGATTCAACACAGACGTTTAAAGTCAAACTGATAATCAAAACCACAACTATCAACATCTAAATACTCTGATAATCAGACTACACAGATGTGTCTGTTTGTTTAGCTGATGAATGATAAACTCTTTAAGAAGTTGAGAATATTTTTTGGAATCAGTTTATCTGCTCCACTGGTGACTTTTCCGTTGACTTTGTCCACGGTTGTGTTTGTGTAATTTTTCAGTCTCATCATGGTCAGCATGGTCAGTTCATCATTGTTAAAGGGATACACCATTTTTTTTTTCTTTTCATGTGTCGCCTCACTCCCAAGTCCATGACAAGCAGATAGACACCATTCTTTTGGCTATGTGTGCAGTAACAAGGAAGAGATGGGCAGAGCTCACCCACCGTTAATTAGCTTAGCTCAAACACTGGGAGTCAGTGGGTAGTGTTAGCCTGCCTCTGTCTTAAATAAAGTGCTAATCTTAGTCTAAAAATAGATAACATAACATAATGTGGTAAAAAAAAAAAAAAAAAAAAAGGCGAGTCACAACAAACACACAGGTCCATATAGAGTCGCTGAAGAGTTTATCTGATGACTGTAGGCAGAGGCTGGCTAACGCTACCCATTGACTCCCAGTGTTTTAGCTAAGCTAATTAGAGGTGGTCAAGCTCTGCCCATCTCTTCCTTGTTACTGCACACATAGTCAAAAGAATGTTTTCTATCTGCATGCCATGGACTTGGGAGGGAGACAAGACATGAAAACATAAAAAATGTTGGATTATCCCTTAAACTTTGTCTGTCCTAATAACTGATAAAACATTAAGTGTAACAGAGAGACAGTCGTCTGGTTTAATACCTGGAGGCTGAACTATAATGCAAAACAGATGTCCAGTATTTCTTCAGATTATTAGCTAATAAAATACCGATACTGCACAATAAAACACTGATACAGCGTGGAACAGCAAATAAATGGTGCATCAGTATTTTCTTAAAACTCAGAAGCAAGTATATCCAGACTTTATGGATCAAGAGTGATAGGTAGCTGCTTTTGAGTTAATCTTATACTTTAGATAAAATCATCTTAGTGTTTAAAGTGTTGTAATTTTGCTGCCAATGTTTCGGTGAAGTCTCAGGTGGTGAAAACTATGTGGTATTTCCTCTAGTTTCCATCAAAAAGTTCTAAAATGTAACTCATTGCATTTCATCAATATGTTTTCTCTCTTTAGCCTGACTTTGCTAAATTGTATAACTGACATAGTCGTATAACACTTTGCATGATGAATACTGCAACACACAACATATCCAGTATTTACAGTATTTACAGTACTGTAAGTACTAAATACAGTGCTCAGCATAAATGAGTACACCCCTTCAGATTTGTCAGAAAACCTTTAGTTTCCTTTCAAAATCAACATTTTCTCTGGCATACTATACCACAAAATACTCCCCCAAATGTGGGTCATTGGTTGCAAACAAGATTTTTTAAGTTGCACAAAAAAAGTATTTTTTCTTAATTTAAGATCAGGATGCAAAAATGAGTACACCCCAATCAAAGGGGTGGGAGCAAAGCCAAATGTTAGTTATCAAATTACCCTTATTTTCATCTTATGGTAAAAAAATGCTATGTTAAACTGACCGTTGTCAAAACGTTGGAATTGTTCTTTTGTTCATTTAGATGTTGATTAATACATTACTTTTAATAGGGAGTGTACTCATTTATGCTGGGCACTGTATGTTGTCTTGTTTGGGAAAATGTTACATGTTGTTTTATGTGAGTGTTTAAGTCTATATTGTTTTATTTGTTTGCAAACTGTTTTAATTGTTTGTTCTACATGTTTTAGGCTTCCTTCCCATTGACCAAGGATGTAAAAAGGCTCTATAGCTAACTTTTGGTAGCAGACGTGTTGTACACAGCCCATGTCAAATAAACAAACAAACAAACTAAACTAAACTAAAATTCAGAAAAAACTAAGGTCGACACAGAAATACCTGTCACTGCAACAGGTTTTTGTAACTCAACAGTTTTTTTTACCATAATATCCATTACCCACTGTAAAATGTTCATACAGTAAATTACTGTAAGGGGCAATAGATCAAGGGAAAATATTCAGTCAGATTAGATTAGGTTAGATTAGAAAGAATTTATCACCGTAAATTCATTTTGCCGAGGAAAACCGACCAAGATTGGCGGGAAAGATTGTTTTTGTTAAATGTTTCATAAAAAAAAAATTTAACCTATGTGTTTTATTTTTATTTTTTAAAAAATGATATATTGATACTAAGTGATCAGTAAAATAGTTAAAGTTATATACATCACAATACAGTAACTTTACTTTAATTTTAAATGGATTTAAGAAGATGTAGAATAAAATACAGCAGTGATTCTGTTAATGAAAACACATTAAGGAAGCTGTTTTTGAAAATACAGTTATTATTCTTTACTCTGAACAACAGCAATGATACACTGAATAAAAAACAAAACAGTTGTTAAAGTATTGGTGAAATATACAGTCATAATTCAAGAAATTAAAACAGATTAATACTTCTGCAAAGACATTTAGGTTACTTTACTGACATCTTTTTGCCAGTAAGCTACTGTAAAAGCTTTGTACAGTGAATGCTCTGTTACAAATGGGTCTTGATTGACTCCCCTGTGATTACTGGTGTATTATTAAAAAATAAATAAAACAAAGAGAGAAAATGCATTTCTGACTGACTTCCACACATATTTTTTACTGCTTAGAAATCAAATATAGTTCCCTGAAAACATCAGAAGTATCACGAATTTTGAATGTGCACCTGTCAACCTCATACATTTTAATTTTATCTGCTCGATGGAGGTGTTTATATCTTTCTTTTCTTATCTCACTGATTTTTGAACATCTGAAGGCAAAAACAAGTTGTCATTGGAGGTGACGTAGGGCGACTCAGACCTGTCAAAACCAAAATATTTGTCCAGCATCATGACAAGGAGGTCGTAAATGTCAAATAATGCAGCTATTAACCCTTATATTTTACTGCTTTGTGTCTTAACTCTGTGTTTTCAGACATAATATTTAACTACCGTCATACAGCCGTGCATGTTATTTTTCATCTGTCATGTTTATGTAACAATTTTAGGCATGCAAGAGCTCCCACGTCATGGACCAACACGTTAAACTATATGCTCTTTTTCCCTTTTAAAGTCTGAGAGCGTCCTTTACATGCGCGACAGCAGAGGTGTTACATGTGCTCAATAAGGAGAAATGGTTTAGCAGTGAAGTCCTGGCTGGAGAGAGGGATGTGTAGTTCAAGGAAAATTACACTTTGAGAGTCACTGAAACTTTTTTGAAGAAACTTTGGAGATATAAAGTGCTGGACGGGGACATATATGTTTATAATTCACAGATCATCTTTTCTGCTGAGATTCAGCCTTTTTTCTGGATCACATTTGAGTGACCATGACGCTGTTAAAGGAGGTGGATCAGATGGCTGAAAACCTGCTGCCAAGTTTATCGTTTCTCACCTTTAGTATTACCAACTAGCAATGTATTTTAAATCGTTGACAAGCCTGATTAATCACCTTTGCAACGAGGTACAACTTGTAATTGTCATGCTTTTGTCGAATGGGCAGCACAGCTGAATGTGTGCTCAATCCAAGAAAAAAAAAGAAACAAAACATCATATTCTCTGATAAATACGTCCCCCCCCCAAAGTTTATTGACATTTTTTTCCAATCCACTTTATTATATGGAGACACAAGGTTGCCAAGTGCTGTACAATCCTAAATAAAATAAAAACACTAAAATAAATACAATAAAACAAACAGGGACCACACAACACTAATGCTTTGTTAAAAGCCAAGGAATAAAAACAGGTTTTAGGATGAGATTTGAAAGTTTCCAGGGTGGGAGCTGTTTTGACATGGGGTAGAAGCTCATTCCACAATTCTGGGGCTACTGCTGAATTCTAGGGTCGCCCCTGGATTTCAGTCTGGTTTTCAGGACAAGACTTAGCTGATCAGCAGACCTCAATGACCTTCTTCATTTTTCCAGTGTCTGTCAGGGCCACCGTCAATTCAGTTCAATTTAATTCAGTTTAATTCAATTCAATTCATACAGCTTTGGTGGCTTGAATGGAGGGCACGGGCAAAGCCTTGAATTAAAAATATATGAAAATATATATCTTTATAAAGTAGGTTCAAGACCCACCTATTTAATTTGGCTTTTAACTAATGCCTTATTTTCATCTAGATTTTTATTTCATTTTATTTATTTATATATCTTAGCCCTCTTTTTACCTGTTATATTTATTCTATTACTTTTTATGATATTTTAGCCATTTATTTGTATTTTATTTAACTTTACTTATTATTTAGTTTTATGATTCTTAGCTTATGTTGTTTTTTATGTTTTTATACCATATCTCCAGTGCTTCCTCAGTGGGGGCCGCCTGCACTGGGGGCTGCAATTGGCTCTGGCTGGGATGTCTCTGTCTCGTGGTGGGCATCGTCTTGGCCAAGTGGGGGGTCTGCAGCACTGCTTTGCTGCAGTGGGCCCCTCACTGGCCCTGTAGTGAGGCGCACCCGGGTGGAGGCATCCTGGCCCTGGGCCGTGAGCAGCACCCAGTGCAGTCGGCCTCCTGGCGTTTCCTGACCTGGCTCCTCTGTCCAGCCACACGCTTTTAAGGCCATTTTATCTGTGTGCATGTATGTGTGTATATGTGTGTGTATGTACTGGGTGGAGTCTGGGGGGCAGGGATGGAGACTGTTTTTTAACATGTATAGCACTTTGTGCTACATTTTTGATGTATGAAAAGTGCTTTATAAATAAAGTTTGATTGATTGATTGAAAAGGAAAGTAGTCAATAATGATGATAAAATTGTAGTATTGTGATATTAAATGTTAAAAAATGAAGATAAAAGAACATATGTGTATAAATAAATAATGCGATATAATAAAAAATGAGAGGAAAAATAAATATGTCCTATTATTTTTATTTTTATTATTTATTGTGTATTTATTTATTTTAGCAAACTGCTCTTCAATTCCCCACAGCCGCCTTTTGGCCATAGCACCACATTACAGTCTTGCATCAGTAAAAACTGATGGGAAACTGACAGTTTTAAATGGAGGTAATAGTCGCCTGAACCCTTAATATTTTTATAGATCATTGATTGTTTGATCCAAAATTCTTTGCCTTTCCCTTTTTTGTCATTGAGGTCTTTTATGATTCTGTTTTCGGTCTTGGCCCGCTCCTCACTGCAGCATCTTAAAGCCGCTGCCCCCTCTCTCCTCAGCAGATGGTTTATGTCTTCAAAAGCTTGTACGTTTCAGAGAGTGGACATCGTCTCATGGTCCGTGGAGCAGAACACAGCTCAGCATGTTCGAGGCAGAGTTCACTGCGCCTCCTCCCGTGTCAGCAATATTCCAAATCAATGCCCCCCACACACCTCCTGCTCTGACTGATGACTTTAGAAAAACTCAAAGAGTTCAGCTCAGACTTGGCCTTGAGTTGTGTTTTGGCTAGTGTAACCCCCCCTCTTGTTCATTTCCTCCAGAAATGAAGCAAACAGGACAATCCCCCCCCCATCTCCACCTCCTCACGACTTCTAAAATTGTCACAGACTCTGACCTCCGTGTCCCGCTTCTCCTTTTTTCTTCTCGCTCCAGGTTTTATCAGACATCAGCAAAAGTGGCCCGGCCAAAGATTTGTCAGCGGTGGCACTTTGGCTCCAGACCAGGCCAGTTATTCTGCTCTAAATGGCAATTTTTAGAGCTTTATCTGTGCAGCAGATTGACAATGGCTCCAATTTAAACCCAAACAGGAAATTAAAGTAAACACAACTTTCTCCTGCAAAGTTTGGAAGAGGAACTGGAGGTTTTAAAGAGGATGGGGGTGGTCTTATGTGTTTCTTTGTAGTGCAGACACATGAACTGGCATTGTTCTGTAGATTTTAGGGAAACAAATAAAATGCTGTGATACTTGTTTCCTGCAGGATGAGGCAGTTCATCAAGTTTTGGGGATTTATCAGTGCATTTTCAAACAAGATAAATGGAGAGACAATAGTCTTAATGTAATAGTTTATTTAGCCTGTAGATAATACACTGGACTCATCTTTTTAATTTTAGAATGAAGCAGATGACGTGCAGAACAGTGAAATCCTCACTGGTCACAGGATAATCTGTTTGAATTGTTCAGACTTACTGGGGTTTTAATAATCTGTTAATTCCATTTTATTTAAGTTTTTTGTATTATAAGTTAAAATCATGTCCAACTGATGCCTTATGGTTACCATGGAAACAATTTTAAAAAAAATCCTGAATACCCAATGGTGGGGAATTTCTGAACGCTGGAGTGCATGAAATTGTTGGCAACATTTTTAAAAACTGCGTTGAGCTGACACCCGTGACATTTTCTTGTCAATGTTTGATGAATTAAGATGCTGCTCTCTCACTTTGTCTTAAAAATAACATTTTTTGATTCCATCAGTTTTCAGAATGATGGAAATTTCGTGATTTTGAATTGTACCACAGCAGGTAATGCACGTGCCTCACAGCAAGAGGGTCGCTGACTCCAAATTCCCCTTAGGTATGTGCGTGAGTGTGAATAGATGTCTTTCTCTCTATATGGCCCTGCGATTGGCTGGTGACCAGTTCAGGGTGTACCCCACCTCTTGCCCAATGTCAGCTGGGATAATGGATGAATGGACAAATTTATGGTCGGATCGTCCTTAAATTCAACACTATCCTGAATTCTCATTTTCATTTCTTTGTCTCTGCTCACCTCTGTAATTATCTACATCGCTTTCCAAAAGAAAAATAATGAATATGTAATGAAATGACATAAAAACAGTAATATCAGAAAAAAGAAAAAAATAATGAAATTGTTTATTTATTAAAAAAATTGCAACATCTGTGATGATTTGACGCTTCATGAATAAAAATTAAAGATTAATTCAATTGTTTGTCAATTGAAACAAATACCTGGTTTACTGATCTCACTCCAGCTGTTTTCTTTTTTACCCGACACTGTAAAATGTTTTTAAAACACTGAGTCCTCTGAATGCATTTTGAATGAAATTCTAAAGTTTTTTCTCCACTGATATATTTTTTTGCAGTTTAACCTAAGTGCATTAAATTGTATATTTTTTAACAGAAGGTTAATACCAAAGTTTCCTATGTCACTGAGATTTGTTCACGTTAAAACATTATTTTATAACGGTGAATAAATTATAAAAGATTTAAGACCAAGAAATGAAAAAAAATGCATTTCAGCCAAAGGTTGTCTGATGATCAAAACAAAGTTTCAGTTTTATTAGATTTTAACAGATTCAAAGCAACATTTAAAGTCCGGTTTTGTGACACTACTTTTTATTTAAATAGATAAAATAGAAATTTATATATAACAGGGATGCAGGATATTGGATATTTTTCTGCTGGTATCTTAATGCTGATATTTCTTACTGTGGTAGGTATTTTATGGGGTTTATATTAACACAAAATTTGTTTTAAAACAGTAAAAATAAGCTTCATCTGCCCTCACAGAAGATACAAGCAGCACTGTAACAGCCTGCTGACCGACTATTGGCCATGTGTTTATGGAGACTGTGCTTTCTAATAAAATCAATTTGGAAAAAACTCCACTCCTGAAGCTGATATAATGTGTGTGGCTCTAAAATGTAAATATCACAGAAATCTTCACATCTGCCAATACTGATCACTAACTTCTGAAGCAGTTGTTTTCCAGTACCAACGTCATACCAGTGATTTAGTGCATCCTCAATATATCACCTGAACCCTTTAAACCACATGTTATGTAACATTAAGATTAGATTTTTGGTCCATATCACACAAATCCAGTTTCTTTAAGACATGATGTATCACCACTCCCGTGCCCATTGGAATGTTTCAGTTTCTTTATGTTTGTTGTTTGTCAAGGACCATTTGAGATCCAAATCACGGCTCTGAGGAAAGACTGATCATCATGGTGGGAGGACGGTGATGTATGGAGCTCTGCAGCAGCTCGGTGGTGTTTGACGAGTGGAGGTGGAGACGGGCCGGTCAGAGGTGAGTGGAGGACACATAAATGCCAACAAAAACACAATGTTTTTCTAAGGTCCCCTCTGTCCACAGCGAGCGGTTATGTATGTTCAGTGTTAAAATGGAGGTGATGTGGGAGTTCAAACATTGCAGTTCCTTGTGTGTCCACTTGGGGCTGAAGCTACAGCAGTCCCATACACAGTCCATGTGATTCATAGTTACATCCTAAGACGGTTTTCTCAGATTAATTCATGTTTATATGGACACACTGCACAAGGGGATTTTTACCTCCACCAAGGAGGCAAGATTACACAAAAACTACTTGACGGATTGTGCTGAAATCTTCAGGAGATGTTGGTAATGGCCCAACTTAAAAATGATTAGATTTTGGTGGTGATCCAGATAACAGCCATTAGTAAAGGATCATTTTTGCCGAATAACTGTCTAAGTAAGTGGTTTTTCAGTGTCAAGGAATCATATTATGATGGTAACTTTATCATGAACTATTGCTTATAGATAAAACAGCAATAAGTGAGGTACCTTGGCAGAGGTTTGCGCTCTCTGAGTGCTTTCTAGTTTTTTTTAACATTCTTTTTAACAATTTTCAAATAACAAAAATAACAATAACTACAAAGCACTGAGAGAGTGCAAACTTCTCCCAATGTAGCTTACGTCCTTGCTAGCATCAGAAAAAAATGATTTATTTCCTTGTGTTGCTTCAAATGTTAAGGTATATGTTGTAAAACACAAGCAAGAGGACAATGGGAAATGTCCTATAGCCATAACTATTTCTTCCAGTATTGCTTTCCAAAATAGTTGTTTTTTCCCACATTCCCAGAGACAAAGCATGGTAGTTCCATGATAATGGCACATTAGGTCACATTGGAGAGGCTCATATTGTAAACGTCAGTAAATATATGGAGATATGTATTCATTATGCAGGATATTGTACTGCATCTCTTTATATTTTATACATATTGAAATCCTGCAGGGTAACACCAAAATGTTTTCCCATGATTCTTCATCTGTTGTTACCTTTAGGAGTGAATCCAACACTAGGGGGATAAAAGTTCATCTAAGTTTGTTTAAGTTTTTTCTAAGTTTGAAGGCAAAAGGGCTCAAACCTGGCATTGGTGAGGTTTAAGCTGAAACTTTCTGGGGTTTTAAATGAGTAATCTGTTCAAGTTACTGACTCTCTTTTATCCAATGTGTTGCTTTGGAAAAAAAAAAATCAAAATTCAAATCCATGCTCTCTGAGTGTTTTGACCCCTGTTTAATATGTGCTACATTTCTTTTCTAGCAGACTCGAGGCTAAACCTGTGCCGAGAGTTTGATCATATGCAGCCTTTTTAAAGATTAAGACAGGAAACCTTGAAAACAAACAGACAGAAAATCTCTAAAACTGAAAATACAAGAGCTTGAATTGATTCTCGGCTCCAGTTGACGTGATTCAAACTGAAAAGTTTGACAAGAGAAGAAATTAAAGTCCTTTGGCTTCTACATCATAAAAACATTAATTTTAGAGTGAATTTGCACATTTCATGATATTTCTTTGAATTCTTTAGAATGATGAATATGAAACAGTTGAACCACTTTCACTTCCATATAACATTTAGTGTTCATTATAACTTCCCAACTCCACCGGATCACAGGCATCCCTAAGAGGTAACACTCAGGTTGTCTACTGAGATCTCTGAACCTTGTAAAGGATCTTTAAGGGGACAACTGTGTTACAAAGCTCTCTTTTTTGATAATCTTTGAATGACTTTAGGGTAAATATATCTCCTCTGGTGATTATTTTTTAGTAATCACCAGAGGGTCCAAGGATCCACAGTAAAAACAATGTAATCAGTGATTTTTTCATTACATTTTCTTGATGTACTTGTGTTGTTCTTAGACCTCAATTTGACCCTTACAGAGAGTGACAATTTCCTCTTAGTCTGTGGACCTACTGGATGTGCCTGATTTCTTCTGCTCTTGCTTTCTCTGAGGTAGCATCCAATAAGAAGCAGCCAAAGGTCGACAAGAGGCAAGATAATAGCCTGTTAGTTTCCAAAAGTATTGAAAAGAAAGTAGAAGTTTAATGCGACGTAACATTTCACAACTATTGAGACAGACACTGCATCCAAGAGTGGCATAACAAACTTAACCTTGCAGTGCAGCTGGACCCGCCTGAGTCAAAGTCTGTAATCAGGCTGATCCATCTCGTCAAGCTCCAATCTACAACAATTGTGAGCAGCCCAAAGTGGGACGGCCCAATCAGGCCAGGAAGAGGTGGGAGCTATGAGCGAGACGACAGCAGGAAGTTACAGCTCGTGCAGAGATTAGCATTGATGCTAATAGCTTTAGAAGCAGTTTTTTCAGATCTTGACCACATTTCTTTATTAAATGAAAAACAAGCAACAACATAAACATCTCTTTAAGGATATTTTTGCTCCATTTTTGTCATATTTGCAGGAGAGTTTGGTTTACAAAGTGGCTCACATTCGTTCCTTTACACTGCAGCAGTAGCACCCGCCTACCACATTATCTGATTGGCCCATAATGAATGTGATTGACGGATTGATCATCCAATCACCTGCCGGATATTCTTTTAAAAGGTTATGCCCACTAACAAACGCTTTCCATGGGCTTTTGCCAAGATGGACTAGTGAAATACATTGAATAGTCAATCTGGTGTGACAGGTTACAACTAAATTTGTAGAGCAATAAACTTCAAAAGTGATAAGTGTAAATCAGTGATTATTTTTAGTTGTAAGTGTTTTGGCATACTTCCCAAATAAAGGCTTGAAAGTACAACGGAGGATTAGGACCACGTAAAAAAAAAAAGTAAAGTTACGAGAACAAAGTTGTAAAGTTACAAGAATAATCTCATAAAGTTACGAGAATAAAGTCAAAAAGTTACGAGAATAATCTCATAAAGTTCTGAGAATAAAGTCACTAAGCAAAGAGGATGAAATGAGAGCGTCTTCTTGATTAAGGTATGCTTATACTGATCTAAAGTTTGACAAATAAACTTCCTAACGACTTTATTCTCGTAACTTTTCAACTTTATTCTCGTAACTTTACTTTTGTTTTAAATGTTCTTTTTTTTCTTCTTAACTTGGCCCTGATCCTCCGTCATATGAAAGAACCAAATTCGATGTAAAACATTTGTTCATCACTGATCTTTGCTTCATTTTAATTCAGCTCAGTTTTGATTCTTATTTTTTTGTTGTCTTTGTTGTAAAACTTTAAATACATCCATTTGAGGCTCTACATGCATTACTCCAAAAGAAATCCAGGCACACTAAAATAGCAGAGAATGGCTTGAAGTAAAAAAGGTTAAAAAAAAAAATCTAGCTTCATTTGACCATTTGTGTATGAATATACTTTATTAGACGTGTTAACAAGGTTTATTGTTATGCTCTCAGGGACTGAATAACTTGCATGCTGTGTTCTAATACTTATTAAGATGGTTGTTCAGCAGTGTTAAATGAAATCCTCAAACATAGGATCTATCCAGCCACTTCAATTTTCCCCCTCCCGGCCAGCGGCCTTCCAACTTCCAGCCAGTTTCCAGCCAACTTCCAAGTGCCTAGATTCCTCTGAAAACATTCTCATTCATGCATTTGCAGGGTGTCTGTCTAAAATGGCGCCTCCCCATAGCTCCAGCCTTTCCCTTCCTGCCCAATCAACAGAGAGGAATCCTGACACCACAAATGAACACAAACGTGGCCTGAAATTTACAACTGAAAACTTTCACGGCTGACAGGTCCCATCAAGGACCTGCATGGACTAGGAAAGATCCTCTCAAGGAAAGTGAGGAAGTTTTAAGTGGCTGCATCTGAACATATCGTGTGAGATGAAACAGAAATCAAATCTTCCAGGACATCTGAGGACACATACCCACACACTGTTTACTTAAATCGTTCAATCAGAAATAAAGTGTTTGGTAACGGGCTTCCACATAACAGATTTTCTTGTCCTATAAAAACAGCAAAATAAGAAAAAGCACCACATTTGAGCATCATAAGGAACCAAACTAATAAAATGGACTATTTCCAGTTTACAGCTCATTTTAAAGAGTCTCTTAAGCCTAATAGGATTTTGCACAGGCTCTTGTTTTCTGGTAGAGACTCTCTATGCTCTATAAATACCTACAGAAACAGAAAGAAGAAGATCCGGTAACAGATATCTGCTGGCAAAACTGTTGTAAAAAAGTAATTTAAGAAACATGCTTGTAAATTTCTGTTCCATCTCAGACAAGCAAAGAGAAATGTTTCAAAAACAAGTCATCAGAGATTACAGCCTGATTATAACAACAATCATCAGAGTGCTTCGGCTGTTGTGACTGATCTTCCATTTAGAGCACGAATGCTGCTGCAGATGAGATAAAAGTTTAATGATCTCACTGAAAAAAACGATCACTTTGTCCAAAAACTTAGTGAACAGAGAGAAGAAGCTTCAGTAACATGATTAATTTTGCTCATTTTAGGAGTTGAAGGGTTTTTAACAGACAGAGGCAGAATGCTGAGGAGAAGCTGATGTCAGTGTGTTTGACTCTGACTCATCATGATGTTTCCTGTTTGTGTCGTCTTCCTGTGGCTGCTGTGACACTTCTTAAAGGACTGAGGGCTGCGTCTGCGTCTAAAGTGTTTACAAATGAAAGGTAGAAGAAGGACAAAACATCTATTCGGTAAAATGTCAAGATTTTTTACATTTTTTAAATTAATGTTGTTCAAGCATGGTCGGTCAGGACATCATGCCTGTGCACTAAAGTTCTCATCCCCATCAGTCTCCAGCTAATAAATATGTATATCATATCATCCTAACTGGCCCCTAAATGGTCCTCTGTGTTCAGTTTCATACAACTGTCTCACTGTGAGCAAGTCAGAAAGCTGCTTTGCTTAATAGAGCTGTCTAATTAATCAAGTTTCAATTCCTTTTTATTTTTTATTCATTTTTTACAAACAGAAATATAGGGAATACACATACATAAATCTCATACCTCATAATTCAGTGGCTTTCAACCTTTTTGGGATCTGGGGCCCCCCACATATTTTTGATCTACCCTGAGGACCGTGGAGGGGTCCATGATCTGCTCTACTTCTTCTTCTTTGTGTATCTGTGCTTATCATCTTCTTCTTTGTTTGTTTGAACACTAAATTAATTTTAAGTGATAACCTGAACCTTGCAAGTTAACCCCTTAAAGCCTGTTGTATCGTATTTGATACAAACTTTTGTGATACCTCTATCTAATCAATATGAACAAAAAAATAACTAAAAAAAACATCTGAATACAATCAGATAAATAATAGAAATGTCCTCAAGTTGATTATCAGTTGCCAAAACACCTAATGTATCAAATGAAATCCAAAGAATATAAATGTTAATTTTTTTTGGATTTCAGTAGACAGTGAAATAAATATATCAGCTCCAAAAAATTAGAATTTTCTGGCTAAAATTTGTGTTTTCAGGCTTTAAAGGGTTAATGAGTTTACCCACAACCCCTTCCTGCAGATGATTCACAATAAAATCAGTTTTAAGAAATGAATGGTGTTTGCCCACCGAAACAGTAGGAGGCTCAGATTTTGAAAAGGATGCAGATCGTGTTAAGTTTGTTTTATACAAACTTAAATAAATAAATTACACCTGTGAAACAGTTGTAATTAGAGAAAAAAAAAATCCTGTTACCCTCTGTATTTAAGTAGATAAAGGTCTCAGCCACATTTCAGTAAATAATCCTATTTTTTTATTAATGTCATAGGAACTTTTTTTATAATATATTTTATTTTTAAGGACCCCTTGCAATTACATCCCGGACTCCTGGTTGAGATACATTGTCATAATTCATGTCTCCCACACAAAAAGACAAAACAGATGCAAATAAAACAGAAAAACACATCACACAAATTTACAAAATTACACCGACACACAGACAAAAACAAACCACAGGTAATGCAGTCAGACCCCACTGTTTTCATAGTCCCTTGATCGTAGATTAGAGTAAATCATTTTAAAGTCAAAATTCATAGGATGCCATATTTTTGTAAAGTCTGAGGCTCTGCCTTTAATTTTGTTGTTAATTTTTATGACAAGGTAGCTTGAAAGTTCATTTCACCACTGGACAGTTGATGGTGTTTTAGATGTTTTCCAGTTTAACATTCCCTCATGGCTATCAAGGTAAGATCTATATATCTACATTCATAATTATTCCATTTGTCAGACATGTTAGTTCCCAAAAGACATAAACGAGGTGAAAGGGTGACAGTTACATGTAAGTGCTGAGATATTAATTTGATAACAGATTCCCAAAATGATGACAATAAGTCACACGACCAAGTTTTAATTTCATCGACAATCACTTTCTCCCACAGTTACGAAAAACAAATGATCAAGGTGAAAATACAATTGTGCCACGAGACATGCTCCATTATTTTTAGGGATTAGAATTTTTTACTTCTCTCATCAGGTGTGACATTTTGACCTCTGACAGGTGAAGTGAATTATCTTCATCATGGCTCCTGTTAGTGGGGAGATATATCACATTTTGTCCTCAACGTTGATGTTAGAAGACAGAAAAATGGGCAAGTGTGAGGATTTGAGTTTGACGAGGGACAAAGTGTGATGGCTAGATGACTGAACAAGAGCATCTCCAACACTGCAGCTCTTGTGGGCTGTTCCCGGTCTGCAGTGACCCCGTATCTAAAGTGGTCCAAAAAGGAAAAAAGGTGAACCAGAGACAGGGTCATGGGCGGCCAAGGCTCACTGATGCACATGGTCTGATGCAACAGATGAGCTGCTGTTGCTCAAACTGCTGAAGACGTTACTGCTGTTTCTGACAGATTGGTGTCAGAACACGGAGCATCCCAGTTTTTTGTGTGTGGGGCTGTAAAGCTGCAGACCAGGCTGGGTAGCCATGATGTTATTCCTGATTGGATTTGCTCTTTCATGCTCAAAATGGAAGTGTTAAGAGCATTCAGGTTCAATGATTGTGTGCAATGCATGTTATAAAATAAATGAGTAAGTATGTTTTATAATAATGTTCTCAATCTAAATGTGAGTATAAGATTAGACACTTAAATTATAAGGTATAATAAATAATTTTGCATTTGATAATATCAAAAATATTAAAGCTTACACAATGGATCGAGGATCAGATTTTTAACCCAGAGATGCAAAGAGTGTGCCAGTGGCTCTCAGATGGCGTGGCTCGAGGCAGGTCTGTTCAACCATATGTTATTGCTACAATTATACAGCAGCTGATAATTTTGTTTTTAACTTGTTCAAACAGAACAATATTAGCTCTAATTACTGTCTAAAAACAGCAATTCAGAAACTAAAAAATCCCCATGAAACCCTAATGAGTTTTGCAGTTTCCAGAATAAACAGATTAGAACAGTGAGTAAAACAGACCCTCTTCACAGCAGGTAGTGCACGTGTCTCACAACAAGAAGGTTGCTGGTTCGATCCCCGAGTTGGTCAGGGCCTTTCTGCGTGGAGTTTGCATGTTCTTCCCATGCATGTGTGGGTTCTCTCCAGGCTTCTTCTCACAGACCAAAAATGCTGCTCATTAGCTTGATTGGTGACTCCAACTTACCCTTGGGTATGAGTTTGAGTGTAAAATGTGGTCTGTCTCTCTATGTGGCTCTGCAATTGGCTGGTGACCAGTCCAGGTTGTACCTCTCTTCGCCCAGTGTCAGCTGGGATAGGCTCCAGCCCCTGAGACCCCGAAAGGGATAAGGAGAATAAATGATGGATGGAGGAAAATCAAAGACAGTTATTGACGAATATAAACCAGCAGCTGCACCCGCAGTGACCATCACATTTAACCAAAATCCCACACACAGTTCTCTTGGTTAAAAATATTAAAACAGAGTTTAATTCTGTGTTGATTTTGGCAGATTAAAAAAATCAGAAGAAAGAAAATTATTTTTTGGGGGAGAAAAACTAAATTAATGAAATTATTAATATTTCAGGAGTAGTGCAGCTGTTTGTCAATTTTTATTTGGTCGGTAGATAAAATTAAATGTGCAAAACAATCATAAATGTTAATGTATGATTAATAAAACACATAAATCAGCTATTTTGGGAAGGAGGATTTTGTGCCTTTTGGCAGAAAAGTTTGAAAATCATTTGACTTTTCACTTAACAGAAAATAATCACTTAAACTAAAATGGCAAGTCATTTTTGTTCTTTAGTTTTTAGTTCATCATCATGATTTTGTAATTTTTGTTTTTATAGAAGTGCTGTTATTGTGACAACACTGGAGTTAAGAGGAGGTCAGATTTCACAATGAGAGTTTTTTGAAGGATGATTTTCAGAAGTCAGAAAAGTTATTTCAAGATGTGCAGCTGACAGTCAAAACTCCACCTAGGGAACCTTTCACATTTCAACACCAAGTCCATCATGTTTAAATGTCAAACACTGTTTATTGCCCTCTAACTATGTCCATGATATGCACATTTTGTTGCAAATTCAACACAAAAGCAGTTTTATTTTCATATCGTTTCCCACCCCCATGTCCGGCTGGTATTACGTTTAACTTGTTACCATGTTAACTGCTGGTACGGTTAACAGCAGGTCCAGTCCTAAACGTCGGCAGTGTTTGTATGCTTGAGTGTTTTTAATCCTGCATCATAGAGGAGGAGCCCTGTTATCAACACATTAAAAAAATTAACAGTTTAGCTCAAACTGTGCTACACATGTAAACTAGAAAAGAACTAGAGAGCGCAAACCTCCGCCAAGCAGCTTCAGTCCACTTTGGCAAAAATGGTCCTATCTGGCAATGTTAAAGAATCCTTTAAAAAATTCCTGGATCTGGATGGTGATCCAGATCAGTCCCAAAATCTAACCATTTCTTCCTTATCCCATTCCACACATTTCCTGAAAATTTCATCCAAATCCATCCATAACTTTTCAAGTTATCTTTAACACAAACAAACAGACAAACAAACAAACTAACTAACTAACCAACGCCGGCAAAAACATAACCTCCTTGGAGGAGGTAATAACAGCGAGGATCTTGCATTGAGTGACATCACCTCGCGGAGAGGTCGGCACAGAGTGTGACCTTTTAGGTCCAAATGCCGTTTTCTCTGTCCTCACAGAGACATTCAAAATGGTACTTTCAAAACTCTTCACCTGGAGGTGTTCTGAAATATACGTTTTCAGAGGCCTAAAATGCTGTTTATGCGTGGACAGAACTAAAACCTTGTTTTTAAAAATACCTGCCTACATGTGGACATAAACTAAATGACTGACTGTTTCTTTTTGTAAATATGATTCAAAATCTTTCTTCTCTAACTGTATGATCTGAACAAAACTTTAGGTATAAGGGAAGTAAAAATCACATTAATCTATACTTTCAGATCATAATACGCCAGTTTACCTCCTCATAGATGAAGTAGTAAAATTGGACAATAAAGAAGCCAGTATTTACAGCAGCAGATAGGATAGTTTCTGATGTGAACTTATTGCGTGGAAGGAGAAGTTAAGTTCTCTTGTAGACTTCCATTGATTTCCTTCCTTATTTCAAAAATAGCAGAGTTACTTCTCCAGTTCTTCCTCTGATCAGTCCAGCAGTTTGGTTGTGTGGGGGGAGATTTTCATCTCTCCTCACTTCAGGACATCGGCACACACAGGCACACACAGGCCTACACATGCGTGGTTTCTGGTACGTCTTCCTCTCAGTCCTGACACAAGGTACGTCGATATTCTGATATTTTTCTGTTTTGTTTTCTTGTATTTGTGGTGTGTGTGGGGGTGTAGAAGCGGCTGCTTTCATGAGCTTCATATTTACTATTTCTCAGATCAGATTTCATATCTCTAGTCTTCACATCACACAGATTAATCCATGTTTATGTCCTCCTCAGTGTCGTCCAGCACAGTGAAAGTCACCGGCCTCATAGGTCACAATGTCACTCTGCCCTGTAACTACGACACCCAAACATACGGTGTCCTCAGCTTCTGCTGGGGGAGAGGGAAGGTGCCCCGGTCCAAATGCTCCAACCCCGTCCTCTCCTCAGATGATGGGGCTGTGGACTTCAGACAGTCACCGAGGTACGAGCTGCAGGGCAGGGTGACGCAGGGAGACGTGTCCCTGACCATCCTGAACGCCGAGCTGGGTGATGAAGGGGTGTACGGCTGCAGGGTGGAGATCCCCGGGTGGTTCAATGACTATAAGTTCAATATAGAGCTGATCCTGGAGGAAGGTAAGACTCACAAAACTGCTCAGGCTGATCATAAACTCTGAGAAAACAGGCTGAACGTTTTCTGTTTTCACAGCTCCAGAGGAACAACCTGTTACAGAGGAGTGGACAATCACAACTGGTGAGAATTATCTTTTTTTATTTTTTATCAAGTTAACCTTTAATTTACTTTTTTAAACCCAAGCTAAGAGTTTGATTCCTTTGCAGAAATTTTGGCCACAACCACATCTGCAAATATCGAAGTTGGTGAACCAGAAATGGGGATGGAGTATGAGGTATGATGTTATTTACTTTATTTAACCTTTTTTTTTTTTTTTTTAAATCTGATCCATTTATCCCTTTTGGGGTTGCAGGGGTCACACCCAGCTGACATTGGGCAAGAGGCAGGGTACACCCTGAACCGGTCACCAGCCAATCGCAGGGCATCATAGAGAGCTGGACATCATTTATGCTCACACTCATACATAAGGACAATTTGGAGTCACCAGATCAAATACTAATTCTTCATTTAATAAAGAAATATGGTCCAGGTCTGATAAAATTTTCTACTGTTAGCATCTATGCTAATGTCTGTACCAGCAGTCACTTCCTGTTGTCATCTTGCTCGAAGCTCTGCCGCTTCCTGCTTTAAAGGACTCTGATTGGGCCTTGTCGCTTTGTGACGCTCACAGTCGTTATAGATTGGAGCTTTGCAAGATGGACCCAGACAATAAATCAGTCTGATCCATCAGCTGCACAAAGTTACTCAGACTTAGGCGGATAAGATGCTAGGGGTAAAGAAATTACCTGGATAAAGTCTGAGTGAAAAACTCATCTGTTTTTGTTAACACATCCAGGGTAAATTCTGGAAAAATCAGGGTTTTTTTGCAAGTGTGAATGAGGTTTTTGGTTTGGAAATGTGTACTGGAAAAAGCTTGAACCCACATTGGTAGAGATAAAAGACCTCATCAAGCTCTGTTACAGGATAAAATAAAAATGTGAGATTCTATTTTAATGCAGTTTTGCCTGAAGAATCATTGACCTAAATCTACATGCTGGTTACCAGTTTGGAAAATCTTATGTCCTTGCCTGTGTGCTTTTACAAGGGACTGTGAGAAAACTCAACTCTATGGAATTTCCATCTGCTGGTGCGATTGTTTTTGTGTTCAGACGTATAAAACCAAAAAAGTTCGAAAGCTTTTGATTCAGCAGATCTTTAAAAGGATACACCAACATTGTTTTTTGTTTTCATGTCTTGCCTCACTTTCGAGTACATGACAAGCAGATAGACACCATTCTTTCGACTGTGTGTGCAGTAACAAGGAAGAGACGGGCAGAGGTCGCCCTCCGCTAATTAGCTTAGCTCAAACACTGGGAGTCAATGGATAGTGTTAGCCTGCTTTTGCCTACAGTCATCAGATAAACTCTTCAGCATCTCTTAATAGTCTTGTGTGCTTGTTGTGACTCATGTTTTTTTACTGCATTATTTTATCTATTTTTAGACTGAGATGAGCACTTTGTCATTTTCGAAAGAAATACATATGAAACTAAACTGAAGGGCCCATGCGCACACACCGCAGACATGCTTGTAAGTAGGTCAACAAAACACAAGGAGAAGCAGAGGCAGGCTAACTATTCCCATTGACTCCCAGTGTTTGAGCCAAGCTAATTAGTGGTGGGCAAGCTCTTCCCACCTCTTCCTTGTTACTGCACGCACAGTCGAAAGAATGGTGTCTACCTGCTTGTCATGGACTCGGGAGTGAAGCAAGATACGAAAACAGAAAAAAATGTTGGCGTATCCCTTTAAAACAGAGCAAATATTTACACAACGCCCAGACTGTGTTGTAATTATACTTCTTTCTCACAATAATGTGTTTTTTTTCTGCAGGCAGGATTCAAAGGACTCCTGGGAGTGGGAAACATCAGCCGGGCTGCAGCTATTTTCTTCCTCTCCATAATCATAATCCTCGTTTGTATTTTCCGTAAGTGTAGAACGGATTTTAACATTTAATTCATCTGCCATTCAAATAAATCTAACACATTAAAAGTGAGCAGATGTTAGGAGCCACACAGAGTGTCTCCTTTAATGGAATAAGGATAATATTTGATTTCTCTTTTTCTCCAAACAGGGAGAGGGTTTCAGCCGGGGAGGACACTCGAACATCCCAGCACCTCAGTGGCTGAAAACATTTATGAGAGTGTTCCCTACAGCGCCTGAGTGATGGTCAACAGTATGTGGACGCAGGAGTCTGTAGATTCCTATGAGGAGCTGCTTAGTGAATGTGTCTGCTTATTATTAGCTGACTTTATCCCGGGCTTTAGGGAGAAACCTTTGAACTGCTATCTGCTCATCAGTCAGGAGGCGCACGTATATTTAAGCAGCTTACAGTCCCACTCTTCTCAGATTGCACTGAGAAAAAAAAGCTAATGTGGCTCATATGAGGCTGAGAAGATACAAAAATATCCTGTGGATTTATTAATTTGCTCTTTATTTTCTGTCTGTTTTTCATGGCAAATGGCCCGTAAGGCTGCGGAGAGCAGTACCTGTGGACACAATGCCACCTGCTGGAATAAATTAGTTACAAGAGGAGCTTTAATAGATCTTTAGACACAGATGTGCAGGAGAGGATGGGCCGTGAAAGTGTTAAAGTAATGCTTGATCTTAGATTAGATTAGATAGAACTTTATTTATCCCTTGGGAAGACTCCTTCAGGGAACTTAAGGTTCCAGTAGCACTGTATTGTACAAAGGTTTAAAAGAACACAGATATCAAAAAGTAAAAAACAAACAAACAAAAAACAATTAACAGATATAAAATATCTCTATATGTACATTAATAAATCTAAGTAATAAATCATAAAAATGAAAAATGAAATAAAAATCAAAAATTTAAAATACAATATATAATATGCCTACTGGCTGGCTACCACTACTACTTTTACTACTTTTCTTTTCTTCATGTCTTTAAATAATCTGTCTGCAAAATATAATTCTAAAGAGAAGCATTAAAAATGATTAAAATAACACATGAAGGATGAACTCTTGTGTTTCTTTGATAAGATATGAATTGTGTTCTGCACACCGGGCTCTATCAAGACCAGGGATGGACACTTTAGTTACGACGAAGGCCACATTACTGTTATTCTCAGTTTTAGAGGGACAAATATTACACAAAAATCCACTTGTCATGTCGCTCAATCCGACATCCTCACCGTTGTTTGCAAATGTAGCAGCCGTATTTATAATAGAACTATTTAATTTACAGACTTCTTGTCATTCCTCCTCTACGATGCTGTTTTAAAATTTCTCTGACGTACAAACGCTGCAGTCGTTTAGGACGAGACCTGGTGGCGTGGTGTCATAAGAGACCTTGTTGACTGGTGACCCATGGCCACTTGCTCTGTGGTTTTAACAGCTGTTGAATCAAACAAGAGTACCCATGAAACTTTTCAATAACAGGATCTGATCAAGATTATCAGATATGTCTCAAACTTTGAATTTATAAATAAACAATATACAACTACTTAATATTCTATTCGAATGTTTCATAAAAAGTTTAACAATTATAACAAAGTATGTTTTTTATTTATTTGCATAAACAAAACATTAACCAACAATAATTATACACAAATATCTCTATTACATGTCCCAGTTTGAGCAAAGCAGTATATTAGTATTTTAGGTTGATGTACAATTTGGGGACTCCAATTAAAAATATAAACAAAGAAATATTTACTCAACACACCAGTTAGCATGATCACAAGTCAAACCATAACACCAGTCAGACATGGTGGTAGGAAAAGATATGAAAATAAAACAGCTTATAATAAAAGGTGACCTTCTTGAGGCATGTGCACTACGTGCTGCACCACTGTGCTGCCCTGGCTTGTTTTTCATTCATCTACTTACTTAGTATTATAATTCTTTTATTTATTTTATTTTTTTTTACTATCAACATATATTTATTTATTTACTTATTATCTTTTTGACTGTGCGTATGCTTGTGTGGATTGTTCTGTGTTTGTTTAAAAAGTCAATAAAAACAGTAAAAAAAAAAAAAAGCTTGAGTAAAGGCTGGAGGAGGGACTCACTGATTTTTCCTGTATTTTCAGTATTATGTGAAATATTTGAAGCACATGACCCAGTCAGTCATGATCAGCTTCCTTTTCAAAGCAGAAGAAAATCAAATCCTTCATGAGAGTGGGGAACGTTTGCACTGGTGCAGCTATTTTCCTCCTCGCTGTAATCCTAATCCTCGCCTTTATTTATGACAAATGAGGAATGGATTATAGTTTGTTACTCACGTGCTGTTTAGATTCATTTCGAACACACTGAAAGTGGGAGTGGGAGTGTTATTTCTGTTTAGTGAGTGTGGATGGACTACCTTTAAAATCCTCCCATCAGAATCCTTCAGTAAATGTCTTAAATGTGCCTTTAAGTACATTTTTACCATCACAGACCTTCCTAACATCAACTACAAACTCCAAAGGACAATTTGTATTGTATTGTAATCAGAAAATAAACATCTCTCTGCTCAGCATAAGTCAGTTTTACAGAGTCCTCTCGTTATTTGCTGTTCCAGTTACGGATCATTAAACTCACCTCATATTTGCATCAAGAGTCAGTGTGAGTGACGGCCAGAATTACAAGAACAACACAGTCTGCAGTTTTTTCTCTCTAATGCACTCCTGTGTTGTTCATGAGGTTTATTTATTGATTTAAGTTCTCAGCCTGAGAGGGAGACCTTTTGAACTCCAGTCTGTTCATCAGTATGAAGGAAAATGCACCAAATACTCCAAAGCAGCAGCAGCGCCTGAATCCCACCCTTCTCAGATTGCAGCGAGGAGGGCAAACGTGTGTCATGTGAGGCTCAGAGGAGGTAAAAATATCCTGATGATTAATTAATTCCATTTCCTCGTTTGTCTTTGTTTCTTCAACAGAGAATTTAATCCCACATAAAAAAGAAAAGCATGTGTGAGGAGTTCAAACTATATAAAAGTGTTGTTTCTCTCGATGCTCTCACTTAACCCCAATCAAAACTCAAATTTCCTCACATTTTTCCAAAATTCACTCTTTTTTTTATACAATACTTTTATTGATTTTTCAATTTTAAACACACCAATAAACAATATAATACAACAAACAAACAACAAATGACAATCATTGCCCACAGCAAATACATCCTTCAGCCATATCACATCCAACCTCCACACATGCATCAAATCTTAATCAAAACCAAAACATGCCAGTCTGGTTAAAAGGAATCAAGTCCACATTAACATGCGCAAAATCAATCTCTAAAATACCGTATCATGCATCAGCAAACCAATCAATGACTCCACACATGCATGACCATCATAAGTTAAAGAAATCGGCCAGGCTGCCTACAAGAGATCCAATCCTCAGAAACATCATATACAACACAGTGCTAACAATTAATATTAGTCTGATTAGCTGTTACCTTAAAACAGAATCAAAACGCAGGCCTGGGATCAGACATCGTTTCCGATGTCTCTGAAATAGTGGCGAATCACTCTTGTGCGCATCATACATTGAAATAGCTTAATTTTACACATGATCCATGATTATGACAATACAACAAAACAAAACATAGAGGAAATGCATGGGTAAAAACAATATTTGGCCAATATTTTAGAAATCCCCTAAATTTTCACAAATCATGTTTTCAGAGAAGCTCATGTCTCATGTCTCCCCGTAGTTCCCACCATACTAATACCTGATACACAGAATACGTCTTACTGTCCAGAATGATACTTTGAATGTCCCTAACAAAATATTATACATCATAAATCTGTGCATGAACAGGTTGCCCTCAGTTCAATACATCAGTAACTATGAGATTGTGATAGAAGGACATCAACTTTGGGGCAAAATAAAGACTGAGCATACCTAAGAATTAAAGAAATACGGAAAAAAAATTTTGTAGAAATTAAAAAGATTTAAAAAAGGAAGAAAAAGGAAAACCTCAAGTTCTCAAATCCCTACAGACCAATTACCCAGGACTGACATTTTTCACGCTTTGGGGGCTACAATCGATCATTTACTTCAAGACAACATTTGTAAGTCATTTACCAGCATGTCTGAAAAAGGAAGTCCAAATGTCAAAAAACTCCCCAATCAAAATTCTCTGAATTTTGAGTTCAATAAAAAGGGATGTAAAATAGTTTCTAGACAAATTATCTTTATTTGTGGCCTTTTTCCCACAGGAGAACATGCTCCTGCCTCGTCACTCAGAGTTTCTCTTTCTCTGTTCCTGTTTCAGTTTTGTTGCTTAATTTGTGCGTAAACAAAAATTCCACACATTCATTAATTTCTGTTTTTGATGTTTTGATATTTTCTGTGAGTTGCTGCATCATGTAAGCAAATTCCAGGACGTAATGCTGAGGCATCTTCCTGACTCGACGTGGGAATTCCTCTTTATTTGTCTGACTGTGTTCTTAAACTTAATGACTTATGTAAAACTTGTTTTAATAGTGGTGTGTCAGTTTGTTTACTTCCTCTGCTGCCGTTTTTTAAATTTATTCTTTTATGGGTAGCAGCACTCAGCTGCTCTGCAAGCTTACACACAGAAACACGACACAGTTTTGTAACTATCTAAAGTCAGAATGACAGAAAGAAAATGTTCATGCTTTGCTGCTCTCCAAATATATATTAAAATTGTTTTAAATAATTTAAGATTGAATATTCTCAAATTAAAAATATTCATCAATCAGTGCAAAGTTGGCCTTCATGTTTATGTCTTGACCAAATGTTTCCTTCATGTGCTTTTGTTCAATGAAAATCGCTCAGTTCATAAAAACTATGGATGCATTTTAGGAGGTGACAGGTGTCTATATCAGTATCAGTACTGAGAAAAATGACAGCAAAAACTATCAGGGCGTATTTGAAAAAGTCTAACATCTCCCACTTCTACATCTGAACCTTAACCTTTAAGTGCAGCTGGATCAGCCTGATCAATGTCTGTAATCAGGCGGGATCCATTTTGCCGAGCTTCAATCTGCAACAGTGAGTGGCCGCGAGTGGGACGGCCCAATTAGAAGCCTTTAGGGCAGGAAGAGGTGGGAGCTATGAGCAACAGGAAGTGAGTGTTCGCACAAAGATTAGCATAGATGCTAACAGCTTCAGCAGATAGCCTACATGGATAACTGTACTGTCCCAATGAAAAATTTGTTTTCACAGGCTATCAAACGAGAAGACATACACTTATGAAACATATAACACACATAGAAACATAGAGAACACATCTGTACATCACAGGAGACATTAGTCAGTGTTCTGTACCTGCGACCTGATGGCAAATGTCTAAAGTGCGTATTGAGGGGGTGCTCTGTGGCCATGGCTATTGTTCTGCCGAGGCGGGCTCGTGCTTTTTCATTGAGGTCTGTGATGTTGGGTGTGGGGGTGCGAATTCTTTTTGATGCTATGTGTGTGATTCTGCTGAGCTTGTTTTTGTCGGAGACAGACAGCATGTTGTAGACGGCGGGAGAACAATATATCTAGATGGGTTGGATTTTGCTCTTGTACAGTAATAACAGATGGGGGGCAATGGAGAGTGCACTGAGTGAACGGATAGCATGTAGCCTCTGCTGTGAACGCTTATGGATGTCTGTTATGTGGTGGTCAAAGGATAGGTTATTGTCCAGGGTAAGTCCGAGATGTTTAAATTTGTTGACCTTGTGTTACCAGTGCTGTTTCATCAGATCTGGACCACATTTATTTATTAAATAAAAAATAGATATCACAAACCTCTCTATAAAATATATTGTTGCTCCACTTCTGACATGATTTGGCGAAAGTTTGTTCTGTCCTTAACGGCGTGGCATGAGCGCCTGCCTGCAACATTATCTGACTGGCCCTTAATGAATGTGATCAACAGCACAATCGCCCAATCACCTGCTGGATGTGCTTTTGGAAGGCGCTGACCTCCCCAAACACTTTCTATGGGCTCTTTCCCAGGTGGGCCAGTGAAATTCACTGAATGGTCCATCTGCTGTGTCAGGTTATCTGAGCCTCTCAGCCGTTCCCATCATGATCCTATCTGTCATCGATCAGCTATTACCTGAGAAATATAGTTAATTATGTCACTGAATGTCTTATTTGCTTTTGTAGACCATCAGTAGACATGTTGTTTTAAACCTGTTTGATAATTATTCCTCACAAAAGCTGTAAATAACCCACATCTGTTTTAAAAAACATCACAAAACTGTGCCAGCAACGTGATTTCAGAGAATAAGAAAGAAGAAGTTCTCTGCAGGGTTGCCACATATCCAGCAGATCCAGTTGTTGACTCAGCGGTCTTGTGGACATGCAAAAGGGCATGAACCTCGAGTAAACCAGACTTTCTATTTTCATCAGTGTTTTATTTCAGGACATTATGAGTGTACCAGTTTGGCATCGGAGGTAGTGAGGTCACAAAAACGTTGAATAACTCAGTTCTTTTAATACTAGTTTTAAAATGAGCTGATCTCATTCAACTTAATGATGGATTTTATAAATGTAGGACTAATGTAAGGCAGAGATGAGCATCAGTTAAAGGGGTGAACCTGTGGAACAGCTGTGACAATGACTTAAAGAAGTGTAGTTCACTTTACACATGAAAAAAATGGAAAATAAAACAATTAACATTTTTAAAGTGCAGGTTTGTCAAAAACTACATGTGAAAAGATTAAAATTAAATATTGGGTTATGAATAGGTAAACACAAATCTGATTTTTTCAAATCAGACCCAGGACACTTTCACATGTGGTCCTAAATCACATACGTATCTGATGTTTCTCAAAGCGACCTCACTCTGAAGGATGGACCAAACAATTATGTATGAACTCTGTCAGTGAAGTCCTTTATGACTTCTGACTCAGACTCACATCCACTCATATCTCTGTACAGAGGCAGCAGCCACTGCTCCACAAAAGGTCATCATTAACATCTGTGCTCTCTTCTTTCTCAGTCTTCCTCTTCTCCTCATCACTTTATCATAATTTTTCAACTTTGACTGCGCAAAACTGACACACACACACTGACGTGTAGCATCCATATTCACTCTGTAAACAGCGTGCTGCGTGTGATGTCATGTCTTCTTCTGCACATGTTGGTCACTTTATTCTGAAGTCTGATGGCAGTCACATTTAGATTATAATGTGAGCAAAAAAAAAAAAAAATCAGATTTCAACAATAAAAAAAATCAAAATTGAGCATGAAAGGGATTTGCTGATTTTTTCTTTTCATGTGTTACCTCACTCCTGAGTCCATGACAAGCAGATAGACATCATTCTTTCAACTGTGTGTGCAATAACAAGGAAGAGACGGGCAGAGCTCATCCACCACTAATTAGCTTAGCTCAAACACTGGGAGTCAATGGGTAGTGTTAGCCTGCCTCTGCCTGCAGTCATCAGATAAACTCTTCAGCAGCTCTAAGCGGTCCTGTGTGCTTGTTGTGACTTGTTTTTACCGCCTTATGTTATCTATTTTTAGACTAAGATAAGCAATGTATGTACTTTTTAAAAAGACGAATGGGCCCTGCAGTTTAATTTGGCGAATATTACATGAAGTCGTAATCTTAGTCTAAAAATAGATAACATAACATGGCGCGGTAAAAAAACGAGTCACAACAAGCACACAGGACTGTTTAGAGTTTCTGGAGAGTTTATCTGATGACTGCAGGCAGAGGCAGGCTAACACTACCCATTGACTCCCAGTGTTTGAGTGAAGCTAATTAGTGGTAGACGAGCTTTGCCAATCTCTTCCTTGTTATTGCACACACAGTTGAAAGAATGATGTCTATCTGCTTGTCATGGACGCGGGAGTGAGGTAAGACATGAGAACAAAAATTGTTGGCATAGCCCTTTAAGACCTGCAGCATGAATGTCCCCTATATTAGCCCTGTGATTGACTGGTGAACAGGTTGTACCCTGCCTCTTGCCCTATGTTATCGGGGACAGATGCCAGCCTGGGGACCTGACAGGGATGAACAGTATATAGAGATTTTAGTAAAATGATACTGAGACAGATTCTAGGCCCACTTTGTCCAGCTCTCCTAAAAGTTTTTTTCATGTTCTCTGCCAACATAAGTGTTTTCTTTTTCATCATTGTCTGTTAAAATTCAGAAAATCTGAATGGTTAAACTATGAATGCCCCTTCATCCATGCTGCTTCAAGGCCAGGTTCCAAACATGGCAGTGTTTATATGACCTTGATTCCTTCTGTGTAATCATCAGAAAAGACACAGTGTGGCACTTCTTGAATAAGGAACCAAAACCACAGAAAAGGAAACAGCACTTTTCTATATTCCTCTTCTTGTGGCAGAAGTTGTTTGTGTGAGCATCTCAAGGCCGGCGTCATGTGATCTGAAGACATTTCAAGGCAGAAACCACAGTGTGGTTTGGTTTAGTGTCGTTAAGCAGGTGAACCAAATCCTCTGAAAGATTCTGAGACGAGAGAGAAAAATGTTTCATTTACGGAGAGGACATCTTCTCCTGTGGTGCAGTTTCCTCCTCAGTAAGTCAGCCATGAGAGTGATTTGATTTTCTTTAATATGAGTAATTATCACTGACAGTGTTGTTTTCTATCTTCTCAGGTCGTGTCTCTGCTGATGGGATCATAGCCACCGTGGGAACAGATGTCACTTTGATTTGTAACTACAATGCCAAGTATTACGGTAAGCTGGGGACCTGCTGGGGCCGAGGACCCATCCCCAGCAGAGGCTGCTCCAACGAGGTGATCAGCTCGGACGGGTCAGCGATGGTCAGCAGGCTGTCAGAGAGGTACCTGTTCTCGGGTAACCTGGAGGAGGGGGACGTGTCTCTGACCATCAGGCAGGTGGAAGAGGACGACTCGGGGATATACGGGTGCAGAGTGGCGATACCGGGATGGTTTAATGATCACAAACACCAACATACTCTCACCGTGATGGCAGGTGAGACCAATACAAACTCAGAGAGAGTCAAAGGGATGGTTGGAAAAGTAAAGATCACAACAGGGGTGGAGCATGTTGGTCTTTTTCATGTTTATTGTTTTTTTATTTATTGCCTTAAACTTTTTCTTGAAATTGTATTTATTATGATGTGTGCTGCTGACCTCTAGGCCAGGTCACCCTTGTAAATGAGATTCTGATTTTAATGGGAACAAAATGGTTAAAGAAAGGTTAAATGAAAAAATAAAATGAGACAAGAAAGAAGTGATTAGACTTTGGTGTTGATCCGAATTCTGATGCAGATCTTTGACCTTGTGAGGCACTGACGGCTTTGAAGTTATCAAAACTTGGTTAGCATAAACTAAATAAAACACTGATTACCAAAACTGCATAAACTCAGGTCTTAGCAAGTGTGTTTGTATCATTTTAAATAAAAAATGTCCATAACAGTTTCTCAAATTTCATATTTATTTAACTAGTCCAGATGAATATCTTATGACAAGGAATAAAACGCTAAATTAAAGCACTGAGTTTTTTGTATTTATAAGAAAATATGTGAAACAAGTGAAATAGTCCTCCATAAGGGTCTTAAATTCAGGTACAATCACTATTTACAATAACTCATCTTGTTTTCAAGACCAGCAAAGTTGGTCTTTTCTCATTTTCTCATTTAATTTCTGTTTTTATATATCAAAATAAGTTGTGAAGCTGAACATGTCAGGAAATTTTGACTTAAAATAAGTCTAGTGAGATTTTCAGACTTGAAATTAGACACATAAACTTCCTCAGATTTTGGTTTTTGCACCGTCTTTCTATGAAAATCACTACACTTGGTCTGGTCACTTTGTGCCCGGACCCTGCATTTGAGTATTATTTTAGCATTATTTCAGCTCATTCTCTCCATTTTAGAATATGCATTTTTTAAATTTATTTTATTTTTAAGCTAATTCATTCAGAGTCAGTTGCAGTAGCGATGACTTGTGTGGGCTGGCATGTTGCTCAGAAACAACTATCTGTGTGCATGTTATATGTTTGTACTGACAACACAATTTTACCTCTGGGACACTAATAAAATTGAATCTTAATCTGAATGTGCACAGAAATGAATATCTGGGACTATTTTATTTTGATATTGTCTGTTAAAAATATTTAAGCTTATGTTTATTTGTACATGTTTCCTTGTAGATCCATATGGGGGCTTCACTGTTTAAACTTGAAGGAATCCAAATAAAAATGGACAGGGACCACTGTATTAATGCATAAATCTACTCATTGTTTCACCTTTACAATTATTATTTTACTTTCTCCTCAGTGCGCCCCAACCCTCTGAAGGTAGAGACGAGGGAGGTGAAGGAGAGAACCATCACGGTTCAGTGGACTCATCCGTTTGATGGAGGCAGACCCATTACGCTGTACAGGATTGATCTGAAAAATAAAATGGGTGAGCACCAACAAACATCCTTAAACACCTTAGCTTTATACATCTTTAAAATTACACCATGGAGTATGAAATCTTCTCTCCTGCTGCAGCATCCTGGGACACTGCAGTGAGAACTGAAGTCTACAACCCGGACCTGACCCAACTCACTCTGGTGGATCTGCGTCCAGCAAAGACCTACAACCTGCGCATGTTTGCAGTCAACAACGTGGGAATGAGTGAACCAAGCAATGTCCTGACAGTCACCACCAACGAAGGAGGTGGATACGAGCGTTTTATGGAAGTTTGGCCCAAATATTCACTAAAATCATCATTTCTTCTTTTATTAACTACACATTTGTTGTTCTCCCTTCAGCTCCAGAAGGTGCTCCTCTGGACATGAAACTCGTAGCTCTGACCTCTCGCAGCATCAAAGTCTCCTGGAAGGTAATGTCTCCATTTTTACACCTTTTTTCAGACACCGTCGAACAAGTTCTTCAAAGTTTCCCTGAAGAATGTGATAAAATAGGCGGCTGAGAGCATAATATTGAATCTAAGTTGTAACTCTGGATGCAGCCACTTCAGTTTTCCCCTCACAGCCAAATGCCAGCCAAGTTTCATCTAATGTGGGTCTAAATATGTTTTTTTTTTGTTTTGTTTTGTTTTTTGTTTGCTTTTACTCTTTTTCTGTACTTAGTGAAATTTTCCACAGTAATCAAAATTTTCTGTTTAACTTTACGTTAATCCAATATAAATAATGTACAGAATATTCTTCACCAGAGATGAAGTTAATGAATTTGATAAATGTTTGAAATGTGGAATTATGGATTCACTTATTCATGCATTTTGGGATTGTCATAAAATTCAGAAAGTTTGATTGGAAATTGAGAGCTGGCTATCAGACACTCTGAAAATCAAATGTAGTTTTAATGCATCAATTTGCTTCTTTTATGATATTTTAAATAAGACTGTGCACTAAACTCTCAAAGCAGGATTGTTGTATTCTCCTCTCAGATATTACAGAAACTCATTTTCAAACATTGGAAATCCCCCCCTCCCCCTCACTTACTACTCACTGGAAAGAAGAAGTGATATATTATGCAACTATGGAGAGGACAGTAGCTTTTGACAAGAACAAAATAAATGAAATTATATGGGGGAAAGTATTGCAAGGGCTTAGCTTATAGAAATTCAAGCCATTCATCTCTCTCTAGTTCATTTTCCTGGAGGTAGAAACTTTTTATGTTGAAAATTAGTTTTTTATCTTCTTCTTTCCTCATGGACTAAAAAAAGGGAGGAAAAACTACGGTGTAAGGGTAAGAGGAAATTTAAAGGAAGTACCTATTATAAAGTAATGAAATGCAATTTATTGAAAAATAAATATTAAAATGTGGATAGGAAAATTAAGTAATGAGATTGAGCTTGCTTGTTTATTTATTTACTTTAATTTCTATTTTATTTTCCTGTGTTGTGTGGATATGTGAACAGTGTCTATATCGTCCTGGTTGGTTTGTTTTGCTTGTTATTTTGTCTCATTGAGAGCATGTGTGTGACATCTGTCATTTTTCACTCGTTGATCTGTTATTCAGAAAATGAAAATAAAATATTACAAAAAAAAAAAATTTACATGTCCTGCAAAATATAAGTAGTAAGTGTTACATGTATATCATACCATCGCAGGGATCTCAATAGAGCCATGAGGGTGGACAGATCTCTGAACTTTCCTGTCATGGACCAGCCAAGACTCTGGAAACTGGGGAAAATTTAAGAAGCTCCAGATATGTTAGCTGTCTTAATGGTTTAGCTGAGTGTATCCTAAAATGTGTTAGACTTCAGTGTCCTAGCAGAGGAAATGTGGTCCTCCCTGTGCCCATCCCTTAGAATAGAGTCTTACTAAAGTCCTTGTGTCTTTTTAAGTGTGTTTATCTTCTCTTGACCAGCCTCCCAGACCTGACCTCAGAAACGGCGTCCTCCGGAGCTACAGCATCAGCTACAGAGAGTACGATCCAAGTGGCAGACAGTTCAAACGATGGCAGCACTTAAGTGTGACGGCCACAGCAGAGGTGGAGAGCGTCGTCCTGAGCAACCTGAAGCCCTCTTCCATGTACGGAGTCCTGATTCAGGCCAAAACCAACGCAGGGATTGGGCCTGCATCCACCGCCCCGCTCTGCAGCACTCTGGATGAGGGTAAGAGGGCGAACATGGGAGAAGAACTTAAAAAAACGTGACTTAGTTAACTTTACAGAACCAGTTAAACTGAAACAAAACTGATTTTTTGTTTTTAGTTCACCAAACTTCAACAACATCAGCTCCAGGTTCTTCTTCCACCGCTGCCACACGGACACAGGACAGTACAAGCTCTTCTACACGTAGGTTTTTGGACCAAAAATAAATATTTCTAATGATTTGACATTATTTTAGAAGAAAATTTTCTGACTTAGAGCTGTTTTTTATTCATCTTAAGCTCACACAACCAAAGCTGTGGAGGATCATACGGCTGCTACAGTGTGGGAAGAAGAAACGACGAGTAGAACAGCAGGTACTTTTTCAGTGATTAGGCTAAAAAGCTTTTAAAAACCAGTCCATTGCTCTTCTGTGTCATTTACAGTCACTTACTTACAGTCTGAAAGTCCCAAAATATGTAAGATCTAATTTTAAAAATGCAATAATGGATCTAAAACACATACATTTAAAACAGTCTAGGCAGCACGGTGGCACTTCGGGTTCCTCTCACTGACCAAAAAACATGTTAAATAGGCTGGTTAGTGACTCCGAATTACCCTTAGGTATGAGTATGGGCATGAATGGTTGTCCATCTCTCTTTGTGGCCCTGTGATCAGCTGGTGACCAGTTCATGTTGTACCCCACCTCTCACCCAAAGTCAGCTGGGATAGACTCCAGCCCCCCACGACCCCAAAAAGAGATAAAAATGGATGGAAAGATAGATAAGACACTTTGAATCTATGTAACTCAAATACATGTTGCAGTACTTCTTCTTACCACCAGAGGACACCATATGATACTGGGCCCCTTTGCTTGACTTCAGTGTCTGATGACGAGTCTTGTGTCTCAATTTTGAAGTCTAATCATTTTCATTCATTTATGTTTTTACTGGCAGGTCTTTGAACCCTTCCTAAAGAATAATTCTAATAAAGTCATACTATGAATTTGTTTGTTTAATTTGAGTTACTTATAAAGAACAGGCTATCAATATCTGAAACAGTGAATATAACAAATCAAATTCATGTTTACTTACTTTATGTCAAAGGCGGGCTGTTATCACGATGATCCGTTAATGCGGTGACAAGTTGAGCAAAGCATGCAGGATAAGAGGGAAAGAGCGAGCTGTATTTTCAGTTCAGTTTAAAGATTTGTCTTTATTCAGACTTTGTATTGAGTTTAGGAGATTTATGGACATTTTTCATCGATGTGAAAAACAATTTAGACCTCTTTTTGATCTACTTCAGAAACGAAAAGTCTTGAGTAACGTGGGAAATGTGTTTTCTAGAATAATGCATGAAATATATCTGGAATTTCTTTTTCTGTGCAGTAACAACAAAAACGGTGTCAGTTCTCAGTTATATGCTTAAATGGGCTATATGCTTATTCCTTTCAATTTAAATAAACAAATGAATTTAATTAATTGATTCAAAGACTCTGCAGTGGCTTCAAGCTTCCAAAGAACCACTGCTGAGTGGGTCTAATACACACAGTCCAAACAAAAAGCAGCCGAGGATCCAGTGTCACTTCTGAAATTATTTACCAAAAAACCAAAAGATTTACACTTGTAGCTTAACAGATTTAAGTAAACGAAAAGTTACCATCAGCGTATCTGAACAAACTTTTCTGCTCCCACTCCCAATACCCTGGCCAGTTGTCACTAATCACCTTGAATTACCTGAAGCAGGCAGCAACTCAGGGACATAGGGATGGGGAGTACGGTAAAAACAACTCTGTCAATTCATCATTTCAAGTGAACCAAAGTTTAGTCCCATTAGGTTTTACAAATGATTTCAAATTAAATGTCAACTAAAAGTATTGACAATTAATCCCAACAGATGCTTGAGGCAGTTGTACCATAGATTAAATTCATTATTTAAATTAGATATCTTTTCAGCCCCAACAGACTCCAATTGTGATTCTTGACGTGCTTGAAATGCTGTTTGGAATGAAAGATGAATACAGCAGAAGTCCGAGAGCACAATCCCCTACCAAGGCACACAAATGTGGGCGATGTTAACAAGTCTTTTAAGAAACTTCATGGATCCACATCTGTTTTCTGATCACAACTAAAAACTGTTAAGTTGTAAATTTCTTCATTGGTGTTGTTTGTGTCGTCCAGTGCCCCCAGATCCCCCTATGGTTGAGCTTAAAGAGGCAAAAGGCAGCACGATCTCTCTGTCATGGACTCCTGGGTTTGAAGGAGACAGCCCCATAATGGGCTTCTACCTCGAGTATAAAGCAGTGAACGGTATGAGGATGCTTCTGAAGAGAACTGAATATTTGTCACTGTAAAGTAAAAATGATTTTAACTCAGTGATATTTTGAATATATTCTCCACAGCCTCATGGGACAACACAAAGACAGTCGTCGACTTTGGTGCTGACCAAACGGAGGCCACAATAATCGAGATAAATCCGTTCACATACAACATCCGCATGTTTGCCAGGAGCAGGGTGGGCATCAGTCGAGCGAGCAACATCCTGACCATCACCACAGGACAACCAGGTGACTGATTCACTGGTTCCTGCTTTCAGTTTCACTCTGTTGTCTGAGCCAGGATCATAAAACTTGGAAATCTACACCACACACAAACATGCTCCTGCCTCAGCTTAAAACAAAGGCTTTGTTGGGCTTTATGTATTCGAATAATTCTGCTTGTATTGTGTTTCTATATGTAGCAAAAGAAATTAAACTTTCTCGTTGTTGTTGTGCCTGACAGGTCAACAGACTGATGCCCCCCTCATCACCATCTCTACAGACACTCATGCTGCTGTAAGTAAAACCAAAGGCTGTTGCAGACAAACTCGCGGTGTGGAGTGTTCAAGTCCTTCTAAAGCAGCGAGACTCCAAACCGTAAAAGTTCTTAAAGTGCTCCAGTTCACTGTGGAAAACTCAACAACATCCCTCAAATTCATGCTCTGACCCAGAAAATGGCTTCCAGTTCACAATTTCATTAACTTGTCATTTTTGTACAGCTGTGACTGAAGTCCAAGTGGGGCACTGCTTCAGTTAACTCTTACAACTCCAGGTCTTTTTTTTTTTTTTTTGCTATTTTCTGTCTACCTACAAATGTTTTTTATTAAAATAAGTTATGTAGAACCACAGCTTTTCGAGCACAGTCATGTTAAAGAAGTCCTTTTCAGGGGTGTTAGAATATTTATGCCGCAATAACGTCAGATTTATTTATTAAAAGTTGTATAATTATTGCAATAAAGCCAGTACACAAAAATCACAACAAAATTTAAGTCTCTCAGAACTTCACATAAATCCCACTCTGAATTTGTAAGTCTTTCGTATCTGCAAACATCTGAAGACTGCAAAAACACTTGCAGCATAAACTATTATCATTTTTACTTTTATTTCTCAAGACGTTTAATTTTCCATTTGGTCATTAGAATCAATCTTGGGAGCAGTTTTTGCCCCTAAAGTTACAGAGGGCAACACTGCATTATTCACACTGCTCGGGTGCATTGTATTGGTCAATAGATGAACGGGAAACTGCCTCTTATCTATGGGTCAGAATGTACGTCTTACTACATCACTGATTCATTTTTTTCCTTAACAATAGGATGACAAAATCTTTCACAAATTTATCACCTTGGATCAACAAACATAAAATACCAGAATAAAAAAACTGCATTCATGGCTGGATCAAAATAATTCTGTGAGGGTTATATCTGACAACATGAGTGGTGCTGCTGTTTTAATTTTAAGGTTCAAGTGTCTTTTGTTGCTCCAGACAGACTTGTTTGATTGGAAACGTTCCAGACCCCTGCCTCAAGTAATGAAAAAATACATAAAAAAGCCCAGGGCACACACAACGACTTGAAAAAAGGTGAATTTGAGAAAGCTGCAGTGGCTGCACTAACACTGAAGTTTGATGTCAAGTAGGGGGCAACAAAATATCGTCCCAGTGGCTTCACATGGCCCACAGGCTGCGAGTTTGAGACCCCTGCTCTAGATGATACTCACCGTTATGTGAAAATGTGCAGCAGCACCGGTCTAGAAAATGGACTTGGACTTAAACTGGGACAGGCCTCTATTTAAGACTTTGCTCTGTTATTGTGGTTGGTTTGTCTGAAGAATAAAACACACTTGAGTGAATTTGTTGGTTTTGTGAATGTAGAAATAATAAAGTTGTACAGTACTTACTCTTCTTGTATGTTTTGTTCCAGGCCAGAGCTGATGAGGGTAAGAATGGAGGAAAACTGGCCGCCATCGTGTTACCTGTGGTGCTGGTGGTGTTGGCTGTAGCCGTAGTGACCGCATGGCAGCTCCGACGTGAGTGTTCGATAACAGAGTCAACTTCACAGTCTGAAAACACCTCCTAGGGTTGTAACAGCTCATTCTGTGTTTGTAGGAATAAAACAGAAAAAGGGCGGCCTGACCTTGTGAGTATTTTCTGCTTTTTAAGCATTTATTTAAAGATTTGACCTCAAATCCCTGAACCAGTGGATGTTTCTGTTCTGCAGGTGGCTGACAGGTGGAGCTATAAGATACAAAGGATCTGAGTCACTACAAGAGCTCTGAAACTCGTAGTGTTTGTAGCTCTGTAGCACTTCAGTCTCAATAAGCGTTGTTTTTATTTTTATATTCTTCATTTTTTAAATATGCAAAATAATGTTTTGTGTGTCTGGTAATTATATGATGTTATTGAGGGGAGAAACTAAACATGCTACTTTATTCAGCTCTTCCTCTCAGTTAGTTTGAGTCACCAAAGAACAAATATTGATTTTTTTTTTTTTACAGAATTTAGTTAAAAAAAGTGAAATTCCTGCTTCAGTGTGCTCTTAGTGATAAACAGAATGATCATTCCTAATATGCCTCTGTGGTGGCTTTTTGGTAAAAGTAATAGAAACTGTGTGATTTCTCTATAGATGAACATTATCAAGAACTATTTTAGAGGTCATATTGTGCTTTTTGAGTTGGATGTGCTCTTTGGTGTGTTTAACATGTCTCTTCAGTGTGATGGAGCACCTATGTGAACAAAGAAACAAAATCAGCGACATTAAACATTTTTTTTTTGTTGTTTTCGTGTCTTGCCTCACTCCTGAGTCCATGACAAGCAGATCGACACCATTCTGTAGACTGTGTGTGCAGTAACAAGGACGAGACGGGCAGAGCTCATTCACCACTAGGCCACTTTCACATGTGGTCCTAAATCAGATACATATCTGATGTTTCTCAAAGCGACCTCACTCCGTATGGTTGTCAAATTTTATCCGATGGACCAAACAATTATGTATTAACTTTGTCAGTGAAGCCCCTCACGTCACAGTCCCACCACTTCTGACTCAGACTCACATCCATTCATCCCTCTGTACAGAGGCAGCAGTCACTGCTCCACAGAAGGCCATCGTTAAAATGTACGCTCTCTTCTTTCTCAGTCTTCCTCTTCTCCTCATCACTTTATCATAATTTTTCAGCTTTGATTGCACGAAAACTGACACACACACACTGACATGTCTAGCATCCATATTCACTCTGTAAACAGCGTGCTGCGTGTGATGTCACGTCTTCTTCTGCACATGTTGGTCACTTCAGGGCTTGAGATGTTTCATTCTGAAGTCTGATGAAAGTCACATTTAGATTATAATGTGAGCAACAAAAATCAGATTTCAACAAAAAAATGAGAATTGAGCAGGGCCAATGAGCAAACCACTGCGGACGTGCTTGTAAGTAGGTCAACAAAGCAAAGCAGGTCCGCAGTGGTTTGTACCTGCTCCCCGCAGTTTAGTATAATATGTATTTCTTTCGAAAATTACATAAGGTGCTAATCTTTGTCTGAAAATAGATAATGTAACATAACACAGTTTAAAAAAAAAAAAAAACGAGTCACAACAAGCACACAGAGTTGCTAAAGAGTTTATCTTATGACTGTAGAGGCAGGCTAACGTTAAACGTTGAAGCTGTTTCTCAACATGTGTACTTAAGCGAACTTCTGGACTTGCAGACTCGTGATACGTCATCAGTCACAGCCGAGATTCTGTTCCAATTCAAAGTCCACATTGAAACAAGTTCAGTTCACGTACCCAGATGTGGACTCACCCTGCCCCTTTTACCAAGTCTTCTACCAAACGTAACCCCAGCCCTAACCCCACAACCCTAACCCTAACCCAACAACCCTAACCCTAACCGGACTTTTCGCAGCTACAATCCCACAATGCAATTCACACCATTCAGCAGGAAACTCCAACATGACGCACAAGTGCACAAGTGCACAATTGTAAGTAACCTCTGTTGTCGCATACAATTATGAATAAGTTACGATAAAAAAAACATCCACACAGTTTTGTCTTTATTATAACACCATATGCAGTTAAAATATGCATTTATTTGTCTTGAAATCATTTTTCGCAGTTTAGAACAGATGTTCCTTGTAGAAAAGCGTGTGTGTAAATGTCAGAAAACATTAAAATCAATTTAAATCAGTCCAACAATTGAATCCACAGACTCAAAGCTGATAACTTAACTTTGCTTTGAAAGTTTATTTTGATCTTAACCTGAATAAAGTTTCATTTTAAGTAAAATCCCCAGTCTTTACTTTACAAATGCATGGCTGACCATACCTTTCATAGAGTTGCTAAACTAAATTTATTGTGACAGAAAGAAACATAACATATTGGACTTTGTGCTCGGAAGTCACAGAAATGTAATATACCTGTCACTGAATATGATTAAGTTACCTTTCAATTTTTCATTTTCAAACTATATATATGTATAAAAATATATATGTATATGTATGTATATACACACACACACCATATATGAAAGAGTTCAACAGAAAGAAACTACTGCCAATTACATTCACAAATTTGTGAAAAAATACAACATAATAATTTAAAGATTATTCACAAAAAACAATAAATGTAGGATCTGACAGAATTGTATATATATATATATATATATATATATATAATATATATATTATATATATATACACATATATATATATACATATATATACATATACATATATATACATATATACATATATGTGTGTATATATATATATATATATATATATATATATATATATATATATATATATATATATATAAAAATATATATATATATATGTGTATATATATATATATCTATATATATATATATATATATATATATATATATATATATATATATATATATATATATATATATATATATATATATATATATATGAAGATTTTTCTTTATTTAATGCATTTAGTCTGAATGGTACCATTGTGAAAAGTCCATTTAACCCATTTATGGCAAATATCTGAATTTCAGTCTTGATGTTTTTCTTAACATAACTGAATTTGACTTGGGGGCCGCATTGATGAGGTGGAGGGCTGCATGTGGTCCCCTGGCCACCAGTTGCCCATCCCTGATCTACAGGATGCAGTTTACTGGTCCATTTAACAGCAGATAGAAAGGGTTTGGGGAGGGCAGAGCCTTTCAAAAACGTTTGCAGAAGGTGATTGGACGATTGCTCTGTCAATCACATCCATTATGGCCTCATTAGATGATGAAGTAGGCCGACACTGCTGCCCAGGATTAAAGACCAAGACAAACCTGTCAGGAGAGCTGTGAAAACATCTCCGGTGTCGTTCTGTGTTCCTCCTATAATGAAGGAATGTTGTTTAGTTCTGATGAAACCATCACTGCTAATGTCTTCATGAGCAAACATCGGAGACAGCAGTGGTTTTTGACCCCTTTGTCCTCTGAGGCCCCCCAAGTTCACCCCCACCCACCCCCTGAAGACCTGCATGAAAGCAAAACTGACACAAAGCTTTGTGAAATAAAAACCCATGTCAGTTGTTTCATGTTTAAAAGGTAAAATGGGCTTCAACACAAAGACCTTTAAAGAAAGCATCCTCTCAGTGTGAACCTCCTGTTCCTACGAGCAGGCCCGTCCCCTTAGGTTGACAGCCAAGGCCTGACAGGCTTGCAGTCAAGTCTGCTGTCATCACACTCATGCATAGTTCCTTTCTCTTTCCTGGTAAAGGACACTGATTGGTCAGTGCCTCTGCAGACTGAGCCCTGATGAACCTTCCTTTACAGACATTGAATCAGGCAGATCTCGATGCTCTGCAAGGTTTGATCCTAAGCTGCCCAGATTCTGACCTTGATAACCTCTGCCAATGGGGTTATGTTTTTGCCGGTGTATGCTTGTTTGTCTGTTTGTTTGTTTGTTTGTTAGCAGGATTATGCAAAAACTACTGGATGGATTATGCTGAAATTTTCAGGAGATGTTGGTAATGGCCCAACTTAAAAATGATTCAATTTTAATGGTGATCCAGATAACTGCCATTAGCAAATGATAGTTTTTCTCAATAACAGTCTAACTAATAATGATATCAACATGATTCTGAGTGCTAGGTGTGAGTTTTCAGGGTCATGAATACTATTATGATGGAAACTTTATCATGCAACTATTGCTTATAGATATAACAGCAATATGTGAGCTACCTTGATCGACTCGTGGTTTGCGCTCTCCGAGTGCTTTCTAGTTTATGTATAGCCTGACACAATACACAAACGAAATTATTTTAGAGGGCCTCCTGGGCCAAAACCTTACATCTGCCAAACTGAACAAAAATCATGCTCAAAACAGTTCAGATTTTTTACAAGACTCAAAATAAAATTACTAACTCTGGTGCTAGTACACTTAAACTGCGTGCTGCCCCTGTAAAAATAAACAATAAAAAGAATTAATGAACAAAATTAAAAGACTAAACATAATAATAATTAAAGTGAAACTGAAAAACAAAAAAGCAGAAAACTAAAAAGATCCCAAACTATTATAACCATTGTGTCAAGAGACTAAAGACTGAGCCTTTTTTATTATTGATTATTTAAACACTGCTACTGATACTATTGACATATTTTCCAAAAAGATAATGAGAAAGATGATTAAAAGTGACTGATAGATATTTGATTCTCTTTATTCTCGCTCTCAATCACCCCCAATCCCCATTTTCAGCCACAAGAGGGCGCCAGAGCCCTTTCAGAGACCTCACCTGTGTCCCTCGCTCGCTCTCTCAGATCTCACCTCATCATCCTCAGAGCCGGTCCTCAGGGGCAGGCTCTGCAGCCAGCTGGATTTCCATCCATCTGTCCTGTAAATCTCTTAATTGTCCTCATTAAGGAGATGAGGAAGAGGAGGCGATGTGATACCTCTGAGGAGCTTGGAGGCAGCTGCCTGTGAGGGAGTCTCTCCCACTAATGGGCGATCCCAGGAGGGGATACCTAAGCTCCAGCCTCAGCGGGGACCACAGGAGGGATCAGTGTTTGTATGTGGATGAAGGGCTGTTTGAAAAGGGGGCTTCCACCTCTTTATCTGCTTGTTTGGATGTCTGACAAACAAGAAATAAGCAGGAGCTGTTTTGGTTGTTTCTGCATTCGCGTCCTTAATTGTTACACTTCCTGAAACCGAAGTGATTGTCCAAAGTTGTGTAAATATTGTTGAATGCTGGTTTGCCGTGGTGACCCATCAAAACTCAGAGAAGATGACGCACAAAGCCACAGTTTGCTGTGTGACCATGGCCTCTAAACAAAACTCCACCACATCCCTCCTCTCTGAATTTCCTCTTGTGTCTGGACCCTCACTTCCGCTGCCCTCCGTCCTCTTCTTCCATGCTTACACTAACTCCAGAGCCTTCCTGCTGCATCACTCTACCTCTCCATCCCCCTCTCCTCATCCATCTTCCCCTCTGCTCAGTCTCCACTGATCGCACTGCTTGGCACTTTCATAAACAGAAGGAAAGAGGCAGGGAAGGCTTTGGGAAGTCATAGTTTGGGGGCTTTGATGAGGTCTCTTTGATTGGCCACAGAGCCAAAAACTTATTTTACTTCCCAGACCACCCTCCCAACTCTCTTGAGTTCACTTCAGACCAGGCCTGCCACCATAAACCACACTAAACAACAAACCAGTAGTCTCTACAACAAGGATGTGGAGTTTGGGAACAGTCAGTCCTTCTGACCTGAAATCGATTAAGGTTGTGTCATCGCCAATGTTGGCTCACCCGCTCTCTTTAAACATCTCATTCTGAGGACAAACATCCATTAAAGCAGCAGCACAGACTCCACATGCAGACCATGCTGTGCTGTGTCAGCGTTATCTGCTACAGGCCTCTGTGCAACACTTTATGATATAACTACACAATATTAACTCTTGCTAAAGCATGAGTAAATACTTAGCTTTTCATCCAGCAAGTTTTATAATTTTTCGTGTCATTTTAAAATGGCTTTACAGGATTTTTAATCCATTAGGAAACACTTTATAGAAGGGCTATAGGCCTACAGTATTTTTGACTAATGCTGGGGTCAGACTACATCATTTATGCAGGATTATAGCCTGACCTGACAGATGTAGGGTTTGTAAGCCCATCATCAGAGCCGGCCCTACACAATGTGACACTGTAGGTGAGATTTTATATGGTGCCCCTTTCATCAGCAATTTACATATGCTTACAAAACAAAACAAATAGCATTGTTTTTACCATTGTCTTTAATTTATACGATAACATGTCACCCAATTAACATGCTGAACAAATGACAAATCATAAAAATCTGAAATACTGTATAAATACCCCTAACACAAAATGAAGTGAATAAATAATAATAGTAGTAATAAAATATAAAGAGAGAGACTTCCTTGATGTTATCATTTGTAGAAATATTAATTAGGCATTGCTTTACATTTGAATCAACGTAAGCTTTTCCATTGTAAGAGTTAATCGTGGCGCAGTGGCCCCCAAGAAGCCTTGGTGCCCTTACCATTTGCCTATACTGCCTAATTGCAAAGCTCTGACAAAGAGCATCTCTGCCCTTCTGAAGAGGAGCAAACAAAGACTGTAAACAGAGGAATGTTGGAGAGGAACAGATTCAACACGGTGAGTGATTGCGCATTATCATCAAACGAACATATCGTCAACATAACGTCTGTAAATACAAACAGAAGTACAGTACTAAATACAGATTGTCTGTTTGTGGTCTTCAGTGTCGTCACTCCTCCTCCCTCTGTCATCACATCAGTTGTTACATGCAGTGTTTACACATCAACGAAAATGTCAGAAAACGGGGAGTTTTTGTTGCGTTTGCGCCTTCTGTTTACACAAGAGCGGTGCCCAAAGTGTCTGAATCCACAAACTCTTGAAACTGGGGTCCAGAGAGAAAAACTTTGGAAATTTTTTCAATTTCGTCTCCGTGTAAACAGGAATCAGGGTTGTCAGGGAAAACAGTGGCGCACGGCGCATGTGCAGTATTCTTTCAGATAACGGCAGCATGCGCAACTAGGAACAACAACAACAGCTATGGCCGACTACTGAGCAACATGTGTGCTGCTAACTGTGTTTGGATTGTTATCACTCCTCCAACAAAATATGGATTTGCAGCATCAATACTCTGACCCGCGGAGACGCATTTGTTATATTCGTCAAGGACACTGCAAACTTACATCGCCAACTACTGGCCTGGCATGCACGCTTCCACGTTTTCAGTCGTTCTCGCTGATCCCTGAACAGAAGCAAGAAATGGAAAAGCAGGAATTAAACTTTTTAATAAAAATTAATAGAATATGTACAATATGCACAAGATAACAGCTGAGAAACAAAGTGACACAAACAACAAGACGAACAAAGTGCATGTACAGTTGGAGGATGATACTGTCCTCCTTAATCAACTTATCTTAACTTATCACAGATATTTGTATTTGCTCCCCTCATTACCATTCAAATTCTGAAAATATGACCCTCTGGCAATGTTGCCCTCTTGATTCACCAAAGTTGTCCATCCTTGCTCTAAAGGATGACGAGTTCATGCTTCACTGTGGCTAAACGTGTGCAGTCATTAGAAAGTGTCTGGGGTATCAGCGTGAGTCTGCAGGTGGGACAGGGAGAATACGGGGGGGTTGGGTCATAATAATGTCACCATTAGAAATGGGGACAAAGTTAGCACTGCCATAAATCATGAATTATGGTTTTTGCCACATCAAGGCACCAGCGCTCAGGAAACAGAGACTGAAGCGTACCACACACACCAAAGGCTGAGCTCCACAGGAGGGGGCTGGTCTGCAGGCCTCGCTGCCCCACAACGGATGCTCGGCCCTGGGCCCAAGGAGCTGCCAGATGTTGGCCCTTCTGGAGAACCTTACGAGTTTGAGAACAGCCGAGCAGATGCAGGGTACTGAAAGGAGCAGAAATGAAAGGAAGCAGGGGACACAGACGTGATTCATGGAGGCACGTAGTGCGCTGGGGTTTGGCCTACTTACCGATGAAAGAAGCACTAATTGAATCAATCTTTACCCAAACCCCCTGCAAACTATTCAAAGAACTTTTCATCTTGTTAGAGCTGAAACACTCCTGTCTGTGTACAAACAGAAACAAGACAAAGCAGCTCTTTAAAAATCTGATTCATGAGTTTTTAAGAGCTTAAAACAATCTGACATCAGAACCGATGAGAACAAACTGAGAATCTCAGAGATCTGAAGATCAGCCTGAAACAAACTTCCTCATTTATCAAGAGATGTGTCGGAGAGTTTGTGTGTTGATGGGATCTTATTAGCCGACCTGAGCCAGATGGAAAGCAGCACACATATTTGAAGGTCAGACATAACCGTTACCATAGAGACATCACCAAGTAGACCAAGTAAACCAAGTATAGAGTAGAACAGTGCCATCATTTCCTGACGGGTGCCTTCATCCACCAGAGTGTGAGCACTTTTTCATGGCCGTTCATTTGTCCGGCTGTTATGTCGCTCTGTGCTATGTTACTAAAATTTTCTGTCCTCTGTCTTTTCTCTTCTGTCCTCTGTCTTCTGTCCTCTGTCCTCAGTCCTGCTTGAATCGGCTCTTGCCCCTGACCCACCATGTGAGGGACCATCCCAAGTCTCTGTATCTGCTTGAAGGGCGAACACTGATTGGACGCCACAATGCGGAGGACTTCTGTGAACCTCAACACATCAGTGCAGTAATCATGGAGGAAAAGACGGACACTATGGACACTTTAAAAACAGATTAAATATCTGATAAAAATCTCAAATGTCACTAAAAGGGCAAAGTTGAGATCTTTCTACACACATCAAATTATGACAGCCAATTTCCCCATTAAGTATTAGCGACTAAAAACAGAAATAGATTTATTTGACAGTTTTATTTTGACATATGAATCATAATTTTGATTATAACCCCCGTCCTATGTTAAAAGATGAAAAAAAAAAAGTCAATTCCTATACTTATTTCTTTAAAGACTCAAAAGATTTATATCCAGGACCAAAATTCAAAGTTCCAACAAAAGGTCAACTTTGAACAACATCAACAAAAAGGAACAGCGTCAGTGTTTTTTACACTGCAGTGACAAAATGTGGACTCCACATTGATTAAAAACTTTTTTTTTAAATGTGTAAATGGAAAAAAAAGGTCAAATTCCTCATGCAAATGTGGTCCAAGAATTAGAAAACAGAACAAAAACAAAAAATACAAGTGCTCAAGAAATAAATGAATAAATAATGAAACACAACAGCCCATGATTAATTTACGCCTTTAGAAAGGAGTGGGAAGAAGTAAAAACTAATTCAAACCCATCCCTTCTCCACTGATTATTAGTAATTAATTATTCTGTGTCCATTGTTATTACATTACATTTCATTATCAAATGTCACATTTATGCGTTTAAGAGAGAAAGCAATCCTGAACTTTCTATGTTTTAATAACCTTATTATATTGAAGTTAATCTGGTTTGAAAAAACAAACAAACAAACAAACAACAAAAAAAGAATACCGAAATCATTTATTTCTTTATGTTTTTTTAATGGAGAATACAAGTGTATGTAGTAGGTCTTTAACCAATATGATATTTTAATGCTAAAATATAAATATTATTATCAATGAATTTTATACATTTACTGTTAACGAAAAACAGAAAAATTGGTAAGGCATATTTTTGTTTCTTGATTAAGATGTCAAATCACAGTTATTTACTTGCATTCCTGAACAAAAAAAAAAAAAGTTTTAGTTGTTTAATGTTATGTTTGATTAATTTCTGACTTTTCAGAGAAGCCCAGTGAGTGTCTCAAATTTGGATCTAATGTCCAATAACAATAAGATTTTCAGTTTTAAACATATTTTTGAAAGCTATCTGAAATACTTATGTTTTCTCGTTTTTATGGTAGGCAGTCTAGCAAATTTGTATTTCTTATGCATTGAATCTCTCTCTCTCCCTAAACATTAAAAATCAAGTCCCCTTACATAGTAGACATTGTAACAAACAAAATTTTGTATTTATGTCTCAAGAAATTTAATGCCAATTGCTCTATAAGACAAATACGATGTTAAACAGAAGAAGAAAAAAAAAAAAAAAACAGCTTAAAAAAATCCTATTTTTTCTATGAAATCCATACCTGATGAGTGTATCTCGTGTGTTATTGCAGACTTTTTAAGCTCTAAAATACAGTCTGTCAATCAAGCATCTCAAACTACAACTAAAACAAAAAATCTATCAGTACCATATTTAATCATTGTATAAGGAACATTTACATTTGTTATGTATGACATGAACACATCCAGTTACAAATCTGAGTCATACTACATAGCATGTAAACATGCACATACACACACGTTTATCATTGAAAAGGTTATATTTGATAATATAGGCTATTATCATCATTATTAAGTAAATAAATCAAAATTTGGTCGTCTGACTAAATGAGCACACTGAATTATCATGGCATGTAAACAACAAGCACATCTTGAGCGAAGTGGCAAATTTCAACCTTCCTGGAGGTCTAAGTTTCCATAGAAACACTCTAGACTTTATATTGATGTAGGAGTTCATCAAATGCTGAAAAAATGTATTTGGCAGCCAGTCATTGAGGACAGAAATAGCAATACTGACATGCTTGTTGCCTCCCTTTGCACACCCATAATCCTTAATGCTCGCAGTTATTTCCATAAACGTTTGAACATCCAAAACCATATCTCTTTACGATTCATATCACACGTCACCTCTCATTCAGGCAGCATTAAGTGTCAGAGCTTTGAACACAGGCACGGCTCCTAATCTGTTTAAATGTGCTTCCTTTTTCTGCCGCTTACACCGCTGACTTTTGCTTTTTTATACACCTGCCCAGAGGCGAGTTCTCGTACGGAGAGGCGTCAGATTGGAAGACCTCCATCGTCCTGGCAGCTGAACACAGTGGAAGTCTTGGATCTGTTCAGGGGGATTGGACCAGCTGAGCTCTGCCGTGGAAGACAAGTGGCTGGCGCTGTTGAATGAGAGGAAGAGTGAGGAGGGAAGGAGGGAAGGAGAGAGGAGGGAGGTAAAGGAGGGAGGGGGGGGTAATCACATCAGGGGGATTAGTGGCTGTTATTAATGGAGGATAAGACTCTGCTGTCACTCTCTAACACACACACACACAAACACACACACAGATACAATATCTATCTGTCCATCCATCTATCTATGAATCAATCTCTGTCATTTTATCTATCTATCTATCTATCCTCCACCCTTTTCCATCTGTTGAACAATTCACCTTTTCCCTCCTTCCATCTATCCATACTCTTCCTCCTGCCTCAAACCATTTATTCATCCATCCATATTGTCTCGTATTTCCTTTTTCTGTCCATCTATCTGTCCATCTATTCTCCCTCTATCCATCCATCCAACCTGTATCCATTTTCATACATTCTTGTCCATTTAACCATCCATCATCCATCCTTTCTTCTTTCCAGTAGCAATCCTTTCTTCCCTAATATGTCTATCATTCTTTCTTTCTTTCATTCTCTCCCCTCCCTACTTCCTTTCATCCATCTGTCCATCCTTCCTTTCTTGATCCATCTAACCCACAGCCATCCAACCATATATTAATTCTTTCAATCATGTCCATTTTGATCACCTAAATATCTATCCATTGATCTATCCTTCCTTAGCAATCATCTTTCACCTTCCTTTCAACCTGTTTTCAACCATCCTATCTATCTATCTATCTATCTATCTATCTATCTATCTATCTATCTATCTATCTATCTATCTTTATGTCCACCCCTCGATCTCTTGATTGATTGAATTATCTTTCTTTCTATCTGTCCATCTGTCTATTTATCGATCTATCAATCCAACCATCAGTTTGCTCATCTATCTATCTATCTATCTATCTATCTATCTATCTATCTTTGTATATGAATCCTATCTTCCAGCCATCATTCATTGTTATTTTCATTCTTTCATCCAATCATTCATCCTTTCTTTCTTGCTTCCTTTCATCTTGTTATCCATCTATTCTTCCTCTTATCCATCCTTTATTACCAATTCATACATCAATTCTTCCTTTTCTTCTCCTTTCTTCTTTTCATACTACAATCTATCTATCTATCTATCTATCTATCTATCTATCTATCTATCTATCTATCTATCTATCTATCTATCTATCTGTCTATCCTCCTGTTAGACTGTAATTCTATTAGACTGTCTCTTCTTCCTCGTGGCTCATGGCGGTGTGTTATGATTTTGGTTTGTAATATTCTCACTACCTACTTCATGAGGAAGAAAAATGATCCGCTCCTGTGCGCAAATTTGTGTGTGTATTTGTGTGTGTGGGGGTGTGTGTGTGTGTGTATGTGCTGGCATGCCACCCGTTGAAAGATGGCCGTTCAGTGGTGAACAAACAAGACATTTGTCTAAAGTCTTGCATCACCTGGGGGGAAAACTGAGAGTGGAAATCTGCTCTGCCAGGTTATCTTTCGTTGTTATTTTCAGCCTCTGTGTGACTCACAGGACCCAAAAGTTGTGGACAGATTAGTGCCTCCCCCTTAAAAGATCAGCAGCTGTCATTTAGGTCACTTTGACTGAAGACAGTCTTAATGAATTTAGGAATCTTAAGGCTTATTTATGCTCTGTGCAAGGTAAGCATGAAGATGATCTTTTTTTATTTATTTTATCACAAGTGCAATATCAGCGGGAAATGTCGGGGCAAATAGTCAGTGTTGGGGGTAAAGTAGTCTGTTAGAGTACTCAGATTACTTTTTGAAATGAGTTACATTGAATTAGCTTTGCAGAGGGTATGCACATGATGGACTGAAAACAGCTGTTGATGGAAAGTGAGCAGTAAAAACTTTTACTGAATGTCCACTTTTCAAAATCAAAAGTGTCATTCATTAAAGAATGAAATGTTTTATTTTCCTTGTTTTACATCTTTTTCTAATACAAATATACTGGCACCTTGGAAGAAACAGGTCAATTTAAAGGGATATGCCAACATTTTTTCTTTGCTTTCCCGTCTTGCCACACTCCAGAGTCCATGACAAGCAGGTAGACACCATTCGTTCAACTGTGCATGCAATAACAAGGGAGAGACAGGCAGAGCTCGCCCACCGCTAATTAGCTTAGCTCAAACACTGACAGTCAATGGGTAGCGTTAGCCTGCCTCTGCCTACAGTCATCAGATAAACTCTTCAGCAACTGTAAACAGTCCCATGTGTTTGTTGTGACTTGTTTTTTAACTGCGTTATGTCACATTATCTATTTTTAGACTAAGATTTTCACTTTATGTAACTTTTGAAATACATATGAAACCAAACCACAGGGCGCATGCCCAAACCACCGCAGACGTGCTTGTAAGTAGGTCAACAAAACAAAGCCTCTGTTTACGAAAGTAGAAGATTAGTACGAAGGATTATGGCTGACTTTGTAAGAGAGGATGAGGATGATTACTCTGGGGTTTATTTTCGGATGTATTTCTTTCGAAAATTACATAAAGTTGCTGAAGAGTTTATCTGATGACTGTTGGCAGAGGCAGGCTAATGCTTCCCATTGACTCCCAGGGTTTGAGCTAAGCTAATTAGCGCTGGGCGAGCTCTGCCCATTTCTTCCTTGTTACTGCAACACTGTTGAAAAAATGGTGTCTATCTGCTTGTCATGGACTCAGGGGTGAGGAAAGACCAGAAAATAAAAAAATGTTGGCTTACCACTTTAAGTGAAAGATGTGTGCTTTTGTCAAACAATGCCAGTATCTGTCAGTATCTGCAAAAAGAGCCAGTAGAATAATACTGATTAAAAAAACAAAGGATAAGCTATTATTACAAAGCCAAAGTAGTACACAAGTGTAGATTCTGGCAAATAACAGAGCTGAATCGTTAACATTGCTAAAAATGTAAATGCATTCATTGCTCTGATCATAATCATTGGTTCATATGGAGTAATTGAACCACATAATGCAGTAGATTTTACAGCCTAAATAGCAAAACAAACAAATACACACAGGCACAAGCAGATGACAGTCACAATGATCTCTCAGCGAGAAGATGTATGGGCCCGGGCTAAAGAGGCACATTTGCAGGCTCTTTCATCAGTGAGAATTCGCCTAAGCCTTGCACGGAGCCACAAAGTCCTCAGCATCCCACCGTGAGCCACAGACACAGCTGCACCACAGTTTCATCATCTGAATGGAGTTTCACAGCAGTGGCAAGGAAACTAAAGTCCCCGAGCCTTATCGCGTCACCGGAGGACCCTGGAGGTGAAGTGGTGTGTCACAAGAGCTCAGAGGTGAGACCGAGAAGCAAATAAGACAAAATCCACACATCAGAGGGAAAAACCAACAGAAGGGTGGAGGGAGTTTGAAGCAACCATAGGCTTCAGCCTGGAAATAAGAGAATTTAAAGTCTGAAATGAATTTTAAAATGTGATAGACCCAGACTGTGAGGATAAGATATGACAGATTCAACAAATTTGATCATATAAAGTGCGGTTATTGACAAAATGAAAAGACTGTTCTTCAAAAACTTAAGGACTCATTCATCAAAAGCCAGTCCTCCCTTGTCTTCGTGCTACAAATCAGTAAGTTAATCCTCCATTTCTAATGTCTTGGTCAAACACTGGATGATTTTAAGGCTGATTTTTGACCTGATTTCCTCCTCTCAGAGATTAAGGAGGCATGACCCAATACAAGCCTCATCACAACTGAGTATTTGGCCAAATAATCCTCAAGGATGTGTCGTCAGTAGAGTTTACTTCTCCAAATCTAGTCAGACCTTCTTTGATCTCCAGTCTTTGATATCAGCTCAGGCTGCCTATGGTGTACTACCTGCAATAGCTGATGAGAGTGAGCAGAAAGAGAAGCGATGTTTGCTACATTTACAACTCAAACATTTTAGCAAACATGGACAATTCACAATTTCCTCAGCCAATACTGCCACCCAAGTCTTCTATTTTTTGCAAAACAGAGCAAACAGAGGACAGCAAGCCAGAAATGTCTATAGTCAGGGTACCAATGTATAATTTATGTTTAAACATATGTGGTTGAAAAAAATGGCAGAAACAGATGGTTTGGCACTGTTCAAATAAAGATGAATTAAGATCACACTCTTACTTTGGGGATTTTAAAACTTAAAGAAGAAAACAGAATTAATGTAAAAAACAAACAAAAAGAGAAAACCTTTATTATTTTACTCAATATTGAGTTCATGGTTATTGAGCCTAATAACTCATTTATTTTGAAACATCGGTGCATCATTTCCAAATGATTAAATACATCAAATGCCTTAAACAGTAGTCACAGCTGTGTAAAAACCCTTAAGTTATTGCGAATTTTCCCTTAAAATTTATTGATTTCTATATTTTCCTTATGATGGATATCATAGGACTGATTCTACACAAATAGATTTAAGAGACCTCAGCTCTACTGAATAATGGTTAACATATAAAATAAACATTTACTCACTTTTCATTTATTTTATTTTATTTAACCTTTATTTAACCAGGAAAACCTCATTGAGATTAAAAATCTCTTTTGCAAGAGTTTCCTGGCCAAGACAGCAGCACATCCAACAGTTTTACACAAACACATGCAGTCATCAAACACATAAAACAAGAATTCAATACATTAAGAAAGAAAAAGTCACAGTTTCAGACAGCCAACTTTGCTTGGGTTGTCCAGATAAGAAAAATAAAGTGCATCAGTCAAAACATCTGCAGCCAGATGTGTCCGACTCCAAGTTGCTCAACATTGTCTTAAAAGTGTCCAGTGACACCAGATCTTTTAGTTTCAGGTTTTTTTGTAGATCATTCCAAGCATGTGGAGCCACAAACCTGAAAGTCTTTTTACAGTATGGTCATCACATTTGTGTAGAAAAATAAATAAAACTGTCTTAATAACTTTGACAAATCTCCTATAACGTAATCATCATATGATCATTTATACCACCCTAGCAAACACAGTTTGAAGCGATTTTTTGTTAAAAAGTTTAGTGTTGAAAAGCAGAGCCGGCTCCAGTGAAGATCCCTTGACAAGCAGAGCTCAAAACTCTCTGTATGACTCTAGATGAAAATTCCATTCTTTTGTTACCTACACATGAGTTTCATAGGGATGAAATGCTGTGGGTTAGGGCTGAAAAATCTATAATTTTACCATCTCAGTTGTAATGTGTGCAGCACAACAGTCACATCGCGGGACGTACAATGTCCACCACATGATTCAAAATATATTTCCAATATTCTTTCTTCATCTTTCTTTCTTCAGCCTTATGCTGGTCCTTATGAGGACATTGTAGGTATATCAGGAAACAACCCCATCTTGTTGTGGCTTAAATAATTGCAGGTAAAGGTAGCTTGCTCCTTACTGGCTGACATGATCACATGGTTTTGTTCCTACCTGAGTTCAGCCATTTTGTTTGAGAGACATGCATGAAAGTTTTACCAGTTATATCCATCGCATCCACCCATGTAGAGCTGCAGAAGAGATTTGTTCGTAAGTTAAAAATATTTATCTGATTTTTCTGAAACAGATTTCTTTTGTATTTTCATGTTTAGTTACGTGAGTTCATAGAATTAAGCTTTATCCACTAGAAACCCTGTGTATGACGATAAATACTCCATGTGCTCTCAAGTATGTAGTATACTTCCAGGTGTTACTCATTAAAGCAACATACATAACATTTTATCCTGTATTTTAGTTCAAGTTTCCCAGAGTTTGTCTGGAAAACATTGAAGAAAGAGCTGTAGGATAAAGACAATCAAGTAAACAGCCTCAACTTTACTTCGACGTCTTAGTCTGCATTCAACCTTTCAATCCTAAAACATGAATATATATATATATATATATATATATATATATATATATATATATATACACACACACACATATACATACATATATATATATATATATATATATATATATATATATATATATATATATATATATATATATATATATACATAATAGAATAGAATAAACCTTTATTCGTCCCACACAGGGAAATTTGCAATGTTACAGCAGCAAAGGGGACAACGTTGATAAAGAATAAGTGTAAAAATTGTATAAAAAAATAGCAGTATGTACACAATTCTACCAATATAAATATAAAAAAGGCTTGAATACAGAAACTAAATAGCAAATCCTGTAAGGATTATTTACACATTCACAAAGTAATTGCACATGAATGAATTGCACATTGTCAAGAGAGTTAGCACAGTAATTGTACATTGTAATATGTATGTATATATGTGTGTGTGTGTGTGTGTGTGTGTGTGTGTGTATATATACGTGTGTGTGTATATATATATATATACACATATGTATGTATGTGTGTGTGTGTATATATATATATATATATATACACATTGTATATATATATATATATATATATATATACACACAGTGTATATGTATATATATGTATATATACACACAGTGTATATGTATATACATGTATATATACACACAGTATATACATATATATATATATAATATATAGCATACTCTCAAATACTTCCTTAATTTTTTGAAGACAGAGAAATTATCAATTTTATAGATGACGTGGACTGGTTTACGGTGACGGTTTGCTTATCGTTGATATGACAACATGTAGTAATACATGACAGATTGAGAAGAACCTGCTGCAGTTTCTGTATCTCATCCGTATTTTGTGCTGCTTGTCTGTGACGGACCTCCTCTATTCTCCGCCTCTAAAGATGGACTTCCTGATTCACATGACGAGTTCCCATAATGCTTTGTAAGCCCATAGCATGAACCAGGAACTACTTTCAAAACATTTTCGCTCACGCAAAGTTTGTTCACTGAACTGAAATGCTGGTTTTCTGTTTAGTATGCATATATATCATGGAGTGAAGTTCTAGCTGAATGAAGTCCTCAATTTAAAGGGACAGTTCAAGGTTTTTTTGAGTGTGGTTGCTCAAGGTTCATGGCACTAGTAAATATAATTGCAAATAAAGCAACTGGCCAGCTCTGCCCCTGCATGGAGAAGGCTGGGTAAAGATACTAGACCACACATGGACATGATGGTGCCATGGAAAGCCTCATAAGTACCCTCCTTTAGGGTAAAACCACACAAAACACTATGTTCGCTTGACTAGATGCTACAGTAAGATTCTTTACAGTATTTCACTTTTCCTTGACAAAGGAAAATGGATATGAAACACTGTAAAGAATCTTACTGTAGCATCTAGTTAAGCATGTGTAGGTTTTTTTGTTGTTTTACCTTAAAAGTGGGGTACTTATGAGGCTTTCATCGGCACCATGGACTGCTGTTACATCTAGCATCTGTACCCAGCTACCTCCCCTCAGGGCCAGAGCTGGCCAGTTCCTTTTATGGCAGGTATATTTGCTAGTGCTGTGGGCTACGAGCAACCTGCTTCAAAATTTCCATAACTATCCCTTTTAAAGAACAGTAAGCAGTGGAGGTGGGTGGGGGTGACTGGGTCACTACATCTTGACTCATCTGCAGTTGTTTTGGTAACTTGATTGCCCCCTGGTGGACGAATCTTACATACTGTGCCTTTCAGCTATTCAGCCAGCCCTGTTAAAAAAGTCAGGATATGTCCCCGTTTCTCTTCACAGGAAAATCTAGTGCAATCATATTTCAACCTGCGTGATAATCAGGCTTCTGCTGACTTGGTTTGGAAAAATTGGGCTCAAAATCAGCCCAATTATTTTGTGGCGTGTTCCCCACAAAGAGAGGCAGCACCAAAAATAGCCTAACAATACGGTTTTGTTTCCCCTTTTGTGAGAACCTTGTTATCAATAAAGCAGAGTAACTTGTGCTAGAAACTTCTTCATGCTGTTGAATTAAAATCTAGTTATATAAATAAAAAGGCACTTTGTTGCACTTTTTTTTACAAATAAGTAAACAATACTAAAAGTACAACTGTTTTTATATGGCTGTGCTTTAAGTCGAGCCCTGAACAGAGGGAGCAGAAGGCCCTGTGGGGATACACACACACATATCCTCAGACGCACACATGCCAATCTCCGTGTCTGTCAGCTCTGTGCTCATAATCACATCCTATCCCCTCGTGTTCCCGTACACACAACCACCCCCCTCCCCTGCCGCCTTGCCTTGTCGTACGGGGAGAGAGAAATGAGCAATCCCTCCAAACGCTCTCCAAGATTAAGGCTTTGTGTTTTACATGTGTTATCGTTGCTTCCCTTCGTTATCCCCCTGCTTTTGTCTCAGCCTCCTCCTCTAATTAGAATCTTGTCCCTTTCATTCCTCCGCGCGCCTTCCCTTACACCTGTGAGAGCGCGGGGAAGAGGGAGAAGAAGAAGAAGAGGAGAAGAAGAAGAAGAACGAGGGAGATATGGGGAGAGGAAAGATGAAAAGCGCGCCACACGGAGCGAGTGGCGCAGCGTTGTGGAATGCGGCGTCTGAGGGGAGGATGAAGGCGCTTGTCACGTCTCATCACGCACACTTTTACGCACACACATACACACAAGACCTGGCTGTGGTGCAGCAGAGACACACAGTCCCGCTGAGCCGAGCTTTGAAAAGAAGAAAGTGCAAAGGGAATGAAAAAGAAGAAAGAAGAACAAGCAAGAAGAAGCCACCGTGTTGGATGTTTCATTTTGACCCATATTTGTCCTGACGCATAAATCTAACAGGCGCTGAGGAGCCCGGCACATCTGTCAGGATAGGGCGGTGTAGAAAATATCGAAGCCAAATGCACACGCTGCTGGTGTTGGCATAAACCGCAATTAGGAAGAGCAAATAATAGGAAGAGAATATATACAATGTTAAAGGACTGAGCCTTGATGCTACAGGTTTTTTTCAACATGATCTGCCCTAACAAGCTCACCGCTCCGTGCCCTCCTCCCCCCTCCTCCTCTTCCTCCTCCTCGCCTCCAGCCAGGTTCAGCGCTGTCCTGTCTGTCTGTCTGTCCGTCCCCCTGGCTCGCAGTGAGGCCTCCCTGGCTGTTTGTGTGCGAGGTGAGGGCAGCCTGGCACTGAGCCGCGTGTGTGCGGTCAGGCCGTGTTTACGTCTGTCTGGCCCTGGAGCCTGAAGCCTGGAACCTGAAGCCGAGCACCGGTGCATCCTGGACGTGTCCCAGAAAGAAGACTGGAGCAGGACCTGGAGGATCGAGTCTCGCTGCCGGGATGAATGGGCCACAGTCTCAGAGCGGGGCATGTCCCTTTGCATCACTGACCCTTTACCCCCCACAGCGCGCTTAAATCCTCAACTACTCTTGTTTTTTTAGGCTATGTTACCATTTCAGTACCATGTCAACCCTGTCAGGCTCAAACCTCCTGTCTTCATTTTGTATTATTTTCATTTTTCTGTTATGAAATAGTGCTTTTGGTCAGCTTCCATGTTGGAGAAGGGTTTTATAACCTTCTACCCAAATATGAGCTCAAACAAATCTCGGGACAATACATTGATCATTAATTTAGTTTGGTGTTTTTTTATTTCTTGAAAAGTACACTGTAAAAATTAAAAAGCTACGAAAACTCAAAATTTCAAGATAACTTTCTGCACTTGATTGTTGAGTTTCAGACCCTGCTCAGCTTATGTTTTGAGAATAACTGCTGAACGTTATAACAAACAGGTTTCAAATCTAAATTGACCAGCATCATATCGTCACTGTTGGGCACAAACCTTCTATGTCCATTTTGTATGATTTTCATTTTTCTGTTACAAATCAGTCCTTTTGGTCACCTTCAATGTTGGCGAGGGTTTTTTTCTTAAACTACTGACAAAATATGACCACACCTTAAATTATAACAATTAGAGTTGTTCCAATTCTGATACCAGTATTGGAAACTGTTCCGATACTGCCGAAAATGCTGGCATCAGTATCGGTGAGTACTGGAATCCAGGAACCATCTGATACCACTGAGCTCCAAATGTCCGTGGTAAAGCTGACTGCACGCACGTCTTCTGCTACTGATGTTAGCCGGAAGGGTGTATCAGCGTGTTTGCAATCTGTGGTTGGGGGTAAGCAGTGATTTGGTTCATAATCCATTGCATAGCGTTGCATTGTACTTTGTGTTGTATTATATGCTTCCTCTTTTTACACAACTACGGTGGACGGGGGAGAGCCGCTTTGCACATGCTCCCTTTATCGCTAAGCATTCTGGGTAATGTAGTCAATGTAGTTATTCTGAGCTGGCTTTAATACAATTATAAATGAAGGTACAGGCTTCTGTTTTTTTTCATTATTTTGGGCAATTTATTTAAAGAATATATTGTAATTGGGCTTTGTTTTTTATTGTGTTTTCAGGTTTATGACCATGTCTTTACACTGTTCTATTTAAATGCCTTCATTTTACAATATTGTGGCTGCACTTTAATTTAAAATAAAATATATTCCTAGATTTATTTATCTAACTTGCTGTTGCACTACTGTTTTGATACTGTTATGTTTAAAAGCCTTATTTATTTAAAATTGTTGTGGCTGCACTTCAAGTTTTTTTTATAATTATTCCTAGATTTATTTAGTCAAATTGCATTTTCACTACTGTTTTTATACTGTTCTATTTAAAAATAAAAATAAAAATAAATGGCTTGAATTTGCTGTATTTATACATGTTTTACAAAGGCTTTAACCTGAGCCAGGCCTCACCACAATGATGATAATATCACAGTCATGCAGGTGTAGTATGATATATTTTTTATAACATACTGGTGTCGGACCAGTACTCAGTATCGGTACTCGGTATCGGCCGATACCCACAGCACAAGTATCTGTATCGAGAGGGAAAAAACGTTATCGGAACATCTCTAATAACAATACAACATTCATTAATTTAGTAGTGTGGTCTTTTTGTGTCCTGAAAAGTTTACTGTAAAAATTAAAAAGCTACAAAAACTCAAAATTTCAAGCTTACTGTCTGCACTAGATTTTTGAGTTAAAGGCCCAGCTCATGATTCATGTTGTGAGAAAAACTACTGAAAATTATGACAAACAGATTTCGAATCTAAATCAGATAAAGCATATCGTCACTGTCAATAACAAACCTCCTATCTCCATTTTTTATGATTTTCCTTTTTTTCATAAAACAATGCTACTGGTCGCTGTGGGTTAAATTAACTTTTAACTAAACTATAGTTAAAAAAAAATAGGCAGCACGGTGGTGCAGCAAGAAGTGCACGTACCTCATGGCATGAATGTTGCTGGTTCAATTCCAGTGTCGGTTAGGGCCTTTCTGTGTGTAGTTTGCATGTTCATCCTGTGCATGCGGGGGTTCTCTAAGGGCACTATAGCTTCCCACAGACCAAAAACACGCTCATTAATTAGGTTGATTGGTGACTCCAATTTGCCCTTCGGTATGTGCGGCTGGTGACCAGTTCAGGGTGTACCCCCCTTCTCGCCGTATGTCAGCTGGCTGTGTGCAACGAACTTGGCCAGACCTCAAACTTATTGGTTTTAGTGTTTTTTTTTTTTTTTTTTAACTTAGATTAAAAAATGAGATCAACTTGACATAACAACCTTTATAAAGGTATTTGAGATAATTACTTGGGTAATGTTTATATTTTTGTATTTAGTTTTGTTTACTGAAAAATATGTTTAATGTCAGCAATTTTACGTTTCATTATTACAATGTAGCTTTGTAGATAGGAGGTTTGTGCCGTACAGCAACAATATGCTAACTTTAAACTGCAGCTGCCTGCAACTTGTATCGATATTGTTGCTCCAGTAAAAGACTTGACGGGACAGATCAAAACAAACCTCTGTAGAGGAAGATGTTTATGTGATTTTAAGGGAATGTGGACATCCGTAGTGTTGTTTCCACAGCACATCATCAGAGTTCTGTAGATCATCTGCTCCAAAACGATCACCAACGGGCTTCTCGCACATCCAAAGAGCCGCTTCATATTCAGTTCTGTGTGCTACAGTGATCCGCTCAACTCTTTAATGATACACTTTTTAACATGTAACACTGAAGCTAGGATATAAATTGTGATGTGAATTGTTCATCCACTCTTATATTATGACCACCAACTTCCACCGTGAATATCTAATGTCTTGTGATGTCTGTTGGTGACCCCCCTGCCCTCCTCCACCACTTCTGCCCCCGTCCAACAGGACATCCTCACTATGTAATGAACCATGTCAATGAATTCCCGGGTAGGCTGTCCTGATGTCATCTGGATAATATCAGGGTTGCATGTGTGAAAAGTGCTTAAGAGTACAGTTTAATTAACTCTACTCTTTGAAAATCTGCCAGCTAGTTTTGCTGTGTACAGTTAGACCTACTATAAGATGCATAATGAAAATTTAGCTTAGCATGGAAAAGGCCACAATGTACAGAAATTGAGAACAAAAACCACAACAAAAATGTCATGTTTTGGCTTGAAGTTGGCTGGTAACTGGATGGAACTGGGCTGGCACTTGGTTGAGAGAGGAAAATTGAAGCAGCTGCATCTGTAGTTTTTGAGTGATAATGTGTTTTATTCAGGTATAAAAATCTGCATTTCAACATGAAGTTAGAGAAGCTTCCTGTGCTTCAGCAGCCAGCCTCCAGTGGACATTTGAGGAACAGCAGTTTTTTTTTAACACTTCAGAATTGGTTTCATTTTGAAGCACAGAGGTTGCAGCTTGGATTCACCTCCCTCACATGAATAGTTTCGAACTTGCTGGTTCATCTTGTGTTTTACTGATTCTTACAATAGCTCCCTCCACCCTCCCAAAGTCTCACTTAAGAGGAGAGTAAGGAGCTTTCACCCATGGACTTTCTTTCTCTGATTGAATGTCTACATGTTGGTACTTAGGATTTGCGTGTCTGAGATATGTTTAACACACACTAATCTGCCAGAAACAGCAGCGAAGGGAGTGAATTGAATAGCGCCGGTTGTGCTACATGACAAACAGTGTGATCTGCCTTTTGTTTTTGATAGCTGATGAATATGCATGTGGGCCCGGGAGTGACTGAGTTTGGGTTGGGGTGGGGGGCTCAGAAGAGCATGTTAAACAATGGAATTACATCTCTGACATGCATCCACCGCAAGGCTGGGATTAAACCCAGCGCAGGGGGGGAAAAACAGAAAAGAAGGAAGAAGGGATAGAGATGGAGAGTAAAGCGATAAAGAACAGATCCGCTGCTTATCTATTGAAGAAATGGAGGCCTCGGGGAGAAGAAGGGGAGGAAGGAGATGAGGAGGGAGGTAACTGTGGCGGAGAGAAGGGAGAGGGGAGGGAGGGAATGGGTCGTCAATCCGATGTATTTAATTTCTTTTGCTGTTAGTGAATCATCAAGGGGATGATCCAACAGCGGATCAAAAGAACGAGCAGTGGAACGGGAAAAAAGCAGATTAATGCAACAGAACAAAGGAGCAGTCTCTCCAAGATGATCACAACTCCTCTCCCCACACTTTTCTGTCCCTCCTCCCGCTTATGTCTCTCTGTATTGTTCTGTTTTTCTCCTAAAAAACTTTTATAAATGGTTTGAGGACACAGGAGCAGCAACAGGAGTTCATCACACTGCAGGGACAAAGCTTGACTCTATAGGTCCAATCTTACGGCCTGAAGCCTAAAGCCCCAGTCACACATTCACATTTCTCCTGGCGATCGTGCACGATTGTCATAATCCTGATGAAACGCGCCTTGTTCGTAGTGCATGCGCTACTTGATCTGGATCAGCGTTGTATAGTCGTGGGCGAATGCCGGGGAACGGGGAAGGGTCCCGACTGTTTTGAACTGTTCAAAACTGTCGTGGAGAATCGCCGCTCTCAGTATAGTGGGGGTGGAAGCCTAATGCAGTCCTAAGGCAAGCAGTATTAGCGTGGCATGTACGGGGCTCAATCGGGCTAATCGCTACTCAATCCTGAAAGCTTTCTGAGGACGACTGACAAGGACATATCCGTTTGTGCCCCGACTGTGTCCCATTCAAGGCGACGCAAGCGACGGGGCTCAGTTGGGGCTTACGTGACGCAAACTGGGCTCGAACGGGGCTGACGTCTTGTCAGTGGGATGGAAATTCATGGAATCCTCCTCATATCATTGTATTGACCTAATTGAAGCGGGACGAACGCCCCGAAGCGCTGTAGAAGCGTTACTGATGGTGTATTTATGGGGTGTGTCCGGGGGAGAGACAGTCATTTCTTCTTATATCAAGCCGATCAAACCAGTCTTTTTCAATGGTGTACAGTCGTGCACAATCTCCATGAGAAATGGAAATGTGTGACTGGGGCATAGTCTCTCAAAGTCTGTGAGGAACAGCTGTTTAGAGTGTTGAGATGGCACACAACCTCAGTACAAATTAAGGCACGGAGCACAAGAAGGAACAAATCATGTGCCTCTTTGATTTGTGTATTGGATGTAACCTTTGGTGGTAGACAGTTTTGAATGAAACCAGAATTCCATCAGTGGGTTGATCAAGAAATTCGATCCAATACATGGTGACTGCCATGTGTGTTTCCTGAATATAGAAAAGTGGTAAACAGGGATGTTAACGGTTACTGATGAAATGATGAGCTGCGGTGAAATTTCCAGCGCATTAGTATCACCATTTCCTATTTTGATTACTGTTAAAACCGTGATTAATAACCTCACTTTGTCAGTAACTCATGGTGATACTACTCATTGCCTGGAAAAGCCAGAACTATTTGTCTGCTCCTCGTCAAAGCAGCAGCGGTCCCTCAGACACAGGCATGCATGCACAATTTGCAATATTTGGTCACTGAAGGTGAAAGTATGGCAGAGGGTTCCCACACGAGCACTGTATCAAAGACTTTTTCTCACTCGACATGGACAAAGTCTCAAGTCTGGTTGTATTTTGGATTTTACAAGTATGCCGAGGGGAAACTAATGGAAGACGGTCACCCTGTCTGTAGGAATACTGTGATAATGTCATTAATTGTGATAATTTTGGTCACAATAACCATGATATGAAATTTTCATACTGTTACATCCCTAGTGGTAACCAGTCTTTTCCTTCCTTGTCCTTCCTTTGCAGTTGAAATTAGTATCAAGTTTCTCCCTAACTCTTTACCCATAGAGCCCATATTATGCTTTTTCAAGTTTTATATGCTATTAAGTGTGCTTTACATGCCTATTCTGCGTAATTTAGTGTCTCTACACACAAGACAAAAGTCCACTGCTTCTGGACTTTTCCCTCTTCTCCTGTCCACAGCTAATGGCTGCTTGAAATGGCTCACCCCTACAAACACACCTACTGTTGTTTCATCAACCGTTCAATCTCAATTGTAAGATATAGACTGAAAAGCCCAATGAAGAGCATGGACCATAGAATTCAGGGTTGTTAAAAACATGGCGCTGGGCAGTGTTTTAACTAGGCCTTATATACTCACATACACATAATCGAATTTTGTATTGATGGGGCATCAGTGGTGCTGTCTGATAGTGCGCTTGGTCAGTAATCAGAAGGTGTCAGGTTTGAGTCCAGCTCCGGCTCTCTCACAGTGATGTGTCTTTGGGCAAGACACCTAATCCCAAGTTGCTCCCGCTGTTGCATCAGTGGTGTGTAAATGGGTATGAAAGGGCATTAATGTGTTGGTTAATACTGATGATTGACATAGAAACTCCAACCATCAATGAGTAAATGTGTGTGAATGCGTAGATGTGACCTGCTGAGTCGTCAGCGAGACAAAAAAGCGTGATATAAGCTCAAGTCCCTTTTGCATTTACCTTTTTAGTGAATCAATACAGCCCCAAATACTATCACAGCAACCGTTAAAATACATTTTGGGTAATATCACCCGTGGTGCGGCTCAATAGGTGGCCATAGCAGCAACAATACATCCAGGTTCCACATTTTAGTTGACTTCTGAGGTCACATTCTTACACAGCACATTTGGGCTAACTCAAATGCTGGTTTTCACTTTTGGAATTTTCATTTGCTTAGTTATGGTGTGAAAGCTTACAGGAATCCTGGTGTAGACCCAAGAACTGAGCTGTAGTATGCCTGCAAACAGGGGTCCTCTGTTGCTTCCAAGCAAACCAGAGTTCAGTTCAAGGTGGGTGTGAAAACCATGCCAATCAAACAAGAACCAAAAAAGGCAAGTGAGTCAAAAAGCAGTGAATTGTGGCTTGAATTTGGCAGAATATCACAACAGTAAGCAAGCAAATGTAAGGTTTACTGACAGTATTAAGCAGAGTGCTGCTAGCATTAGCACTGCTAACTCCACCAGCCTCTGCTTCTATTAACATGTTAACAAACTGTGCAGGACATGGTTATGCATCACTTTGGTCAATATATAAGCGCCTAAATGCAGCATTCTCTTTATTTTTTGGCTAGATCTACTTCTGAACTGGTTCAACCTAAACGATGATGATACTCAAAGTCTGGTTGTGTTTTCCTAGGCCAGAGTGCAACAATAGGCTGGATGGCAAGAGCAAAGACTGTGGTTACAGCCCCAACTAGTGGTGAGTGGCTATTTTGTGCAACATTTGACAGGCTTTGGCCCACCTGACAAAGAGCAGAATGAAAGAAAACCAAACCAAACTAAGTGAAAATGAAGCAATGTTGAAACTTCATCCCTGTACTGAACCAAGTTCCCCAAACTTTAAATCTAAAGATGAAAATCATGCTTGTCCCAAAGGTCGACTTGCCTACCAGGTAAACGTCTAGTGTGCCAGTTTACAGATTATTTGTGGTCAGGTGTCGACACTTTGTGGGTTTACGTTTACCTGGAAGTCCCCTATCACAAAACATGCCAGACTGGTGGTGTGGCTGAGCATTAGATACACCCCTTTGTATCAACTTCCCTCCTCACAGCTCCAGATGATTCCTGAATGACATAAACGAAGGTTCCTCTCAGCGCCATCACCGTCTCTGTGTCCTGTCATGTTCTGTGAGGAGCTCTCCTTCAGGCCAACCGCTTGTTTAGTCTGTCTTTAGCTTCTTTATGAAGCAGAGAATGTGCAGTCAGTATGTCCAGCTTTATTTTTAATCTGTGAGTCTGCTCAGACCATGTTTGTGTTCAGGGTAAAGCCTGGGCTGCAATATAGTCACAGCTGAGTGGTGGTGTGTTGTGGTGATGTCTGGAGTGTTTTTATGTTCTGCTGCCTGTCAAAGAAAATCTGTCCCTCTGATTGTGGTAGGAACAGGTCATTTTAGGCAGGGACATATGGACTTAGACCCTGTCCACAAAACATTTTTGTATTGAAAACGTTCTCTGTAAAGTCTGCATTGTTTCAAGAAATGCGTCTGTCCACACTAAAACACTGAAAATGCTGTAGTACATATGCCAGGCCTATAAGTGGTGCTGTAATGCTGCTGCATACAAATGTCTATGCCATTAAAGACTTGTGTGGGTATGTCTGAACTTTTCTTCTTGTGGACGGCCCCTACAATCCTAGTTTGATGATTTTTGCTAAAATGTTAAAACCAGATATATTGAGGGATTTTTTTTTCTGAAAGGGAATGAATGGTTGTCTCAGTATCAAAATTGTGAATTTTAATGCGATTCTAGTAAAAATCAGACAATACTGATTCATGTTTGGTACCACAGTATCAGATAAAAAAATTGCAGAGACCCAATATTCAACAGTGGTTTGTTTTTACTTGTAAAAGATTTTCGACAACTCCTGCACACCGACTTAATCTTACAAAAGCATTGACATCTGACATCTTTTGTCCCTGAACATTGATCTTCATTATTTTAAGGGTCAGCTGTATGAAAAAAGAAACTGTGATATGCTGTCATTTTTAACAAAAGAGAGCAAGGACAAATTCCACAAGTATGATGGATCTATTTGAAAAATATTTGAAACTAGACATGACTGAAAGCTCCTTTTCCTCTTTTCCAAATTGATTTGTAACTGAAAAACAAAAAAAGTCATTTTTAACATTTGACCAGGTCCAATTTAGATGCCAAAATGATCAAAAACTCAGATTAAACATCCTGAAACCTGAGGAACAGCAGTCTAATTAAGTCACACAAACTGTTTGGTTGTTATCGATGACCAGCCAAGTTGAAAACTCCAGGGCTGAAAAATGAAGCCAGTGCCATAAACTGTAGTTCCTCGTGTGACCATTTGAGGCTGGTTGCAGGACACCAGGAATAATGTGATTTTGTGTGGAATATTAATGTTATTTTGTTTTGCCTTCCACCTTAATTGACAGTATTGAGAGACCGTGGATGGAGGCAGAAAGAGGGCGAGAGACCAGGGGAAGACAGGCAGAAAAGTGCATGGATGTAACCCAATCTACTTTGAGCACCCCTTTACAGTTTTTACCTCTGAGATAAACATATTTACAGTGTAGTTCAACAAACAGCTTTAGTCTAAATATTTAACATTCCTAAAGGCTCTTCAGGCACAAGGATATTTTTTTTTAAGTATGCCCTGCCTGTTTTTATTTTGTTCAGGATTTCAGGGTTTTCTTGATAGTTAGGAACAGGATTGACATGACTGCGAGCCCACATGGCCTCACTATTAGTCAGAGAGCCTTCAGTCCTGCCTCAACTTGGCAACGGTGAGTAAACTGATCCAAAATTAGGTTGAGACAGCATATACAACATAGACTCTTAGAAGAACTGGTTAAAACTGTGTCACATTTGCTGTTTGGTTGACAAATGAGTTGTCAGAAAGGTAATGAAAATCCAAATAAATTATATGAATTCAAGCAAACCCCAAATCTTGTGGGATTTGAAAAAATCAAGTGTTATCCCATTTAGTCTGGAGTGCATTTGGTGAACCAGTCAGTGCTGCTGGTTAGCATTCTTGACATGAAGTGTAGAGCTTCACAGAGAGACACTAATTTTTCAAACTCTTCTTAAATTGGAAAAAAAGAAACTTTTAAATGTGTGAACTTGTTGAACTAGTATCAGCAGCAAGGGTCTGCAAAGAAAATTAAATCAAGTGAAATGGACCAGGTCCCCCTCCCCAATCCCTCCGAAGCTCACCATCCTTCCTCAAATGAATGGTGAGCTTCAGAGGAACCTGCTATTTATCATCATCATCATCACCATCATCATCATCATCATCATCATTCCTTTGTCTCTTATCAGTGTGATAGGACGAACTGGACCCTTTTTGTTTTTCCACCCTTGAACTGTGGTTTAAAGACTACTAAATGAACTGATAAAATACCTTCCATTGAATCAACTGAATAAAGAATTTATTTTTAAAGAACTGAAAAGTATTTTTCAAAGCATTTATTTGAAAAAATTAATTGAAGAAAAACTACTAGAAGAACTGAAACAATAATCCATTTACTATTATAACCAAAATTAATTTCAGTATTAAGAAGAAGTTTGTTTTTTTGTGTTTTTCACTTATTTAATTTTCCTTAATTTTTTTAATACAGTATGACATGTTGAAACTACTTTTAAGTCTCCTTAGTTTCATATTAACATATTATTTCATAACAGCCATATGTTGTTAGTTGTTTTCTCATCTTTGTGGCGGCAGCTCAGTCTGTAAGGACTCAGGTTGGGGACCAGAGGGTGGTCAGTTCAAGTCCTAACTGAACCATGTTTGGTGGTTGGTTCGGTAGCTGGAGAGGTGCCAGCTGACTTCCTGGGCACTGCGAAAGCACCCTTGAGCAAGGCATTGAACCCCAAACAGCTCTGAAGCACGTCTTCAAGCCATCACTCTGACATCTCTCCATTAGTAGGACCTGTTTGTGCATGTGCATGTGTACAGTCTGTGTTTCTGCAGCATGTCTCAACAACACAGTGTAAAGAATTAAATTCCCCCATTAGGGATTAATAAGGTATGTCATCTTCTTTGAAAAACACACAAGAAATCCAAGGCACTCTGATATGGTTAAAAATCCTTTATTTTAGCAGGGATAGGTCATGCTAATGCATTTCAACTCATCAGAGTCTTCATCAGGACCTTTAAAAAATAAAGGATTTTTAACCACATCGAAGAGCCTCGGATTTCTTATGCATTTTTCAGCTTTACCTCCGTCCTTGGATCCTTGAAGAGCACTTAAATCTACATTTTTTGTCATCTCACGCCTTGACCCATCGTAGCACCCACCCCTACATGTTTTCTCAATGTCCTCTTCTTCTTCTGTATTTAGTTTCTTCTGGATTAACATTTATCCAAACATATATGCAAGTTACAGGTTTAAGTATTAAACTTAAAGGGATACGCCAACATTTTTTCAATTTTGTGTCTTGTCTCCCTCCTGAGTCCATGACAAGCAGATAGACACCATTCTTTCGACTGTGTAACAAGGAATAAACGGGCAGAGCTCACCCACTGCAAACAGCTTAGCTTAAAACACTGGGAGTCAATGGGTAGTGTTGCCTACAGTCATTAGATAAACTCTTCAGCAACTCTAAACAGTCCTGTGTGCTTGTTGACTTTTTTTAACAGCATTTTTAGTCTCAAATTTGCACTTAATGTAATTTTCGAAAGAAATACATACGAAACTAAACACAGCAGATTTGCTTGTAAGTAGGTCAACAAAACCACAGAGCACTTCGCTGTGGTTTTTGCATGTGCCCTGCGGTTTAGTTTTGTATGCATTTCTTTCGATTGTTATATAAAGTGCTAATCTTAGTCTAAAAATAGATAACGTAACATAACACGGTAAAAAGAATGAGTCACAACAAGCTCACAGGACTGTTTAGAGTTGAAGAGTTTGTCTGATGACTGTAGGCAGAGGCAGGCTAATGCTACCCATTGTCTCAGAGTGTTTGACCTAAGCTAATTCGCAGTGGGCAATCTCTGCCGTCTAAAGAATAGTGTCTATCTGCTTGTCATGAACTCGGGAGTGAGGCAAGACGTGAAAACAAAAAAAAAATTTGGCATATCCCTTTAAAGGTAAAGGCGTGCTACATAAATATACTGTAAATACATTCTCAACAGAACTTTGGATCAACCCTCTGACGGACACAGAGGCCTGGCTGAGGTGAGACTATAAGTCATCTGAGCAATAGCACCACCGACTCATCCACAGGATGGAGCTGAGGCATCACAACGTTGAGTAGATAATACAGTTGTGGTGTTACCTCAGGGGAGAGGCTGATGAAAGTCAAGGAAGTGTCGAGGTACTGGATACTAATTTTTTTTATTTTATTTTTTTAAATCCTAGGCCAGACTTTATGTGAAAATTCATGAGATCGGACACTGGAGGAAAGGTGGGTGCAGGCTTCACCACGCCACACTTAATGAGGCTCCAAAAGACAAGCAGGCAGCTGAATGGTTTGACCATGTCCAGTTAAAACAAATACCAGAGGCCTCAGTGATGCTGTTATAATCACATTTTACATTTCACTGCCCTCCCCTCCCCTCCCCTCCCCTCCCAACACTCTCTCCATTTTCCTCTCACTTTCTCTCCCTCTCTCTGTCACCTTCTCTGTCACTCTGCCCAAACCGCTGCAACTCCCACACAGTTCACCATAAAGCCTCCTCATACCTGCCTGTCTTCTCCAGATGGCAGATCGAGGCTGGTGCACGTACCAGTGTTTGTGTGTGTTTTATTCTGTGCTGGAGAGCTCCTCCCTCCCCCCCGTTTGAGTCGGATGAACTGAAAAAGAAAAGTCAAGCGGTGTCCAGCCAAGCTCACGGATGGTTGACGGTCAATATTGACCCTGGGCTCCATGTCTCTCTGTGGAAACAAGGACTAAACCCCAAACTCCCCTCCTCCGTGTCACCTTGACTCTCTCTCGCACTGATAGGACCGAGCTGCCAGCAGAGGCTTGACCCCAATGCTGACCCTGGTCTGGGTATTTTCTCATCCTCCTGCTGGTTAAGAACAGGCCAGGGGAGGGTGTGAATGTGTTCTCAGTTGTGCGAGCCAGCAGCCGGTGATGGATGGGAGTGAGAGATTGTCACTGATGCTTAAGTTTGAAGGTGCATCGTTAACCGGTCTCTGCCAAACAACTACAACAAAGCAAATCCTCACGCTCATGTACACTAGTGTTAAAGCTCACTACTGAGAGTTTGCATGTCTACAAGACTCAAAGAAAAAGAAAACAGCGTACGTGCGTGCTCTGATGTTTCAGTGTGTTCTCGCCTTTGTGTGTTTGTCAGCACAAAAACACCTAACATTGAAGGAGACAGGCTGCCTCCTGACAGTTATTTGCTAGTTTTGGTCTCTCTGTGCTCCGTCTAACTTCTGTCTCTTCTTCCTCTCCCTAAATTACCCCTAGAGGACAGAGCGAGGGTAAACACAACTGCTGAGAAAAGGCTCGCGACACACTGCTTGTTATTGTTAGACGCTTTTCTCTTTGTCTGTGCCTGGTATGATTCCCTGTTTGTCAGCCATCTGGGTTCTATAGAGACTACCTGTGAGCTTTGTGTGCATTAATACTTAAATCCAAGTTAGCATTGTGCTGCAGAAGTGGTGCATCCAGGAGGCAGGCAGACACTGGTTTAAACCCAGAGAAGTGTGTGTTAGTGCAGGGTCAGCCTGTCAGTGCATTAAAGTAACAACATGTAGCTTTTTCATCCTAAAGGGGCAGTTTTTAAGTCAATAAAACAGTAAAATCACTTCAGGAGTGATAATTTCATCAGTCCCATCTCCACAGAGTCCCCTGGTCACTGTTTTAAGCACCTTGTAACTGGCAGCTGTTCTGTCTTGAATAGAGTGCACAAATTTATGGCACTATGGCTAAGACACTGGCCTTCAAACCAAGAAAAAGCTGGTTTGCCTAAACCTTGCACTGCAGCTGGACCTGCCTGAGTCAGTGTCTGTAATAAAACAAATCCATCTTGCCAAGTTCCAATGTACAGAAAAGCAGCAAGGCCCAGTCAGCGTCCTTTAGAGCAGGAAGAGGTGGGAGCTATGAGCAAGACCACAGCATGATCGTTCAGAGATTAGCATAGATGCTAACACCTTCAGTAGCAGGTGTATCAGGTCCAGGGCTCTCGAGTTCTGATCTCAAGTTATTTTGCCCCCACAGTTTAATGGGTCTTATTGTTACTTTGTGATGTTATTACATTTTATCAAGTAATGATTAAACATAATAATACAAATATTCTTGTGCTTTTTTATTATTTACCTCCAACATTTGACCATGCTTTTACAAACTAACAATGTGCAGTTTTTATTTTAATTATAGCCAAACATTTCTCATGTTCTAAGTATAACTATTAACTTGACTAACTTAGCATCGATGATTTTGTTTTATTTTGATGCCTGACAACCACAGTTTGTATGTCAATGTGTTTAGACTTTGCTTTACTGTTTAATGGCAGGTATGGAGGAAGAATAAGAATAAACTAATAAGTAATTTCATGATTCAGCAGGCTGCAAAATCAAACGATGAGATAACTTACTGTACTCATCTGATAAGGCTCTCCCGCCTTTAGTGTAAAGTATGCATCCTCATCTCGAAACGTCACTGCAGTCAGATCAACCGTATCTTACCCGGATACAGCAGTGGTATTATCTGATTGGCTGATAAATAGCTGTCTGTTATTTTTTGATTGGTTGATGGGTAGTTGATCTTATGGCTGGTTTGTGTCAAGCTGCCGTTCAGGTCTACGCTCAGAGAATCTTGCTACACATTCCATGAATGCATATATAGCGGTGTAACTCAGTGGGCGTTACACAAAACATTTCATGCATGAGAAATACCAGGTTTGGCGTGTGAGTGTGTGAAAAGGTTAAAATGCGTGTGTCAAATGCTGAATGCGTGAGATTTGAGAGCCCTGCAGATCTGAACCACATTTCTTTATTAAATGAAACACAAATAACTGAACGCATTTCCGATAGAACTTCCACTTTCAACATGCATTGGCGAGAGTTTGTTCTACAAGTGGCTTACATGTTGTATTTTACACTAGAAATCCAACAAATTGCCAACATAATTAATAATAACATTTATTACTGTAACTTTTATCATCACTATTGTTATCGTTTTTTGTGGCATTATTATTGCATACAGAGGTGAATCACATTCGTCCCTGCTATCCTGTCCCCACATTCAGCTCATGAGTTCGGCTGCAGCACAAACACTGGAGATATGAAGGATGAGGCAGTGCTGCCACAGTCATGCAGTAATATGCAGTCTGCTACAACTATGTGCCCACATGTCCTCATCATTTAATCCTCCTTAAAAGTCCTTCTGGACTGTGACAGAGAGCTTTGCTGCTGCTCTCCTCTATGATGAGGAAATGTGAAGGTTGTTTAGACCCTGCCGCTCTGCTTGATCAATAAAATAACTAAACTACCAAAAGCTATTTGAGCCAGAAAACAATGGTGCTACCACAAAAAATGTAATTAAGCTACTAACAATGTTATTTGTAATGGCAGTACTACCCACCATTGTTGCTAACACACCAGTCAATGAATAGTGTTGAGACCTCTGTAGTTGATTACTATATGACGTAGGTCTGTCATGAAAAGTCTGTGAGTCTGCACGTGAAAAATGCAATGTGAAATCAAAACCAACAGGACTAAATGTACACAAAGCAACAAAAATATAAACCCTGGTCTGGACTATTTGGTGTTAAAGCACCCTTAATCACTTGGTGACATGTCCACTTTGAGTTCTGCAGCACATTGTTTTTTTAGAAGACACAGATTTACATAAAAATATGACGCTACTAATGCAAATAGTCAGGCACATTTAGAAAAATCGCCATAGAAAGAGCCCATAGAAAGTGTTTGGGGAAGGCAGAACCTTTCAGAGGTATTTCCAGCAGGTGATTGGACGATCATTTCATCAATCAAATTTATTATGGGCCAATCAGATAATGTCATAAGTGGGAGCTACTGCATTATAGAACATGAGTCACTTCGTAAAACAAGGTCTTGTCGAAACATGTCAGAAGTGGAGTGAAAATATCCTTTATAAAGAGACGTTTGTAGTGTTAGTATTTGTTTTTCATTTAATAAAGAAATGTGGTCACAATCTGTTAAAACTGCTACTGAAACTGTTAGCATCTGTGCTGATCCCTGTATGAGCAATCACTTCCTGCTGTTGCCTCGCTTGCAGATTGTTTATCTTCCTGCTCTGAAGGGCTCTGATTGGGCTGTGCTGCTTTGGGACGCTCACAATCATTGTAGATGTGGGCTTGGCAAGATGTATCTGCCTGACCTGACATTGAATCAGGCCGATCCAGCTGCTGTGCAAGGCTAATAGAAGAGGACACCAACAGATAAAGCTTAGAAGTGAATACTAAGCAAGAAGATGGATGTGTTGTGCATTCTGTTTCATTACTTGATGTTGCTGCACATTTGTTTGACTTTGAAACTTCAATCTAAAGGTGAAGAAGTTGCTGAGTTTGGAAAGGCCGTGATAGATGATGGCTGATGGGAGATGACACCACAACACCCCGTCTTTTATCCTTCGCTTTGAGTTTGAGCTGCCTTTGGGAGAAGTATTTCTGTTTTACCTGATTATTTAAACCCACATGCTCTCACATATGTCAATCACTGATGTATAGATGAACTGATGTGTAGATTGGTTGGATGGATGGATAGATTATAGAACACCTGAGGCACATGTGAGGCATGCATGGACACACTTACTCCATAATCACACGTCCTCGTTTTCATCAAAGGCCCTAATTTTCTCTGTTCACATCTTATGAACCCACCCCCCTCATTCCCTTATAGAGCACCTGCACTCAATATGAGCCCCCTGCCCTCCTCACCACATCACACACACACACATACATGGTGTGCAGGACCTGCTCATGTGCTCTTAAGCCTCGTCAACACTCTGCGTCCACCAGCAGGCATTACACATGACCTCCCCCTCCTACATCCACCCCGCTCTCTTTCATTCAACCTGGAGTTTCATTACAACAGGATATCCTGAACATTTTACATTTCCTTCAGTTGTGCAGCAGATGTGCTTTCAACCGGCACAAACCGAGAGAGAGAGAGAGATGGAGGGAAATGCTCCCCGTCAACCAATGAAAACACAGCCAGCCACCGGGTCACATCCATGTGTTTCCTCTTTTCTCTTCATGTTAACTCGTATGTCTGTTCACTTCCGCTCTGCCGCATCCCCAAGGTGACGGCTGGCTCGGGCTACCGTGGCTCATGCCCAAAGGGCGAACGGGCGAACGGGCTCATCGTCCTCAGAGGTTTGTGGCCAGCAGCCGTCCCTCCCTTCTGATTCTGACCAAACCTCAGCGCCATGATTTTTTGATGAGATCTGTCCGTGCTTGTTACCGTGAGTGACTCTCCTTCTGGATCAAACCTGTCTCCAGGAACAAGGAGATGCACTCTTGTGATAACCGATGATACAAGCTCTTGGTGTTAACATCTGGTGAGAGCCAATCTTCCCCTGATGTGCTGCGGGACCTGAAAACCCCCAAACTAAATCCAGATTATTGTTTGTTATACACACAAACACTAACATGCAACACAATCCCAATCTCCTTACACTCTACTTAAAATATCATTTGTTTACACCCCCACCTCACCAAAAAGTCCCTGTGTGCTGGAATGCGCAGGGAAAAGCACTGTGAAGCCCCAGTGTGTTTGCAACCCTATAAATAAAGGTGGTGGTGGGGAGTGTGGTTGACCATAATTACACAGGCTCTGTTAAAGCTGAGGCTCTCTGTCTGTCTGTCTGCTGGTGCTCTTACCAGCCATGGACACTCCCATTCACAAACACATACACATACGTACAGAACTTCACACAAACACAGACTCGTGTAGATTGGATGTGGGTCAAAAGTTTTGTTTTTCTACATCTGTCTGGACTTTTTAACACTGAGACTGATGACGGCCTATTACATAATTTAAGTGTTCCAACATTTTCCAGCTCCTGTTTTTGTCCTTGTAGATGTACAGCTTGAAAAAGCCACTTTAGAATTTAAGTGTCATGCTGGCAGACATACATATTACTGTCCTTGGCAGGGAGCACACTACAAGATAGCTGTACTGTTTTTTGGCCCAAATCACCCCTTCCAACCAAAGTCATTATCCCGTGATGTGAGGTGTGTCATTAAACTTTACCCTTGATTGTGTCAAAAAGGATTGGGGCTACCTATTACACAACTCAAGTGTTCCAACATTTCCAGCTCCTGTTTTTGCCCTTGTAGATGTACAGCTCAAAAAGCCATTTTAGAATTTAAGTGTAATGATGGTAGATCTGCTTCATATTACTGTCTATAGCAGGGGGCACACTACAAGATAACTGTCATGATTTTTGGCCCAAATCCCCCCTTCCAACAAAAGTCGGCAAAGACCTGATTGTCTTAAGGATCATTGTGCCAGATTACCCTGTGGTGTGAGGTGTGTCAAGTGAATTTTACCCTTAATTTTGTCAGAAGAGGGTCGGAGCCACCCTGATCTGAAATCATAAATATTAAACATTTTCAATTCAAACAATTAGAAATCTTATTGTATGCGGGGAACACCTAGGGAGGAAGTCTGTGTAGGTTCTCAGTCTTACAGGTCATGGTTATCCAATGCTGATCAAAGTGGCACCTTTGTCTCTCACCTCTTCCTGCTTTAAAGGACGCTGATTGGGCCGTGCTGCTTTGGGCCGAGCACAATCATTGTAGATTGGAGCTTGACAAGACCTGTCCACTTGATTAAAGACATTAAGTCATGTGGATCCAGCTGCTGTGCAAGGTTAGCTTCATTTTAAGAGCTTTACAGAAATGATTACAGTCAATTATCTCTAATTTGTTGCAAAGGACAAAACACATTGCTGCTGTTAGGCACAAACCTCTTATCTCCATTTTTTATAATTTCCATTGTTCTTAATCAAAAAGTGATATTGTTTGCCCTCCATGTTGGTGAGTGGATTTTATAAACTTTTGACCAAATTAAAGTTAAAAAAAAAACTTTGTGATCAGGACAATATAAAAGTCATTGATTCATTTCCTTAAAAGTTGCAATTTTGGAGATACAAGGTTTGTGCTTCACAGCAAAGATATGAGCAACTAGAGATATGATGTGAGTATTTCTGTGAAGATTTTGTAATTTTTTTGTGTGTGTGAAAAACTTTTTGAACATAAAGTGAGGAGGGGGCTGCCAGATGGCCTCTTCTTTAATACATGCACACTGTTGCTCTCCACCATGTTTGATTATGTAACTGAGATTTTTTGGAAAGCATATGGGCCTAAGCAACAAAAACTTGTGCCAGTCATGGGCCTTTCTGCGTGGAGTTTGCATATTCTCCCTGTGCATGTGTAGGTTCTCTCCAGCCACTCTGGCTTCCTCCCGCAGACCAGAAATATGCTTATAAGGTTAACTGATGACTCAAATTGCTCTTACGTGTGGGTGTGAGCTTGTCTGTCTCTCTGTGTGGCTCTATGATTGGCTGGTGACCAGTGTAGGGTGTACCCCGCCGCTCGCCCAGTGCCGGCTGGGGTAGACTTCAGTCCCTTGCAACCTTGAAAGGCATAAGCCTTATAGATAATGGGATTTTTCTCATTTAGGTTTAACATTCGGATATTTTTCGTGTTTAACACAAAACTCACTTTACACGTACTTTCTGTAAACCACATCAGCTGCATCAGTTTCCAGTTTGAAAATAGCCAAACTCTGATTTCGAGCACTTTATCCATGATTGATTACGGTACATAAAGTCAATGAATCATCCTGTAATCTGTCTGCAGGAGAAATTGTGTTTTTATATCTCGAATTGGCACGTTGGCCCAGCTGTTGTATGAGTTTCCAAAACCTTGTAATTGAACTACATTCTTCCCCCCAAATCCCAAAGCTGCACTCAGTCAGACCTGATTAGAGCCTCTGTTTTTAGTCCTCTTCACTATGTGTATTTTCATCTCTGTGGCGCGCATGTTCACATACTAAATCTCCATCTGGCTGCTGTGAAACTAAGTTCACAGCATTGGAGTCGAGATGTAAACACACATTCACACAGTGTTCTCTTTCTCGCTAAGCTGCCGAGACAGACATTTACCAAACTGTGCTGTATGTCGCATATCTGTACCAGCCAAGTGAGAGCGCTTTAATGGTGTGTGTTTGTGTAAGTGCACACCGGGAGGAACGTGTTTCTACAACAGCCAAGATTTTCTTTCTTACACATGGAGCGGAGCTGCTTTAAGGAGCCAGGATAACGCTGCAATTTCTATACTCTCAGCCGCACGGTACAATTTGTTCCAAAGCACTTGCCTTGCTGAACAAATCACAGCCAGGCGGCCAACTATAGCTAGCTCCGTCTATTACCATCAGCAGGGCCGCCTGCCAACGCAAGAAACACATCCAACAGTTTAATACCTTGTTTTCACACAAGCAATTTTTCACTCCAGCTTGTAAAAGCCAAATGACAATAACAATGGCATGTACAAGAAAACCAGCCTTTCTTGGGTGTAAATGAAAGTCGTCTTTAAGCTGTTGTTATTGCAGCAGGCCAATGGTCCCCGGTCCCCCACCCTCCCTGTCCTCTTGAGGTTTGGCACAGGAAGCGTGCGGTCTGGGCCGGGTCAGACTGCATAGATAGAGCACAGTCAGGGTTATTTGTTTTAAAGTCATCTGTCTGAGCTGCATAACGTGAACACAAAGCTCTGTCCACTACTGCCATTGTGTGAAAAATGACACACACTCTCAGAGTCACACCTTTGATTCAGGATTCTTGCACGCTGAATGTTTGAGAAGTTGGATGATTTCTTCCACAGTTGGCTAGGATGCAAATTGCTGAAAAGCGTCAGGTTAGTGTGATTGCTCTCCCCTCACCCCTCTGCTCCATTTATCTCAGAGGAGGAGCAGCAGTAATGTATTTTAATGCACCTCCACATGATAATAGTTGACCGGCTGCTGCTACATGTGCCACAATCCAGCACTCATCCCCCCACGTCTCCGAGTTGTCCTATGCACCGCTGGGCCTCGTAGCATTAAACATTCAGGAGAAACAAATGAAAGGACCACTTAAAAGCTCTAACCAGTCGTTTTTTACAAGCCAACCAGGCCGCGTTCGAATAAAAAAACCAAGACTAAAGTGGTCTAGACAGCAGGAAATCCAACTCTGAAAGAATACAACAACTCAAGTTAAATGTTTTCCCCCTTTGGTGTCGGGAATGCATTGTAGTGTACCATATATATACTCATTTGGTTTATTGCCTGCAGAAATTGAATTTGTGCCACAGAGATGCAATATTCAGATCTTTGGGGGGCTGCTGGTGAGAGCGTCAAGTCGGCCATAAAGACAGGCCGAGTGAAGGATGGAGGAGTTGTGGAGCAGTTGATGAACGACGATGTATCATCACGTACTTTAACTGTCGCCAGCACTCAGGATTAACTTCAGTTACTCCAAACAGGGAAGTGAAAAATTTCACCAGGGAAATGTGGGAAAATATAAGAATTCCTCCTCAGTTTTGGTTTAGAAATGACATTAGTGTTGGACAGAAAGTCAACAGTTTTCAGAGGCAGCGGTGGTTTAACCACTGAGCAGTTGGTTGTGGTCTCATCCTTTTAAAGGGACCTAAGATTAGGAAAGGGTAAGAAAGAGGTCAAGAACATCCAATACTGGTTAAGACATTTTTGTATTGTAAAAAGTTAACTGCTGGAATCATGTGAAAAGTGTTTCAACTGGCAGTTAGTGAGTGTGCAAATATGTTTGCGATTTCTGCTTGCTCACTTTAACTCAGCCACTTTTTCCATAAAGGATCATACCTGATACCTTATACATTACCTCTGGTGAGATTTCATCAATCAATCATTTAATCTTTCTTTGTATTGCACCAATTCATAACAAGTGTTATCTCAAGGCACTTTACAATAGAGCAGCCTGAAACCATACTCTTCATTTTATAGATACACATATGTGCATATATAAATATGCATATACACACATACACATATACATCCATCCAGAGATGTATCCATCCAGGCAGAGACAACAGGACTAAAAATAATAAATTATGATGGTGTCAAACCCATGGACGCCCAGACCATAAATCTGTCCTCATCATATTTGTCTCAGCTAAAATGGATTTATTCGAGATTAGCCCTTTGAGATGTGGCATCTTGCTTTAAGAAGGTCCTCGTGTCTATTTGTATTTGAATGAAATCATCATTTTTTTGCCCCAAAAAAGCAATTTAGTCACCAGGATCATTTGCCACTGTGATGAATTAGAGGGCCTGGAAATTGAATTATTGACCTATTGTGAAATAGGATGTATTTTCAGTTCCAAAAAACTGTTCCTACACCAGATATTATCGAAAGTATCGAATTACACCCTGTTTTTCTCTGGCAGAAGTGTCACTTGACACAGAGCTGGAGGTGGATTGATAAAGAATTTGTTCACAATCGCTAAAGTGCAGAAAAATTACTTGTTTCACATACTGAGGACCCAACAAGGGTCCAGTCTGTTCTGATTGGTTACTGGTCTATTCTGTGGCGATTGGTCAGTTCATTGGGGTTCAGAGCCATTTTCAACAGCTCTGTATTCTTTCTCAGCTTATCTCCTCTATCCAATGGGCTTGAACTGCTGATGTAACAATGGTAGGACTTCACACTGATAGGTCTATTCAGGGGAAGCAGGGGAATCAGACAGTTCAGGCAGCTACTGACAGTGTTCACAGGAGGTTACCACAGGCTTTGCTGTCTTGCACAGAGAAGTATTGTACCATGCAAAAGAGGCATGTAAAAGACATTAAAGGGAATATAAAACTTAAAACGGCTTTATGAGCTCTTTAAGGTAAATTTATTCCATAACAAAATCAAAAGATTAGAGTGAATTATTTTTAAACTACTGTACGTTAAGACCTTCTTTTAAATAGACTTGGTAAATGGTAATTTGACTTGAGCTTATGTTCTGCCTTTCTAGTCTTTCCAACAATTCAAAGCACTTTTACACCACAGGTCATCCACTCTCACATTCACTCACTGGTGAGTTTCCTTCCATCAGTATTGGAAAACACAGTTATGCCCTTTCATACTCATTTACATGCCATCAACGCAGCAGTGGGAACAACTTTGGTTAAATGATTTGCCCAAGGACACATCAACATGTGAGAGCCAGGTATTGCCAGTAGAGCTCAGCAACAGCCTGAGCCACAAAAGCCCTGAATAAGAGGCCTTAAAATATTTTGATCACCTGCTTTGATTGCTAAATGGGAAGGAGCCTTGTATTGGTCTTTGCCCAAGGCCTTCAAATTACTTAAACCACCTGTGTCCAGGAGTGCCTCTCTGTCCATCTGTTCCCACCTGCCGTCCTCTAGGTGTCACCAGAGATGTTTATGGATCATCAGGGCTGACTTATCTGGAGTGTGTGTTCAAAGAGTGTGCGTGTTAAAAGTGAAGATGCAGCCTCTCCTGTGCACTGACAGCCTCAATCCAGTTGCCGTGGTGATATCCTCTCCCAGGTGCACCAGTCACACACACACACATTAGGGGACACACACACCTCTGCCTCTCCGGAGTCAGCTCCACTTCCTCACATGCCTCGACACCCACAGCTGGCTGTTTGTGCCCTCTCCTCCCGCAGCTCAGACAACCATCATTAACACTGCCGTCCCTGCGCTGCCTTACTGTTCGCTCCTCCGTGTCACTCTCTCCCTGCGCTGCACACCGGCGCATCCCGCTTTTTTCCGCAGGTGCCCAGCCTGTCACACCCCCACCCGTCCCCCCCTCACCCACCCACCCACCGCGTACCCGCTAATGAGAGTGAAAATGAGAACAATGGGGAGAAGAGCGCGGGGCCCGCCAGCTCATCTGGGCTCCGTTGATCTTGTTAATTGCGTCCGTGGACGCGCTCGGCTCCCTTTGAAGTGTGTCTGAAGAGCCCGCTTCAGAGACTGGCAATTACCGCACATCATGTAATTGCTGCAAGACAGGCAGCCATATGAGAGAACTCATGTTACTGTATGTGTGCAGCGGGGTGTGCGGGAGCATGTCGACGGCGTGCGTGTGCGAGAGAGAGAGAAAAGTCTGATAATAGTGATGCCTTCCATAGTGTTGTAACAGCGTGTCAAGTAACGTCCTGTCAAACCATAACACCTTCACAACAAAATCTTCACAGCTTTGATGCAACAGAGCTGCACAGATCTGTAAAATGACTACTTACCACTGTGTTGAAATCAATTTGCACACATCAAAAGAAATTCTTCCCCTGAGGAATTCAATTAATCTGTTTATTCTAACAGAGCGGCGTGGCTGCGGTTTAAGAGGAGACGTCCCTGGCCTGTTTACATCCATCACATCCTTCACTCCTGCCTCTAAATGTTTCGAGGTCAGAGCAGCTTTGTGATTCTTCGCATTGAAAGTTTTGGTGTGACTCTTGAAAGGCCACGTGAAGTCCCTCTTTTAGTAGGTTTCATTCCTCGGCTTTGAAAAACTGGAACATGGGTTTTTACTATGTCATGGGTAGTTTCCTTTTGTCACATTCAGCATCTTTGTGGTCCATCACTTGGCAGGGGAAGAGTGCAAGAACAAGTTGTGTAATAGCTGTGATCGAAGTCTCAGCCTTGAAAGGAGAGCTGAGGTAAATATACGAGCACTTGACTCCAAGCAGGATGATTAATAGTGAGACGGATATGAGAAATGTATTAATCACCCTGTCCTCTTTTCCTTTTAAATCATGATCAAATCAAATGCAATGCTCTTAATTTTCTCTGATTGCACTTGTATTTAATTTATTATGGTCAAGGCTTTTCTCTAGGGATCATAATTTCACTGTTAACTAGCTGAATATCAGGTAGCACACTGGCACCCATATAGTATCATGTGTTAATTAATACCCAATCAGGCATGATCAAACTGCATAACCAGCAAATCAAAAAACTATGTTTTATTGCTTGTTGATAGAAAGTTAGGAAGCTGTGGTACATTACTTATGATTTGCTTTTCTTACAGTCCCTGTTATGGACAATAAAAGTCCTACAATGACAGTTTGCACAGGTTTGGCTCCAAACCCTGATCAAAACAGCAACTGAACATTGTGTCTTATGAGTTTAAAGCAGCAACATTAATAATGATAGTAATAGCAAAGCACAAGAGTTAAAGGTGCAGTGTGTAGAATTTGGCAGCATTTCGCCGAACAGAAACAGTGAATATAGGATATAATGTTTCTATTTGTATGTAAAGTCCGTCAAAATAGGAGTACAATCATCCCCATAAAACATTTGTTTTATTTTTTTTTTAAGTTGGAAAAAGATTTAAAAAATTGACATTACCGCGAGCTGTGTTCATGTAAACTGACATCACAATCCGCCATGTTGTCTACGGGTGGATTTTAGGGACAAATAGAACAAAACTCGAAACTGTCCGCCGGTTCAGAAATGTACCTGGAATGCAGGCGAAGAAGAGGAGAGAGGACGGCGATGGATGTAGAGACAGAACTCTGCACTAGGGATTTAAATTGGTGACGAACCTTGTCACTTTAGTAAATGATGCCGTGTTCACGATCCCTTTTGGTCTTCACAGGCTTCCGTTGCTCAGTGATGTGACCTTTTGGTAACGGTTGGGCTCATTCTAGAATCTGGACAATAGATGTCGCTCAAATACCAAATTCTACACACTGCACCTTTAAGTCACAAAACTAATTGGGTCAATGAATTGTAATAATTCATATCTCAAACTTTATAGCAGTGTATTGTGATGTTTGTCACAGCCTTGAAAGTTTGTTAGCATTAGCACCAGGCTAGGGACATTTTTATTTTGGTAATAAGGATACCCCACCTCAAACTATGATGCAATTCCATCTGTGTAAGGTAAAGCTAATAGTTGACGGCCTACCAGGTACAGAGTGAGCTCTTGTACAGTTAGGAACCAATAAGCTCTTAATACTTTTCATAAAGCATCCAGTATGTCACTAGTTAGCATGCTAATAACAGCATGTTAACAGTGTATATATATACCTTTTACTGAAGTGTTATCTCTGTATGTATTTGTATCGAAATACCTCATTTTTAGATCTTATGTAATACCCTTGATACATCACTAACATTATCCATGAATCTTTTTCATCTGTTGTTTCAGACACTGATTCAATACTCTTTGCAGTAATGTATTTCAGAGGGAAAAAAGAGCACAAAAGAGCCAGCTGATGTGTTCACTGCCAACCTGCTCCGAGCTGCGAAGCCTCTCACTCGCACCCCCTCCTCTGCCATAAATCAGATAATGTAACAGTAGCATGCCGCTGCGCTCTGTGAGAGATACAGATAGAGCAAGGCAACCCCGTGCTCCCACTCCCACGTCTGAACACAACTGAAAGTTGTGCAGATGAAATGTACCACTCGGGGCTAACTACAGCTGTAAGATAAATACAGCGCTCCATACTGCTGTGGTGGCAGACAGGGGATTTGTTTCTGTGCGATAGACCATGTGTGTGTGTGTGTGCTATCAAACAGCATGTATGAGTGTGTACCAGAAATATGACCCAACCATGAGAAGAGCTGATTTAAAATATGAGATCGAGCCGAGGGATAGATCAAGTTTTGAAGATTTATTGTCAACATATCAGGCGGGACTGTTTCTAGTGATAAAGATTTTCTCCTCTTGAACAGGGATCATCTATTCAACTTAAACTTGGCTTGGGATCTATTCAGTTTTCTTGAACGAAGGTCTAGAGCAGAGGTGGGCAACTTTGATTATCAAGAGGGCCACATTATTTTTTCTTTCAGTGCCTGAGGGCTCTATACATATTGTAGGGTACTCTCAGTGAGGAAAAGTATATATAAATAAACAAAAAACAGCAAATAGAAAGCTTCAGAAAATCATTATACCAACATTTATATATATTTTAACTCCAACACAATTAAATGACACATAACTAAAGCCGATTTAAACTTCTTTTTGTTGCAGTGAAAGAATAGTGTTTACTAGTTTTAAAGCACAAATACCTTACCTCTACCATGGTTTCCAAATTTTACTTACATTATATATTATATTCTAATGCCGCCTATCTAATCTAATCAGTCTATTGTTAAATCATCTTGGGTCAGAGAGGACATCTGTGCAAAAATTGAATAAAAATCCTTTAAAGTGCTTTTGAGTATCATGTTTACAAGCAGTGGATTAACATGTGACCCAACTACCTTGACCTTGGACCAGTGACCTCCAAATCAACCAACAAAAGGTGAACACTTTAATAGGATGTCAGAAAAATACCTTGAAACATCACAATCACAAGAATGGCCTGGGCAGATGAATGATGGATGGACTACCTGAGAATAATATGCATTTGGCCTTGGCTGTTGCCGGCATCAGAACAGATGCCTGGTCTGATGCCCAGAAAAAAATGTTTTACAGTAAGACCCAGTGACAGATGTGTGCTTGTTGTGAAAAATTACCATGTTGAAATCTTCAGTCAAAAGAATTGACAACTTTAAACCCTTTTTAAACAAATAATACAAAAATCATGTTGTTTTTGGTAAGACAATAAGCTCCCGATTAAAATCTTAAGATTGGTTTAAAACTCCAAGGATTTTGCACTGTTGGATCTTATGAAGGTTCTAAGTAGATCTTCAAAATGCAAAAAGAAGAAATGTGTTTGTTGAAAACTGCATTTAAACTCAAACATGCTTTTGTCAGTTGATCAAAAGTTTGAAATCACAGCCCGTAAAACCAAAATCTGCGCAAAAATGTGAATCCATGTCACTTTCTGTCAGGTATTCGCACTGTCATGACCTCCTGATGGCTAAGGCAAAAAAGCTTTCTGACTTTGAACACAGTTGGATTGTTGAACTGCATAAGCAAGGCCTCACACAATGTGCCATTGCTGCTGAGGTTGGATGCAGTAAGACAGTCATGCTAAACTTCTTAAACGATCCTGAGGGTTATGGAACAAGAAAGTCAAGTGGTAGATATTTCACTGGCCCTGAGCTGAAGGATCTGATTGGCTGTCTGTCATGACACGGGACAATCCTCGGCCCAAATTAAGGTTGTTACTGGTGCAGACTGCAGTCCAATAACCATCAGATGGCTTCTGTGATAGAAGGGCTTATTAAACAAAAACTGCTTCAAAGTCCACGTCTCCTTCAACGCCACAAAACTGCCTATTTGGACTTTGCAAGGGAGCACCAAATATGGGAAATTGAAAGGTGGAAGAAAGCCTTGAAGAAACCTTGACGGTCCTGATGGCTTCAGCGTTACTGCCATGACAAGAAGATCCCACCTGAGATGTTGTCTACACGGCACAGTGGAGGGGGCGCCATCATGATCTGGGGTCCTTTTTGCTTCAATGGAACAATGGAGCTTCAGGTTGTGCAGGGACGTGAAACAGCGGCTGGCTTTATGGAGATGTTGCAACGGGCGTCCCCCATGACTGAGGGGCATGGTCTGTGTGGTAATGACTGAGGGCCCTCATCTGTGTGGTTATGACTGAGGGCCCTCATCTGTGTGGTAATGACTGAGGGCCCTCATGTGGTAATGACCGAGGGCCCTGGTCTGTGTGGTAATGACTGAGGGGCATGGTCTGTGTGGTAATGACTGAGGGCCCTCATCTGTGTGGTAATGACTGAGGGCCCTCATGTGGTAATGACTGAGGGCCCTGGTCTGTATGGTAATGGCTGAGGGCCCTGGTCTGTATGGTAATGGCTGAGGGCCCTCGTCTGTGTGGTAATGACGGAAGGCCCTCGTCTGTGTGGTAATGACTGAGGGCCCTCGTGTGGTAATGACTGAGGGCCCTCATCTGTGTGGTAATGGCTGAGGGCCCTGGTCTGTGTGGTAATGACTGAGGGCCCTCGTCTGTGTGGTAATGACTGAGGGCCCTCATCTGTGTTGTAATGGCTGAGGGCCCTGGTCTGTGTGGTAATGGCTGAGGGCCCTGGTCTGTGTGGAAATGACTGAGGGCCCTCATCTGTGTGGTAATGGCTGAGGGCCCTGGTCTGTGTGGTAATGGCTGAGGGCCCTGGTCTGTGTGGTAATGACTGAGGGCCCTCATCTGTGTTGTAATGGCTGAGGGCCCTGGTCTGTATGGTAATGACTGAGGGCCCTCGTCTGTGTGGTAATGACTGAGGGCCCTCGTCTGTGTGGTAATGACTGGGGGCCCTGGTCTGTGTGGTAATGACAGGTTTTTCAACAGGACAAATCTGCAGTTCACAATGCCTGCCTGGCGAAGGACTTCTTCCAGAGGAATAACGTCGCTCTTTAGGACCATCCCCTTGGTCCTCAGATCTAAATCCAACTGAGAACATTTGAGGATGGGGGGCAAGGGAAGTTTACAAAGATGGACATCGGTTCCAGACATTGGATGCCCTTTGTGAAGCCATCTTCACCACTTGGAGCAACGCTCCCACTATCCTCCTGGAAACACTGGCATCAAGCAAGCCGAAACAAATTTTTTGAGACTGATCAACAAAAACGGTGGAGCCACTCATTACTGAGTCCTTTTTTTGACACTTTTATTTCTGTTTTGAGAGGATTTTCGTTTTTTTTTTTTTAGCAATGAGTTTTTACCTAAACTTTTGATCAGCTGATGAAGAGACTATTTAAGTATAAATTGCTTGCTCAAAATCTTTTGTCTCACTTCCATTTCTTCTTTTTACATTTTGAAGCTCCACTTAGAACCTTCTTAAGATCCAACAGTGAGAATGAACATTATTGCAATTTTTTAAGTAAAATAAAAAGAAAGAGGGGCAAAAATGATGTCCCTACCAAAAACAAATCATTATAGCCAGAATTAAATTTATTGGGCTTGTTTCTATCAACCTGGTTGCTTATTTCAGTAGAAACATCACTGCCAGTAACAGTAGAGATCCATGTAGTCACTCTGGAGAGTCGGTTTGAGAGTCACTTCATTGAAGTCAGCAGTCTCTGTTGTCTTTGTCCTCTGGGGACCCTGACTGTACAAAAATTCATGTTCTCCTTATAGATTAATCTTATTCTATATCTTGGGGATGATGCAATATAGACCATATAGACCAGGTAAGATGTGAATCTGATGTAACATGTAAACTTCGTAGCTGTTGTAGGAAATCTTTGCTCTTTCTCTGTTCCCTCATGAACATCTAACAGAGCAGTGATCGACGAAGACTCTGTTTCTGTGCCTCATTATGTTTCTGTGTTGTCTATTTGTACAGATCAGGACTTAGTGAACACAACTTCTCTAAAATTCTTCTTCAAACTTTGTCCGCATGTCCACCTCAATACAAGGATGAACTGATAAGATTTTGGAGGTTGTGGATCAAAGGTCATGGTCCTGGTGTCTTGTGGCCTTTTATGTGTGAATGCAAGAATCTCAAGAGTCCTTGAAGGGACTTCCGTTAGACTCAGCACTGATGAACATTATGACTCAAGGATGATGTGATCAGACTTTGTAGGTCGAAGTCATAGTACCTGATGTTTACTTTGAGAGGAAATTTTTAACATATCCCAAGAATGTTTTGAGGGATTTTCTGCAGACTTTGTGCAAATGCTCTGATATTTAAGGCTGAAGGTGTTCTGTTTTTTCCTGTGTTAGTGAAAAAAGCTTAGTCAGTATTTTGATAGCAGATGACTTTAGGCCAGGTTTTAAGATTGAATTTGGTTTTTTTTTGTCAGAATCAAACAGTTTTGGTAGATAATTACTTGCGTCAATAAGTCCTCATAATAAGGGCAGTATTTGTGATATTTAATGAGGGAATATAAACAGCTCTGTAACAGTAGATTCTTGAGACCCTGACAAGGCCAACGATATTAGCAGGCTGATTTTTGTTCTCAAAATATTCTTATTTTATTCTTCAAAAATGTGGATTCAGAGTTCTGAACCGGAACAGATAAGCAGAACTGGAACTTGGATCATTAAGGACTGAAAGGGTTAGTCCAGGTTTTTTGAAGTGGGGTTGCAGCCGATGGCACTAGTAAGTATGGGTGCAAATAAAGGAACATGCGAGCTTTGTCCCTGGGGGGAGACATCCAGGAGGGGACGGTAGCCTGTATACTCATATTTACTAGCGCCATGGGCCTCTAGTAACCCCTTTTCAAAAATTCCAAACTAACCCTTTAAGTGTACCTAAGAGTTTCCTTTGCCAAGGAGGTTATGTTTTTGCTGGCGTATGTTTGTTTGTTTGTTAGCAAGATTACTCAGAACTACTAGATGGATTTTGCTGAAATTTTTAGGAGATGTTAGTAATGGCCCAACTTAGAAATGATTAAATTTCGGTGGTGATCCAGATAACTGCCATTAGCAAACAATCTGTTTTATTACAGATATTATAGAATCTATTTCATTAAAACATGAAGAGTAGCCACTTGAGACTTGACAGAAGCCACCACCTAACACCAGCTACAGGTGAAAACTACAAAAGATGCCTATGTTGCGTGCCAAAATGCTTGTCCCAGGCATACAAGAGCTCTTGCTACAAACAAACAGGTCCAAGGGACAATAGGAAATGGGCCAAGACCACCTCTTTCAGGTGAGCTCAGCGTGGTTGAATGTATGGGAACAGGGATCGATTGTTGTGTTCAGATAAATGCAAACTGTGCCGAGTGATGAACACCCACTTACTGTATCAGAACAGCTCTTCTGAACAGTCTAAGTGTGAAAGCGACCTTTGACTTGACAATGATCTGATTATATTTAGGGGGTTTTAGGTCAGAGACTGAGTGACCCACCACTGTTACTCTCTGGCAGTGCATTCCTTGTGGAAGCATATAATCCTCATGCAGTAGATCCTGTTTCCTTCAGTGATTTCTTGCACTGCAAACTGAGCAGGAGTGACTTCAGCTTTAAATACAGACGGACGACTGTGGAACTGCTCAATTATCAATAATGAGGACTCCAAGGTAACACTGTGAGGGGTTTAAGTTTAACATCCATGCTACTTTTTATCTATTAAAACTTGGAAAGTTGTTCGCATTTCAGCCAGCTCAGCCAAGTCTGACCACATTATGGGTTATGTTATACATGCTCCACCCTAAACTGTGGTGTCCCAAGACATTTATGAGTCTGTAAAACAGGAAACCAGACAACTGTCAGGAGCACCATGAGGTTAATTGCTCTATCAACACAACAGGCCCCTAAAGATATGTTTTAAAGATACAGGAAACAACAAATAAGATGCATCAAAAGCAGTCATCTGTGGATAGGTTAAATATTCTGACTGTGCTGCAAGATGCTGCATTAATTTTTTCAAGTTGACAGGCCAGCATGAAATGAATCCAACACAAATACACACTCGCACACAAACACACCTAGAAAGAGGGAAAGGGAAAAAAGGATTGCACTGAGGCAGCCTGCCGAGGGGCAGCCTGCCAAAAGAGTGGGAGAGAGAGACACACACACCCAGGGAGAGAGAGGGAGTGAGGGCAGGAAAGTCCTTACATAGCCCACAGGAAGAGCTGTGTCAGGGCAGGAAGCTCCATCTTTGGTCATGGAGGTTTCCTGGCTGGAGAGAAGACTGACATTTCCTCTGCTGGCGGGCTGCTGGAGAGGGGATCAAATGAAGGCTGGAGGGAGGCTGCAGAGGTGGTGGTGGGCCGGTGCTCGTGCTGGGCTGGGCCTGCTCTCTGGTTTCAGCTGCAGCGCTCCCTCCCTCGCTCTGTCTCTGCTTCCTTCTCTGTGCAGACGGCTTCAGTGGATCATTTCTGTAGCAGGCAGATCACTGAGCAGCGCTTTCTCTCTGCACTACTGACATATGCTGCACTGCTGAGCCATCGGTGATGTGATGGGGCATATGTTTTTTTTATTAGCCTGGTAATGTGTTTAGTTTATAGGACAGGGATGGGCAACTTAAATTACAAGGGGCCACATTGTTATTGCCAAATCTTTCCAGATATAAGTACAAGCAAAAAAAATCCCTTCAAATAAACAAAATAGTAAAATATGTAGCTTAAATCAGAACTTATATTCCTCATTTTAAGCTCAAAATCAAACTTTAAAGCTAAGTTTAATGAAGTAAAATGGAATGGAAGAAAATTAAAGGTACTTTTTCTAATGCAATTAACTATTTATTGTTTTATTACCTCTGCCAAGGAGGTTATGTTTTTGCAGGCATTGTTTGTTGGTTTGTTTGTGAACAGAATAACTCAAAAACTAATGAACAGATTTGGATGAAATTTTCAGAGAATGTTGGTCATGGCACAGAAAAGAAGTCGTGTAGTTTTGGTGGTGATCTGACTCTGGATGCTGATCATTGATTTATGTTAAGGATTTGTTAACATTGTGGGATAGGGCAGTTTTCCACATTTTAAGATAATAATAAGATAATAAGTTCCCCACTGATTGTCTTGACACATTCAGAGAATGTTGGTCATGGGACAAGAAAGAAGTGGATAAGATTTTTGAGGTGATCTGAACCCGGATGCGGCTCAAGGAATTTTTTAAGTACTTCTTAACAATGCGAGATTGGGACAACCTTACTCGGAAGCTGTGTCTTCCTGATTAAATATCTGTAATCAGACAGATCCATCTTGCCAAGCTCCAATCCACAATAACTATGCTTGTCCCAAAGTGGCATGTCCCAATCTGAGTCTTTTGGAGCAGAAAGAGGTGGGAGCTACGAGCAAGATGATAGCAAGAAGTGACTGCATGTGTAGAGACTAGCTTAGATGCTAACAGCTTCAGTTGCAGTTTTATCAGATCTGGACCAGATTCAACTTTGATTCAACTTTGTTTTACAAAGTTACTCATGTTCTGCAGCTACATTATCCTATTGGCCCACAGCATTTCATTCTCACGCATCACTCCCTACAAACCCCATGTGTCATGTCCATCCTTTATGTCCCTTTAAAAGTCCAAAGAAAGTCCACACCTAAGATTTGAATGCTGATGTCGCATTCCTTTTGTTTCTCAACTCTGAGCAGCCATGTTTATTTACTAACTCTCTCCTGCACAATGAATTTCACCTCTGATGACTTCACCTGCAAATGTGATTAATGGACCGATTGTCCAATCACAGGCCAGATATGCCTCTGAAAGGTTCTGCCCACTCTCAAACACTTTCTATGGGCTCTTTTACAGATAGATTAGTGAATTATATTGAACGGTCCATCTGGTGTGCCAGGTTACACAGAGACACCCAAAACAGTGTTTGCAGAAATCTTCACCTTGGCTTGAGTTTCCAGAAATATTTTTAGTGACTTAAAATGTTGGTTACATGTGGACAGAAGGACGAAGCTGTTTCTACAAATACCTATAGATGTGGACATGGCCTCAGACTTTATCATAGGCAGCGGTGGCACGCTGATAGTGCGCTTGGTTGGTAACTGAAAGGTTGCAGGTTTGAGCCCAGCTTCGGCCGTCACATGGTGATGTGTCCTTGGGCAAGACACTTAACCCCAAGTTGCTCCCACTGCTGCGTCAGTGGCGTGTAAATGAGCATAAAAGGGTGTGAATGTGTTACTTGATACTGCTGGATTACTGACATAGAGACTCTGAACCATCAGTGTGTAAATGGGTAGGTGAGTGACTTGCAGTGTAAAGCTGCTTTGAGTCAAAAACTAGAAAACTGCTTTATATAAGCTCAAGTCCATTTACTATTTACTTCATCACTGAGGTGCCAATTCAGAGCAGTGATGATATTCAGAACCCAAACTCAATGATAATGTTAAAAATGATATCAAAACCAGACCTTTCATCAATGTTTGTTAAATTTAAGCTGTTTTAACAGAGTTATACTGTATTTTGAGCTCTGACCTTTAGAGTGCATAATTTTCCCCTTTGTTTGGTCTAAAGTGTAAAAACAACCTTTGCTTTGATTGGTTGGACCTCCTCTCTGTTATTCTGCATTAATGATGCAGCTGACCCGTTCACTCTGCTCCTCAGTTTGCCTGTTCCAAAACTGTGAAAACAAGAGCCAGAGAATCAAACCCAGACGCCAACAACAGCGACTACCTTGTTGTGGACTCATGCCTCATTGCTTATTGATCAGCCATCTGTTCATCTAAGCTGACAATAAACTTGAACCGCTCACAGATAGATGGACAGATGTTTCCTTGTAAACAGCGAGTGCTCCAATCTGACATAAATTTGTAAAGTGACAAGTTAAGTCCTGCACCTGCCCTCTCACACACACACATGCACACACACTTTTGCAGACACTCAGGAAAATCAGCAGACTGAGTTAAAGGGATGACCAACAGCCCAGAGAGGATGGACACTAGACAGGCAGCGGGGTGTAAAATACAGTCTAAGACACAAACAATCACAAATAAACACAAGTTAACACACACACATGTTTTCACACACTCAGACCCACAACATCCTGAGGCGCACACACTCATGTTTTTCCTGTGGTCATGTCTCTCTGGACGATTACCTCATAATTCACAGCCTGGGATGGAAAAACAAGATGATATTCATTATGCAGAGGCAATATCAATATGTGAGACATTTTACACTGTTAATTTGGCAGCTATGTTAAATATCATCCTGGTTTGAAAACAAAATGTGCACTAGTTTTAGTCACATAAAGAGATAGATCAGGTTGTTTTTAGTGGGGTGTGCTCTATGCTCATGGCACCATAAATATAATACCAATGAGGCAACTGGCTCTGCCCCTGAGGGAAGATAGCTGGGTACTGAGGCTAGACAAATACATAGAAGTACATGATGCCCCCAACAGCCTTGTAATTACCGCACTTTAAGATTAAAATCACTAACTCTAATTTCAATGAAGTCAGGATGTTGTGTAAAACATACAGAAAAACATATCCCATGATTTACCAATCCTTAGCTACCTGTTTTCAATTGAATACACCACAAAGACAAGATATTTAACATTCATACTGATAAACTTTTTTTATTGCTTTTTTGCAAATACTCACTCATTTTGAACTTTATGCCTCAAACATGTTCCAAAAAAGCTGGGACAACACCAACAAAGACTTGGAAAGTTGAGAAATGATCAAAAAACACCTTTTTGGAAGATTCCTCAGGTGAACAGCCTATTTGGAAACTGGTGAGTCATGATTGGTGTTAAAACAAGCACCCCCCCAAAGCTGCAATAATTCATCACCAAGGATGGGGTGAGGTTCACTTTGTGAACAACTGCCTAAGCAAATAGCCCAAGAGCGGAGGAACTTTTCTCAGTGTACAGTTGCCAAGAATTAGGGATTTCATCATCTACAGACATTAATATCATCAAAGATTCAGAGAATCTGGGGAAATCTCTCCACATAAGCAGCAAGGCCAAAACCAACATTGAATGCCTGTGACCTTTGATTACTCAGGCAGCACTGCATTAAAAATGAACATCATTCTGTAAGGTATATCACCACGTGGGTTTAGGAACGCTTCAGAAAACCATTGTCTGTTAACACAGTTCATCTCTACATCTACAAGGTCAAGGTCAAACTCTACCATGCAAAGTCAAAGTCATCTATGAACAACACACAGAAACACCACCAGCTTCTCTGGGCTGGAGGTCATCTGAGATGGTCTGAGGCAAAGTGGAAAAGTCTGCTGTGGTCTGAGTCCACATTTCAGACTGTTTTTGGACCTCATGGATGTGGTGTCCTCTGGGCTAAAGAGGAAAAGGACTACCCAGATTGTTATCACTGCAAAGTTCAAAAGCCGGCATCTGTGATAGTGTGGGGGTGTGTTAGTGCCCATGGCATGGGTAACTTGTACATCCGTGAGGACACCATTAATGCTAAAAGGTACATACAGGTTTTGGAGGAGTATATGCTGCCATACAAGCAATTTCTTTTTCTGGGACGTCCCTGCTTATTTCACCAAGACAGTGCCAAGACACATTCTGCACGTGTTACAACAGCATGTCTTCAAAGTTAAAGAGTGTAGAGCAGTCCAGACCTGTCTCTCACTGAAAATGTGCAAAGCATTATGAAGCGCAGGACTGTTGAGCAACTGCAGTCATACATTAAGCAAGAATGGGAAGGAATTTTACTTACAAACTTCATTAATTAGTGCAGTCAGTTCACAGATGTTTATTAAGTGTAGCTAAAAGGAAAGGTGATGTAATACAGTGTTTAACATACCCTGTCCATTGAACTTCAAAATGAGTGAATATTTGCAAAAAAAAAATCAATAAAATTTATCAGTTTGAACATTAAATATCTTGTCCTTGTAGTGCATTAATTGAATTTTGGTCAAAGTATTTGCAAATCATTGTTTTCTGTTTTATTTTAGTTTTACACAATGGCCCAAATTCATTGGAAATGAGTTTGGAACTACTTGATTCACTATTTTTACTTTGACACAAGCTCAGATCAAGCCATTTGATACCACTGAGCTATCATTTTGCATTATAAAGCTATGAATCACTCCCCTGCGGGCTGCAGCTTTACATGATGTGTTTATAACTTTATAACAGTAAAAACCAGCAGGTAGATATTTTAATCTAATGAGAAGAATGACCATCTTTGTTTGAAAAGGTCTTGAACTTTGACAGCCTGGCTTTTAAAGAGAAGAGTACAAAACCATAGTGGATCCAACAGACCTGACACACAGTGAACAACATGATATACACAAATGCACAGACCTGCATATTTTTGCACACTTAAAACTCTGTTGCTTGGCAACTCAATGACTGTTGATGCACTCTTCTGCTGAGAGAGTTATAACAGTCTGTGAGTTTGTTGTTGTGCCCACTCCTCTGACAAACATTCTGGTCCTCTTCACTTTGACAGTTTTCTCTGTTCATTCTTTCTCATAATTCAAACGTCCAGTTACCTTGATCCAAATCAGTCAGCTCGGCCTTACTCGTCAAATCATTCAATTCTTGTTCTCAAATATGAATAGTCCACTCAGTCCAGTTGTCCAGCCCTGAGCTGTCCAGCAGTCCTCCACTGAAGCTGGTCAAATGAGTCCCACCTAAACCAGTCAGTGACGTCCATTTTAAGCATCCTGATATGAAGTGATGGTCCTCAGTGTTTTGTGTGCACATGCTACAATATGCAGTGAAAGCAGGTGGTTACTTGATATTTCAGACATCAGGAGGGTTGGTCTCAGTGCACACTGACTCGGGATGAGAATCACCAATGACCCCGCAATACGATATCATCATTACACTTAAGTCCTGGTTCGATTTTTTGTTTTAATATTTATTTTAATTTTGTTTTAACCTTTGTTTTGGTATTTTAATATTTAAGAATATACTGAGTATTGCAATACTCAACACTGTGGCATATTTAGATTTGTGTCATTTTCTTGACTGCATTTAAATCCAAAAAGAAAAAAAGACAGTTTTCACCCAAATTTAATAAGAAACATACCTCAGTATAATCACATCAGTTTTATTAAAAACTGGAGTAAAACTCACAGGCTTTTGGCCACATGATGCAAGTTAATGCAACCTGCTCTGCTGTGCTCAGTCTCTCTTTAGCTTTTAGCTTCACTGCTCTGTAGAGCTTCAGTATTGCTGTGTCAGTGAAATATTGCAGAGACTGAGGCACTTACCTGAGCTCCAGCTAGCATGTAACAGCCCTTGGTTCCCAAAGCATGTTGTGGCCTTGAGTCTTTGCATATAAAATAAGTCATGGATTGAGTTGTTTTCTTAGATCACTCAGAATTAGGGGCAGCTTTGACAAGTTAAGCATGTTGAGTGTTGGTTGGTTTTTCAGTGGGGTTAGCTTAGCATTAGCTTTGTTGTCACTGGTTTTCGCTTACCCATGGTGATACCAAATGAGGTGAGCAGTTTTTCCAAAGAATTTAATTCATGCATCACTCCTTACAAGCCCAATGTGTCAAGTCTGTCCTTTATGTCCCTTTAAAAGTCAAAAGAAAGTCCACACCAAAGATTTAAATGCTTATGGTTTTGTTTCTCACCTGATTGGCCATGTTTATATACTAACTCTCCTGCACAATGAACATCACCTCTGCTGACTTCACCTTCACATGGCTCAAGAGCCATGTGCACCATCATGTAGACTTTAAGAGAAAATGATTTTATTTCTGTAGAACCAAAAGCTTTTTTAAATGTTTGAAATTAACACAGTACAATTTTTGATACTAATTTATTGCCATGCCAAATATCCCAATACTATGATGTTTTGATTTTCCCCCACATTTCTTACTTACATTTCTTAAACAGCATCCTGTCAGTTAATATAATTTATGAAAGTCCACAAAAGCAAATGGGGCCATTCATATGAATCTATTCAGCCTTGATTCACATCATGTGGTTCTTTGTCATTGTGCTCCTGCAGTGTATAAATTTTGTATTTATTTCCCAGTCCTGATTCAGATCCACAAATGAATGAAACTGTTTGTATTGATTCTCGAGGACAAACAATGTGGAAGACATGATAGAACCACTGACCCTATACTATATAGGATAAAATAAATGTGCTATTATATATTTCAGAGAGAAACACAGACTAGCTGACCACAGAGTTCATTTTCAAACAGAGACTGTGGATGATTCTCATTTCCTGAATACCAACTTTAGGTTCTAGGGCAATTTCATATGAGCACGCAAAAGAAGTACCACACCTATTGATACATTCTGACTCTTTCACTCTTGAGAAAATCAGAAAGAATATTGTGGCCCTTAGGTGCAAAACACAACAAAATAATATGAAAAAGCACAAAACTAATGACAAAACACACAAAATAGAAAAAAAAAATACAAACCACAACACACACAAAAGAAAAACACACAAAAACAGACAAACACAAAAATGTATCCAAAAACATAAACATGTATTGGCTATAAACTGCAAATAGTTAAAAAAAATGTTTTAAGAATTACAACATTCAATAAAGAAAATGATTTTTTTTAATTTGTTCTGTTATTAATTCTCTTAATGTGTTTTTATGTTTTTATTTGTTGTTGCAAATTTTAAAAGTTTTTGGATTTGTTGTGTTATTTGTTGCTGTTGCTTTTGTGTTATATTTTTTATTTTGTTGTAATTTTCCTTGGTTGTGTTTTATTTTTAACACAGAAATATCTTTTTTTTATATTACTTTTTGATCATTGTGTGCATTTTTTCTAATTCTGATTCATTTTGTTGTTTATTTTAAGCCGTTTTTTATAAATTACATTTTTAAATTTGTAATTTTCATTTGTTGTTGTGTTTCTCCTTTGCTGTGTTGTTTAATTTGTGATGTGTTTTTTTGATAAGTTGTGTTATTTTATTTGTTGATGCAATTTTTATTTTTTTTGAATGCATATTTGCCCTCTATGTTGTTGTTTTTGATTTGTTATTTTGTGTTTTTGTTATATTTTTCATGTTGGACTTTTATTTTCTAGCTTTTTTAATTGTTGTTGTGTTGTTATATTTCCTCTTGTATTTTGGCGTGTTATGTTGTGTTTTAATATGTTGCCATGTTTCCATTTTGTTGTTGTTGTGTTATATCATGTTTTGCTCACTTATTTGTTGCTGTGTTCTTTAATTTTTCTGCTTAAATTTTGATCTTTTGTTCTGTTTTGTGTTATTTTTGCTGTTTCCTGCTTTGTTTTTCATTTGTTATTGTGGTTTTCCTTTTTGTCCTTGCACGCCAAGCCACCATAGAATAAGCTTCTTTGCTAAATGTCTAAAATGACTCCGAACATGTTTAGGACTTTATTTGTGGACATGGATCAGACATCATTTGTCATATTTTGCATTAAAAAATCGCTTTACTGAGTCAAAGCAGTGATTTATTCAAAGCTAAAATCTGTAAATCTGCACTCACATGCACAGAAGATGAATGAGGCGTACTTGCAGAGAACAGAATGAGTGAAGAACCATTTATTTTAATTCATTTCTGCTCATTTTGGAGAACAAGAGTGCCTTAGCTCTCATCCTCACAGCAACTTTTAGCCCGCTGGTCCGAGCAGAATAACAGAATGCGGCGGGGGTCATTACTCACGATGGAGAACTCTATTAAGCAGCAGCGCAGAGCTAAACACACACACTGACACACTCGCACCCTGAGGTGAAGCGAAAGCACGCTGATGTGGGTGTGTTCGTGCCTGAGTCGGGTCAAATGTGTGGCCCTCTGTGTGTGAATTATACTTAACTGCAGGGATATTTCTGAGCTGTAAAAACACACACACACAAGCACGCACACAAGTCCTGCGCACTCTTGTAATCTAGCACCATTACCAGCGGCTTCACGTACATTAGAGGATGAAAATGATGGAGGGCAGGAGGAGATAGGGCCGCTGAAGGGGTAATTTCACTGAGGGGGCATCTGAGGTATTTATAGCGAAACAATTGAAGCGTTGAAAGCACACAGAGTTCATGATCTGATCACAGATGTATCCTAATGGAAACAGGATAGCAGGAGACCGTTATATAGTGTGAGCACCGGGCTGCAGGTTTGAGTCGACTGCATAGGAAACTTTGCCTGTCTCACCTTGTCAAAGCGTTTCAGCTCCCAGCCCAAATTTCCCCAGGTTAAAGTTGTGGTCAAGGCTCATGACTTCACTTTTGCGGTAATAACCTGTCAACTGTTTCACATTAGGCAGCGTAAAAGCCTACATACACACTTGACAGAGCTGACAGATGCTGACATGCCACCTCATGCAGTCACAGGCCCTAAATGAGGAGCTAACGGTGTGGATGTGACAGCGATGTGGCGGTGCTGGCTCACAGTGCACACTCTCTATCTGTTAACTAGCTGTTAGAGAGGCAGACGAGGACAGACAGACAGAGGGAGGAAGACGTGAGGATGGACTGCTCAGATTTTTGTCTATAAATAAGTTGGAAAATTAAGTGACATTAAAGGACCAGTGCAGCAATTCTAGGCAGACCACTTAGTATGTGTTATATTATCTGCATATGATTGCTTAAAAAACTGATTTTCATATCACTAGGCTGGTCATGCATTTAGCCAAAATATATGGAAAACAAGGATGCAACAGTTCTCAATGAAATTGTTTGGTATGATGTCCACAGCTCAATATTTGTGTGAATTGTCCAATTTTCACTTTTGATTAAAGGAGATTTTATTTACTGTTGGTCTTTTCTCTCTCTATTAGCTCTGCTGCATTTGTGTCTGTGAGTCAGCATGCAGGGATGAAGAAACTCCTGATGTAAGTAGCAATGTGCTGAAGTTTGGCCAAGATATGATGGACCCTCGCTCTTCTAATCTGTGGTAGAACATAAAGGGGTGAGAATAGTTCAGTATTTACCAAACCTTAAGGTCAAAATGTTTAAGCTTATAAATACGGCTATCGAGTCTCATAGGTCCTGTGACAGAGCGTCATTTCTATTAAACCACGGGTGCACAAACATTTAGCAGGTCGTATTGAGGAAACATAAACTCCAAACACATCAGCACTGTGCATCCAGTTGAGTGTATTTGTCGAAGTATTTTTCGTACTATTTCACTGTGGAAGTTTGATCAATTAATTCTAACTCACTGGCTTCTGCGGCAGGAAAAATCCTCTTCATCTGCTCAGAGAAATGGGAAAAGCACACCAAAACTTTGTCAAAAGTCCTTTTGTTTAGAAACTTTAACTCCTCGCTAACCAGCCAACAGATGGCTAACCACTGAAAACAAACTTAATAAGCCCTACAGAGCAGAAAATACACATTTTGATGTGTTCAATGTCAGCCCAAAATATGACAGACAAATAAATAAAATGCCATCATGATGTCCTCAGATGTTATGTCAAGAAAAAAAGTGCTCACAGAGCCCAAACTTTCATCAAGCAGGTTATGTTATTGTTCCTCCTGTCAGTAAGATAACTCAAAAAGTTCTCAACAGACTTTGACAAAATTCCTAGAGAACATTAGTTATGACACAAGGAAGTACTGATTAGATTTTGGTAGTGATCCTAATACTGATGCAGATCCAGGAGTTTTTTAAAGGATTCGTGAACATTGTGAGATTAGGCAGTTTCCACATATTTAATAATAACTCAGCTAACAATGTTAGAAATGCCTTGGCAGGGTTTGAGCACTTCTCCTTCATTGAGTTACAATGGCCTATTTCACAATGTTAACCAATCCTTGATATCTTCCTGTCTTTCCTGCTAAACTGTCCAGCAGAAGTTTCATGAATTACAATGTCAACAGTAAACAAACTGTGTCTGTCTTGGTGGCAGTCGCCTTTTTCAAACAAGAATTTTTCTGTCTTTGAAAACTTGAGGAAATATTTTAGGTAATGTAACCCCCATTTTCCTTGAAGTCTGCCGGTTTAGTGTTTCACTCTCCAGTAAGTCGCCCCCAGTCTCTTCAACCAGACGGTTTTCAAGCACTCAAGTCTCCTGAATTTTAAAATATCGTGAAAATAGTGGAAATAATGTTTATACAGACAACAAATTAAAGTTTGGGAGGCAAAATAACCTGTTGTTGACATGTTGATTCTTCTGTTATCACATGATCCCACCATTACCCTGCAGCTAATTCAAGCTAATCAGGCCTGTGCTCCTCTGTGAAGTGCTTTAAATATGCCTCCAGAGGAGGATATAGGCCAGTGGTTGGAGCGAAGCAAAGCATGGACATATGGAATGCTGTTTGGGAATAGAATTGATATTGGCGATATCAACCGTAGTTCAGCTCTACTAGTACTCAAATTTGGAGTGCATTTACTCAATTTTGGTCAACTAGTGAACATTTTCGAGTCTACACTTAGTACTAGTAAACCCCAGCTTATTAGTGCTAGTGAACATCTTTCAATCAACTAGCACTTCTAGTGACACTTTTTACTTAACTATAAAGTCTACTCGTGCACTAGTTCAACAAAATTTAGTTCATGTACTACCCCGAATTTGAGTACTAGTAGAGCTGAATTACAGCTGATATCACTGATATCAATTTCATGCCCAAATGGCTTTCCATACGGACAGAACACTATGCAGAAGTTGGAGTTCAACTAAGAATATATGACATGGAACCAGTCAGCTTTGAACTGATTAGATTTTGGACTTCTAAGGTCAAAGTCTTTGGTCTCCTCCTCATCATGTCTCTCGGTCAGACCACCACCAAACCCCTCCATACCCTTAAACCTTCTTCTGTGTTGCCACTGTTTGAGTCTTGTATATCTCACAGCAGCATAAAACCATGAGGCCAAAGTTGTTTGTTGATAGGGTTGTTCTGATTTGACCTGCACTTCAGGTGATATCAACCTCTCATTAAAAACTCAGCAAGGAAGTCCCCCTCACCCTTCCCCACTCATCGAACCAAACAGTGGCAGACCCCTGGAGATCAATCCCCCTCAACAATACCTGGCAGAAAACACTCATGTCGATGTAAACTATTTATACAACACACATGTGCGGGTGGACGGCAGGAGCTCCCAGCAGGTATCCCGGCCTCTCCCGCCCTCCTGCTCCCCAGGCGCGGCGCTCTGATGACATCAGCTGGTGTAAAAGTGGCCATTAGTTCCACCTCATCACTGTGGGACAAATATAGCAGCGCAAGGCTTTCATCAGACGTGGAGGACAGCTGTAGTGAGGGGGCGGGAGAGAAAACCTGGCCAGATGATGATACACATGCACCTTATCCCTCTCCCTCCGTGATTCTCGTGTCTGATTCTCCCTGGTGATCATGCTGTCACCCATGAGAATGATAACACCTTATGGCTGTGGCGTATCGCCATACATGTGACAGGCGCACACAGCTATAAATAAACACACCTGTTTCCCTCATTCCCATGCACACTTCCATCCTGGTCTGATTATGCTTTTAAATGAAGCTTAGCAGCACCCGATGACTAGCTTTCTGTAATACCTGCTGCTGTATTATGAGAGCGGAGCAGCGATGGCACACGGTCCCATTGTCAGTGTGAGTCAAAACTATAATACAGCGAGACAAAGGAGCTCTCTTTCCTCCGCTGGTAGTCCTGATTCTATTATCTCCAGCCCTGAACCAATGATATTGTTTCTCCGGTGCTCAGTTGTGTGACTAAAGCTGCCTCTCTGTGGCAGATTACATTATTTATCACCCTCTCATTCCAACAGGTATTACCTAATAAGTGGGTTAGGGATTATCTTTGGGCTGGATTAAGTTGTGGTCAGCGCAGATGTTGTGCTGAAATGCAGAGCACTTGTAGTGTTTGAGTGTGTAAGCGTGTGCGGTGCGTCTCAGAACAGGTGGCTGCGATGTTGGATCAAACACCTGGCCTCCGCCTTTTGAATGACAGGTGGTGAAGTCACTGCAGGGCACATCTGGAGGGTGGGGGGGAGTCACAGATTGTGTGTTAGGTCTCTGTTTCTCTGCTTTTGATGTTTCAGAGGGAGACGCAGGAAGCCCTGATCTGTCACCAGAGGTGGATACCTGGTTTTGTTTGAACTTTATTAATCCAGTTTCATCCAGCAGAGCAGACCTGGACTGACTTTGGTGAGAGAAAGCTGCAGTGATGAGTCCTAAAAACATGAATCAATTATGTATTTAGCACTTTCAGTTCCCGTTTTGTGTATTTGACTGAGTTTTCAGTCAAATACACAGTTTTCAGTTTGAGGCCTGAAATAAACACAAGCTGGAGAGATGTTAAAGATTTTCCACGACACAAAATACATCTGAAAGCACCTCGCTTGTGAATTATAAAGGGCAATTTGCATGTTGGAAACAATTCAGTGGAAAATGTTTTTCATATGTACAAATCAACACACTACCATGAGCTCTGGAGTCATTTGTGCGCACTTGCTTTAACTCCTGCATTAAAAAAAGCTAAGCTGCAACATAATTACATGTAGTGTGGCTAAAAGAAGCAGAGATTTGTTCAATATGAATCAATATTAATAATGGTCTTATCAACCAGGTGTCAACGAGTACAACTTGACAAAAGTAAACAGAGTAAGCTGTCAAATACTTTAATCAAGCTGAAAAGTTTTAAGTTTTTTGTTTTTACTTGATAATGTTAAGCACTAAAGATCCCCAGCTGATGTTATAGAAACATCTGGAGCTGTAACATCAGGATTATAATGAAGACAAAGCCATGAGGAAACAACACCATTTCACTGAGCGTACACACATGCTGGTTTTAGTTTTTTATGCTATTTTTTTTCATAAGAATCAGACATCAGTATCTTAAACAATGAGGCTTATAGATGTCATAAAACCCAGATAAGTCTGATTACAGTGGCTGGCTTGGCAATAAGTCAACAGAAGTTAAGTCCACAGATTTAACAAAACTTGATGAGATAATAACATTAATATGACGTCTATTTGGCCAATTATTGACACTATTTTTCATGAAATTAAAGTATCCTTCCTGTTGGTGTGTCACAATAAAAATAAACTGGAGGAACCAACGGATAAATGGATGCTAAAACATTTATGCTTGATCCACTTGGATAAACACAAAATAACACTGATAAAATAATAATGATAATAATCATAATAATAGAGTTATAATTGTCTCTAAAGGGCTTCATTGTTTAACCCAGGCCTATAAATGCTGCCTTTTAAATAAAACTCTATCGCTCCAATAGTTTAATTTCATCATCCTTAAACATAAATCAGTCTAGAAGCCACATGCTCAGTAATGAACATTCAAACTAATATTTAGGCCTACTGGAAATGACTATAAACACAGCACTTTTAAGCTTAATTAAAGAATTTCACTGTGACTTAACACCAATACCACTCAGTGGATAAATGGATAACCTCTGTAGAGAGGGAGCGATTATTTATTTATCCTGATAAACTCTTTATCAGACTTTAAATCATGTACATGTGAGGTGTCACAGAGAGCAGAAACAGGTCAGGATGAGGAGAAATGATGGCTGAAGCAGAGGAATAACTTTTTTGGACCAGTGGACATCAGAGCTGGTGTCAAGGTGACTTAGGCAGGGTACACACTCAAGGAAAATCAGCCTGAGCTTCAGCTCGGATCCCCACTTCCAACCAAAGTCAGCAAAGGCAAGATTATCTGTTGGTCCTGAAGATTGTCTTACCTGAGCATCCTGTGGTGTGAGGTGTGTTAAGAGTCAATTTGTCCTCTTGTAAAAAGGAACACCAGCCTCAAATTTTAAAGATTAAACATGTTCAATATTTACAGTCATGAATCCCTGGCTGAGCACATCCTCTGTTTTCTCAGATATGACAGAACAAAACCAATGAGGGAGCAGGCTGGCTGAAGCAGGAAGCCATGAAGTATTATTTGTATTTTTCTATGTGATATTAGTCATTAATAGTGAGTGATTAATTAATTTCTTCAGTAATTTTATTGTAATTTAACTTTATGTCCTCAAATATGTTCTCAAGATTTTTAATTTAGCAGGAGAAATTGAACATAAATTATTGATGTACAAATTTGGGCTTTTACCTTTTTGAATTTGATATTTGTTAGTAAATTTCTATAATTAAGGAAATAAGTTTCAGCAACTGTCATGTTGAGTCACCTGCTTCCTCACTTAATACGCATTTGCTTGACTTTTTAGTCATCAAAAATCAATCAGTTTAGTAAGAAAAGCAATTCTGTGGCATTTTTTTGTTGACCTACCTGTTACTGTTCCTTCCTGTCTGTCTGACATCATGTCTCACTCTTTCCTCTTTTAGAGACGTGTGTGGAGCTTCTTCATATTTTCTGGAAAATCTCTGGAGGAATGTATAAAAGCGGTCAGATTCAGCCTGCAAGCCACTGGAAGAACAGGTCTAAGGCAAGGTTTGTGTTCATGCTCCCCGTGAAAATATGCAAATACAGCAACAGACATAAGCATGTCAGAGAATTCCCCCACACTCACCCACATATCCTCTCACACTCTCACTGCTCTCACCTCTAATCGGAGCTGTTGTGACAAGTGTGTGGTCCTTCTGAACTCTTGAACTACAGTTCAGATAAAAGCGATGACCCTTAAAAGCATTCCTGCTGCTTTACCCGTTAAAATGGGTCACAGAAAAATGCAGAATTATAAGAAAAAACTGACTCTATCAGCGATGATTATTCTGCAAAATTAGAGCAACCAGCCCATCCTGATATCATATGGACAGAAGAAAATAAATCACAAGCCTGGCACGTAAACATTCCCATTTATTATTTTCTCTCATTTGTTCTTTAGGATTTGATGTCTTCGCTGTCAAAAGCCTCTAATTAGCTGTAGGAAGCCACCTGCTGCAGAACATGCAACCCTCTGATACAAACAGACAGTCTCTGAGAGGCATGACTGCATTTATTTACCCAGCCTGCGAGACCACGCTCAGGGATCACGCACTACAATCAGAAAAGAAAACAACTCGAGCCCACTTACTAGCCTTAACACACAACGACATACGAGGGCCTGTTTGCATTTCAGAGCCACCCAGGTGCCTTTTTTTGAAGCTGTAGTGTACTTGATGCCGAGCTGAAGAGGTGTCATATTTGGAGGTACTTAAGCATGCACTGTTTTGTTGTCTGTTCAAAGCCATGTACTTCAAACAAGCATGGCTTATTAAGTAGAGCAAAAGTTGCCAGGACACCTGTTGATTATTGTGGGAGCGATACGTCAAAAATCTCTTTTGTGTGCCGGGAATAATTTCAAAGTTGCTCGTGAGTTGTGCTGTGCTTACATCTCGTGTGTTTTTGAAATCGCTAAAACACAAACCAGGGTGTTGCACATCTAAACCAGGAAATGTGGGACAAATTTGCAACTTCGTGATGATCTGTAATGTACCTGTGTTTCCTAATGTGGAGAGCAGAAGGTTTGTAGGTTTGTGTTTTTATAGTAGCTACAGAAAAATAATAGATGAAGCATGAGTGACACCAGAGCTTTGGCTACTGAAGGGGAGCTTTGAGTCCATTCTGCAACTGCTGCCATGTTGAAAACTGCATCTCAAATGAACTTTTAATTGACTAAATAAAAGTTAGAGAGGCTGTGTTAGAGGCAGCTCCTCGGCCTCCTGGGAATCAGCTACAACACACTGGCTCTCAACATGCCGTCAATTATGCATTATTAGAATCCTCACATAAAAACAAAACCAGGCCATTTTTTTGAGTTAAAATACAAAAACATTAGTTGTATAATTTTAGGGATGCACAATATATCAGGGGGTTACACGGTGGTGCACCAGGTAGTGCACATGCCTCACAACAAGACAGTTACTGGTTTGATCCCTGAGTCGGTCAGGGCCTCTTGCCCAACATCAGCTGGGATAGGCTCCATCCTCCGCGAAACCGAAAGGGATAAGTGGTAAACAAAATAGATGGATGGAATGTTATCGGACCAATACTGGTATCAACAGATATTTGCCTCAAAGGTCAATTAACAGTATCGAAAGATATACAATTTTTGCAGATATTTAAGCCAATATTTTGAATAACAAATGACCAGAAATGTCTCATATATTGGCTGTAATGTTAAAAAAATGTAGAAATCTACCATGATGGTATACCTCATCATCACTTAGCATCTACATTTATCAGTCAAAAGGGTTATTTATTAAAAAATAATGTTGTTTACAGACACTTTTGTCCAAAGTGACATACATCTGAGTGAGAACAACACATGCAAGAATCTAAACTTGAGGGAACAACATTAGCAAGAGCAGAAAACTGCTTCAAGTCTGATTGGGCACTGGTGCTGCATATAGAGCCTAAGGCAGTGCCTATTTTTATTCTCTTTTTAACCAAGCATTCAACAGAAAACCTTGTCAAGTCACCTCAACAACATCATCATCAAGTCCTCATGTCATTGACATCAACATACTCGATGTTGAGTTGTTCACAAAGAGCTTAAACTTTCTAACTTGTTCTACTATTGAGGACTCCGTTTTCGGCCGAATCCGAAGAGTTTTCATTGCGTTTTAGCCTCCTGTTTACATGAGAATGGTGCCTGGAGCGCCTGAATCTGCAAACTTTTGAAACCAGGGTCCAAGGTGGAGAGTTTTCATGAGAACGGTGCCTGGAGCGCCTGAATCCGCACACTTTTGAAACCAGGGTCCAAGGTGGAGAGTTTTCAAAACGCTCCTCCATCTGGTCTCATGTAAACACGATTCAGCGTTTCAGGGGGAAACGTCACCGCATGCACAGTACTCTTTCACATGAAGGCTGCGTGTGCATACCAGGAACAACCACAGCTTCAGCCGTCTCCCGAGTAACGTGTGCTGCTTCCCGTGCTCGGTTTGTTATCCAGACAAAGCTATGCAGACAGATTTGCTGTCCAGACAAGAGACTCCTGCGTCTTCGTGCGTCCACTCGCCATTGTTGTTTGTGGAAAATTTTTCTTCTTCATAAGTGTGTTGTAACTGCGCTGTTTCTCTGCAAGCCTACATTGCCATCTACTGGACTGGCATGCACGCTACAGCTTTTTCAGTCGTTCTTGTTTTTGAAGACGCAAAGGAAAAACCTTTGCGTTTCTGGTGGAAACGGAGTTGTGTAAACAGCCTCTAAGTGCCCCAAACATTCGAGTCTTCAGCTCTGTCTTAAAAGTAGATTGGGACTCTGCGGATCAAATAGAGTATGGCAATTCATCCACCGCTTGGGAACAACAGAGGGGAAAAGTTTGGCTCGTGATTTTGAGCCTTGTTGAGAGCACCAAGCTTCTTTCACTGGCAGAGTGTAGCAGGTGAGAGGGAGTGTAGACCTGGATGAGCCATTCCAGGTAAACAGGAACTGTTCTTGTTACTGTTTTGTTAGCCAGGAGTAGAGCTTTGAATATGATTGTATTTTTATTTGATTTGGCACATCTGTTTCTAACACAAATGGACAGTAACCATGAAAGGGTCAGGTCATTTTAGTTAAGTAGAGACTTTTGTGCTCTTGACAGAAAATGTTGGTATTGATATCAGAATCGGAAAAAAACGAGTTTGAGAATATCAGCATATTGGATATTGGCAAAAATCTAATATCAAATGTAGAAGGATACAGTAGATACGCACATCCTATGTAGGGTGCGGGATCCCAAAAATACTACATGAAAAGGTACAAAATGGTCCGCACACAATAAAAGCTCCCTTGCAACATTTTGATTTATTCCAAAGTGACGTTTCGAGCCATGCGCCTCTTCCTCAGCATGGCTCGAAACGTCACTTTGGAATAAATCAAAAAGTTGCAAGGGAGCTTTTTTGGTGTGCGGACCATTTTGTACCTTTTCAAAAATCTAATATCGTACATCCCTAATTTTGTTAACTGTTTTACCTAATGCTGAGCACGATGGATCCTCGGCCTGACAGTCGAAGGGTTTCGGGACCTGTCAGCAGGAAGATCTGTTGTTTCATTTTGTGTAGTGTGTCATAGAGACCAACAACAACAGACCAGTCGACTCCATGACAGAAAGTCTAGCAGGTATGATATCTGTCCTGCCTCCTAGGATTTGCTCCTTCACTTCAGAGACCTTGACCAGTGAGAGCATGGGGAGCCCTGCATGTGCAACAAACACAGATGTAAACAGACTGAAGTTGATGACCTGAGAGCTGTGAGAAGAGAAAAAGTAAAGCTCTGCAAACAACATCTCTGCTTTTATGATATATTGTAGAGGAGCTACCACAGACTTTAAAAATAGAAATGTTGCAGAGAAACAGCAGAGGAACCTTTGAACCTTGGTGAGAGACTGTGTGCATTTATCATCAAGCTAACGTCTCATTTGTCATAATGTTTGGAAAGACAAACAACCCCCTCCTTCATTCACCGTCATCACGTTGGTTGTTAAATGCTGTCTATTTTAATCCTGTAGATGGTCATGCTCATTGGGCAAGTCACAGCACAATTTTATTGCTCTGTGGTTACCCAATCGGACATATTGACCTTCAGAACTGTAAAAAAATCACATAGCCTGACCTCAGTATTAGTCGGCTGTTAGCAACTTTATTCCTGCTATTAAAAAAAATAGTCATGTCCATCCATCCATCCATCCATTCATCCATTATCTAAACAACTTATGTCCCTTTCAGGGTCGTGGGAGGATTGGAGCCGATCCCAGCTGACACTGGGCAAACTGGGTACTAGTCAATAACAGAGCAACATAGAGAGACAAACGAGACAATTCATGCAAACAGTCTCTCCTGTGGGAGAAAACATTCGAACTCCCCCACCAACTCGAGGAGTCATACCAGTGGCCTTATTGCTGTGAGGCTTAAGCACTAACCTGATGTGCCACCATGCCACCCTGGCATTTCTACATTTGCTTTATTTTCTAAAACCACTGCTACCCATTTTATCTTAATGCCTCTGCACTAGTGACAGCCAGGTCAAGTGTTACCACAAGGAACCAATCACATTGATTATAGGCCAATCAGATAATGCAGTCAGCGGGCGCTACTGCTGTGGTGTAAAATACAAAACGTGCGGCACTTCGTTGAACAAACTTGCCAAAACATGTAAAAAGTGGAGCAAAATTATACTTTCTATTGAGAAACCCTTTCATGTATTTTTCATCTGATAAAGAAATGTGGTCCTGATCTGATAAAACTGCAACTAAAGCTGTTAGCATCTATGCTAATCTCTGTACAAGCAGTCATTTCCTGCTTTCGTCTTGCTCATATCCCCCACCTCTTCCTGCTTTACAGGACGCTGACTGGGCCGTGCTGCTTTGGGTGGAGAACAATCGTAGATTTGAGCTTTGTGAGATCTGCCTGACTCTAGACATCAAATCAGTTGGATCCAACTGCACTGCAAGGTTAGTAGTTCCTTAAACCTCATGCAACATATTGGTCTGTACAATGTCAAGGTCACCTCAAGCCTTGTTGCAATATGCACCTCCTCCTACACCACCCCGCCACAAAAGCCACTTTTGACCCACTATTTTACTGTCACCACCTGACCACTAAACACATCATGGAGGTATAACTGCGAGGGAATAGTTAAGCAACAGCGTGAACTGGATGTTCATCGACAGCAACATTTCAGCCAGGTTTACCTTACTTGTACTTTCACTTGACATTTGTTTCACACTGCAATATGCCGAGCACGTTTCCTGAATGTCGAGCCTTTTTAATGGTGCAATCTACCTGAAATTTAACCACGAGGAGGCTGGAAATCAAGCAGTTTAAATATAACCTACTTATCCCAAAGGGCTCAACAGGTGTCAAGAGCATGAGGCAGAACAGGAGGAAGCACCTGACGACTGTTTCAGCCGTCCCTATTGGTCGCAAGATTAAAACAAAAAAATCCCAGCGAGAGAAAGCGGGTCTCTGAACACGAGATCAATGGAGCATATTTAAAAGACATTAGAGAGCAGTCCTCCTGTCACAGTCCTGTGATAAAGAGCGAGAATCGAGCCTTCCAGCATACAGTACGCCATCTGAAAAGGAAAATCTCCAGCGTCTTTCCTTCTGTGATTTATCTCCATGTGGAAGCAGAAGATGGCCGACGGTGTGTGTGTGCTTAGCCGCTCTCTGGGTCGTCCCTCCTGATAGCGGTCAGTCCCCAGTGGACCCTGTGGATGTCAAGGGGTGAGGGCAGGGGAGAAGGGATGGCTGGCGGCCCCGGAGCCCCTCATTCACTCTCTAACTCTCTCACATTAAAGAGGTCTCTAATCACTGCAGGGACTTGGCCAATGATGTGCTTATCAAACGGCATATTTCAAAAAGGCATCTTAAAAAGCCTGAGGGCGAAGAGGCAATAAGAGCACATTTGTATGTGGATGAAAGGGAAAAGTGTAGACAGACCTTGCATCAGAATACAGAGGGGGGAGATCATTAGCATCTCCTGCAAAATATGTACGAGAGGGAGAGCGAGGTAGAGACGGAGAGTGAGGGAGGACGTAGTGGGACGGGGGGTTTGGAGGGTGGATGGGGAGGCAGAGGGAGAGAATGGATCTTTTTCGCCATTCGTCTTTTTTTGTTTTACACAGTTCCCAAAAAGAATAAGAGAACAAATACATTTTTGAACAAAGGCAGGGCTCTTGAAGTGGAAGCCCCTGTTGGGTAGCGAGAGGTGGCTCCGCTGTGAGTTACAACAGAGTGCAGCCACGACGCAACTGTACCCCCCCGGCTCCTCTCCAGCTCCTCTCACACCTCCCTCTTCAACAGAACAAACCCAACGTGTGAGCTTTGCTTTGAGAGGATAAGGCTCGAACCAGAGCAGGATGACGTGATGGACGACAGGATTCAACTGATATTTTAGGGATATAGTCAAGGCTTGCACTCCTGTTGTGGACGGTGGCACTGATGGTCGATCTGTTGTCACAAACTTGAGATTTTGAACTGAGTAAATGAGTTTCTTATGCTGTGGACAGACTGCCCGAATTTTGTTTGTTACACTGGTCACTATGTCAGATTTAAGGATCATAGAAAGGGGTGGTCAGACTTTCTGCACCAAGGGCCAAATACAAAAATGCAAGGATGAGTGGACCTCACATACCAGCCATCAGTGCACGGAGTTACGTAAATAAATCAAGTCTAAGTTAAAGCCTCATTCACACTTTTGTGACTTTTTGGCCAACTTTAGCCAACATATACTGTAGGTAAACTGTTAGCCACGGTGAGCTAAGTCAGGCCACGCAGAACTTAGGTTAAAGTCACTTGTGCACTGCTGATATTCGTTGGGTACGTTAACAAATTTTATGCATGCTTAAAAATTTCCGATCCAACACGTTGGAAAACACCAGTGAGAGTTGACCTCTGCTTCCCTTTGATACTCTGAGTTACAGCTGTTATCTTTGTTTGCGAATGTTGTAGCTCACTCGTAGTTAAGAACCAGAACAGATAAGCAGAGCTGGAACTTGAATCGTTAAGAACTTAAAGGGTTAATTTGGGTTTTTTGAGGTGGGGTTGCGGCCTATGGCACTAGTAAATATGATTACCAGGATAAGTGGACCTCACATACCAGCCATCAGTATACAGAGTTACTTAACCCCTTTAGTTCTTAACGATTCCAGTTCCAGCTCTGCTTATCTGTTCTGGTTCTTAACTATGAGTGGGCCACAACATTTGCTAACAAAGATAACAGCTGTAATTGAGGGTAGCAAAGGGAGTGGAGGTTAACTCTTGGTGGCGTTAACAAGCATGCCGGATTAGAAATTTTAAGCATGCATAAAATTTGTTGATATACCCAACGAACATCAGCTGTGCCCAATGACTTTAACTTAAGTGTTGCGTGGCCTGACATAGTTCATCATGGCTCACTGTTTACATATATGTTGGCTAAAGTTGGTCAAAAAGTCACAAAAGTGTGAATGTGACTTTAACCTAGACTGAATTTATTTAGTTTGGGTTTTTTGAAGAGGGGTTGCAGAAGGTCTATGGCACTAGTAAATATAAGCGCAAATAAAGAAAAATGCAACCTTTGTCCCTGGAGGGGGATATCTGTGGACGGACACTAGCCGGTACATAGCAGTACATGGTTTCACCAAAAGTGTCGTAATTGACCCACTTACAGGTTGAAATGCTTTCGTTCTGCAGGTTTCCTGAGTCAGGCATTTTATGAATCAGGTTTCTTGTGGGATCTTCCTGAACTTTCTTTGAAACCTCATTATTAGAAAGAAATGTATGGAGAAATTGCACTTTGGCAGCAGACAGATGCAGCAACAGCAGCACGCTCCTGGTCTGAAAGCAGTGGTGCTCTTGAGCCACATCTGGCTCGTGTGATAGCCACGCACATCTGATGTAATCTTGTCACTAGGATTCTGCAGACCTGCAGGCTAATGAGGTTATATTGGTCCAGCAGCAGGACACAGAGGGCTCTGTAGTTAGACTGAAAGGCAAATTTGACAGAATTTGAGCCGGTATTGTGATTATTTAGAGAAGCAGGCCTATCTTTAAAAATGACAATAGATAACAGGATGAGAAATTAAAGACCCCAGATTTTCTGTAGGTGGAAGGCTTAGCCAGATGTTGTATCCTGGATCCTTATCAGGGCCAAATAATAAGGGATATCAGTGCGACGGCATGATTTTGTGAGCCTCTTTAAATGCTCCCCCAGCATAGATACACGAACATGGCGGAGACACTGCAGGAAAGTAAAGCCAATGAAAGGTGTTGTTGACCAGCTGGAACAGATGGAGTAAACAGAAATTATGTACAGGACATAAAGTATTGTGATTTATTTATTTTTTTTTTTTTTATGAAGGCGGGGTGGGGGTTGCTCAACTCTGCTTCTAAATATGACAAGACCCACATCCAGACACTCAGCTGTCTCCAAATCCGTGTCATACACACTTGTTATGTGATGGAGGCTGTTAATATTGCAATACAAGGTCAGCATGATGTGAGACCTTGGAACTGCTTTAAGAGACTTATATATACACATAAAGACTGATTGATTGACTTATGTTGATATTGTGAGCTTTGTGTGATGCACGTCCTCTCAGTTACAAAGATGGATATCAGACTGATTTCTGTAGTTGTCGTGCAGCTCAAGGAGAGAAGACTGCAGATGATTGGCCAAAGTTACAGTAAAGTTGTGGTGATTGCTTAAAAACAATGCTCCTGGTCTTCTTCTCTTGTTTGGTGTATGTCTGCAGCATTACAGTGCTACTTACGGACCTGGCATATGTACTACAGCGTTATTAGTGTTTTAATGTGGTCAGACACATTTTTGAAACAATGCCTTCTTTACAGAGAACATATTGAAAAAGAAAATGTTTTCATCTTCATGTCGTCAGGGCCTGGAGCAGCGATGATCAATCCGTATATCAACTACAAAGATTAAGGTATCTCTGATCTGCTGAATTTCTTGACCTTACAGTTTTTATTTATTTAATTCAGTGGCAAATTCCATTCTAGTTATATAGTTATGCCTGGCCAAAAAAAAGTCGCCAACTGGATTTAACTAAGCAAATAAGTAGGAGCCTACTATTGGATAATTACTGCACATGTGATTATCTATCAGCTGGCAACAAGTTATTTAACCCCAGCTGATGCAACGAGTAGCTTCTCATTTCTTAAACAACCATGTCAAAAGACACATCCTGTGGTAGTGGAAAAGATGTTAGTCTGTTTTTTTAGAAGGGTCAGATCAAGCAGAGAAAACATCTAAGGAGATTTCAGAAACTACAAAAATTGGGTTAAGAACTGTCCAATGCATTATTAAAAACTGGAAGGATAGTGGGGAACCATCGTCTTTGAGGAAGAAATGTGGTCGGAAAAAAATCCTGAATGATCGTGATCGGCGATCACTTAACCGTTTGGCCAAATCAAATCGAAGAAAAACAACAGTAAAAGTCAGAGGTGTGTTTAATAGTGAAAGTAAGAGCATTTCCACAAGCACAGTGTGAAGGGAACTCAAGGGATTGGGACTGAACAGCTGTGTAGCCTTAAGAAAACCACTAATCAGTAAGGCTAACTCAAAAAAAGGCATCAGCTTGCTAGGGAGCATAAAGATTGGACTGTGGAGGACTGGAAGAAGGTCATGTGGTCTGATGAGTCCAGATTTACCCTGTTCCAGAGTGATGGGAGCATCAGGGTAAGAAGAGAGGCAGGTGAAGTGATGCACCCATCATGCCTAGTGCCTACTGTACAAGCCTGTGGGGGCAGTGCTGTGATCTGGGGCTGCTGCAGTTGGTCAGGTCGAGGTTCAGCAACATTATGGCCCAAAGAATGAGGTCAGCTGACTACCTGAATATACTGAATGACCAGGTTATTCCATCAATGGATTTTTTCTTCCCTGATGGCACGGGCATGTTCCAAGATGACAATGCCAGGATTCATGGGGCTCAAATTGTGAAAGAGTGGTTCAGGGAGCATGAGACATTTTTTTCACACATGGATTGGCCACCACAGAGTCCAGACCTTAACCCCATTGAGAATCTTTGGGATGTGCTGGAGAAGGCTTTGTGCAGTGGTCAGACTCTCCAATCATCAATACAAGATCTTGGTGAAAAATTAATGAAACACTGGATGGAAATAAATCTTGTGACATTGCAGAAGCTTATGGAAACAATGCCACAGCGAATGTGTGCTGTAATCAAAGCTAAAGGCAGACCAATGAAATATTAGAGTGCGTGACCTTTTCTTTTTTGGTGGCGACTTTTATTTTGGCCAGGCTGTGTACATGACTGCTTCTTTTTGCATTTGGGGATGTATACGCACTCCAGGAGACACTCACACCGATACAAAGACACTTAAATATACAGACTGTGTCAGCAGATAGGAGTCTGTTGTTCAGGTAGATCTTTTTTTATGACGACAGAGTTTTAAACACGGACACACGGAGTGGAACAGCGGCTGCTAACACGGCAGATTTCACACAATTACACATCACACAGACACACACAGCAGGAAACAACTGCTGTAGTCAGTGGGTCTATATACAGTACAGCAGCTGAGTGTGGTGCTGGCATACATGTACACACATAAACACCAACACACACAACTCATCAGGCCTAATTTAGAAAGTCAATTTGGGATCAGGAGACCAATTATCTTAATTATTTTCCTTTTCCCTCCATCACTCTCCTCTTCTTGTTTTGCTCTCTTTCTATTTTAGCTGCGTTTGCATTTGTGTGTATTTTGGTTTGTGCATTTCACAACACAAAATTACTCCACAGCTCCAGGAGAAAATCCACCCAGGATGTCTCGATTCTGCAGTCTCTTAACCCTTGGATGCACAAGTGGGTCAAATGATGACCCAGTGAGGCTGTTTTTTGTGTTTGTTTTGCGGTGTCTTTGCCATCATGACATACTATCGTTTCATTTTGCAGGTGTTCCCCAAAGACATATTAATGACGTCTTATTTTTTTAATTTAAAAAGGTCTTTTGTACATGTTAACAAATAGTAGATTTGTATCAAGTTGGCCATGTCATGTGACAAATTCTTATAATATGTGAATTTGTTTGCAAAGGATGAGCCAGACAGGCTTTTTATTGATTATTGCTATACATCGATGTATATAAGTGTATATTCAGGGGTGGGAGGGCTTGAAAAATAAATTATTCTGCCAAAGAGAGGCCTGCATAAAAAGCTTGGGAACCACTTATTGTACCATGAGCATGTTTTAAGGTATACCTGAGATATAAGATTATAGGGTAAACAAGGAATAGTGACTTCTCCGGGTCATTTTTGAACCTGCTTGTGCATCTTAGAGTTAACTGAAGTCATTTATACACCTACATCGTTGGATAGTTGTTCTGATACAAGTGGGCTTTCCCTTTCTGGCATAGTTTGTTTGAATCTTTATGAACACAGCAGTTGATCTCTGTTTTGGTAAAACAACTGCACCAAGCTCTCGGCTCCAATGGTTCCAGTCGACCCCTGGAGCTGTTTATTTGCAGTGAGGACGTAAAAAACCCAGAAATTGATGCAAACAGGGTGGCGAGTTAAAGGTGAGGTTGGTAGTCACAGGAAAGTAGCATGAATTTGAATGTAGCATCTCCTCAGGACACTGTCTAGCCCCCGGTCCTCAGCACATCTTTTTTGATTTGCACTACGCCAAGTCATGTCTCACTCAGTGGTAAGAAAACACCAAAACATTATCATGGTAAAGTTAAGTTGCTCTGTTTAGCAGGAGCAGCGGTAACCAGTAATCGGGGTTTAGATAGTTTCTCTGCCATTCTCCAGCGTACTTGGATCCCTCTCAGCTCGGCTACGCGCATTGAATCAGGGTCTGTGCACACCGGCAAAATGTACGCGCAGAAGGTGGGCAGAACGGCAGTACTTGATTTGATTGGTTTATTGAATTCAGTCTGAATCGCTGTGATTGGTTGGTGTTTTCCCTGCTTTACTCCTGCTGTAGACAGCGGCTATTTTTTGCTCTCTTTTAAGAACGCATCATGCATTGATTGCCATCGGGATATAACAATCATTTTAACCAGTATAACAAAAAGTGTATGTAAATCTGATTACCAACCCTGCCTTTAACTCATCACACCCGCTGTAGTCGTAAAAGCAGTATTCATAGTAATCATAATAGAATTACAGATACCAGGCAGCCAGGCTGATAACAAAGTACTTCTTAATAATAATGTTTTTGATCCAACAGACTCACTTTCTGTGCTCAGGCACAGCATGCCATGAAAATATCAACAGGGTAACATCACACACCATCTCTACAGCAAATCATCAGGACACGCCAACATCCACTACTGCAAAAACGTGTTAGTCCCCCAAATTTTGTCCAGCTCAATCAACCAGGAGAATTTCTCCTTTTTAAAGCTGCTCTCAGTCACATAAAGTTTTTCTGCAGAAACTTCCGTAGGTGTTTCGTTGTAATGGGTTACCATGCTGACTGGTGTCCTCTATGGTCCGCCATAGACACCAGTGTTAAAAACACTCTTCCTTGTGCTCTGAGTTTATTAACATTTTGATTGTAAAGTGTGTCATATATTAATGAACATGCAGAGACATTTGACCTCCGCACCTAAACAACTTTTTGTTGTTAGCTGAGCTTGCTAACTACCTTCCCAGAATGTAGACTGCGACTTTGAGTCATAGCACCGCTGGCTGACATTACCTCAGGCCAGAGTAACTCTCTTGTGTGGACTTTGCTCACTTGCTGCCATTTGAACATGAAACGACACAAATGAAGGATGCAAATCCAGAGTGTTTTTTTCAACTAAATTGTAACAAAGCAACAGAGCTGTAGGTGTGTAAACCGCCATCATGGGCCTGTTTTTGGTCTGTGGGGGACAGCCAGAGTACTTGCACAGAGGCAGGGGCGGTTTCAGGATCTGACTTATGGGGGAGCTAAGTTTTTTTTACCTATATGTGAGACTTTACTGATACTGATTGTGATGTGCAGTTACATGAGTTTTGCACCAGTGTGAATTTTGTGGAATACCCTTTGTTTTTATAATTTGCAAAGTAATCAATTATCACGTGTTTTAATCTTTGAATTAAACACTTTTATTGCAGCTCTGTTAAGTTAAAGGCTCTGAAAAACATTATCAAATCAAAACATGCCTGTTTTGTTAGCAGATGTGAAATCAACAAACCCTTATCTCGTTCACTGTCAAGTGGATGCTGGATGAAGATGAAGTTTGTCTGACATTCTTTACCTTCTCCCAGAGGGTATACTTTTGCCGGAGTTTGTAAGTTTGTTTGTGAACAGAATAATTATAATTGATAAAATTTCAGATATTGTTGATCAAGGAACAAGGAAGAACTGATTTGGTAGTGATCCAAATCTGTATGGATTTTTTCAAGGATTTCTTAACATTGTGAAATACAGCTGTTCTCAACATTTTCGCCAGTAACTTAATAAGCTGTCAGGAGGACTGGAGGCTGGTGGTGCTAGCAATGCTAAAGTTAACCGCACTCTGTTTGATATTGTCAGTGAACGCTATGTTAGTCTGTTTGCTGTTGTGAAATTTGGCCAAATTCAAATCACATTCACTGCTTTATGAATTTTCATGAATTTTTCGGGGAGTGTTGGGCACGACACAGGGAAGAAGTGGTTTTATTTTAGTAGTGATCCGATTCTGGTTGTGGATTCGGGATTTTTTTCAAGGATGTTTAAATTGTGAGGTAGAGCAGTTTTCACATTTTTGACAACAAATATTCTGGATGGATGGTGGTGGCATTTTCAGGGAAAAAAATTTGGATTATCATATTTAATTTAGAGCTTTGTTGACCAAAACATTAAACTAAAAACTTTGCAAAACAATGATGTGTCTTATACAAAAAAATCTAGTGTGCCACTTGCTACAGTACATGTGCATATTATTTTAGGGGGGCTTCACTGAAGTGTATGGGTGCTTCCAAGCCTCTAAATGGGGTTTAAAAAAGCCTTTACATGGAGAAAATATAATAACTCCACACTCAAAGCGCCCGACCATGTATTAAATTAGCAACGTGAAGCGACAGTACTAATGCCGGTTTCAGCTTGAAGCCCATTTTAAAAGTTAAAAAATATCAAATATTAAATATTTTGATGTGGAAAAAATTATTCTAAATAAGTCTGCAAGGCAGGATATTGTAAACCAAAATGTCAAAATGACATATATACACGCTGAATCTGCTACAGGTCATTTTTATCCCCCTCGTGGATAACGGTGGGGTCCGATCACATGTGCATCTAAGGGTTAAAAAACCCAAAGCTGTTTTATTTTCATACTCAAACATGGAGCAAGAATTCTTTGCCCGGGAACCAGTGGCAGATGAATAATGACCGTGTGACGAGGCTGTTATTATATTCTGCTCGGAAAAACCAAAAGAAACAGTGGTTAAACCTTCAGGGCCAGCTCTGTTCAGCTGCGCCCATGCAACAATCCAGCCTAACCTACGCACATATTGCCCAATTGTGTGTTACAGCTCTTTTCCTGCGAGGTGACAGCTCCTCGCCAACCACATTTGCGGAAAAGAAGGTAATTATCGTGTGATGGATTTCACCTGCACTCAGTGAGAATAACCCTGCTGCATGTCTAAGCACAGTTTTAAAATACCTCTCTCATTCCTCTAACGGCACACACAAGAGGAGGAAAATAGAGATGTGTTTTGCAATTTTGCCTGAAGATCAAATTTGCTGGAAGTCTGTGTGCTCATTATTAAGGGCTAGCATGTATCATAACATCTGAAATGAAATGGAAATTTAGATTAGCTTAATATCTTCAAGAGCGAGCTGGATCTAGATAAGAATTCCTCATCTCCAGTGTTTATAGGCATGGGAGTCATGTGTCGGTGTTATTATCTCTGATGTAAGATTCAATTGGCAGCAGTGATTTAAAGAGAGGATCTCCATACGTCTACTCTCTTCATATGAAAGGGTGGCCCACTGTGATGTGACATTATACTGTATCTAATAAATCTACTAAAATCTGCATACAATTAGCATAAGATGGTATATGTAGTGCATGAGTATGGGGGGTGAGAATAAGGAAATGAAGCAGGGACGGGCAAAATGAGGGCCAGGGCAACAAGGTGCCCTTTCTCTTACTCAGCGAGGCCTACAAGCTAATTTTGAAAAAGTTGTAAAAATTTAGAAGAAAAGACAAAAAATCAAAGTCCTTCCATAATTATCTTGCTTATCAGAATATTATTGATACTCTGCATGTAATTAGCAGTGTAAATGATGCTTGTTCATTTAAAAATCTTGAATATGCATCTCTTAGTTTGTTTGTATAAATAAAAAAAGACCTGTAAGACAAATAAAGTGGAATAAACAACAAATTTTACATTTATTACACATGTCTGACAAGGGCCCCTAAAAATAAAAAAATATCTTTTTATAAAAATACAAATTAATGCATTTGTTGCCAAAGGGTCTTTAGAGATCTCTTTTCTCTTCACATAAAAAAATAAAATGCTTTCCTTGTTTTTTTTTGTTTTTTTTTTGCTTGCATAAAAAGAACATTAAGGCATTTTTTGCATCAATTAACTCCCATAAAACAACATTTATTTTAAACATTTTTTACAGTAGTGTTCTAAATGGCTTGCCAAGGCACACTGGCAAGAACAGATGTGCCTTGAGAATTTGTATAACTTTAACTTAAGATTGTATAACAACTTGTGTATGGGTTTAGGATTTGCTCCACCAGTTATTTGTGCACATCGATTTACCCTCTCAGCTGCAGATTCTGTTACTGAATCAAAAAACGTAAGGATTTTGCAAGAAGTTGAAATTGTAGTGAGTCATTATTGTTGATTAGTTATAAGTTCACCTTGTTTTAGATTTATGATCTTCCAACTTGAATGTGTGTCACTAAAAGGGAAAATTAAGAATTCGCTTAGAAATGAATATTTCTAGAGTAGTGCAGTTGATGGTCAAATTTTAACAGGTGTTAGTCGATAAAATAAACAGTGATAAGATACTGAGGAACAAGTAAAACAGGCCGTTTTTCATGGGTGTGGATATGGTGTGCCTTAAGCAAGAAGTGTTAGAAAACCAAAGGACATTATTTCCATTTATGCATTTTGCTGTACCAAATATCAAAAAAACATGTTAAAATATGTAGGTCCTTAAAAAAACAGGTCATAGAGATAGACAAGTTTACAATCTGCAAAAATTTCTTGAAGGATCAGAGAATCATGAGGACTTATTATTTGAAAAATAAAAACATGTTAAATACTTAAAATGATCCAAATGCCAGACAGTTCAGCTGAGTTCATAGTTTAACTCACAGTTTGTTCTATACTTTAAGTTACAGGGTGTTTTCTCCAATAACAGCAGCTTTATTGTATTTTTAAAAAATAATAACTTGGCTGTAAAAATTAAGTGTGATCCATTTAAAGAATAAAAATCATCATATTTATTAACCAGTTTGCTTCACACCTGCATTGTTTGAGAAACTCAGCAGAGCTAATTTAGAATAAGGTCCAACCTGATGTCTGTTTAAGAGGTCCAAATTTCTTGTCCTTATAATTAAAGCTTACTGTCTAGATTTTAACTTAAAGTCTGACTGTTGTTACATATATATTTAGAAAAGCTATATTTGTTCCCTTTGTTTGTTTACATAAGCACAGTTTTTAGGTAATATTTTTCTTGCAGTTTGTAGTGTGGACCTTCAATAACATCAACCCTTCAAACTCTGCGGGATTGTTGGCCAATAAATTGTAGTGTTCAGGTTGTTTGCTAATATCTCTGCAACTGTACATAAATTCTACAGCTGTGTTTGGAAGCTGATCCTTTTTTCAATCTATGGATCAGGTCAAATATTTCCCTTACATTATTTTTATCCAGCCATTAAGTGCAGTGTTTTTCTGAAATGTTGCATTTGTTAATAAACAATAATAAATCTATGAGTGTTTTTTTTTTAATCACATTTTCTTGATTTAAAAAGTAGAAGTGCTGCTATAAGATAAAGGCCTGATGTAACATTTGGGACCAAAACTGTGTCCATGGGTGGAAAATAATATAGTTCAGAAATGTTTGGAGAAATAAGTCGATGCATGTTAATAAGTTTAAGTCTAAGTTTCTTTGCATACTTTTATTATTTTCTCCTAACAGTTAAGGCCTGAAAGAACCATATTCAGATGTCAAAAGGCTTGTTCATTACTGATCTGTTTAAACTATTGTGAGATTACTATTCTTTTTTGTTTTTGCCTCTGAGGTCAAACAGCATTTAGTACATTAATCTGACATCATTACAGGTTGTCCTGTAATATATATATATATATATATATATATATATATATATATATATATATATATATATTTAGCTTGATTGTGTTTGAAAGAGTTGAAGATCTACATTTATTATGTCACAAAAAAATGCAGGCAAACTTAACATAGCAGAAATTTTGGAGCTATAAGGGTTAATCAGGCCTTTAAGGTGGCCCTGAAATTAAGCTTGAAGCCAAGTGAAGAAGTTGATCCTCAGGGTAAATAATGAAAACAAATGTACATATATATTTATATTTTTATTTATATTTCATTTCTGGGAGGATATCTTGTACACCAAATATCCCATTGGCAGTTAAGCGCATTCAATGTGTTTAGAAGCCAGAAACAGTCACTTGTTTTAACAAACACAAATACAAAATAAAGATAACCACAAAATAATGAACTGCATGTATATAACATACAAAAGAATCCCATGCCTACTCAGTAGGTAACTTCAACATTCCAGCTCTTGAAGATATGGATATTTACACTTCAGTTTTACAAAAATATACTTTATAATTTTCTCCTTTTTATGCTTACATTCGCATGAAATGAAGCGGTGCCCTCACAGCTCGTCCCTTTTTCCTCCCTCTGAGTTCGACTTACATTCTGTAACAAAAATATTCCCTCAACCCTTAAGGCGAGATGCAGTGCATCCTCTCTGCGCACAGCCGAGTCACAACACCAGCAAGGCTTCACAAAAAGGCACCAAATAACGGGAGTGTTTAGTTTTTTGAAACGTTTTTCTTTTTTTCTTCTTCTCTCTTTTTTTCCATACAACCGAGCGCTATGTCACACGTGAGATAGAGAGAAAGAGATAGTACCAGTGGATGATATTTACAAACAGAAAATAACATCACTCTTACTCATGCTTGAATACTTAAGTGCTTTTTTTTTTCAAACAATGTTCAAAACGTATCACAGCATCATCACTACATAATAGAGAAAGTATGTAGAAAATATGGCCCTGCTCACTTCAAATAATACAATGCAAATATGCAAATTTCACATCAATGGTACCAAAGAATGATCAAACCAAACATGGCACATGTACAATATACATATATGGTAGCTTATGTATATCATTCAAAGTCTTTGCACTGTGAGTGCCTGCGAGGGCGGACGTGCTTTAGCACCACGGCTGCTGCCAAACTGTTTGTCTCTTTGTCTTTGTGTACCTAATCGCAGGGACCCGCCGGTGCCCGTGTTCTTCTCCCTATCTGTCGAGTTCCTTATGCATTTGAAGTGCTGCATTTGTTTTACAGAGACTGAAAAAAAATCCCTTCTCATCTTGTGTTGTCTTTGCCCAGTCCTTGACATGTGTCTCTTTTCTCACTCTCAGGTAAATCTGGAGATTCACCTCACACTGCACGGGGGAGCAGACAGAAAAGTGCTTTTTAGAGGGGAAAACAAAGTCTTTTGATGCTGATTTCTCTCCCCTCAAAGAACCTTTAGGAAGGAAAGTTAGAAAGTTTTTGTCTCTCTGCTCTTTCTTAGCAGATCTCGATTGTCCTTGGGGAGAGGGTGGTCTGCATGTCTGATAGCGGGGTGGGGATGGGGGAGCTGTAGATGTTTGAGGCGACTGAGGAGGGGAAGGAGGAGGCGACCTGGGACTGAAAGGTGCTGGACATGGAGACTGAAGGGTAGGTGGTGGCCACTGAGGGAGACGGGTAGGAAGTGTGGACCGGAGAAGAGTAGCAGGAGGTGACGGGGGAGGGGTACGAGGACACTGGAGAGGGGTAGGATGTGATGGGTGAGGGGTAGCTGGAGGCAGGCGAAGCGGCTGATACAGGTGCCGCCGTTACAGCCACCGCTCCCGCCTTCTCCGCCTTTTTGTCCTTCTGCCTCAGGTGGATCTTCGTGTGCCTCTTCCTCTCATCGCTGCGGGCGAACTTGCGGCCGCAGATCTCGCAGGCGAACGGCTTCTCGCCCGTGTGAGTGCGGATGTGCGTCGTGAGGTGGTCGCTGCGGCTGAAGTTGCGCATGCAGATTCGGCACTGGAAGGGTTTCTGGCCCGTGTGGATGCGGATGTGACGAGTCAGCTCATCGGAGCGTGAGAAGCGGCGGTCGCAGGTCTCCACCGGGCAGGCGTAGGGCCTCTCGTGAGGAGGGGTCTTGCTAGGCCGGGTGGGGTACTTGCGCATGCGGCTGGGTTTGATCAGCTGGGACTGGTAGACGCTCTTAATGTCCTGGGAACCAGTCTGTGTGGCGAAGGCCTTGATGGTGGAGAGGGGAGTGAGGGAAGGCTGACTGGACTGGCTCTGGAAGGGTTTCTGGTCTGGGGGCACCAGGCTGATCTCGCCCTGCTGCTGGGGAAACAGATAGTCTGGGATCATGGGCACGGGGAAGCTGGTGCTGCATGTCTTGCCGTTGGGGTAGGCGGGTGGAGGGTACTGCACTGCTCCAGCCGACCCGGGAAAGCCTGACCCTGGTCAGGGAAGATGTCAGAGTTGGGGCTGGAGTAGGTGGGGGCGGCTGAGTAGATGGGGTTGGGCTCGCTGTGGTGGATGGAGGAACTGAGGCTGGAGCTCTGAGTGGAAGAGGAGGAGGTAGAAGAGGTGGTGGAGGACGGGGCGGAGGACGAGGTGGACGAGGTGGTCTGCGAGGCCGCCGACGAGGAGGTGGAGCTGGGGGCGATGTTGCCCATCAGACCCGTGAACAGACCCAGGATGGGCTCGGCCCAGAGGCTGTTACTGCAGGGGGTGGCGGGCTCCAGGGTGAAACGGCCTGTGTAGGAGATGGGGGGCAGCCTTTGGGTGGAGTAGGACTGCTCTGTGACGGGCTTCTCGCAGTTGAAGGGGATGTCGGGTAACGTATCTGCAGAGAGCACAAAGAGAGAGACATTAATCAAAGTGTCGATATCCGGGGAGGAAGAGGGGGAATCCTGCCAGCGCAGTGGACAGTGTGTCACCCCTCGCTTCTGTGACGGCTCCATCAGGTGCCCACGCAGAGAAACCCCCACATCCCACACACACATACACACACTCCAAGCCACACTTTCTGCCTTTAAAACTCTTCAATTGTCACATCAACACCTCAACAGGAGCTGCTGTGCTGGCTTTCTATACTGGCATTTTACGCTCCTCACACTCTGTCGATCTTTCTGTCATTTTCTCTGTCCTCCTGTCTTACACACACACGCGCACACACACACATACATTCTTAAAGCCTATCACAGAGCCCGAGGCGATTGATTACTAAAACTGCAGTTCAGCTGGTTTTAGGAATGCAATTTGAATTGAGCTGTAGGAGTGTCTGAAGGCATGCAGTGACGGAGCAGTGAGAGCCCCGAGGATCAAGATCCATCAATAAGATCAGAAAGAGAAAGATTTTCAAATTCTTAATTTTTTTATTTGTATTATTGTCCTTTATAATCTAGTCATCTTAAATTTAAAATTTCTTCAAGCCAGCAAATCACTTCAAATTAAAAACCATAAAATCTTGAGTCAATGTCAGTTTTAGAGAAGTTTATAATCCAGTAATAAATGACTTTAAAAACATGATTAAAAATAAGAGCTGTGGCTTTTTGTTTCTTGTATTTGATCTCTTACTGTAATGAGGCTCTGCAGATATGATTACCATATTTATTTAATATCCCCATGCAGCATAAAGCACCAGAGAAGAACCAGCTCTTACCTCCAGCGAGGTGGTCGTACTGCTCTCCTGGCTCTCCGGAGCCGAAGCCTGCGCCCTCGGGTGCGGAGGCGGTCAGGAAGGGTGTCCCTGCAGAGCTGAGCATCATCACCTCCTCCAGCTTTGGGTAGTTATCCATGGGGGAGTGAGGGAAGCTGAGGGGCTCGGAGATCTGCAGGGCTGGGAGGATCATCTCGGTCTTGGCTGCAGCCATCCTCTGCTGGTGCTGGAGCTGCAGGGCTGAGGCTGCGCTGGAAGCTGCTGAGGAGGACAGAGAGGCTGCCGGCTGCACGCTGGAGGAGCGCTGCTTCACAGGTGGAGGGAATCACTTAACCCAGCTCAGTGAGTGCCGCCGCTGCTGCAGAAGCCGAGAAAGATGCTCCGTGTCTCTCGTTCTCCAGCTGTCCTCTTGTTTTTCTCTGAGAGATGAGTAAAGATCCACTTGTCTTTTCAGAGAAGATCAAAAGTGTCATTTATACTCGGTTCCTAAGATAATCAACAGATTAATCTTGTTTCCTCAAATTTTATGAAATAACTAATCCAATCAGGTTTAACCTTCTTGGATGATGTTGTTTTGAGATGACTTTGTTGTTTGTTGTGATATTTCTCGGTGAGGGACTGCTATGTGTTTTCTAGCTATCTCTGCTCTAACAGTTGCTCTTGTGGGCTCTCAGGGCTCTCTCTGTGCTCAGAGGTTTCCCCGTCCCTTTTATTCCCTCTCCCCGTGACGTAGATGTCCATATATGGAGTGGAGGAAGCCCATATTTAGTCACTGCAGTGGAGGACACATGACGCTGGCCTGGGGGAAAAGCAGAGAGGAGAGACTTTATATTAAGCTCTCACAGTAAATTGCGGAGACATCGCCGCTCTTCCTCTGTCCCGAATCAATGTGTCTTCATAGCAGAGCAGCTCCTCCAGACAGCAGCATAATTCTTGCTCTCTCCCCGTCGCCCCGTAGATTTGATTTGGATTTCCCATCTGTGCAGCAGGCTGCGCTGCTGCCGGAAAGCCTCTGCTCCGCCGTGCCTTATAAGGTCGTGACTACATAAGGACCTGATCCGGTGGGTTTCCATTTCCCTGTCCTTATTTGGAACTTCCTGAGGCAGCGCTGATCGCTGTTTGGCACTGAATGAGAGGCTGGAGTGCAAATCATGTCCTGCGCTCACAATAACTAATGTCAGCAGCTCAATCCTGCTTCCCTGCTATAAAACACAGCTTCAGCTCAGCCCTGACACTCTGTGTGGAGCATTTATGCAACACAAACGCTTCAGACTTTCGATTTTATTCATGTGAGAGCAGAGAAGATTGAATTTGTGCACGCAAAATAAAAAAAAAAACACCTCAAAGGCAGCTTCTGCGCATATATGATCCATATATCCACACCGGTTTAAGCGAAGCAGGTGATTTTTTATCTCGTTTATAGAGTTTGAGCTTTCTTTATCAGCCTTTGGGCATATTTTATTATCTGTTTTGATCCTTTTAATTGTAGTTTAAGAGAGCACATGCATGGGGCTGCAGGCATATTGATTCACACTGTTTAATCATACAGTTATACAATCATACATCGTACAATTTTAATGAAGTTCTATCTAATTTCATCTATTGATTATCAGCCAAAACTGTAGGGGAGACAGGGGATGGCTGTAACACTTTTCACTTCAGACCCTGTAACTCCCTAAGTTTTTGGGATATAGTTCTAAATTTAATAATAATAAACATATCCAGCTTGGACTTCTGCAAGAGTATCACTGAGCTCCTGAACTGGCGTCAAACAGTATGACAGCAGGTTGTAACAGTTGCACAAAAGAAGTAAAAACAGATGCAACATGTGAACATGTTTGGAAAAGATCTTCTGAAGTAAAACAGTAATATAAAACAACCTACCTGAACCCTAAAATAGATGATTTTAAAATACTTAATTAATGCTTTACAGTAATCTTTCTACACCAGAAACCAAACAAGCACATTAATCCTGAAAACTTACTGTATAATCTATTTCATACCAGACTGAGCAGACTTACTGCTTTTTATGTATTGATAGTGATTTTTACACCCTGTACTATTATAGATAACATGTAAACTAAAAAAAGGATCAAAATAGAAGTGCTACGAGAGCACAAACCTTCACCAAAACATTTCCAACATTGTTGAGTGAGTTATTTTTAAACATGTGGAAAACTGCTCTAATTCGCAACAAACAAATCCATTAAAAAAAAAAATGCTGGATCCCTGGATGGTAACTTATTAAGTTATTAGTTTAAAATATGGAAAACTACCCTAACTTGCATGTTAACAAATCTTTTTAAAAATCCGTCATCTGTATTTTGATTTAGGTAACAACCAAAATCTCATACATTGGTCCTTAATGAACTTGTAACTTGGTTCAACTTGAAAAGATCCTGCATTAATGGCATGAGCAACACAGCTAAGCAGGTGGGTAGCGCCCCAAAATAAGTGCTTGCTTCCTCAGTGAAGGGTGAGGAACTGGTCTTCATGGGGTTTTGTCCTCCTTCAGTCTGTCTTTGACTTCACCGGTCTCACAGAACTTGGACCAAAGTTTGAAAATGGTACCAGGGCTGAAACCAAATAATGCTGCCAGTCTGCGACCCTGAACACCAGCTTCCAGCTCCAGGAGATTTTGGCTCTTTTTTTGGACTCTAACCACACGTTTAGTTTTGTTGCTCATTCCACTAATGCACAATCCGTACAAATTATACCTTGTTGTAAAAGTGACTCATGAAATATACTACCAATTGGTTTTATTAAAGGGAAAAATAATCCACATTAGATCACCAAACTTTTTGGGGGAGTACAGATCTGTATTTGACTATTTTAATCTCTCTATTATGCATTTGTCAACAAATAAATAAAAAAGGTCAGTAAAGTTTATTTTTAGAAATTAGTAAATGCAGTTACTTGCATCAAAAGAATAGCATAGAATAGCATGCCCTTTATTTTCATTATATCTAATGTCCAACAGCATTGGAGAGCTTCTCCTTCTTCAGTGCAGTCAAATAATTATACAAAAATATGCAAGATGAAATCCAACTCTGTATACAATTTAAAATAGTAATAAGGATAAATATTAAAAATATAAGATATAGAATAGAAAACATAGAAAAAAATGTAGGATTGTAATGTATTGCACATGATTGAATATTCATAGAATAAATATATTGCACAGAATTAGTATTCACAGAATGATTTTGTTGCGCGGGATGGATGAATACTGAGGTAGAGTTATAGCAGTGGCAGGTATATTGTACCTGTCACTGCTGAAACTGACTTGATTCCTATGTCACCCCATTATATTGAATATTGATGTCTATATTTTAGTTAGAATATGAATGTTTAAGTAACTTCTTATGACAGCTGTTCGTGTTTGTCCCTTTTTTTTACCCTTTGAACTGTAAATTGGGGCCCTGAAGTGATGAGGATCATTTTAATGTGGCCCTCCTGGTAACCATGTTTCCCATCCCTGTTATGATATTATTGTAATATGAGATTAAAGACAGTCTTTCTAAGACTCTGAAGTTGAAATGCTGTGCAGACTCTGCAGGCTGGTAACAAAGTTGCTCTAAATGAACTTTGCCTCTCTCTCCTCTCTGTCATTGATTAATGAGAGCAGATAGGCGCGGATGCTGACGAGGTGCGGGCCGATCCGTCTAATTGAGGGGTGTCCCCGGCTCGATATTCGGGGAATCTCTCTGCCACTCAGAGGCCTAATGGGCTGCATTAACAACGCTGCGCGCAGCTGCCAGGACGCCTGCGGGATGCCGATGCCCCCCATCCCCCCCCCACACACCCCCCACCCTGTGCTCTGGGCTCGGCCGGCGCGCCAGCTCTGCTCGGTGGATGCTGACGGGAAATCAATGTGTTTCCCTTGCTGCTGACTAGATCTATATGCGAGCAGGCTCATTGGGAAACATTGAGGTGGCCTGAGAGGAGAGAGGAAAGAGGAGAAAAGAAGGGATGAAGGTAAGGCCTCGGATATGATTTTATATATGGTGAGTATGTTTAATACTCTTAAAGTCATCAGTCTAAGATATCTGCAAGACAGACAGACAGACAGATGATTCAGATTTAATAAATAGCGTAAATACCTGAAGTAAAGTTGAACAAGCTGAGCAACTGCAGCCAAAACATCAACATAAGTTCATTTTTATGTGGGGACAGCATATTTCATTGATTGGGCCGAAAAGGCCGCTATTATCAAAGAAATGATCACCCTGATGGAAAACCTGGATTTAACTCAAAATCAGTGGTTCTCAACCTCTTAGTGCAGAGCCACAGTAAATACTGTCATGAATGACCTGGATACATACTTTAATCACAGTATGCAGAAGTAAAAAAAACTGCAGTTCCTCAAATGACCTCTGGTGCTTCTGCAGAAGGTCAGAGGTCACATACACACTCCATGAAAACATTTTCGTAGTGTTACAGCAGAAGCTTTAGTCAAAAAGAGCTTATGGACACACTGTGTGACTTTTTTAAGTTGTGTGTTTTTGTTTTTAAGGAGAATATAATTTCTGAATAACTGGCATAGCTGTTCTGAGAGTGCAGCATGGTGGTGCAGGTGCCTCGCTGCAAGAAGGCTGCTGGGTTGATCCTCGTGTTGAGCAGGGCCTCTCTGTGTAGAGTTTGCATGCTCTGGCCCTGCGATCAGTTGGCGACCGGTTCAGGTTGTACCCCGGGCCCCGCAACCCCAAAAGGGATAAGCGGTAAAGATGATGGATGGATTTAATTTGGGCATGAAAAGGTGAATTCAGTTTCGAAATTCCTCAGTTCTGCACAAAATATTTGTCCAATAACAATAAAATTTCAGTTTTAGACAAGTTTGTGAAAGATTTCTAAATATTAATGTTTTCTCATTTTTATTACAGGTGGTCTAATAAGTCTGTTAAGGACTGTACAGTGTGTGTTACTATTCAGCTTAAAATAAATGTCTCATGAGGTATAATGTTGGTTCATATATGTAAAGGCTCTTTCATATTGCATCTGTTTTTTATTTTATTCAGGATTCCTGGCTTTGGACTTTAGGACATGATTGACAGCACAACAGGTCACTAACAGCATTGCTGTTGGTCAGACTGCTTTTAGTCCCGCCTCTCACTCAGCCTCTCTGTCTGTGAGCTGGTTGATCCAAAGTTATAAGGTCAGTTACCTGACAGAGTTTTTGTGTTAAAATGCTTCAAACACACGCACATTGCCAAAGGCATGTAGAAGTAACACAGTGATGAGTGAAATGTGTGTCAAAAACAAACATTTATTGGGTTTATTTTCGCACTGATAGTGCCGTCCCTATAGACACTCGACTCAGGTGTCAAAACTGCATACATGTGTCATTTTTGGCCCATCAACCTTTGCAGTGTGCACACATTCACTGTTCACATAAAAGATTTATTAGACTTTTTTTTTTTAATACTTAAATATTTAAAAAAAAAATCCTCAAGCATTTTTACTCAAGTAAAAACTGCTTTGATTGATTTTACTTGTATTGGGGGAATATTTGATCAGGAGGATCTTTACTTTTACTTAAATTTTGCACCAGTGGTTGTGATTGATGAACACAGATATGAGCCTAATGCTTTGAAAAAAAACTTTTATCATTTGAGAACTGAGACAAAATAAGTGAGATAGATAGACAGACAGACAGATAAAAAGACAGATGGACAGGTAGATAGTGAGACATGTGTATCCAAAGATAGATAATAGATACAATACATACATAAATACATACATATACATACAGTACATGTATATATTTATGTACTGTAGTTTGTGTCGTAGGTAAACAGTGGGTTTTTGGCCAGCATTCCCTCTCAGGCGTTTCCCATTCAGCCTCTGGCAAATCTCTGTGTTTACCCCCATTAGTCTGATAGCAAAATTCTATCATTTATTATTGATGATGTGGAGCACAGGCTCCTTCACAAAATCCAAATAAGCCTGAAGTAGACGGCGCAGCTGGAGAACGTGTGATGCTGTTTATTCATACAGTCAGATGTATAAATGATCACATCTAATTGCTCCTGAAGGTGCATGCATGTGTTTTTAGGAGCATTGGACTTCCACTGCAGCATTTCCACTCTTAAAACTTGCATTTTGTTTTCCTGTTAGGTGGTTGCCACTCTTCTGCAGGCCTTACTAAGCAGAAAGGAACACCAAAGACTCAGGACAAGATGATGGTGAGTTACGTAAAGAGACCAGAGTTGTTGTGCTAAATCTAAACTCCTGTCTGTGTCCCTCTCTGCTGTCATGCATCACTTACGGAGGTCGATAAATCTGTGGCAAAGCAAAGACGAAAGAAGAGAGAGAGCGAGAGAGAGAGAGAGCTCATCATCTGATGACAAAGTAATAAAATCAGGTTAGGGAAAACTGTCAGAAAAGTAATAAAGTAATAAAGATGATAAACAGTTCACAGCCGCTGTTTGGGCCTCCCCTCACTCTCATGCGCGGAGGGGGTGGGAGCAGATGCTGGAAGGGCAGGGGGAAGAAAATTAGCTGGTGTGTGTCAGCATGATGTGAGCACTGTTACGTGTGTGTTGGTGTTTTTTAGATGAAACCGGTTCACTGTCACTGGTGTGATCCCTCGCTGCCCACACATAACAACCAGCGGAGTCCTTGTCTGATATAACTCCAACGCTCTTAGAAAATAAAGGCTTCTCCTCTTACCTACGCAGCAAACACTAGGGCTGGAAAATATGAACCAAAACTATACCTCATGAGTCATCTATTTAAAGCTGAATCACAACACATGACATACTGTCATAGAAAAAGAGAAAACATGAACATTCGAGAAATCTTCTCAAACTTGATCAAAACTAAAAATAATTTGTTATAGGACACAAATTTAAGCAGAAATGAGGAATTTCAAACTGATTTCACCTTTTTATACCCAGATTTGAGCTGCTTACTGGACTTCTCTGAGATGTCAGAAATCACATTAAGCAGAACATTCAACCACTAAATCTATTTTTCTTTACAGGAATGAAATTAAATAACTATAATACGACATCTTAATAAAGACATGATAATGTGGTTAACTATTCTTTTTTGTAGTAAAAGGTAAATTTAAAAGTTCATGGAAAACAATTATAGTTATATTTTAGCATTAGAAATATAGTTTTAATCGAAAAGCTTCTACAGCCTGGTGTATGAACGGTTACAGAAGCATAAAAAATTATTTTTATAATAAACAATCCTGTTATTTTAGGGCAGCTGTAGCATAAGTCTTACATCAGGTGGTGGTCTCATAAATTTGTTAAGCATATCTGTATATCTTGTTTTCTTTTCTGTGAGGAAGTAAATGGATGTCACAATGACTGAATTCAACATTTTGGCAGTTTATGATCGCTCATAACTGGGTTACGGTCTAATTTCCAGCCCTAACATCCATCCTGAGGTAAATGGAGCTCAGCTTAAGCATGTGAAAAGTCTAGGTAACATCAGTCATAGGTAAACATGGGGGAAGATGATTCATGGTGATATCACAACAAGAATAAACAAGTGAAAGTGTGATTCAGGCTAAAAAAAAATGCCATTTTCTCTGTCCATTCTGTTTATGCTTCTTCAGTAGTTGACTGGTGAAGAGCCAGAGTATAAAGCCTAAGTTGACCCTCATTGGCACATGATGTGGGAGGTCACATGAGATTCAGAGATGTTGGCCGTGTCGTTGACTTACTTTCCCTCTGGAGGTGTGATCAGTGGGTGTTTCCTGGGTTTTTTTGGTCACATGCTCTCTGACCTTTGTTCTCTGGTGAAGGTGATGTTTGGATCATTACCTCTGCCAAGGAGGTCATGTTTTTTGTTTGTTTGTTTGTTTGCAAGACTATGCAAAAACTGCTGGATGGATTTTGCTGAAATGTTTAGGAGATGTTGGTAATGGTCTAACTTAAAAATGATTAGATTTTGGTGGTGATCCAGATAACCACCATTAGGGAACAATCGTTTTTGCTCAATATCTGACAAACTAATGATGATGTCAGCATGCTTGGGTGTGGGTTTTCAGGGTCAAGGAATCATATTATGACGGTAACTTTATCATGGAAGTATTTCTTATAGATGTAACAGCAAAATGTGAGCCACTCTCTGAGTGCTTTCTAGTTTACTAAAGGAATCCAAAACTGCATTTTATGTTGGAGACAGAAAGTGTTTTAGTCCCCCACAACTTCTGTTCCAGTTTCTCCGTCTTGACCAAAATGACCTCCACGACACCTCCCTCAGCAATGGTTTGAGAGAGGGTTCAAGGAAGCCATTTCTGTTGACTGAACATCATTTTGTTAACTGAGAACTGACACAGACACCCTACGCGTTGACCTGATCAAGATGGTCCTCATGGCTGTGGCTGTTGTGTATGTTTTATAGTTTAACAAAATATTATCAGAAATGATTTAATTGGGCCCCTGGCCATTTTTGTAGTTCTTGCTAACATTTTGTTAGCAACTGCTCTTTTTAAAGAATCAATAATTCCTTAAAAGTCCAAATAAGGGGCATTTCAGATGAACTTTTTGTTGTAAAATGAAACATTCAAATCTTTTTTGCATATATTTTTGAAAAGCTGCTCCAAAACTGTATAGACTTGGTAACAGAAAGTGCTAAAATGCAAACTCATTTCCGTATTTTGTGACTCATTGCTGCACCACTCTATAAACTGTATCTGAGGTGCTAAATAGCATTTACAGAGCAATTATTAATCAATAAAGTATGACCCATTAAATGCCATTATCTCCCAGTTTTATGGAGTGAGCAACTCTAGGCTTTGTGGTCAATTGGCATAGTGTCTTTACTGTGAACATCTTTTTCGTTTTATAGGCCTTTTACCAACATAAACTACACTTCTATAAACATATTGCCCTACCTTATTTGTCAATGAGTAATCTATTCATCTAAAACTCGCTATGTTCCCCAGCCTGAGCCACAAAGCTCCAGTTAACACGTACACTCTGCAGAAGCAATGGCTGATGTTTAATCATGCCCCAATTTGCCACATTGAAAAGACAAATAAGAGGCTAGAGAAGCCAAAAACTGAGAGAGGAGGTGAAAAAGACAAGAGGGAAGGAGCCGGAACATAAAAATAAATGCAGCGAGGAAAGAGAGGGAGAAGAAACAGAGATGTTGGAGTGTAGAAAGCAGGCAGTTGGAGGCAGGATGAGAAGAAAAGAGATGGAGAAGGTGGGAAGGAAGGGTGAGGGCGATAGAAAAATAGAAAGACCAAAAGAGAATCCTCACACCCACATGCTGTACGTGGGAGCAGAAGCCGAGCTCGATGCTGGCATTTTTCAGCAGGCAGGGAGACGGGACAGAGAGTGAGACGCGCAGACAGACACTCCTGCTCTTCCGTCACACCCCCTCACCTACTGGGGCCGCCCACAGGAACCAGCGGTGCTATCCCTCTGCATTAGCATACAGGTGTGTGCGCGGCTCTGTGCGCTCCCATGACGGGCAGACCCAGATTAGAGGGTGGATGGTTACAGTTACCAAAGCCTGCTTGTTACATAATGTGGCAGAGGGGACGAGGATGAGGAGGGAAGGGGGGTGTAATGACAGAGAAAAATAGATAAGCGATTATTTTGGAGCGCAGATGAAGCTTTCCGGATTTTTTTGGAGAGTGGGATGAGAGTGTTGGACTGCTGCTAAGGCTGGGGAATATGCAGAGTTTTTAAGATATATTGATATGTTTTCTAATGAGATGCATGTTAAGGGAAAATTATTTTTCTGAATATGGTTTAGGGTTATTTTGATGTGTAAAAAGAAGCTACCAGGCCTTATACTTCAATATATTCACTGACCAAAAGAAAGACTATTTGAGAAAGTCTAAAGGCCTTTGCACAACAAGAGTGATGCAAACAAGTGGTAAGAAATTACAAACAGGTTGGAGATGTGCCCTCCTTTTTACATTTACAACATGTTTAACTGTTATTTTTTACAGCCTGGAAACAAATTCAGTAAGAAATCATGCAAGAACACAGACACTGATAAAGGCTGAGTGCCGAAACGCGTTCATCGTAAACTGAGAGCTGCCTTTGCCCAGTTAAAAAAAAGACTTTTTAAGAGGACATATCTGATTGCTAATTTGCGTTTTTCTAAGAACACAGATAGCTTTATCACTGAACACCGACTGAGCTTGTACGGTGAAAAGCATGCTGGAATTCTTGGGGCCCTTTCACACTGGATGCACTGTACCTGCATAGGGCAGATAGGGCAGTTTTCCACATTTTTGCTGATAACGCTGTACGTTCTCAACAGATTTTGATGACATTTTCATTGAATGTTGGGGATGGCTAGCGTGGCACAACAGCTCAACCTGCATGATTCAATGTCTGTAATCAGGCCAAACCATCTTGCCAAGCTCTAATCTATAACAACTGTGGGTGGTACAAAGCAGCACGGTCCAATCAGAGTCCTCCAGAGCAGGAAGAGGTATGAGCTATGAGCGAGACAACAGCAGAAAGTGACTGCACATACAGGGATTAGCATAGATGCTAACAGCTTCAGTAGCAGTTTTATCAGATTGTGACTGCATTAAATGAAAAACAAATACCAACACTACTAATGTCTCTATAGTAAGGATATTTCTGCTCTACTTCTGACGTGTTTTGATGAGAGTTTGTTTTAGGAAGTGGCTCAGGTTCTGTAGTTCAGTACTGCCGTCTACCACATTATCTGATTAGCCTGTGATGCATGTTGATTGATGGAACGATCGTCCAATCACCTGCCGGATATGCTTCTAAAAGGTTCTGCCTTCCTCAAACACTTTCTATGGGCTGTTTCCCAGAAGGACTAGTGAAATGGATGAATTGTCTATCATGGCACGAGGAGGAAGAGATTTAAGCACTTATAGTTTGGTCGTTGTTTGGTGAAGATGGTTTTCAAACTCAGCACAAACTGAGCTCCGGCCCACTTGGAAGCAAACCAAACCCCTGTTTTCATTTGAAACAGAGCTCAATTATTTGGTCTGCAAAATAATTCATGTGAGCTTTCACACCACCCCAAATGGACTAATCTCCCCACAAAAGCAAACTGTTTGGTTGACCAAATGTATTAGGTGTGAATCAGTCATGTATATGTCTAAAGTTTTGGTTTTGTGTCAACTGTTCGAAAGATAGTGTCACTGTTCAGCTGAAAAATATTGAGATACAGTTTTAGTCCATATCACCCAGCCTGAACTGTAGGATAATAAAAATGAAATTAAGCTGTGTTGTGTTGAGGGTCTGTATAGCAAACAGGGCTGATAATAATTAAGAGGGTGAGTAGCCGAGGCCTGATGGTCTCGGGTAGAGTGACAGGCTGAATATTAGGCCCACAGTCATGCAGAGATGTGGAGAGAAGCAAAGAACATTATCAGAGCGCTATTTCATAAATGTCAATTTTTTTCTCACTGCTTTTAAAGAGACGCCCGCAGGAGTGTGCAGTCTGACCTTTTACACGCAGAGCGAGATGCACTTGGGAAACGACGACCTGGTGTTAGAGGGATGAAATCTGTCGGAAACGTTGAGGAGGCTGGCCGAGTTAAAGGGGTTGAGGGAAAAAAATCTGTGGACTAATAGACAAGCATGAAAAGCCAAATGGATCTAATGGGATTCTGGAAACAACGGAGGATAAAGACATCCAGCGCCGTGTGTCTGTTTAAATACTTGACACCTCGACTCAGAGCTCCAGTCATCATAAACCTTGGCTCCCTGAGTGAAATCTTATCCATGACAATACAGTGCTGAAGATTACAGAGCACCACCTGTTGCTGCACTGAAGCAGTCAGACTTTTTCTGCTCTGCTGGGACGAGGCGGCCTCGTGTTAGCAGCTCATGATTCGATAGTAGGTCAGCTCTAGACTTTTCTCTGAGTCAGGGACCACTGGTAAAGACCCTTTCACAAACTAAAGCATATTTGTCATGCCATTAGTAGGAGGCAAGACAAAACAAAACTGGAGGCAAATATGAATCACTGACATCGGACAACGTCAGTCTAAAAAAAGAGTTGTCTTTTTGTGTCGTCAGGTTTCAGGATAAAAGAGGTTATAGTGAAAGCTGAAATTATATCACTCCACTAACGTTTTCCTTAACTTTTGGTAGAAACATAGACTTAGTCTGTGGATGGATGGAAGTGTTTTATTATCTGTGGAGCAGCTCTTTGTGGCTCTCAGGGAGAATCTTTCTTTTCAGTGGGTAATCAGGTCTCACATTTGTTAAAACCCTAATCTGCCAAGATGTTGACCAGTTTTGTGGATCAAAAGGGGCTCCAGTGTGCAGTGCAGATCTGTGGCAGCTCGGATGAAATCTTGGCAACTCAAGTAAAAGAAAAGAAATACCTCTCCTTTAATTTCTCTCAAAATATCCTGCAGTGTGTTGTCCCCTCTCTTTTTGGACAGTGTGTGTGCTGAGTTGGGGTTTGGCGGCTCGGTGCGAGTTCTGCGGCTGGACCCTTTTTTTTTTTTTTTTTTTTTTTTTTTTTTTTTTCAGATATTATTGCTTACTAAAGTGATAGTTCTTAGTGGTTCATACAGCTGATTTATTTATCATCACATTAAAATTTTTCCCTGCTTTAAACACATATATGATGATCCTGACAACATAATTTTTAATGCATTAAAACATCAAATCAATATTTCTTTATGTTGTAATGTTATGACATTTTGCTGGGCTGTATTGTGCCCACAGGCCATATGTTTGACACCCTTGGTCAGGATCATGAAGTACATTGATTTGCGTTCACTTCCAGTAGTCAAAATGGACTGAAAATTCATGTTTTGATATGATAACTGATTTTTCTCAAACATACCTTTAAAACTGTGATGAACAAAATACTCAGTAACAAATAATTATTCAAAAACTTTTTCCAAGTATTACTATTTTTAAAACTTAGCACATCAAATTAACCATACAGTACATACTATACAGCATCTATTTCACTAGTTAGTCTGGCCAACAGCCCATAGAAAGTGTGTAGGAAAGAGAACCTTTCGAAGAATATCTGGCAGGTGATTGGACGATTCCTCCGTCAGTCACATTCATTACTGGCCAGTCAGATTATGTAGTAGGCAGGCACTACTGCTCCGGTGTTATTTACAAAATAAGAACCACGTAGCAAAACAAACTGTTGCCAAAACACATAAAAAATGGAGCAATTTCCTTTCTATCAAGACATGCTTTCACTGTCATTTGTTTTTCATTTTGTAAAGAAATGTGGTCCGAATCTGATAAAAGGGTTACTGAAGCTGTTAGCATTTAAGCTAATCTCTTTATATCCAGCTTTTATCTTGTTCTTCTTACTGCTTTAAAGGGCGCTGATTGGGCTGTGCCACTTTAGGCCAAACACAGTGGTTGTAGAGTTTGGGAAGATGATTCAATGTCTGTAATCAGGCAGGTTTAGCTGCTGTATATGGTTACTCTTCTTATGGTTGTCTTTGGATAGATATGAGTTGGATGTGTAACAGCCACCGCCCATCAGCTCTAGCTTGTGTTGTCATGGGCATGTGTGCGCTTCACATTGGCCACATTATCCTGCTGTTACTGCCCCGTCTCTCTTAAGATTATACAGATAAAGGCAGAAACTCATGTGTTTAATGGTAAATCAGAACAAAACTGATGAAACTTATGAGGCTTAATTGTTGCCATTACTTGCCAAACATATAACAGAAGTTGGGCTAATCAGAAACAATTGTGTTTACTATAATGGGGAACGCTATTTTTTAAAAGGAAGTTTAGACTGAATTACAATAGATCTTTCCCCAAGTGTCTTGTTCTTCAACTTCAGAAAAAGGTTTTTTTTTTGTACAAACTTGGGAAGTTGCTTCACAGAAATGCCAAACTAGCCACTTGCTTTTTGATTTGAAAAGCACAAACCAGAAGTGTAACTGTATTGTGTTTACTTCGCCTGTGACATTTTCTACCGATGTAAAAATACATTTCTGCAAAAACAAAGACAAAACTACCTCCGTTCATCATTCCCTGTATATGCTGGCCTAATGACATGCATGACTTCCTTTAAAAATAGGCAAGCTTTTTATTCCCTAGATTCTTGGTGCATGAGTGGCAGACCTCATGCTGTCAGACCTCTAAACATACAAACCAAAATGAAAATTGGCATGTACCTCAGCTATTGCGTAGCCAGCATGCATGTGCCTCAAATAGTCTTCAACAAGGTAACAGAGAGCTTCACCAGAATTACAGAGTGATAAGAGGGGAGCAAGGAAAACAACAGAAAAGGCAGAAGGATGCGGGAGTTTTAGGAGAAAGGAAACAATAACAACAGTTTTAATCTCATAAACTCCTTCCTATGAAACAAGAAGAAGCTCCCGGCTGCTGCGCTGTTTGGAAAAACAATCTGTGACACTCGTCAGTCACTGCAGGCGTCCCTCTCTGCCGTCCGGCCCCTCAGGCTCTGGTGTACATGTATCACACAGCAACAGGCCCGACATCGAATAGCCGCTCTATCTGCTCATCTCCCTGTTGTTATCTCCTCAGGGTGGTAGGTGACAGAGTCACAATTACCAAACATGTCCCCCCTCCCCAGAGGATGAATGACTCACCGAGCCCCTGGCCTGTTTGTTTGATGCTCATGACAAAAGATCTGACCTCTGACCTTTCAGCTCCCGATGAGTCACCCGTCGGTGAGCTGAAAAGAAGGGGCTTCCCCCAAACCACGCAGCAGTCACAGTGCAGCAACGGGTAACATTTAAAGGTTGCCACAAAACACTTTTGTGTTTGTCTGAGCCAGTAGACCAGAATCTGTGGGCGGAAAGACCCTGGTGTGTTGACAGAGCTGGTGTCTAATAGGTCAGATCTGTGGGTGACATCTTCTCGGTTTCAGAAATTTTCATTCCAGTGTTTATGGAGGGAGAAGACAGCACATCAGCTCAGCAGGAAGAGTGGGAGATTATTACAGCATTATTGTTTTTATGAAAGAATTGTTTATTCAAACCTGTTAATAGGGAAAGATGATCAGCTCTACAGAAAGACGTGATCAGACATAAGGACATAAGGAGTTCATGCTGAATAATAATAATAATAATAATAATAATAATAATAATAATAATAATAATAATAATAATAACTTTATTTATATAGCACCTTTAAAAACAAATGTTTACAAAGTACTTTAACAGGTAAAATAAAGGCAGAAAAAGGCAGGACTCTGGAGACAATAAATCAACAATCAGGTCAAACAGCCACCAAAAGAGTCAAAGGAAAAGGCACAGAGGTTCATGGAAAATAAGACAAAGGAAAGAAAATGGTAAACAGGAGACGACTGAAATACCACAGAAATACACTACATTTAGTAAATGTTAAAATGTCAACGTGTACATATGAGTAACATTAGAGAAAAAGGTATTTCTTTTTATATATAATGTCAAGGAGACGGTAAGACAATAAATAAATAAATGATAGATTTATATAAATAGATGACAGCTGATAGTTGACGACATCACATCAGGAAGATGGAAAAGAAGAGGGCAGATAGAGGACAGATGAAAGAGAAAAAAAAAAAATATAAAAAGGGAGTATATTAAACATGAGAAGATGGGGAAAACAGGACTAAAATATTGAGAAACTAGTGAGGGGAGTAAGAACAGCAGAGATTAAGAATAGTTTAGTAAGTTAATAAACAAGTATGTAAGCGGTGAAAAAGCATCATGTAAAAGCAAGTCTAAAAAAGTGAGTTTTAAGATGTGATGTAAAAGGTGTCACTTTAAAGGATTTTGTTTAAAGGAGTTAAAATCAGTGGTTGTTTCATAACATGATGCACTCACTCTATCCACTTTATCAGGCACACCCCTTCAACTGCTCATTTACACAATCAGCCAATCACATGGCAGAACCTCAGTGCATTTAGCCATGTGATCATAGTCAGGATGATCTGCTGGAGTTCAAACCCAGAATCAGAATAGGAAAGAAAGGGGATTTAAGTGATATTGAACATGGCATGGTTGTTGGAGTATTTCAGAAACTGTGAATTTCACACACATCTATCTCCAGGGTTTAAATATAATGGTCCCAAAAAGAGAAAATATCTAGGGAGCATCAGTTTTCTTGGTGCAAATGCTTTGTTGATGTGAAAGGTCAGAGTGGTTTAAGATGGCAGGAAGGCGATTGTAACTCTAATAAGCACAATCAACGTACGCAGAAGACCATTTCAGAATCCAAAACACATTAAATCTTAAAGCAGATGGGCTGCAGCAGAGAAGGTCCACACCAGGTACCACTCCTGTCAGCTAAGAGCAGGAAACTGAGGCTACATTCACACAAGCTTGCCAAAATTAGACAAAAGAAGATTAGAAAAATGCTGCCTAGTCTGATGAGTCCTGATTTCTGCTGCCACTTTCAGATAACAGGGTCAGAATTGAAACAACATGAGTATGGATCCATCCTGCCTTTTATTAACGTTCAGGCTTGTAGTGGCGAAGTTGTGGGAGATATCTGGCACACTTTGGGCCCCTCAGCACCAACTGAGAATTGTTTAAGTACCACAGCCTACCTGAATATTGTTGTTGACCATTTCTGTTCATTTATAATCACAGGGAACCTATTTTTCATGGTTACCTCCAGCAGGATAATGTGGTATGCCACAAAGATCAAATCATCTTTAAGTTCTTTCTTGAACATGACAATGAATTTACTGCAGGCAGTATAAGCATCCAACTTAAGAATGTATGAGGCACAGCTATTAAAAACAAGGTTAATGCTGTAGTATAATTTTATTAAAAATAAAGATGTTCCAGTGTCTTTCTCCTTAAGATCAGTGCAGCAGGTTACAGAATCTCTATTTTATTCTTCTGACACAGAGACCAAGTGTGTTTCTCTGAGCACAGATTTGATCTTAGAAAAAAGGAAAGAGTCACACGGTGGTGAACAAGGAGGATGATCAATATCTGTGATTAGTGTGAGCTGGAGTGTTGTCTTGATGAAGAATGAAATCATTTTTCCACAGCTGTGGTCTCTTTCTTTTTCTCTTTGTTTATCTAAAACCTGTTTGTAATAGTGTTGACTGACCGTTGACCTTTCTGGACCCCACTCCTCCAAAGTGATCCCCTTAATGTCAAAGAAAACACCAACATGACTTTCAGTTTGGACTTGCTCTTGGTCCTGCTTTTTTTTCTTTGGTGACGATGGTGTTTTCCAGCACTGACTGCCAATTTGTCTCAGGAATGTATTGGAAGATCCAAGTTTAATTGAAGTCTCATCCTATTAAGTTTCATCCTTCAATTTGTTCCAAAATGTCTCCACAATTTGCTTGTGCATTTTTCTTTCTGATCGGAGTCAGAGGTTTTGAGACAACTTTGACAAACTTTTGTGAGGTTCAAATTTCAAGACAGTTCCCAAATTGTCTCTAAATCGATGGAGACCATTTCCTCTCTCATTTTAAACTGATTTGTTAATTTGATGAATCTTTTCTGAAGTTTTTGATGTGCATGTGTGCCCAGGATGCCCATCATCTTGGACATCATCTCGGCCTTCATGAAATATTTTCTTACAGTCACACACACAACATGTAGTGTTCCCCATTCACCTCAGTTAATGTACCAAAAGATTAAGCTGCTGTTTTGCTCAATTTGTCTAATAATTTCAAGTTGATCTGTTATTTAATTTTTAAGTGAATAATTTTTTGACAACTTTGAAAAACATGTGCTCTTCAATCAGTAGCTGGTAGTGAAGTAAAGACATCACTTATTGTAAATGTACACAATCATTAATATATAACACTCAGTGTGACTGGGAACAATGTGGTGTGATCCTCAGAAGTGCAGTTCTCAATATTCAGTCATCATACTTTGTATAACATTGAATCAGTCAATTTAATTAACAAAAAATAATGCATTTTTTATTCTGTGGAGTTTTATAAATGGTATCTTTAACATCAGATCAGCTTGGACTGATGACCAGCAGGTTGAAAATACTTATGTCTCAATCTGTGTCAGGATTTGAATGATTTTATATCAAAATTAAACATCAATATCAATGTACAGTAGCAGGCCTGTTTTTTTAATCCATTCCTGTCCTGATTAATATCACAGGATTAATATGATCCCTCTGGGGCAGCCTGACCTTTCACCAATGAACTACATTACTCTACATGGAACTAGTCAAAACAAACTGGACTACAAAACCCCTCGATAAATACCACTTATGTAACAACAGTAATTCGGACAAATTTGTTATATAATATTAAGTCATAAGTCGGTTAAAGGTGCAAAAGTATTTTGATAACTCAAAAGGCTGTTTCTGGTTAATCTATTGAGAACTGATTTTTGTAAAGTGATACCATTTCTTTCTAAAATGAAGTCAGCATGTTTTGCAGAAATGAATGATTAGTTTATTTAACATTAACAAGCCTCATCTGCTGCAGTGAAGGAGAAAAGCAGCTGGTGATGAGCCTGAATTCCTTCAGAGTTTTCCCCTAAGCTGACTGGTTGCTGCGTCTTGTTGCACAGCGCCTCATTGGCAGATTAACTGAGCTGACTAACTGCTCCTCGCTCCGCTGACGTCCTCACATGCACACCCAGAGACAGACAGGAAGGAGCGCGGGAGGCTCAGAGATGTGGCCTCAGAGTCCAGACTGGGCTGCTCTGGTTTGTTTTTTTAAGCCGACACGTTTGGGTGTGAGTCATGTTGCGTACGTACGCCGAGCAGACAGAAAACATCCAGACTCACAGGCCTGTTTTTATTCCACGACAGACTTCAGATTTTGAGGCAGGAATTTAAACTTTGCTTTAGTCGGCGGTCAAATGGAGCTCAGCCAGTCCACATCTGTTTATGTGGACCGGCGTGGGTTTATTATTGCATCAGACCGTCACGCCATCACCGCTGCTCACTCCCTGGACCCTGACGTTTATTGAGAGAAGTGTAAGAAATGTGGAAATGGTTTAGTTTTTATCTTTTCCCATCTGGACCAGAACTTTGAATACAAAACCAGAGCTTCTGAAAATTTGGTAAAGTTAAAAATCAGCCAAACTTTTACAGATGTGAGTTTTATCAGGGATGGCGAACCTTGGTGACCAAGAGGGCCACAATATTTTGTCACTGGGACACAGTGTCAGAAATTATACACTCTCATCTTAGTACTTCTTTTTTTTTAACAAAAAGGAACAAAAATAAAGCTTTCACAGGCTGTTTTCCTATCAATAGAGGAAGAAGAAGATAAACTTTGTTAATCCCTTATAGGTAAATTCAGGTCTTTACACTCTGCTGTTGAAACATGTAACACACACACACAGACTGAAATACAAATACACAAACAGGTCCTACGATCATGCATTAATGAGAGATGTCAGTTCAGTCGGGATTCGAACCGACCAACATCCGGTCCCAACCCAAATTCTTCCAGACTACTGCCGCTACTTCAGATATTATCAAATATGTTAAAGGTCCCATATCATGCAAAAATCACTTTTTGAAGGCTTTTGAACACATTTTGGGTATTTGGCCTTCCTCCCAGCCCACAACATATGAGAGTAGACAACAAAACCTGTAATTAGCAGGCTGCATAACTGTAAACTCATGGTATTTGATGAGCTGTTGAGTCTGTGGATATTCTGTTACATAAAAAGCATTTTATTTACATAAGCCTGCCTCCACGGCTAGAGAAATTTTTGTGCAAAGTGCCGCCAAGTGAACCAGAGGTAACTGCACAACATGTTCATCAATGTTAACGTAACTTGTTGAAAGTCTGAAGGATAAACTTCAATGTATGAGCATACTTTCATTAGTCAAGAGAAGTTGAAATTGGCTGAATATAATCAGTCCTTTACCCATCCCATTACCCCTCTGTTTCTGCTAATGTTAGACCAGAAGGTAGGCTAAGTTGCAGCTGTGTCCCACTGCGGTGACTGGACCAAGGTTAGCATGTTGAGTGTTAGCCTGTGATGTTTGGGGGAACAAGCTTCACTGTTATAACCGGCATGAATTTACGGTTCGTGTGTGTTCAGGGTTGTAAGCGGCGCATGGCTTTGCTCAAGATACGCTGCAGGTCTATCGTAAAGTCCCCATATGTGCAGAGGGATTATGTGAGCATGGAAAGAATGTAGCTGTGCTTTATTCATAGGCTTTTTGGACCAAAGCATGTTACTAATGTTTCATAAAGGCGTCAAGGATCCATGTCAAACTGCAGAGAAGGAGTAAAATATGGGACCTTTAATATTTGCACCCAAGCATAAATACTAAAACTTGTTTTGATAAGCAAAACACAGAATTAAGCCTATTTCAGCCCTTTTCAATCTGAGTTTTTAAAGTATATTAAAGTTTATTTCACAAATATTTCCATCTTATTCTCAAATGCATTTCGAAGCACACATTAGTTTGTTAACAGAAACAAAACTGATTAAAGCTATTTTATCTAAATAAATTACGTTTCAAAGATTTTATGGCCAATTTTGTTACATTTTCATGAAATGTACATATGTTTTATAATTATTTTATTTATTTGAATTTCATTGGCGGTCCACATTAAGGGAGTAAGAGGGCTGCATATGGTCCCTTGGGTGCCAGTTGCCCTCCCCTGAGTTATAAGAACATACACAAAAAAAATTCTAAAAAAGTAAGGACTGACAGTCACTTAGAGTAATAATATATTATAGTTATTAGTCAAATTACTGCTTAGTCACTCAGTCACCTTTTGTTGTATGTGGGCAGTTAGTATAACTGAATGGCTGAGACGCGGTTAGCTCAAAAGTTCCACTCAGTGTGGCGTATGTTGGGGAAAGTGTGGGTTGAGGTTCATTTTAACAACTCAAAGTGTGAACTTTTACTTTGAGTCTGTGAAAGATGGACAGAACATTGTCCTCTATTCTAAACTGTTTTAAATCCATTGTTGTCCAGTTTTTGTGAAAAGGTCAGTTTGATGAGAAACTGAAAAATTAATGTAATCAGTTCATTTTGATTGGAAGTAATGAGTAGAGATATTTTATTCATTCTCTAAGAAGCATTGATGCTAAAAAGCATCTTATTACATTTTCTGAGTAATCTTGATGTGAACCCAGGAGCTTTTTCAAGGGCTTATTGACATTGCAAGACAGGGTAGTTTTCCACATTTTTGCTGATAACTCAATAAGTTCTTGACTAAATTTGATGACATTTTCAGGGAATATTTGTCATGGCACAGGGGACAAGTAATTTTTATTTTGTTGGTGATCTGAATCTGGATGTGGATTCAGGAATTGTTTGAATGATTTGTTAATATCCTGAGACAGGGGTGTTCTCCACATTTGGCAATAACTCGTCTGACAGTGCTGAAAACGCCTTGGCGGAGGTTTGTGCTTTAAGAGCTGCTGGTAAGGTCAAACACTTTAGCCTAAACAAGGTCAATATTGCTCTGTTTTTAAGTCTGTTTTGGCTGAGATAGTATCTGCTCAGCTTAGAGTGAAACAGACAAGCGCTCTCGTCTTGTGTTGCGTTAGTCTGCAAGCTCTGGCTTGATAACATTCACACACCGTAACCACAACCAACACGCTCCACAGCTATCACTCAACTTAATTTAATCCAGTGTGAAACAGTCGCAAGTGCTGGGATTTTTTTTTTTCTCAGTGTCACACAATAAAGAAATAACGTCTTTATCTAAAAAGGCATGTTTTAGTCTTTGAGGTTGATGAGGGAAACTGCCCATGGATGTAAATTACTAAAAGAGGTTTTAACAACTTGACAGAGACATTAGTTTAGCAGAGCACCTCAGAGAAAAAGACACTTAACCCTGAACATATGGGGCCAGAACATGTTTATCTGTGTTTTATATAAATTAAATGTTGACTTGTCAGCACAAAACTATCTTCCTGTCAGGGCATGGATCTGATTTTTTCTCTGGAGGCTAAAACAAGGAGAGCTGACAGTTCAGATGTAACAACAGAAATAAAAATTCTTTATCCTCAGGTTGTGAAAGTGTATCATCTTTCCCATGTTTGAGCATGGTTTCAGCACATTTGATGGAAAAGCCCACAGCATCCTAGAGCAGAGACTACTGCCTCATTTGCCATGATTTTGAACTATAATCTTATAAACCAAATTATTTATTTTTATGCTAAAATCTGGTGGTTACTATCTCAAGGCTCCTGATATACAGAAACTTTGAATGAGTGTTTTTAATTTTTAATTTTGTCTTTACAGAGATTTCCAATCAACCGTCCTCCAGAAAGGACGACCTTTGTAAACCTGATGAACAAACAGAAGTTATGAGCACACACAAACCTTTAAGTTGTTCTCCAGAGTTTATTTGAGTTCTGAGTCACATCAAAAGTTGCCAAGACAAATAGTCTCCTCGGGTCCAATGGCCAAAGCGTTTCCCAATAACTGGCTGTGAAGTGAAGATGACAGTCAGAGCGGCACATCTGCGCAGGTGAGAGTTATTTGTTTTGTGGTGTCGGAGCTGAAGCAAAGTGACGGAGCAGAGCAGGTGAGAGGCAGAGAGATAAACGGGTGAGGAGAGATACAGACGGAGTGATGGAGAAGGCGAGGCAGAGAAGCGGCAGAGAGACAGAAAGCGAAAGAGAAAGCAGCTGTCGCTGGGTTGTTGACAGGCGGGGGCCTCGGGGCAGGTACGACAGGTTGATTCAGGTAAGCCCCGACCCCCCCCCACCCCCCACCCCCACCCCACCTCTGCCTCAGCTAGAGACTACCGATGTGGGATAGCCTACAGGGCCGAGGAGACAGGTCTCCTTTAGAAAGCCCCCCCAACCCTTTTTGCAATCATACAATAATCGTTTAACTCCAAGTGCCAGACGTCAACAGGCGTGACGGCTGACGAGGCAGATGCACAGACACCGTAAACAGCTCTAACACTCCTTGAACGCTTCCAAGGAAAAAGAAAAAAAGCAGAGGGGAGGAGGGAGGATGAATAAATGAATAACTGTCAGAAGCATTTGGCTTATGGGACAATGGGTTTTTCAGGAGTCCAGGCTCGGGGGCCAAATGTCAGTTTGGGTCACTTGGACTGGAGATTCACCTGCAGGTTCAAAAACTCTGCAGCAGCCACTGAGCACAACATCTTAGAGGTTCACTCTAAGACCGCATTACCACAGAAGAGATCCACTGAAAAAAGAAAAAAAAACATTTTTTAGTTACACATTTTGAATGTGTAGTGATTCTGTTGACGTGATTTAAGTTCACTTTATATGCAAAAATTGGCAGCTGTATGTAAAAATAAGATAATGGGCTTGGGACCAAAGAGTGGCCTGTTCAAGTCCCAATGAAAACATACTTAAAAATGGTTTGGTAGCTGGGGAGATGCAGGCTGACATCCTGGGGCACTGCAGCTGGCTACAGCAGTTGGTAACCTGCGTGGCGTAGAATTTGCACCATTAAACTCTATCACATGTAAACACCTACAAATGAAGAAGGGTTAACGTTGCTGATGGTGCAGACGGGTCATCAAGAACGACGAATGTTGAAGTGCCCAACCCGGCACCTGATGGATCTGTGGACCTATCCTGAAGTGTATGAGATCATGGTCACTTTCACACCAATTTCAGTTTGCGGGTGAACTTGCATTTTGTTTCATTTTTTTACTTTGTTACCTCCGCCAAGGAGGTTATGTGTTTGTTTGTTAGCAAGATCCAGATAACTGCCATTAACAAATGGTCATTTTTGCTCAGTAACTGTCTAACTAATAATGATATCAACATGATTCTGAGTGCTAGGTGTGGGTTTTCATGGTCAAGGAATCATATTATGATGGTAACTTTATCATGGAACTGTTGCTTATGGATGTAACAGCAGTATGTGAGCTGCCTTGGCGTAGTTGCACTCTCTGAATGCTTTCTAGTTTGGTCCGTGTTTGGTTTGGATGGCTTTCACACCCACCGCACACTGAACTCTGGAGGTGAAGCCCACTTTTTGGCAGACTAAATGAACCGAACATTTCTTAAAAGGTAGCAAGAGTTTGTTTAGTCCGGAGCAAATGTGTTTGATGCGAAAACACCCTCAGACCTTATGCAACTCTGTGTGAAAGATCTACTAGACATGTCCCAAAGATCAACCTGTAGATCCAGATCTACAAGTTGCTCTTCAGCAGGAGCTTCATGTGGGCATAGGAAACTGCAGACTCGGGGAGTGTTTCTTATCATGAAAAACAGTAAAAGTGTATTTTGCTTAAAATGTGAATTATAATTACTGAATGAAAATGGAATACCACACGGTCCTCTTCAGTCTTCTGGCTTTTTCTCTCTTTTGTCTTTGTAGCTCCTGGAGAGGTGTCTTTAGTAATTTCAGTCTACACTGTAACCAGCTAAACACTCCTTACAGGAGCGTTAAGTGATAATAGCCACTATACTTCAAATTTAGATTATCTATTACAAATTAGCAGGTCAGAGTTTTCTTCCACTCCTCTCCTTATGTGAGGACTTAGAGACGTCTGGGTGTGCAGGTTAATGGTGTAACTGGATTAAGGGGAGTAGATTCATACATAATGCAGACGTTTACCTTAATGGGAGAAACGTGACTGAGGAGTGGTGTTTACATTAAAGGAGGGTGAGAGTTCAGCCGAGCTGGGGGAATATTTTTCTGCCTACGCTGGCGGCAGACGCTGTAATGAATTTCTATAAAGTGCGCAGCAAATAAAAATAAAGACACACAAAGGAGATGGCATGATGATGGTTGTCTTGTGATGCTGACGAGGAGAAATTAGTACGTGCGGAGTTCAGACTTGCAGGAGTGTACAGTTTGTAAAAGACATTAAGAGGCCTCGGTTGACCCCAAACTGATCAAATGAAGACATCCTTTTACTTGTTTTTAGTGCTTGTTCTGAGATTATGGAATAAAATCTCAATTAGATCAGGGATTACAGCACATTCATGAGTAGGAATGATCAAACAGGAAGTCTAAATCTTCCATTGCCCACCCTCCAACAAGAATTCACACACAGGTTTCTACAAGGACACAAAGGAGTGTGTTTCTTTATTTGTGTTTGTCTTGCAATCCAAACACACTGCACGTGGCTTAGGGAGCACAAACACCCACTTACGCACACTTAACACACACAGGATCAAGTCTGAGGGCCGACGAGTCTGCATGTATCCACAAGTGTGCTGACGGCACACACCCTGCATAGACTGACGGTGTCTCGGCCACAATACACCACACAATTAAAATAAATCTCCTGGAAGACCACATGCTGCTGCCTTTTCTAACAGCCAAACAGGGGAGCAACTCCATAGCAACACTGTAGAAATGTTTACATGTGAGAGTATTTGGATATGCACTGGTGGAGGCGTGAATCAACAAAAAGAAATTTATGTGAAACACTGGAGAGAGGCAGCTCTAAAACAAAGCAAACTGTTATGTTACATGGCCCTAAATAGAGAATACAAATTGCCCAAGTCCTGAGAAAAGTCCTGATGAGGTACAGACTTAGTGGCCACAGTTACATGATGTTTTTAATTACTAATTAAGTATTTAGAATTAAATAATTTGGAATTAGAGTATTCCCATTCGCGTTTACATGGAAATAGTGAATTGAGGTTTTCATGGAAAACATGTTTATTCACCTTTGTTCAATTCTGCTTAAGGTCTGAGGTTGGGAATGGTTCTGATTGGACAGGGGCTGGACGTGACATATTTATGTCTGCTGGAAGAAACAAACTCAAGTTCCTACTTTTCTTTTCGGCTACAACATGGAAGATCACATAATAAGTAAAATTTTCATTACGTCCTTCCACTCTTTGCATTATTTCCAAATCTTCTAAGGCCGTAATTAAATGAAGCGTCTCGAGTCCAATGATTGCTTTGGGCAGCGACAGGAATGGGTTCGCCGGCATTAATTTAAATCAGAATGAACGTATACATGATCGAAGAATTATTCAATTCGGATTTAAAATCAGAATAAACCAGTCGCCTACTTCAGAATTAAGTTTAACTCAGAATGGTCATTTTCATTCGGAATTTGGTGTTTACAAGATCATTTTTAATCTCTTTTCAAGAGGATTTGAGTTTTATTCAGAATTAAAGGGAAATTAAAGCAGGGTTGGTAATCAGATTTAGATACACTTTTGGTTATACTGGTTAAAATGATCGTTATGTCCCGATGGCAATCAGTGCCTGATGTGTTCTTAAAAGAGAGCGAAAAATAGCCACTGTCTACAGCAGGAGTAAACCAGGGAAAACATCAACCAATCACAGCGATTTGGACCGAATTTATTAAACCAATCAAATCCTCTACTGCCGTTCTGCCCACCCTCTGAAGGTACATTTTGCCGGTGTGCACTGACCCTGATTCAGTGTGCAAAGCCGAGCTGAGAGGGATCCAAGTACGCTGGAGAATGGCAGAGAAACTACCTATACCCCTATTACTGGTAACCGCTCCTCCTGCTAAACAGAGGAAGAGAAGAAAGACAGAGGCAGAGAAGGCCGAAACAAAAAGAATTTGGACAAAGCCAGGGCAAAAATGATAGTCAACATCAGGTTGTGAGTACTAACTAACTTGCCATGTTTGTTTGTTTGTTTTTTTAACTTTACGATGATAATGTTTTGGTGTTTTCCTACTGCTGAGTGAGACATGACTTGGTGTAGTGCAAAACAAATAGAATGTGCTGAGGACCGGGTTTGCAGATGTTACATTCAAATTCATGCTAGTTTTGCGTGACTACCAACCCTGCCTTTAAAGCTCTCATGTAAACGTAGCCAGTGACCATGGGTAAGCCATAGGCATGGATTGTCATATAAAGAGCTGGCTCCCAGAGGAGGACACCAATGTGACACCCGACAGGTCGAGTGCTCCACTTTCTCATATCCTGGCCTCAATATGAGGCTGTGAGAGACGAATGCTATTCCCAAATAACCTGCTAAGAGTTTACATTTACATCCATCCATCCATCATCTATACCAATAATCCCGTTCATGGTTGTGAGGCCTGGAGCCTATCCCAGCTGACATTTGGCAAGAGGCAGGGCCACATAAAGAGACAGACAGTCATTCACGCTCATAAGGGCAATTTGACATAAGATAAGATAAGATAATCCTTTATTGATCACCAGAGGGAAAATTTGATGTTGCAGCAGTAGGGGGTAAGTACAAGAGTGAAGTAGCATGTCAATAGAATAATATATAATATAACTGTAGATCAATAAACTGTACAAATAGCAAACAAAAAAATAGAATAAAATATAGTAGAGGTATGAACAAACATTAAAAGTTAAAAATTAGCGGAGTAAAGTGTCATTCAGGTCAACTAAGGCTTTCTGTGTCTTAGTTGACAACATTTAGAGACAACATTTAACCTAACAAGCATGTTTTTTGGTTTGTTGGAGGAAGCTGGTGTGCCTGGAGAGAACCAACACAGGCACAGGGAGACCATGCTAGCTCCACTCAGAAGAATGTGGTCAACATAGGTAGTCGAACCAGCACAGACCTGCTGCACCACCATGCCAATTTGACAATACTTTGGGGGCCAGATGTTAAGCTGTGAGGAACCTGATGTGGCCCCCCAACCGCCAGCTGATGATCACTGCCCTTCAACATTCAGGCCGATAAAGTTGTTTGAGTTTGAATAATCAGGCTTACTGTAATATATTATTATTATTATTCATGTTTTCTCCCTGCATAGACTTACAGAGCGAGAAAAACAGAGTAACGTGAGTCGGAGAGTCGTGAACTTCCCTTCTTCTCGCAGTGGGATTGTGACAATGTGTGTTCTCATTACGAGCCCTCCGTGGCTCTCACTCGCTCTTCCTCTCTCCTCATCTATCTCTGCATTCCCAGACAGCTTTAGCAGTTCAAACCCTCGCACTGCGGCATTGTCACACACCACGCTGGTTGCCATGGAGAAATAGTCCTCCTGGTCTCCAAGGTACCCAAGTCTATTGTCTTTGGCTTCTTTATTTAGATGAAAACATGATTTGTTGGAAGGGATCTACTTGTTTTTTTTCACTGCTTCTCTTTCTTGTTCTTCTCCTCTCCTCACAAGCATCAATGTAGCGTCGCGTGATGTGTATTGTTTCGTTCTTATCCTTTCCAGGAGTTTGACTGCACAAGCATATGTGCGTCAAGCCTGCCTGATGTTTTGTAGCAATTAATTTCAGTGTGTCTGCATGTCAGCGCCCCAGGAGGGGGGCTGCATAAAAGTTTCTCCCCCTTGCCACAGCTCTCGCCAGGGCTTATAATTGCCTTCTATTACCAGGGCTGGGTGTCACAGCCTGTCTGTCACCAACAGACTCAACTTGCGGTAGATGATGAGGAAAAGGAGGCAGACTTTGCTTTTTAGGCTGAGGGGATGATACAGGTTATATTTTTATGTACGTCTGACCGTGGAGCTCAGTCCCCTTATTTGCTGTCTCCTCGCTCCTCAGTTTAATCGGAAATAGTTGCTGGCCCGCAATGTGAAGGTTTGTCCCGTAGCTCTTGCTGCTGAACCAAGAGGAGAGAAGGGATCTCTGAGGAGCTATAGCCATGGAGTGACATGACCCCTTCACTGATTTGACTCTACCGAGAGGCTTTAATGAAACATCAGATCTCCAGCAGAGCTTAATAGACCAAGGGTGGAAACTCAAATGCTGTTATCACGTCGGACATGGCAAAATCTGCAAATTAACACTATCAGAGTTAATATTAACACTTCTTAAGTGAATATATGGGTCCACACCACAAAGTTTTGTTTGGGGAGTTGGTAATTTAAATCTTATCAAGTGTAATTGTTGACTCTTTTTGGAGTAAAAATGTAAAACTTTATAACACTTAACAGTGTGAATTTTGATCAATAATTCTTTGCAGCGTAGGAATGCACTCTCTCAGAGTATGTTTTTAACTACTTAAGTGTTAACTCTATATTAACGCTGCTTAGTGTAACATTACTATATTTATTGACTGTACAGTAATGGGTATAGATGCTTGCACTGCAGTTTTCATGAAGTGGGCTTGTGGCATCTTTTGGCACTTGTAAAATAGTGGAGGACAGGCAAGAGTATTCACTCTACAAGTGTCACTTAAAGGTATATAGTTCAGAGTTTAAGAGCCTACAGTGACCTATTAATCTGATTTAATGAAACATAATTTTTAAACTTGTTTTCGACACCAGGTCTTTTTCAGCTGTGACTACATTTTCAGGGATTTGACTCCACCCAGAGTACAATTAACTCTGCACTTGCTGAAGTTTTTCCAACACCAAAATTTAAGCTCTTCTCAGTTTGCTGTGCACTGTCTTAGTACTGGCTGTTTTTGAGTTTCAGTCTGTATGTTTTAAGTGCCATCATGAAGTGCCTCCTCATGATGGATGAAGAACTTCTTTGCATAAGACAAAAAGTCCAAAAAAGTTTCATTATCCAATGAGAGCACAGGGAGCTCTGCATGTGCAACAAACAAACACAGATCATTCAACATGACTTTGGAGATGAACAAAAGTACAGTTATATAAATACAGTGTGCTTGTTTGAAAACTTGATTAGTCCAGCTCATTGAAGAAGGAGGATTCATCGCTGTTTTCACTTGAAACACAGCTAAGATAAGATAAGATAAGATATCCTTTATTAGTCCCACAGGGGGAAATTCCAAAATATACAGCAGCTGCAGGATACAAGAGAAGTACTGAAAGATAAGGTAATTACAGATCAAGTACAGTAATGCAAAACTAGAAATAAAAATTTTTTGAAAAATGTAAAAAAAGTATATACTATACAGTCAGTGGCATATTTACAGTCCTGATGTACATGTTTGTTGTTTGACAGATGGTTATGTACATGTTGATATTTTACAGGATGAGATTTGTGATATTATAATATAAATATGGTGGCTATGTACATGTCTGGTATTTTGCAGAGAAACATTATCACATATAAATATAAATGTGGTTTATTGCACAAAGAAACAGCTGACTGTTTCTTTGCCAACACTTCTACAGGTGTTAGTAAGAGAGACCATGTTACCGGGTGTCCCAATCAGCAAAAGTTAAAGACCCGTCCTGTTAGTGCATAACCTGACACACCAGATGGACCATTCAATATGTTTCACTTGTCCATTTAGGAAAGAGCCCATAGAAAGTGTTTGAGAATTGGCAGGACCTTTCAGTGGTATATCCAGCAGGTGATTGGATGATCATTCAGTCAGCTGCATTCATTATGGGCCAATCAGATAATGTAGTAGGCGATGAAAAGGGCAATATGTAAGCCACTACCTAGAGCAACACTCTCGTCAGAACATGTTGAAAGGGTAAAAAACATATTCTTTCTATCAAGAAATGCTTTCAGTGTTATCTGTTTTTTATTTATCAAAGAAATCTGGTCCAGATCTGATAAAATTGCTCCTGAAGCTGTTAGCATCTATGCTGATCTCTGTACAAGTAGTCACTTCCTGCTGTTGTCACACCTGTAGCCCCCACCTCTTCCTGCTCTAAAAGCAAGGTTAGCTAGTGCACAAAATTTCACAACTTTGATACATATATCTATATCTATCTATCCTATCTATCTGTCTAGCTATCCATATATATATATATGTATATATATATATATATGTGTGTGTGTGTGTGTGTGTGTCTATATATATATGTATAAATATATATATATATATACATATATGTGTATATATGTATATGTATATATATGTGTATATATGTATATGTATATATATGTGTGTATATATATATGTATATATATATGTATATATATATATATATATATATATATATATATATATATATATATATATATATATATATATATATATATATATATATATATATATATATATATATATATATATATATATAATATATTTATATGAGGCATTTGACCTCTCTGTTCCAAGTTAATTGACTCATTTTGTTGTTAGCTCAGCTTGCTAATTCCCTTCCTTTAATGCAGAGCATGACCAGTAGACCTGTCAGTGTTTACCTAAGCAACAGAAAAGCAGGCTGTAGTAATGATGTAAGGATAGCCCTGTGCACTTGGGCTCGCTCAACATGCATCATTATTTTTTGTTACCGAATTGTTTAAAAGCAAACAAGCTGGAAGAGGAGTGAAAGAGGTATGGACAGAATTATGGTAACTAAGACTTGGCCATTGTGTCCCTCAGCTATGCGGCCATGCTTAAGCCATGAAAAATGTCCCTTAAAGAGAGGAGTTGATTTGTACACAGCTATGATATAATGATTCACTCACACATCATGCTCAAGGTGATTCACTTTACAAACCACACAGAAAAACTGTTCGGTGACTCCAGCGTGTCTTTAAAAAGCAGCTGTGAGGGCTTACAAACACTTACAATCAGCCTGCTCTGACCTTCGACCTCCTTTATTTGCATGTTTCCAGCTCCACTCACAGCTGTCAGCAAGCTGCTGCTTCTGTAGCTGCCGGTCGAGCCACTCGAAAAAAACAAAAAAAAAACAAACAGGAAGTGACATCACATCCTTTGCTCCGTGATATCACAGAGCTGTGTCGGAGAAAACGACAGAGTGAAAGGAAGAATAAAAAAAGAAGAAGCAAAGAGGCTGTTTGGTGGAAAGAGGAAGCTGTGTGTTTGGTTCTTGCTCAGAGGCTGCGGCTCAGACGGCCCACAGCCTGTGGTTGAGTTTACGTCCAGCCAGACTAATAAAGTGATCCAATTTAAGTCATTTATCTGCTTCATCAGAGGAGCTGCAAACAAACAGTCTTCATCTCCTGATTTATCCTCTGATGGCTGCTTTAAATAACCACATATAACGTTCTTTGGCCTCATGATCAGACAAATAAATACTTTTGGGCTAGACTTTGCTGGCACCACTAGTTGCTCAGATTTTCTGGATGAACTTTCCTCTTGTATCTTGGAATTAGTTGAAAGATTATGAGGTCTTGCTTTGTGTCACATTGAACAGTCTGTGTGTAAGAAGCAGTCTTGGCTGATGGTTTTTCTGTGTGTGAGTTATTTTAACAGTGAGAAGGATCACCCCTGAAGAATCTTTGCCATGAAAAATGTAAAGAAATATATTTTTAATCACTTGATCTAAAATTAACACCCACTTTAGGAATTATAAAAGTTCAGGTAGACAGATTTTTTGACCTGAACAGTGTTGGGTTGCTCTGTTTTAAAACCAACATAATACTTTATTGCACCATCGGCAACCTTCGCTACCAAGACAACCACATTTAGATTGTTATGTTTGCCTGAGGACCACAAAGGTAGGACGAGTCAAAATGTAAAAGTGAGTTAGCATTTAGCATGTTCTGGTTCCCTAGGCTGGAACTATATGAGGTTTTAAAATACCATTTAAATGCCAGAAATAATATTTACGGTGAACACATGCAGACAATATTTTAAAGTCTTTCTCTGAAATGATAAAGTACATCTGATATTGCCAGCATTTGTATTTCAAAGATTTGTGTGTTTAAAACAGAGGTTACTAACTAACTGCTGATAAGAACTACAAAAATTGCCTTAGACCCAACTGCAAGCATTTTTGATAGCTTTTTAATAATCAATAATTCATACACTATAGCCACAGCCATGTGGACAAACTTGATCAGGACATTTGATTAGTAGGAAATTCTCAAACAAAAGGTCACGACAAGACGTTATACACTTGAAATATTCTAAGTTGAACTGCCATGTTGTAGTTCCAAAGTAGCTTAATAATAGCTTTTCGCTCTTGCTGATCACGTTTAAGCTTAAAAAAAATTGAACAGTAGGTTTGTAGGTTTGTTTGTAAAGATGATCACAATAACAGAAAATGTAAGTGTCATATTTTTTGTGTGCTACAGACCTTTTTATCAGAAATGATCCAGAACACTGTGAAAAATCTCACAGGCTTTTAGCTGAGGGAACTAGCACAATGCTAACTTCTGCGTTGACCTTCAAAGTTATGTCATTCCACTGTTTGCAGGATACTCTCAACTTAAAAATGATAATTAATGCGCTTTAGCAAAAAAAAAAAAGACAAAATTAAAGCTTAAAGATGTTAGTTATCAACATTTATAGGTTTTATACTTCCATCCTCATACAGCGAGATCACACAGATCATTAGAATTATATATTTAGACTGTTTGCTGAACCAGGCTGTAAACGTGTTTTTGTACACTATATAAATCATCACACAAAATCAATTCAAATGTAACATCCAACAACCAAAATCATGTAACTCCTATGTTTACTGCAGCTTTTGGCTCTTCTACACAGGCTTCATTTTCAGCTCTGGAGGTTGTTGCTGCGATGTACATGACGGTTGAACTGATTACTAATATTACTTATCACTACAGGTGTGCAATCCCTGTCAAATGTTTTGATTAGATTGTAAACTCAACTCAACTCAACTTTATTTATAAGGCACTTTAAAATCAACCGCAGCAGAAACGAAGTGCTGTACATAATAAACAAAACAACAACACAAAACAACACGACGCAGACATAAAATCAGTTAAAACAATTTAAACAATGGATAAAGCAGGTATAAACACTAAAATAATTGTTTCATTGTTTTTAAAAACAATGGAGACAAATAACTCAAAACAAAACCATAAAACACTAAAACAGAAGCAGAGTCTCATGCGGGGTTGAAAGTCAAGGAATGAGTTTTAAGACGAGTTTTAAAAATGGACAGTGAGGAGGCTTGTCTAATGTGGAGGGGAAGCTCGTTCCACGATTTAGGGTCAGCCACAGAAAAAGCTCAATCCCCTCTGAGCTTCCGTTAACCACCATAGATCTAGCGTGACAGCTACTCGAGCTACTGCCATTACGCCCTACTGCATGGGTGTAAACAAGCACAGTGATCTGATAGCAACAATGCTAACTCATAGGAAGAGTACAGTTTTTTAAGATGTCTCAGCCCACATACAGCCCTATCTCCTTTTTAATACTAGAGATAAAACTGTATGTGGGCTGTGATGGCTTATAATTGTGTGTAACAACTCGACCAAAGCATTGTGGAACTACTTTAAGATTATGGGCTGTGGATGAATACAAGTATAAAGGTTCAAAAGCCAACATTAGCCACATTCTACAAAGTAACTTGACATTTAACCTCTGAACTGCAATTTCCACATTGTCTTCCTGCGCTGCATCTTATCCCAATGCAGCCTTGCTCTGGCCAATGGCGCAGGTCCTGAGTAGCTTGAATCATGGCATCTAAAGATCACGAATGAACTACAGCTTTATCAAGTAACAGTGACAATACCAGAAAACAGGAAGAGCAACACGTAACCAACAGGTTATATGGCCTACCTGATGCTGAAGTATAAACTGATAAGAGCTTGAAGGTTATAGGTCAAGATCCTTGGGATATATGTTCATCTCTTGCTTGTGACTGCCTTGAAAGATATCCTTTAAATGATGATCTGAGTTTACTTTTGAGGTAAAGGGTCAAGGTCATTGTGGCCTAAAAACTTGTTACAACATATGCTGCTACCACTGCTTAAGAAATAACATTTCTACTAAAACCACCCAACTGTTCTTCCCTATCCAACTCTGTACCTCTATTGTTCTAGAATCATTCGCCTCATGAAGGCAGTAGATCTAGTTTCCACATTAAAATAAGACAATGATGAGATTATGAAACATTTTTAACTCTGACGTTTATAGGACTGAGAAACAATTCAAACTGCAATGACATAAACCATGAAGTCTTTTAATGTGCTGTGTTTTAACCACATCAGTTTCCTTTCAGAGATGTATGACCTGAGAGTTCACACTGACAGTTCTGAATGTTTTTTCTTTCTTTCTTTTCTCATGCATGGTGATGCAAAAGTGGAAGGAGAGGTTTCGGAAACTGTGACGCTGTGCTTTGTCAGCCCTGGGTGCAGAGCAGGGTGAGTTACTGCTGTGTGCTTTTGTGGCAAGAAGCGTGCGGCGGCTTGTTCCTCTGGCACGGAGGCCAAAACGATGAATGGAGTGGGTGCAGGTAAACGTGCTTAAACAGGCCCACAAGGTAAATGTGCGGCCTTGTTGACAAGATTCACTCTCTCACACCCACTTTTTCTCAACATGTGATTTTATTGCCTGTTTTTATTTTTTAAAGGGTCATTTTGAGGGTTTGTTGACACCCTTTTACAATGAAAAATTGGCCAAAGGTATAAAATAATAATAACTACTTATTTATAATACACACAGTTCCTATTTTGTTCAATCTTAACATGAGTGTCCAGCCATAAGGCCGCAGACCAGTACCAGGCTGTGGATCATTCAGTAGTGGACCAAACACAGAAAAAAGTCATTCATTTTTATTTCGTTTTTGATTTACAGTGTATAGAGTGTTTAATTTTAAATAAGGGAACTCTCATACATTTGTCACATTTGCTGTGTTGTCCATGTCAAGACTCAACACATTAGCTCCCTGTCTTTAGACTGAAAAATTAAGGCCCGAGAAAAACTAACTGTTAACCTCACTACCATGTTTAGGCGAGAGTTTATTCTGTGAAGTTGCTCATGTTTTGTCATTTTCAGTAGTAGCGCATGCCTACTACATTATCTGATTGGCCCTGAACAAATTTGACTGATGGAACAATCATCAAAACACCTGCCAGAAATGCTTCAAAAAGGTCCCGCCTTTCCCAAACAATTTCTATGGGCTGTTGCACAAATGGACAAGTGAAATACAGTATATCCTGTGTAGTATTTATTGAATGGTCTATCTGTTGTATCAGATTAGGAATATCGTTCTGTCAATAAACTTTATTGACTTTAAAGCAATCGGATGAAGTTCTTGGTGCTACTGCGGAAAATTAAAGTACATAACACAAGCCAGAAGAGGGGTGAGAACATCTTTTCCATTGAGAAATGCTTTCTTTGTTGTACTAACTTCTTGAAATGATAGAAAGGTTACTAAATAGGCAGCATCTGTGTTTATCTTTGTATGAGCAGGCCTCAGTCAGTTCTCACTCATCACGCTTGTAGCTCCAGACTCTTTCTCCTCAGAGGACACTTATCGGGTAGTGCCTTTGTAGACCGAGCTAAGTTTTCTGGCTTGAAGCAGCACATTCAGATATAAAGAGGGGTGCACGGATGATGTTTGTAGGCCAGCCCGGAAGATGGTATGGTGCCCCAGTTCAGAAAAAGTAGCTGCAAGTGGCATTGATTCTGCCTTTAGCTCATTAGATTAAAAACTGCTTCTTTCACTTAAGTTTGGATATTATGAATGTTTATAAACAACATCTTATGGCAGACTTATGTTTGTCCTTCTTGTTCAAATACAATAAGAGTATTTTTTAAGTTGAGGGTTTCCAGCAAATACACTGAAGCTACAGAACTTTTCATGTGTTCTTGGATTGTTACCTCCTCCAAGGTGGTTATGATTTTGCCAGCGTTTGTAGGTCCATTTGTTCCTCTGTCTTTGAGCAAGTTAACTCAGAAAGGTATCAACAGATTTTGATTAAATTTTCAGAGGATGTTGGTCATCATGTGCGAAAGATGTGATTAGATTTGTAGATCTGGGAATTTTTTAAGGATTTTTCAACATTACAGGATAGGGCACATTATTGCGTTTTGATAATAACTCGGCTAACCCTGTCAGAAATGCTTTGGCTGTGGTTTGAGCTCTCTGAGCCCTTCTAGTTAATCAGTTAATCAGGTCCGTGGCAACAGAAGTTCATGAAAGTCATTTAGTCATCAGGAAAATCTTCATGATTGAACTTTCACTTTCACTTTTTCAAGATTTAATGTAATCGACGAGAGTAAAAAGCTTGCATTGAGCTAATAGACGCAGCTTCCATATTTCCAACATGTCACCTATTGTTTGAGAATTTCCTCTTAATCAGATGACCTGATCAAATTGGTCCATATACCTGTGGTTATTGTGTATGTTTTATGATTGACTCAAAAACAATCAGAAATGTTTACATTAGGGGCCATTTTTGTAGTCCTTGTTAGCGACCATCCTTTTCCGAACACAATAACGCTTTAAAAGTTTTTATAGTACTCTATTATTTGGTCTTAATTCTTATTTTTTAATTGTTGTATTTGTATTTGTAGTCACTGTGCACTACTTTGGTTAACTTGATTGTCTTTTAAAATTTGCTTTATAAAGTAGATTGGATTGTGTAGAATCTAAAATCAAGTAAAATGCTCAACTCTTGTACACATGTGGTCATCATAAAACCTAATTTCAGGTATTTATCCTAAAAGCTATTCTAAATTCCCACAGTCTTCTGGATGTGGGAACTGAAAGTGCTAGAATGCTAAACTCTTTTCCACATCACTGTGTGCCAAATCTTATGACAAAAATAGAGAACTAGTTTGTGTGGAAACCAGTGGAGAAATAACAGTCTATGAAAATTCTGTTCTAAATTAAACTAGTCTGTACTGAAAAAAAGATCAGGGACCACTGATCCAGAGCCAGAAAAAGTTCATGAAACATTGAAGTCACAGCTGATCCCACTGAAGAGCTTTACTGTCCTCGACCTTGTCAGTCCTCACAGAAGATGCTCTCTCTGAGCTGAAGTGTTTCATCACTTATTACACAACATGTGTTGATGACGATTGTATGGATGATTACATTCTGACTGGGCTTGGCCCGAGCCACAAATAGGCACAAATTGTTTTGAAAGCAGTCTTCGTTTCTCATTTTCAGAACGAGGAACCAGAGAAAATGAGTCAGAGCAGATGTGCGAGAGGAGCTGCTGAGACAGCACACACACCGACTCCAGATCAGCTAATGCTTTAATAGGGAGATGAAGCCCACAGGGAGGAGTGGAGGGAGAGATTTCAGGGGAAGGGCGGCTCGAACACACATGCACATGCACAAAAATGTCAGGACGAGAGGGCCCGCTGTGAACAGGACAAATAAACCAGCAGTTGTGTTGTACGGGCAGTTGGGAGTCGCACAAACACACACAAACCTGCATCAGAACATGGTCGAAGAACCAGCGGGGAGAAGGGAAGCGAGTGGGAGAGAGAGGGGTGAAGGAGGGGAGGAGGAGTGTGGGAGCGAGGGAAGGGAGAGGAGGTCTGGAGCGAGTCCAGGGGAACTCCAGACTGCTGTTACCCAACATGCTCTCTGACTACGGGGGCTGGGAGCCTGAACGCCACTGCCGCTGAAAGGAGAGACACACACACAACATGAAGGGAGGGAGGGGGCACACACTCTCACACTCATGGTCACCCCCGACACACACACATGCTGCCGTCCCTGTGTCGCCATAGTAACACACTGACCCTGGCCTTAAAGTTGCACTCCTGAGCCTGATCTCCTGCCAAGATGTGAGGAGTGTGTTGGACTAAATCTGCCTATTTATAGCAGACCCTTTGGCTCGTTTTCTCCCAGTGACAATAAGAGCTAATCTGCTTTCTCTTAAGCCACGACACACCCACCTTACATCAGCCTCACTGTAGATTAACTGACAGACCGGGACGGGCCAGTGAGAGATGGAGAGAGCGAGCTGGGAGTGAAGGAGTGGGAGACAGGAAGTGGAGACACTGTGTCCACTGCAGTGGTGTCCAAACAGCAGCCCAGGGGGGCATCTGTGGTCTGAAGTCTGTTTTTAATTGGTCTGCAGCAGAGTGTTCAGATAAAGTGAAATATGGCCCACATTAGGATATATGGTTGTGTTTTTCATCACTAGGAGCAAAATCAAGTGACTGCAAAAGCATGTTTACAACCAAAGTAATAAAAAGAAACTGATTAATCACAAATTGATCATGACAACATCCCAGCATGGATTGTGATGAATTGCCTCAGCATCTGTTCCGTCTAGTGATGGGACAGTGCAATGCTCAACAACAAACTAGAAAAGCACTCAGAGACCACAGACCTCCGCCAAGCAGCTAAGTTCTGGCAGTGGCTTTTCCACAACCCCTGTTAAAGATATTATTCTGGATCACCAGATCCAGAATAGTGCCAGGATCTAGACCAAACTCAGCACATACAAGGAGCTTGTTATCCTGTGTGAACACATTACGCTTTGGGAACATCACTTAATATTTTGATTTTATATGAATTATTGAATGTCGTCAATGGGATTTCTAATTATAAAGTTCAATATTTTTCTGTGACGTCAATCTGAATCGGATCCAGATGAAATTAACTTTGATGATAGAGAGTTGGACCCCATATTATCCTGTAAAATTGGAAGTGAATTGTTGAAAAATAGCAGAGATAGGACGCTAACTTATAGGATTTTTTGAAAATGTGGGAATTTACTGCGCCCAGAAAAATATACATATCACAACCAAAGTCTAATCATTTTTAAGTTGGGCCAGTACAAACATCTCCTGAAAATTTTAGCAAAATCTGTCCAGTAATTTTTGTGTAATCTTGACAACAAACAAACAAACAAATGGACAAACAAACATAACTGCTTGGCAGAGGTAATAAGGAACCACAACAGCAAATCAAAAAACTCTGACCTTAGACATCAGATAGACCGTTCAACATCTGCTGAACAGGACATATTTTTCATTCGTCCTTCTCGGTAACATCCCATAGAAAGTATTTGGGGATGGCAGGACCTGACAAAACCATATCTAACAAGTGATTGGACGATTGTTCCGTCACTTTGTAGGACAAATTCTTGCAAAAACATGACAGAAGTGGTGCAAAAATAAGTTTGTCACTGATTTATTATTTTTTCAACATTTAATAAAGAAATGCGGTCCAGATCAGACAAACCTGCTACTTTAGCTGTTAGCATCTTCGCTAATCTCTTGACAAGCAGTCACTTCCTGCTGTTGTCTTCCTCAAGAGGCGGGGTACACACTGAACCGGTCGCCAGCCAATCACAGGGCCACATAGAGAGATGGACAACCATCCACGGTCACATTCATACCTAAGGGCAATTTGGAGTCACCAATTAACCTAATTAGCAGGTTTTTTGATCTGTGGGAGGAGGCGGGGATGCCTGGAGAACACCCATGCATGCACGGGAGGAACATGCAAACCTCACACAGAAAGGCCCTGCCCGATCCGGGGATCGAACCCACAGCCTTCTTGCTGTGAGGCACGTGCACTACCTGCTCTGCCACCGTGCCACCCACATGTTTGCTTGTTTGTTGTAATTTTTTAAAATTATATTTTATCTGTTGTTTTATCCATTTGTTTGTTAAGTGTTTTTTAATATATATTGTTTTTGTTTTTCTTGTTTGTTGATGTAAATTTTGGTACTTTTTGTTTGTGCTTGTAGTTGGGTTTTTTTTAATGATGTTGTGGTTTTTTACTGACGTGATGTCTGATTAGCTGTTGTGTTTTCTTCTTTAGATTCATCACAGCTCGGTCTCAAGGTCTAATTTTCAAATCATATTGCTCGAATCATCTTTAGTCATCAAGAGTCCCAGAAAGTTTGGCAGCTTCTTGCGGTTTACTCTTGTTTTGTGCCTGAATGTGGAGAAGAACATTTAACTTCTCCCCTCTTTGCTGGACAGAGTACCGCTCTCATGTGGAAAAGGTGAATTTAGTGTTGTTGTACCAAAATAATGAGATAAATGAGTCAAGATCTCCAGAGAGAACCTTTGATTTTCTTGCTGCTATTGAAAATAAAAGGTACGCAAGTCCTCCAAGGACCTCTTAAGAATCTCATTAAAGTTACAGTATTTGTTTTTAATAGATTGTGTTTGTTAATTTTATGTATATGGGACTTTTCACCGCTGTCAAGGAGATCATGCTCATGCAAATTTCTACATTTTCGACCACAACTGAAGAAGCTTTCAACTGATTTTGATGACATTTTCAATTAATGTTGGTCTTGGCATAAGGAAGAAGTGATATTATTTTTGTGGTGATCTGAACCCTCTTGTGGATCCAGGATTTTCTTTAACAGATTTGTTAACAGTGTGTGATAGGGCACTTTTCCATATTTTTAACTATAACGTTTATACTCCCAGAGCACTTTCAGTTTATTGCTGTATTTTATATTTACTTTATTTCTTACCATTAACTTGGACTCTTGACCTGCTGTCACAAATTTCTCACAGTGAATACACCAATAAAGTTTATCTTTCTTTGTATTATCTCGGCATAAATATCTATTAACTTTCACCTGAAGCTGAAACATGCTGACAGAGGATTCAAAGTTATGAAGGCAATAATGTCAGAGCTGTAGGACCATATGATGGATTATTTTTTAATGTTTGCTTAAGAGAAAAAGTGGAAAAATGTTCTCCTAGTGGTCAGTGAATAATGAGCTCATATTTGTTCCAATCAGCATGTGTGTAGTCAGCGTGTGTTTGTGTAAATATGCGTGTGTGTGGCTGAACTTACACCCACATGAACTCAGACCAGACTTTGGCCAACGTGACTCGGCAGTAACCGGGGTAATTGTCCCGCTATTGGCTTCTGCTCGCAGCCACACCGAGTTAGTGGAGCCAGTCCCAATGAGCAGAGCGTAACTTAAGCTGGAGTCAAGCCCGCTCCGACTCCGGCTCTGGCTAACATCCAAGTCCACTGGCCTCTTTGTCACCCTCCCTCCCGTCCGCCTCTGCCCCCCCCACCTCCACCCTCTGCTGCTCTGACAGGGAGCTCACGCTGGCCAGCTCGGAGGTGGGTTCAGTCGAGGCCTCGCGGTGCCCTGGATACAAAGAGAGGAGCTGCTCCAGATAAAAGCCTGATAGTGATACTGCAGCTCCTTCACAAACTTATTGATCTGAAGGCATTTAACAATATCACACAGCCTCCTCATATCTCCTCGCTACGGGGCCGATTTTTGGTCTCTCTGGTATTTTTCTCTCCAAAGCCTCAAGACGGCCTTTTTTCAAGTATTTCCGTTTCCACCCGTCTTCTCAGTTTTGCATTTTCCAGTCACCGCTGCCTTTTGTTCAGCTTACAGAAAGTGAAAGTTGTTCTTCCTTTTTTCTGCTCACAAACCGTGCATGTTATTTAAATCACTAAAGGTCTCTCTATTCCCTTATGTAACAGCTAATGTGGCTCTAAAGTGCAAACTACAACTACAAATTAACAAAACTCAACAGTTAAACAAGACAAAAATCATAACACAACAAATACAAAAACATGACAATAGAGAGAATAGCATGACAAATTACAAAACAAAACTAAAAACAAATGTGTAAAACACATCAAACATAAAAATACAATAAAATTTGAAACAGACACAACAGCAATTACCAAAACCCAGCAATAAACACAAACACAAATGCATATAAAAAAACAAATGACCAAAAAAAGATCACACCATCAAATAAAAGATCAGAACAACAAAATAATAACAATACATTACAAATCAAAAACAAAGAACAGGTGAAAAGTCTGATAAACATCATAAAGACACAATAACAAAATAAAAAACACAACAAATCAACCTTTCACAACAAATCAAAATACAGCAACAACTACCAACATAGGGGATACAAATCAAAATCACAACAAAAACATATAAATAGCTCTCAATTAACAAGAACAATCAAACTTACAAACCCTCATGCACTTAAATGTTATAGTTAGTCAAACTAAACAAAAAACAATAACAAGAAAACACAACACATTAAAAAAAATCAGCTTATCAAAAACACAGCAAATTAAAAGAAATCATGACACAGATAAAAAATACATTTTGTAAAACATGAAATCAAAAATATAAAAACACCCCAGAAAAGAACATCAAATTGTTTAAAACAAACAGCAAATCAAAAACACAACGACAAATAAATTGCACAACAGATGAAAAAGGACAAATCACTAAAATAAATCAGAGGTTAAGCTGTGTTTTGGGTTTTGTAAAATAAATAAATAAATAAATAAATTCTGATTGTATTTGTCATGGTGTGTCCTAGTGTTCACATTGACCTTTTTGTACTTAAATGTCATTATACACTGGATTAATGTCATAGTATAAAGAAAACTCTCACTTCCTTAAAGACAACAACACTTAAAAAGTCACAACAGATAAGCAAAGAGCATTAAAGAAATATCAATTTACTGATCGACAACAACAAAATAATCACAAAACAAATGAAAAAAAGGACTAATTACAAATCACAAAAACAAATCAAAAGTTAAAGCTGTGTTTTGTGATTTTTTTTTTTTCATTTTGTGTTTGGGTTTTTGATTTGTTGTTTTTTTAATTTATTGTTTTGTTTTTTTCAATCGGTCAGTCTTTATTTGTATAACATATATTTCTAACAATGTTATCACAGGACATACTCTTGCCATACTCTTGATTTTTTGAATCTTTTCCATTGATTTTTTTTACTTATTTTATTTTTATGTATTTATTGAATTATTTTTATTCCAAACCAAGCATGAATCAACCACAAGTGCAACCACATCTGTCAACAGTTACATGGAAAGAACAAACCTCCGTTAGCAGCAGGAAATCTTGAGCTTTTTATAATTTCTGTGGTGATTTCCTTTTATTCCTTGTTTTGCAATTTCACAGCAGCACAGACATTAAATCTATTTTTAAGCCTGAAAACATTTCACTTCCTTAAATTTGAGTGCTGCTGGACTGTTTTGAACCCTGTGATACAAACCTCAAGTGTTTCCGTCACAGCACGTCACAGGTTTTGTTTTCACTCTTCTTGTGCACATTTTTAGCTGGAGGGTTAATCCAATAAACTGATTGGCATTCGTTGATACTATGAGCTACTCAGACTAGATGTCAGCACCAATCACTTTATTTTCTGCCCAAACTTCAGTCGTGTGATCATGATGGGAGATTAGCTTCAGCGGCTAACAGTCCTGCCTGGGCTAGCTCCTCAGGCTAATTGGCTTGGGCTGCTTCCTTTGTGGCTGAGTACGTCACACAGTAAACTTAACCTCAGCCCAGACATAAGTATATTAACGTGGTTCAGTAAAAATAGCTCTGAGTAGTCAAATTAAACCTCTGTGTTTGTGGAAGTGAGTATTTTGGGCACCTGTGATCTTGTTTTTGCTGTTAATTTTAGATTGTGGTCCTCAGTGGAAACAGTGACAGGGACCTGTCACACTTCCTGTGTACTGTGTGTAGTGAAAAAGCCACAACCCAGTGACGCTGCGCTCGGAAAAAAGAAGAGCAACAGAGAGGCGTGGAAAGTCAGCAATGAGGAAGTTGTGGTTTCATTTGAAAAAGGAAAATTGTTGCCTGAACTGTAAATGGATACTAGAAGTGAACTGTACTGTTTCCTGTGTGGACTTTCCCCTTTACGATAACATGATAGTCAGCTGTGATAAGCAGAGCAGCCGTTATTCCTCTATAAACTCTGAGTGACTGGAGATACTCCACTGCTTTGTTACTCTAAATGTAACTGAATGGATTTCAACAGCACACAAACACACACACACACACATATGTGTATATACATGTATATATATATATATATGTATGTGTATATATATATATATATATATATATATATATATATATATATATATATATATATATATATATATATATGAAGAGAGAGCGAGAGAGCTTCTTTTTCCTTTTTCTCCTCAGGCTCTCAGGCCTTTGTCCGCTCTCACTTCCTGTTGCCTATTGTTTGTTGTGACCTCGGTTGAGCACACAGAGGAACATACAAGAGGTTTTGCTATCAGGCAGTAGGCTATTCCTTCAGGCCTCTTACTCCAAGGGCCTCGAGATACACTCACTGGCCACTTTATTAGTTACACCTGTCAACTGCTCATTCATGTTTTGTTTTATTTTGTTATGCTCGTCTAATTGTTTTGTTATCTCCGAAAGGTCATCTTTATCATGCAGTGCATGCCTACATACAGTGCTACACCCCTTCAGATTTATCAGAAAACCTGTATTTATTATCATCCAAATATAAAAGTATTAAAAGCTGCTCCTGATTGATTCTGTTGCTGCCTGTAAGTTAGTTTCCTTTCAAAAATCAACATTTTCTATGGCATACTATACCACAAAATATTCCCCCAAATGTGGGCCATTAATGGCAAACAATTTTTTTAAGATGCACACAAAAAAGTATTTTTCTCAATTTAAGATCAGGATGCAAAAGTGAGTACATCCCAATGAAAGGAGTGGGAGCAAAGCTAAATTTTAGTTATCATATTACCCTTATTTCCATAGTATGGTAAAAAAAAAAAATGTTATGTTAAACTTAGTTTTGTCAAAACTGTGGGAATTGTTCTTTTTTTCATTTATATATTGATTAATACATTACTTTTAATAGGGGGTGTACTCATTTATGCTGGGCACTGTTTATGTATGTTTGCATGTGAAAAAAAACTTCATTGGGTTCCCAAAAAGAAAGTCAACACCAAAGAAACAACCAGAGGACACAAGTCACTATAGGGGATTGGTGGCCCAGCAGGTAGTGCACATGCCTCACAGCAAGGTCACCGTTTTGAATGCCAGGTCGGGCAGGGCCTTTCTGTGAGGAGTTTGCATGTTCTCCCCGTGTATGTGTGGGTTCTCCCCAGGCACTCCTACTACCTCCCACAGACCAAAAACATACTCACTAGATTGATTTGGTGGCTCCAAATTGCTTTTAGGAATGAGTGAGAGTGAATGGTTGTCCGTCTCTCTATCTGGCCCTGTGATTGGCCGGCTTCTTATTCAGGGTGTACCCCGCCTCTCGTCCAGTGTCAACTGGGATAGGCTCTACCACCTGGTGACCCATGAAGGTGGTAAGGGGTGTAGATAATGGATGGATGGATATTTAAGTAACTGAATTATATTGTTCTTATTAATCTTGTTGTTATTTAATGTTGCCAAGCTTTTAGTTCAATTTAGACAGTTCTCTTGGATGGTTAAAAGTTGGAGCACAGCTCAGTCACATGCCAATGTGTCCTTGAGCAAGACACTTAATGTCAAGTTGCTCCCACTGCTGCATTAGTGGTGTGTGTTAAATCACATGGATGTATTCGCTCTGGCAACCAGTTCAGGGTGTACCCTGTCTCTCGCCCAATGCCAGCAGGGCTAGGCTTCAGCCCCCCAGCAACCGTAAAAGGGCTAAGCAGTATAGATGTGATCGGATGGATGATTACTTTCAGTTAAATAGAAAAAGCCTTCATTTCAGTCTTTGCATGGAGCTCCTGAATGCCCCTGCAGATGAACACACTGCAGTTCTAGTTGCTCAAATAGACTCACTCACTCAAAAGGACTTTAGCCTTTGTACTTTAGACACAAATGTTCTGCAGCACTGCCTGATAAAACACTGTGGAGCGTCACATTAACAGGCAGATTTTACAAAGTAATCTGTTACATAAACTGCTTATTTGTATGAATGAATTTATAAGACAGCACAGAGTAAATCTTTCATATTGTTGTGTGATTATGATATTTATAACCACAATCAGGAGCTGCGACTCAGAGGAAGTGCAGAGCGAGTGCATGTTAAAGATATTTTTGGTTCATTTGTGTCAGTAACCCCTCCAAAAAAGCAAGAACGCACTCATTTCTGCCTGTCTGTGTGGGAGTAGGAACACTGTACTGCCAGAAAGAGAGTGTATGTGAGGCATAAAGAGTTGGAAAGAGACAAATTTATAGTGTGAATCTTGTCTTTCTGAAACAACACAGAAAGTCATGAATCATCTGTGCTGCGCAGACACAACCACAGGAAGTATCCATGAAAGGCACACACACACAAAAGCATAACCAAATACCCTCGGATGCAGGACTGAGGAGGAAATAACACATCAGATCAGCCCGTAAAGTGTGAATTTCTCAAGAGATTAAATTCATCGAGTTTGTTTCCAAGGATTTCTCCTCATCGATCCGAAGTCTCGACGAACGCGGAGCGAGATTTTTCTCTGAAACCGCCACCAAATCTCGTGGATCAATAAACTTTGGTCGAGACCCCATCACAGCATCCCGGCCATTTGCTGCAGGAGACGACGTTACCATGGTGACCCTTACACACTGGGGGCATGCGTAAGAAAGTGGAAGTCATAAAGATGTGTGTATGTGAGAGAAAGCGAGACTCAGCCTTGACCCCCCTCCACCCCCCGTCTTTGTGAACCTTGTTTGGTTCAGAGCGACGGAGCAGAATAGTCGCTCATTATTCCTGTTGTACGAGCGCGGTCCACGGGGTGACAGCTATAGTGAAAGAGTCCTCTCGCTGACCAGGAGGATTAAATACACACACACACTTACACAGGGAGAAAGTGAACAGGACATAAGGGAGAGGAACTCAAGGTTAGGAGAATTACAGGCACGGCGATCGAAGCTCACACAGAAGAGTCCAAAGAGACATCTTTTTACAGGCAGCAGCAGAATCAATCAGGAGCAGCTTTTAATACTTTTATATTTGGATGATCACAAATGCTCTACTCACATTCAAATACATGTAGACATACCTGGACAATAAACTCATTCATATGCTGCTGAGAGGGAGACACATTCAGAAATGTGACATGGAGCAAAAGTAAAATAAGATGATTTGAACTTCTACTCGCTGTGATTCAGGGCAGGGGTCCCCAAACTACCACAGCCTTGATTTATGAAATATGAGGTATGGCTACTAAAAAACAAGACTAACGCTATAATGCAGTTTTATTGACCATAAACATTTTTCAGTGTCTTTCTCCCTCACTCTCCTCCGCTTCTGCATCAACACATCACTGCATTCAGGTCTTCACTGATCACAGCAGTGCAGCAGGTCTTCTTCAGACAGTTGTCTCAGAGCCTCTTGTTCTTCTCTTAACTTCTGACACAGACTCCAAACGTGTTTCTCTGAGCACAGGTTTGATCTTAGGCAAAAGTCACACGGTGCTCGAGCAGGTGAGCTCTGTGATTTGTGTTAGGGACAGAAACTGCTTTACCGAGGGCGCAGTGTGAGCTGGAGCGTTGTCTGGATGAAGAGTGAAACCATTTCTTCACAGCTGTGGTCTCTTACTTTAGACTTTATCTCACAGTTTTTCTAGATCCTAGAGAACATCAACATGGCCTTGAGTTTGGACTTACTTTGTCCTGCTTTCTTCACAGTGTTTTCAAGCACTGACTGATGTTTTGTCTCGGGATGGTGTTGGAAGATCCAAGCTTTACTGTGTTTCCTTAAATTTGTCCCAAAATGTCTCCAAGAATTTTCTTAAGTTTTTACTTCTGATCAGTAGTCAGAAGTTTTTGGACTATTTTGACACACTTTTGTCAGGTTCAAATTTTCCTGCAAAGTTTGCTGAACTGTCTCTTTATTGATGGAGACCTCTGCTCTAATTCTTACAACGAGTAGACAGTCATTTTGAACGATTTGTCAATCTGTTGAATCTTTTCAGAATTTTTTGATGTGCTTGCGCGCCCAGGACATTCATCGTCTTGGACGTCGTCTCAGCCCTCATGAAATCTTTCGAGCCATTCAAACACATGCAGGGTACTCCATTCACCTGAGTTAAAAGAGATTCAGCTGCTGTTTTGTTCAATTTCACCAGAATTGTCAAGTATATGCATTGCCCAACATGCTAATCATTTTCTGACACCTTAGCAAAAACACTTCAATCAGTGGCTGCAGTGAACTAATTCATACATCACTTATTGTAAACTTACAGCATTTCTGCATGAATACACATCCTTTAATTTATAACACTCAAACCACGTGGTTTGATCCTCATTAGAGCTGTATCATTTTTCAATAACTGTACCCCCTACAATAAAGTCTACAGAGGAGAGGGGTGGGAAATATAACATGGCCTGCAGTGTTACTCGGTTTGTTTCAACGTACTGAAGACAAACTTTGTCCAGAACTCAGAAATCAGTCCAATAACTTGTCACTTGTGTTACATATATATCTGTTGTCTTGAGTAAATTTCACTTTTGTGTGTAGTGCCAAGCAGCTCAACAGAAAGGGTGCACAAAGTTTGACACGTTAAGCACATTAGCCGCAACGTTTTCTGTTCGGGTTTGTCAGCAGTGTTGCTAGATTTTTCTACTGACGTAAGCAACCAGGTTGATTAAAACAAGGCCAAAACAAGTGACCTCCAGCTGTTTTTTAGATTATTTTATTTTATTTTTTTTTCGAATGTGATATATGACTTTTTAATTTTAATTTAATCTACATTTAGCGTCTTTTGATTTTCATCTATATTACATTTCAATTTCACAGTGACATTTTTTCTTATTTGACTCTTAATTTACTTATTCAATGCCCTTTTGTTTGGAGGTGGAATATCCTCTTCTTTATATAGAAGTGAATGGAGGGGCTACTGTTATATATAAATCTGTTATCACTAAACAGTCTGTCTAACCTTTGATTTTTGTAACCAAACAGACATAGTCAGGCTTTTATTTAAGTTTATGTTGATCCTCTACAGCTTTTTTATGGTGAAAACAGAAATAGGTGCATTTGAAATGAATTTAATTCTGGCTATAAGGATTTCTTTTTGGTGGAAACATCATTTTTGCCTCTTTTTACAGTAAAATCTACATTTGTGTTTGGAGTGCGACAAAATAGTTTGTGTAACTTCTGAATTGAGTTTATATTGGTAGTAGAGTGAGTATCAGATCCCTCCTGGGTTTGAGGGCACAACAAGCCCAAATGATCAACTGCACTTTTGAAACAAGCCCAAAAAAACACAACCCGCACCTGCCAATATTTACAAGCAACTTTTCAAAACACATGCCCAAAGTCACTTATAACAAGCAGACCTGGCAACTATGTTTGTCAGCGTTATTAATTTTGTGGTTTTTGTTGTGTCTGGTTTTCCAGTGCAGATTTCCGTTTCTTTGGTGAGTCCAGAGCCTTGGTTTTGTGTCTCTCTGCAGTAGTGGAGCTAACCTGTAGCCTGTTAGTGGCTTTTGATGACTGATGAAGCTGGGGCACCCAGTGTCACTTTGTTTATGGGTGTGCAGTAATGGAAACAAGGTTCCCTTATGTTTTTAAGAGCTTTAGGGTTTAATGACTGTGATTTTTAAAACAGTGGTTAATTGTGACACTGTATGAACATCCCGTAGGTCCCTGGTGTGAAAGGATGTATTGGAGGCTTGGCCGTGGCAGACTCTGGATCGAGGGTAGTCCAGAGAGTGTAGTCAGATGGGTATGTACAATCAGGTTAACAGGTCAGTGAAGGTGGGGTGTAGGCATGAGGCTTCTCCAAAGTCAACTCACTGTTTTCATTTGCATGAAAAATGTACTCCTTGGTTGGAAAAGATTCTTCAGATAATATCGAAGTAAAAAAATCATCTGTTTTCATCCACATATTCAGCTTACCCAGAACATTTGGGGAGCTTTTCAAGATCTTTGTGCAAGTTTGAATAGAGCTTTTATTTGCCTTTTTTGATGTCCTGTTTAAGTAGACAAACATGTTTGAAAGCAGGCAGAGCGAGAAACCCCCCTCGGCCTCGTTTTCTTGCTGCCACTTGATGCCATTACTCGGATCTCTCTGATGTAGCCACAGGCTTGGCACGCTCGGTTTTCCAGGTGACGGTCACAGCAGAGACAGAGGGCCTGACCGGTCTTGGCCCGCTCTGTAACACCAACTGTGCCAACTTACCATCATCAGGACACTAAACAGCAGCGACACGTACGCCACCTTCCCTCTGCTGCAGACCGTGGGCACCAATCTGAGCGTTTTCACTTTGAAATCAGGAGGTCTGAAATCAGATTTGAAACCCTCAAATCAAACTACATCGGCAGGAGGAGTTGTTGAAATATCTGACCCGGCATCAGCGGTGCAGGGGGGGTGATTGTGTTGCTGGTGGGCTGTGAGCAACGCAGAGAAGAGATTTGCAGAGACAGCCCATAACAGCTCCCTTGGAACCAATGACTCAGATATGCAGATGTGTTTACTTCCCTTCTGTTTCCCACCTCAACCAGCGCACAAAAGGCAAGGGGAATGAAAGTGCCTGATAATGTCTTTAAGTGTTTCATTTATATATTTATATGCCGTTATAAAGAACTCATTTTTCACTAAAACTTAGACAGGCACTTCAAATGGAAATCTGTATTCCCTCCCTCCCGTCTGAGGGTTTTCATCTTTTGTCTAATGCGCAGCGCTGCTCACTGTTAGTTTCTCTCTGACACCATGCCAGCAGAGTCATCTGCAAAGGGACTCATGTAGGGATTAAAAACCATCAACAGCTCCCCTTTAACGGAGAGGTGGGGGGAAGACAACGCTGGAAAATAAAATACAATAAAACAAAAAGAGAGAGAGAGCGATAGAGGAAAAAAAAACTCGAGACAGTTTTGAGAAAACTTGTAGAAAGAGAATGCAGATTGTCACCTGACCCCGAGGCGAGGCAGCCCTAAATATAATAAAGAGAAGACAACAGAAGAAGACGAGGCGACACGACACGGGTAATGTGTTTTCTCTGCTGGTGTCGTCTGGCAGATCTGGGATGATTGAGTGCTGATGCCTGCCTGGGCCGCTTCAGAGAAGATCGTCTACCCCCCCATCCCCTCCTCGGCGCACACTCATGACAACACACATGCACGCACACACAGTTTTTCTGAGTGACAAAAACATCAAGGCGCGTTTTAACTGTCATCATCTCAGCTTCTCCTCGCCTCTCTCTCTCTTTTTTTATTGTTTTGGTCGAGGGAATAATTCAAGGTAACACTTTTTATTGTTGTGATGTGCAAGCTCTTGCGTGCGTGTGGTTTTCTCCACGCTGGATGTGTGTCTTAATTATAACAGGGTTTAGTGAATTAGGGCAGGATGTGCATTATACTTAAATTTGCATAATCTCTGTTGAATAAACCTCGGTGACAAACATGCAAGCAGAAAATCCTTCATACCTACTGTACCGCGGGGCTTCTGCAGGAGGAAAAAATGAAGAAAACACGTTTGAGACAGAAATATGTTGTGTTTTCTTGCAGATTTTGTGTATTAATCTGTATATTGTTGTGATTTTCCCATATTGTGAAATTGTCAGCAGCAGATTCAGACAAACAGGTGCTGGCTGCAGAGGAAGTTGATTGGCTCGATTCCATGATCCATTTTCCCAAGACTTACACACCCCTGCAGCTGTCCTCCTGAATATGAGAACCATGTGTGTGTGCTCTTACGCATGTGTGTATTGCACAGTTGCGGTTATGACAAATTCACTCCTCGTTACTTGCCAATAAGCAAACAAAGATCTTCATTGACAAAGAAAGTGAAACAGAAAACAGTGTTCTCATCCAAAAACAAAGGGAAGAGATTGATCACGAGCAAAATCCTTGATAATACTTAACCCTACCTGCACGAGAGCTGGCAGAGGCACAGGGAAGGAGTTAGAGACTTAATGCTGGTTAGCCAAGGGAGAGAGAGGATGTGTTAATAACTGCAAATTAACCAGGAAAAAAGTGATTGTCTAAAAATTAATAAGAAACAAATGAGTAACCAAATTTTCTTTGCCAGGGGAAGAATGAGTGACTGATGATTAACACAAACTATGAGTAATTAACGATTAAAACAAGTTCAAGAACAAAGAATTACCTTCACCAAGGAGGTTGGTTTCACCAGCATTTGTTGCATGTTGTTAACAAGACAACTCAACAAGTTAAGGACGGATTTTGATGAAATTTTTAGGGAATGTTGGTTGTGGCACGAAAAAGAAGTGATTTGATTTTAGTGGTGATACGACTCCAAATGTGGATCCAGGACATTTTTAAATTTGTTAACATGCAAATAGGTCGATTTTCCACATCTCCAACAATAACTCAACACTTCGGCGATGAATTTTGGTAGAATTTTCAGGGAATGTTGGTCATGGCATAAGGGAGAAGTGATCTAGCTTTGGTGATGATCCGAATCCAGACATCAGTTTTTTTAAGGATACATCAACATTTTGAGATGGGAAATTTTCCACATTTTTGCCAATAACTTCTTGGATTTTGATGACCTTGTCAAGGAATAGTCCGAGAAAATTCATTATGTGTCCGTAGATAATATGCTTATACTTTCTTTTTAACAGACAAGTAAGGTTTTTTCGGCTCATACCTTTACGTGTTTCGACGGAGCTCTTCCGCCTTCATCAGAAGTGTCATCAGATGGTAGTGTGACGTGTCCTTTTTTCAGCTGATCTTACGGAGGTGTGATCATCCTGTCAGATTTGACAGGTCGACCACGCCTCCTGCTGTCCGGTCGCTCCTCAAGGATGGCGCTCCAGGTGTGAGACAGCATATATGCCCCCTCGTCCTGGTTCATCGTCCTGTGAGCACGCTTCCTGATTTCGATTGCCTCCCTGATCCAGCGTTGATGTTTGTTGCTCTCTGTGCAGATGATTTTGGCATTATCCCAGTCAAAACATGTAAAAGTATGAGCCAAAAAACCTTACTTGTCTGTTCAAAAGAAAGTATAAGCATACTTGTCAAGGAATGTTGGTTGTCGCACAAGGAGGAAGTTCTTGGATTGTGGTGGAAATCTAAACATGGATAGGGATCTGGGAACATTTTTTAAATGATTTACTAACATTGTGAGACAGAGAAGTTGTCAACAACTCTGCTAACTAATCAATATGTTGCTCCAGATTTGTATGACATTCATAATCCAAATCTGGATGGGGGTACAGGATTTTTTTCAATAATATGTTAACATTGTGCGATAAAGCAACTTAACAAATTTTTGCTAATTACTCAAAACATCCTCAATGGATTTTGAGGACATTTTCCACGAATGTCGGTCATGGCACAATGAAGAGGTGATCTGATTTTGGTGATGACCTGAATCCATATGTAGATCTGGGATTTTTTTCCAAGGATTTGATAACATTGTGAGATTTGGCAGTTTTCAAATATTTTGCTAGTCACTCAATAAGTTCTCAACAAATAATTATGACATTTTCAGGAAGTGTTAGTCGTGGCACAAGAAAGAAGTGATTAGTTTTTAGTGTTGATCCAAATCTGAATGTGGATGCAGGAACTTTTCCAACAATATGTCAACATTGCATACGTCAGTTTCCACATTTTTGACACTGTTGGACTGGCCCTGCTAGAGATTTGTTCTCTCTGAGGAATTCTAGTAAACACTAAGACACTCTGACTATGGCCTAGTCTCAAACAGTCCCTATGTTGCCTTAGATCAAGTTCTTATAAACATTTTTAATGATTGCCAGGGTATGTTCACAAACACTGATGTTCAAAGAAATCCTCTATTTTTTTTTGTTTTTTTTTTCCTAGTTTTCATACCCCTGATACTTACCCCTTTTCACAGTGCCTTTGCGCAAAAGCATCGCAAAGAAGCCCCATTATTTTTAGAAAACATTCAAATTAATTTTGTGAGGGTGTAATATCTGTGTCGATTCATGGTGCAACACAGCGCATGCTCCCTATACTCACGACACTGGTCCATATACCCACCTCTCTCCAATATTACGCCTCTGTTACTGCCTTTCAAGATGGAGGGTCAACTCGTTCCCCCCATTTTGCTTCAGGACATTCAGAATGGATGCAAAGCATTCCAGGACCGTAAATATTGTGACTTGAAACGGCATCATGAATGGGACTAGTGTTAACACTCTAACCAGATACTTCAGGTTCACCCCTGTTTGGTTAACAATTGCACGTGCAGACTCGTTAGGGTACCTCTAATCAGCACCAGGACACAGAGGGCCCTGTAGATGGACTGTGAGGACAAAAACTGGACAGGGTTGGAGTTGGAGTTGTTAGTATCTTGGAAAAGGGTCTGTCTTTTAAAAGGAAAGCAGAACATGTGATGAGAAAAGGAGGAGTTATTTTTATATCTTTTGGTGGGATGTTCAGCCTTAGGTTGTATCCTGGATCCCTGTCAGGGCCAAATCATTAGGGATATTGGTGTGACGGTATGTTTGTGTGATCCTGTGAAATCCACATAGCACAGGTATTACACCGTGGCCTAAGTGAATGCAAGCATCACGTTCCATTGCACGCCTGCTGTCCACACAGCATACGTTAAAAGCTTGTGTTTGCCCTTGTAATCAGAACATCAAGTGCTTTTAATGTACAGCTGGAGGACATGAAGTGCTTTAGATTGTGAGGTGTGGTCTCAAAAGCTCATTGAGACACAGCTCTCTGTGAGTTGAAGTTTCTCCCTCCGTGTTGAAAGTGGAAGTAAATCATTTCACTCACCCAAATACATAAATACTCCTCTATCTTCACCACGATAAACAGATAAACCAGCTCTGCTGAGTGAGAAAACCACAAATATCCCTCCTGCACCTCGTCAAAATCTATTTTTCCTTGTTCCCCATCTGCGTTTGCGCGACATGATGCAACAGAAGACAAAATAGAGACGGAGCATCAGGGCAAAAATGCTGCACCGCGTGGTCAGTTCGGAAACTCCCATGTCATCCCGTATAATGAGCCTGATAGGAGTTATGTTTTTTGCCGGTGTATGTTTGTTTCTTTGCTTGCAAGATTACGCAAAAACTACTGGATGGATTTTGCTGAAATTTTCAGGGGATGTTGGTAATGGTCCAACTTAAGAATGATTAGATTTTAGTGGTGATCCAGATAACCACCATCGGAGAATAATCATTTTTGCTCAATTACTGTCAAACTAATAATGATATCAACATTATTCTTAATGCTCGGTGTGGGTTTTCAGGGTCAATGTATCATATTATGATGGTAACTTTATCATGGAACTATTGCTCATAGATGTAACAGCAGTATGTGAGCTACCTTGGTGGAGGTTTGTGCTCTCTGAGTGCTTTCTAGTTTTCATGGTGTTAGTCATGCTTTGTTCCTTTTTGTAAAGTTAGCTATCACACAGCAGATGAGCTTGATCCTTATCTTTTTATTTGCTCCCTGATTGACTCACAGTTCATTTTTTCCATCTTAAGAGCAGTTTAAGATGGAGCCAGTTTCCGTGTACATTATTGGAAAGAACTACCAGCTCCTTAAATGATTCCTCAGACTGATTTTAAGATTCTTTCGAGTTTCAGAGAGTCTGACCTGCTTGTAAATGAGCTCCCTGATGTTCAAAGTGAAGTCTTAAAACAGGTATCGGGGGCTTTTTTTTTTTTTTTTTTTTTTTGCTGTTTTGCATGGCAGAATGTTTTGAACTGAGTGGTGACAGCAGCAGCCAAACTGAGGAGTCTCATTCCTGTTGGAAAACACTTCTTTCTCTCCCTCTCTCCTTCCTCACCCTCCTCTCTGAAGCTGCAGATCACTTGAAAAAGAAAGAGGAAGGAACATGAATAAAAACTGAAGGCGCTTCTCTTAGATATGTCTCTTGATGCTCCTCAGATCTTTAAGACTTCATCAGAGGGAGAGGCAGGGTTACTCGAAGAAAACTGAAGGACTCTGACTTCCTAATCTGCGGTACAAGACCTGAATTTGAGAACACAGGAGCCGGCTCCTTTTTTCATCGCTCACAATTTTGATCTTTTCTGTTCGGCCTTTATTTATTGATGGGCAGGTAGCACAGCAGAATAACTCGCTCTGTACTTTTTGCTTTATAATTTGGATGAAAGAATAAGAACCAGAGACCATACTGTAGCAAGAAAGACTTGGTGTGGCTGTCCTTGATCATTGCATACCATCATTCCTCAAGCAAAAATGCACAGAAAGAACAAAACGGAGTGAGGAACACTGGAAAGAGAATTTAGCCCTTACTAAGTGGCTTTATTTGATCATTTCTTTGGGTTGATACTGTACTGTTTAGATTGACTTTTTGCTTGTTCAGTGAATTGTTTATTTGTTCATGTTATTTAATTAAAAAAAAAAATCACATATTTCATGCCTTTCAGTAGGTCCACACTGATTTTGGATGTCACCAGAAGATGTTTTGGAAGTTTCATGCCACTAATATATTGCCTTTTGGCATGCCTATAAACCCCTCTGTTTCAGCCCTGCTCAAAACAGGCTGTTTCAGGAAATGCTCATGTACTAAGTCTGACCACGCCCCTCACAAGAAGCAGATGGGGCTTTGGCTTTTGATAGCTGTGCTCCAATGTTAACAGTGGCTGAACAGATATGACTCAAGGCAGCATGTGCATTTTTGTTCATATACTAAAGTTGTCAAAAAAAATACTTTTATAGTTTTTCAATAATATTTTTTAAAAATACAAAAATAATTATATTTAATAGTTAAATAGTATTTTTTAATTCTTAATCGTGCTCTCGTAATGTTTTCTTAACTTGAACACAAAAACAATGGTCGGAACAATTGTCCTGAGTCAACTATTTAGACAACATTCAGAGAAAAGAAAAACTTTTAGAACCTTGACGAAAAAGAAATGTTAAAACAAGGAAACCTTTAAAATGAAAAAGTTATGTCTTTTTTCCTGAACCTGCAATTTTTTTACACTATAGGTTGTCAATGAAAAAGATATTAAACATTTTTTTAAGGACTTTTTTATTTTTATTAGTTCTTTTTTTTTTTTGCAAGAAGTGTCTGAATGCTACACAAACACATAGCTAAGGGACCATCTTTATTAAGCGAGGTGGCTTGACCTCCAATGACGTCGTTAGGGGAACATTTCTGAACAGACTGTTACAACACTCATTTTCTGAAAGGTAAAGCAATCAACAGAGGGACACAAGGCTTTATTTCATGTAGGGGTTTGTAGACACAATAGATGCTTGTTTTGGTATAAAACCATCCAAAGGTTTTTTTTGTCTTTTTTTGCATAATTTTTCACCAAAACACATTAAAACAGTAAACACAAAGACAAGTCAAAAACATCAAATAACAAAAGATCAACAAATAATAAAAATCCAACAACAAAAAAATAAAATGCAACAGATGCAAGGACACGTAGCTGATTTAGGGTTTTTATTTAATTCTCATGTTATTCGAATATGTTTGTATCAGTATATGTGCATGGATATTTGGATATTTGCTACGTCTTTCATCATTTTTTAATGTTTTTTCATATTTGTTGTTACCTCTGCCTAGGAGGTTATGTTTTTGCTGACAAATGTTTATTTGTTTGTTAGTTTTTTCATTTGATTTTTAGTAATATTATGCAAAAGCTACTGGACAGATTTTGCTGAAATTTTCAAGAATGGTTATGGCCCAACTTAATAATGATTAGATTTTGGTGGTGATCTGGATAACTGCCATTAGCGAACAATCATTTTGCTCAACAACTGTCTAACTAATAATGATATCAACATAATTCCGAGTTCTAGTTGTGAGATTCAGGGTCAATTAATCATATTATGATGGTACCTGTATCATGGAGCTATTGCTTATTGATGTAACAGCATTATGTGACCTACCTTGGTAGAGGTTTGCGCTTTCTGACTGCTTTCTTGTTACTTCATTTATTTTAATTTTTTGCCCTGCATCCACTTAATTTCCATCAAGCTTATCTCCGGCTGAAGCAAAGTCCTTTCAGTGTAGTGGGCCGCGGGCTAAACAAACACCTAGCCAAGGGTGTGTTATCCATATGGGAGGTGGCATGTCCTCTAATGACATCATTAGGGGACTATTTTTGAACGGACCGTTACAGGTCTTGCTTTCTGAATGGCGAAGCAACAGAGGGAGAGGAAGTATTTATTTCATATTGTTGGGGATTTTAGGAAGACTAGGAATATATTTCTTTGTAGAGAAAACATCAGTAGGTATATTTTCCATTATATATCACCAAAACAAAACAGAAGTGTAAAATTAAACAACAGATGCAAAACAGAACAAATGTAAAATGCAACTGCAAAAAAATGCAACGAATGCAAAGACACACTTTTTTTAGCATTTCTGTTCCATTCTCATGTTTTCCTTTGTCTTTCAATAAATGTGAATTTATTTATTTATTTATTGCTTTGCCCTTTCATATGCTGCAGTTACATTTATTGTAGCTGTTGTGCTTTTATTTTGTATATTGTTCCTTTTTTTATTTTTCATTTTTCCCTTATATGTTGTTTTATTTTTTTAATGTTGTGTTTTTTTAATCTGTTGTTGATATTAATATTTTTTTTTTGCTTTTTTATTTGTGGCTGTATTTCTTTTTTTTTTTTGTATTTGTATTTGTATTTTTGTATTTTTTGTTGTGTTGTCTTGTCTGTAATTGTGTTTTGCACTTCATGGCCACTATGGTTGGGACAACAGATTTGTTCCAAACGTTTAATCTGGTGTTTTGTTTTTATTCCAGATATTTACTTTTCTTTTCTTGTGTTTAAGACATACATCAAGAATATGCTCAGTTTTTTGTTTTTTCCTTTCAATTTGTTTGCAAAATACAACTAACAGGAGCTGATGAAGCGCGGAGGCACCAGATTCAGTGAAGAATAGAAATGAATGAGTCTCCTGAAGAACACAATTCTCCATGTCTGGCCATTAAAGGGTTAACTATTTGTGGTAAGCGCATCAGCTCTGAACTTTCACTGTTTAAAGGTCATGCGAGGACAGCTGTGTAAAAGTCGTCTCATTAGACTATCTCCAAAGCTTACACCTGTGAGACACCACATCAGCTCGTCCACATCATTACTCTGCTCGGATATATGAAGCCTCATTTAATGGGACGAGTAAGAAAATAGATAAATTTGGTCATGACTCATGTTGTCTCTGGAGGACAGTGTCAGATGGGATAAATTTGGGAGGTCCCTCGTCCTCAGGCTCTGTGTCTCTTTTCAACAGAGCAGCTGACTAACAATCTTCACCTGCAGGAAAGGACAGGAAACAGCCCCCCCTGTTGGCGAGTATCAGCATTACTGTCAAGGGGCAAAAACTCAGATCACTGTTTATTATGCTGAATGATCCTTATTAGTGCCATTTTCATTCTTTCTCATTAACACAAAGGAATATTAGCACCTGGCATGAGACAGAAAATATAAGAGGGACATTTTATTTCCAAGTGTTTTATTTCATAAGTCAAAATGATGATTGAACTGTTGAGGATAGAACATATAGAATAGTACTGAAATACATTAAAATTCAATACAATAAGAAAAACAAAGGTTCAAGTAATGAGAAAAAAAAGGTCAAATTTATGATAAAGAAGTTGAAGCCGGAACACACATTGACAAAGAAAGTTGACCACTTTTAAAAAGAGATACTAAAGACTAAATATTAAAAGAAAGTTCAAACAGGCCCTGTTTATTTGCAGAATAAAAGTAGAAATCAATCATCATGGGGAAATTAGAGAAAACGTCAAAATTTTAAGAATAATGTGGAATTTTGCCAAAACACAGAAACAGTTAAAAAACTACAATACATGAAGAAATAACAATAAAGTTGCAATTGGTCAACAATTTCAGGAAGGATAGGAAATCTGGGATTTAAGTGCAGCATGTTAATATAGTTATTTTAGCCAGCTTAAAATGTCAAATATGTTGATTGAAGCATCAAAACTTTAAGAATAAATGAAAAAAACAATCAGGAGATGTTGGTAATGTCCCAACTTAAAATTGATTAGGTTTTGGTGGTGATCCAGGTAATGGCCATGAGTGAATGATTGTTTTTGCTCAATAATTGTCTAACTAATAATGATATCAACATGATTCTGAGTTCTAGGTGTGGGTTCTCAGGGTCAAAGAATCATATTATGATGGAAACTTTATCATGGGACTATTGCTTATAGATGTAACAGCAATATGTGAGCTAGCTTGGTGGTGGTTTGTGCTCTCTGAGTGCTTTCAAGCTACAAGTGCCATCCTCCTTAAAAAAATACCTGAACTAATCCTTTACAGAAAGTAGTTTCAAAGGATGAATTTGAAATGGGACTTTATCTCGTGAGTCCGATTGTCCAAGTTGCAAATTATGCCCCTTTTGGTTGGATTATCTAATCGGGGAGATGGATAATCTTCAGGTACGTCGACTTTACTTGGCTCTAGTAAGGTGCACCTAATAAAATGGCTGGTGAGTTCACATTTTATATTTTGATTGTATTTTCATTCATTTTGCTTCATTCTCAAAATTTTATGCCAGTATCCTTGTTATTTTCTCTCAAATTGAAAAACTAGAATACATCTTCTCCCTTTCCTTTTTCTTTTCTCTTCTTCTCCTCGTCTTCTTCAGTAAGTTCACTCTCACTCTTTTGTAAACCAACACAAAATTAAAAAGATTCCTCCAAACCCTTGAATCTCTCTTCACTGATTTCCCCGCCTTTAATTGTCCTCTTCTGTTGCCCAAAATAACAGCATTATACAACACCCCAGTGAAGAAGTGTGAGACTGAGATTTCCATTGTTCTTCTTGTCTCTTGTCGTCTCTTGCTGCAGCTCGCCGTGCCTCCCTCCATCCGCTCCCTGGACGTCGGCGAGCCAACAGATTAATTAGACGACTGATAGTGTTCTCTCTTACTGCTGGCCCGCTGAGTTTAGTTTCTCTTCTTTACTTCTTGTAAGCCTCTAATTTCTCTCTCTTAACATGGATGAGACTTACTTGGTGAAGTGACCCAGGAGGAAAATAAATTAAGTTAGTTTTCCTCTGAGAGGGGAAGGGGGAGGGGGATGGCAGCTTATCCTGAAAAATCACTTCATCTGTTTAGCGAGAGCAAATTTGACAGCAGAGATCGAAAAATTAGTTTGGACTTCTGCAAACCAACTTTTTATATCACATGCTTACAGGTACAGTAAATTTTGGCGGGTACTGTTGGCTAGAGCAGTGATGCCCTACTGTTTTTCTACCATAGCCCAGTTTTATGTAAAACAATGTAGTCGCAGACCAGCCAGTGCTTCACAATGTCATCAAAGACCTATTCACACATCAACGTATAGTAGCTAACATTGCCCAGTGTTGAATTTAGTGCAGGTCGACAAAGCAGAGAGAAACGTGCTGGTCGAGTATGACATTCCTGATGGCTCTCTGACTAACTGCAGATGGATTTTAAAGGTCCGCCAACGTAGATGTTCGCTACCCATGCGTAACATCTACGTTGGAGGAACTTTGGCCTAACTTAGCTTATCATTGTACAAACATATTGTGACCTTACTTGACATCATATAAAGATGACGTGTTTACCATTTCACCACCCGTAGCTGCAACTTGTCTCATTCTGCCAACATCATGCCAAGAGGGTGAAAAATGGCTATCCCCAAAATGGCGCCTTAAGTCATACAACAGGAGTCCAGTCATCAAGAGGAAGCAGCTGGACCCGACAGAGTACATGTACATCAAAACACAGCTAAGCAGGCCCCGACATTCACCAGCAGAGATGAATGCAGCTGTAACTGAGGGTTGCGAAGGTCAACTTTGCTAACCTTGCGCAGCAACTGGATCTGCCAGATTCAATGTCTACAATCAGCTCCATCTTGCCAAGCTCCACTCTGCAACAATTGTGAGCAGACCAAAGCGGCACGGCGCAATCAGAGTTCTTTAGAGCAAGAAGAGGTGGAAGATACAAGCAAGTCAACAGCAGGAAGTGACTGCTCAAACAGGGAAAAGTAGATGCTAACAGCTTCAGTAGCAGTTTTGTCAGATCATGCCCGCATTTCTTTATTAAATGAAAAACAAATACCAACACTACAAACCTCTCTATAGTAGGATATTTTTGCTCCACTTCTGACATGTTTTGACAAGCTTGTTTTACAAAGTTACTCATGTTCTGAAGCACTGTACCTCCCATCTATGACATTTTCTGGTTGGCCAGAATGAATCTGATTGGCGGAACAATCGTCCAATCCCCTGGCGGATATGCTTCTGAAAGGTTCTGTCCATTCCCAAACACTTTCTGTGGGGTCTTTCCCAGATGGACTAGTGAAATAGTTTGAATGGTCCTTCGGGTGTGCAGGTTACAACTTTGCTGGCATGTTGGATCAAACGTCAGAATATTTTTAGCATGCAAAAAAATTGATGTTAACTCAGTTCTACGTGGCCTGACTTAGCCCGGCATGCCTTTATGTTTCTTCCTACGTCAGCAATAGTGGCTATCTGTCTTTCTATCATAAAGTAGTGCCAAACACAAAGAGATCCTGTAGGAAAAATAAAGTGCTCCGAAAATTATCACCCAATTGTACATTCAACCCAACATAGTTTCATGGCTTTTTTTTTTACGTAAAACTTGCACAATCATGCAAAATAACTGTACCCACCAACAGCCGTTAACCTTAGCAGTAGTCTCAGCACATTCCCCTTACTGGGAGCCCTTTCAGCCACTTCACTGACCATTGTCAAGTACCTAATACAACCCAACTTCAAAAATACTAAAATATCCTTTTAAGGTCAGTTTGCAAAGTCCAACAATTTGCCTCATTATTCCTTTTTCTGAACACATTTCCTTGACCTTAAAAATGAATATCACAGGATTCAGGAAAGGTGGCATAAGTGGAACAAAGAAGAAAAACATGGCATCAGGAGGAGTCCATCTTGTTAACACCACTGTGCTACTGGTCAGTAACCGGAAAGTTGCAGGTTTGAGGCCAGCTCCAGCTGTCACATGATAATTTGGGCAAGAAACTTAACCCAAAGTTGCTCTCAGTAAATGCGTATGAAAATGCACGAATGTGTTAGTTAATACTCATGGAAAACTGACAAAGAAACTCCATCAGTGAGTGAATGTGAGAGTGAATGGATGTGACTGTGTAGATGTGACCTGCAGTTTGAAGACGCTTTGAGTCATCTAAGAGACTACCATTTCACCATTTCCCATGTGGATATCAGAAAGTGGCATATCAACTTGCACCCTCTTTCCTGGAAGAACTTTTAATCAATTGAAAAATAAACCAATGATTCCTCTGCCGTATCAAGGACTTTTACTTGGAGTGCAGTATCCTCCTAAAGAGTTAGTTTAATCAAGGTTAGTAACCAGTTTGATTCAACATAAAAAAGAGTCTTAAGTCAAAGAGTAAAAAAAAGCGCTTCATAAGCTCAAGTCCATTTATCGTTTTACCATTTCCCATGTAGATATCAGAAAGTGACATGTCAACTTGCACCCTCTTTCCTGGAACAACTTTTGATAAATTGAAACATAAACCAATAATTCTTTTGAGGTTCTCAAATCAAGGACTTTTACTTGAAATATGTTCCTAAAGGATTAGTTTTAATTGAGCTCAATAACTGTTTTGATTCAACTTACAATTACAGTCTTAAGTGATACCAATCTCAATGCTTTTCTGTTTTTTAAGGAAACTATGAGACCATTTATTTCTTACAGAACATGTGCACCTGCTTTAAAGGGATACACCAACATTTTTTTTTGGTTTTCATGTCTTACCTCACTCCCGAGTCCCTGACAAGCAGATAGACACAATTCTTTTGACTGTGTGGGGGAACAAGGAAAAGACGGAAAGAGTTGGCCCACCGCTAATTAGCTTAGCTCAAACACTGGGAGTCAGTGGTTAGTATTAGCCTGCCTCTGCCTACAGGCATCAGATAAACTCTTCAGCAACTCTAAACTATCCTGTGTGCATGTTGGGACATTTTTTTAAACACATTTTGTTACTTTATCTATTTTTAGACTAAGATTAGCACTTCATGTAATTTTTGAAAGAAATACATACAGTTTATCTGAAAGAATGGTGTCTATCTGCTTGTCATGGACTCGGGAGTGAGGCAAGACATGAAAACTAAAAAAAATGTTGGCATATCCCTTTAAAATATCATATTTTATTTCAAAATGCTAAGAAAATAAAAAATATATCTCCACATAATAAAGAAAATATCATGGATGTCGAATTTCCAACAGCCAACTCCTCACATTTAATAATGATGCAGAGTAAACATACTTTTTGTTGAGTTTTTATTATCACAGACTTATTTTTAGTGAGTTGTTATCTCTTTTCTTGCCCTGAAGAGTCAGTAGCACATTTTTGGTCATTTTTCTCATAAACTAAATGAACTCTGCTCACAGGCGATGCATCAGCAAGCTAATAAAAGGTACGTTATGTGAGAACAGCCACTGTTTCATGTTCCTCCACTCAACGTCTGTCAACCCTCTCTGGACACAGGTCTTGGTTTGTTGCCGTGGAAACGAGCGTATGACTATTCTGAGAAGCACGCAAGTGAGTGAGGGCGGGAGGAAGTGAGCATAGTAAAGGTAAGTCACACAAGGACCCTTGGTCAACCTGATAATGGAGTGATGAAAATCAGAGGCCTGCTAATAAAAACTCTCTTTTGTGAAGGCGCTGAAAGGAGCGGCACACAAAGCTGCAAACATTGTGTTGATTTCACAGCACGGCTCATAAAGTGGAGGGATCAATAAAGAAAATAGAGCCGGTTTTTCTTTTTTCCTGGGGTACAGAAATGCTGTGATTGGCTCTTTCCCTGTCGCTCCTCTTCTCTGCAGACACCCGTCTTTACGCGCTGCTCCGTGCTCCATCAGCGTGTTAATCTGTACATTAATTACATGTGTTACAAGTAAGAGCCACACTTTTTTCATTATGCATGAGTCCAGGTCTGGGGCTCCGTGCTTTTTATTCATGTTCTTTGAAAGGGCTGTCAGGCCTAATTAAGACAACATGCTTCTAACCAGCCTGTTTGGATAGCCTCTGTCCACCCCCACCCCCAATACACACAGACCCACATTCTGACTCAATACAGTGCAGCATGTGGGAATCCCTGACTGTACTTTGTAAGCAGAAAATGTGCTAATAGATGTAATTTAGAGTTAAAGAGTGAGTATGTTTATTCTTACAGGATATGTTAACAGACATCTATCCATTTATGGTATCTCTCTGTCTTTGTCCCTCTTTTTTATGTTGATGTCTCTGGTTTTTGTCTTGAAGGCTGCTCGGGATCATTGGTGGGGACGGCCTGCTGCTGTGGACCCACTTAGCTTGAACTACGACTTCCACTCTGCCCACCTCTCTATCTACACATCTCTGAAGAAAAAATATTATTTAAATATAATCTGAAAAATAATCGTAGCTACACAAATAAAGATGACTGATTGTCTGCCATACATACATATTAATAAATACAGCAGTATTTTTTTGTTTTCTTTCTTTCATATTTTTTTTCTTTTTTGCATTTATTAGTGAAGAGACAGAAAGGGGGTGAGAGAGTAGGAGAGGACACTCAGTGGCTAAAATGGATCCCAGGCCACTCTCATGAGGTGAAAGCCAGTCCACGGTAAGTGCACAGATCCAGAAACAGCACCTGTAACTCTGACAGGATGAGAAATCTTGTTGCATAGGCGCAGGAAATGCTGCACTCCATGTCTGTCATCCATCACACACCCATCTCGCAAAACTTCAAGCTGATTCTTTTGTACCTGGTCAGAAAATGAGCAGACTTATTTAGAGGTGGGAGCTACAAGTGTTGTTGAAAGCAAGAAGGGTCTGTAACAAATCTGACATACAAAAAAAAAATCATTCAGTTCATTATTTCTTTAAGTCCATCCGGTGTCAGATGAGTAAACTGTGGGCTGAAAAGTACTTTTTTCATCTGTATACTGTGTTGAATGTTTAAAGTTGATTTAGATTTTTTTAATTTGTTTTAAATTATTTATTTTTTAGGAACTCATGGACATGTATCCATGATAATAAAGTACCTAGTAAAGTTCTTATGCCTGAAGTTGGAGGTCATAGCTGTGTGTGTCTCAGGGCCTGTGCCCCACAGAGGGCTTTTTCACACCTGTACTCCTTGTTTTCAACTCGAAACGAATGCGGTCCAGTATTTGTGCTGAGCAGAAAAATGCTCTCAGGCCCTGTCCAAACTGAGACAAAAAAGTTTTTGTGTTGAAAATGTTCTCTGTAAAGACAGCATTGTTTCAGTAAATGTGTCCGTCCACATGAAAACACTGAAACCTCTGTTGTACATACACCAGGCCTGTAAGTGGCGCTGTATTGCTGCTCAGACAGACATTAAAATGAGAGTTTACATCATGAGAAATGTAAACAAACTCTGGCGTCTGCTGTTCTCTGTGTCCTCTTGTTGCTCGTGGTGGTCGTAGAGGAGCAGAAGATTTTGCTGTTAAAGCCAAAACAAGCTCAGGAGCTGCATGAACACAACACCATATCCCGCCATTGATTTTGTGGCTGTTAGGATTCGCACATATAATGTAAGGGATAGATGACCTATGACGTTATCGTTTCTGAGACTATCCGTATTGGTTGTCCACACAAAGAAACGCTGAGATTTATCCACTCTTGGACCATTTTCAAAAATGTGCTTTTTCGTAAAACTGTGGCAAAAACGTCTATAGGGCTTGAAAGGCCACGTGATCATGCAGTGCATTGTGGGTCGCAAGCTGCATGTTTGCGGGCAACGTTCCTGTGTTTGCATTAGTTGGAGAGACTGCGATATAGTGACACAGCCATGAAAAAGCAAGAAAAATGGATCGTTCAAAACAAATGACTGTCGGACTGTACCGGGACAAGCCCGACCCTGGTCCGAAAGGCTCAGTACTTAGAAAAATTAAGAAAAGAGATGGAATCAATCCATATGAGCACTGAGAGTGGAGTTGGGATTTAAATCTCCTGCCGCTGTTGTCCGAAGCGGAGCTCGTCCTGTATCTCGTCAACGGAACAAGCTACTGCACCGGTGACAACTTTAGGAATGTTAAGTCTTTAAGAGCTCATGGACAAACCAACTTTGGGTGGGTGATGGGCCTCCAAATTTTCAGCCCTTCAAAGGTATGTAAACTTTGTGATGATGCAAACTTTAGTGAGATGTTTAGCTGCAACACACAACAGTACCGTTAACTCTTAAGGTACGTCAGGACATTATAAAGCCATTTTATGTTTTAAACCAGCAATAATCCTAAACACTGTACGCATTTATACTTACAGAGATCTTTTACATAAGACAAATTTGACAGCAGCACTATATTGTTTTGGTTACCAAATCATGGTTATATGGATGCTGTCCTTTTTGTTTTCTTTGTTCTAATTTCCAATCTTTTTAAACCCAGGTTTTGCATTACCAGCGACTGAGGGAGGCTCCACTCAAGCCCGGGGTTACTCTCCATGCTAATAGCAAAGAATCACAGAGCAAGTCTGCACCATTGTGAATCACTTACTGCGTCACGCAACGTAAACAGAGTAAACAGATTTTCGAATTGCCCGCTAAACCCACAACGCACTGCAGTCTTCGCACTTCTGCTACGTCACCCTTTCAAGCCCTATATGATTAAAAGTTGTGAAGATGGATAGCCCCTTACCTACAGCTCCTGTTGACATTATGTTGAAAACAGTTTAACTTCTTAAGCTGCTATAAGTGGTTTGAAATGATTTCTTGACTTTGTTTCATGTTTTCTTGGTGATAATTCAGACGATCAAAGAAGAAAGGGTGCACATGGAGTGATTTTAAATGGTCTAACAGGAAGTATTTAGAGAAGTGGAAGTCAGATCTTGTTTCTTGGCAACATAAAGAGCCAACAAGAAGTGTTCTGAAACTAGGGTTGACAGTGCTTTGATCAGAAAAAGGTTTTCGCTGGACTCAGGTCCTGACGTTATTTTTTATAGATAAGAAAAATAATGAAGTTTGAGAAAGTCTGTGAGCCTTGGCAGCAACCATCTCAAACTTAAAAAACTTTGAAATTGACAATTGAGACATTTCTAGTCTAATCAACACTCTTTAAAAATCTCAGATTTGTGACCAGAAGAGAGCTAAAATTGCTAATTTGCTGTATGCCAATGTTTTGGTCTTCATTTAGGGCGAGATGATGAAAAAAAAAGAGAGGAGGAGCAAAGGTCAAAGTTCAGGAAAGTGTCAAACAACAACCGGACCACCTCCTGCTGCTCCTGCCTCGAATCACAGATGCACACATGCGCATGTGTAAACCTTTAAGGCAAAGAAGCTGCCATGAGGTCCGTGTTTGTTTTCTTCTGTCCCTCTCTTCATTCTTCCAGTGTGATCAGAGGTGACAGGGCAGACCGGGGTCGGAAAGGGCGAGCGAGCGAGCGTACAGTGTGCAGGCAAAGAGAGAGAGCGGCCCGGCAGCATGGAGAGGGCCTGCAGAGCCGCGGTTATTGGATAATAAGAGGACCCTGATGGAGACAGAGGGATGGAGCTGGAGGATGAACTGACAGAGCTGGAGTCAGGAGAAGAGCGGATCGAGGCACGAGGGGGAGAATCAGATTACCATGAAGTTAAAGGGGCGGGGGGGTGACACTCATCCGACCTGATTTAAAGGACAGAAGCGTAAGGAATGAAGTCCTCAGATCGTCTGTCCCCTGACCTCGTGTGTGAGAGAGGGGAGCAGAAGAATCACTCATGCTTGGAGTGAGTTGGTGCCTAATCGTCCAGAGCTTTGGATTGAGTGACTGTGACTGGACGCATCCGCCGCCGAGCGAGGGGCCGGGGAATCTGAAAAGCTAAAAAGTCATAATCAGGTTTTTTACGCAAGCTGGGCGCTCCGGGCTGTGTGTGTGACGAAGCCATCAGCCACTAGAGCTCCTGCAGACGTGACACAAGTCATTTCACCTCAGCTCTGCTCGACTCATGAACATTCACAGGATGGAAATCAGCCCCCCGTCTCTGTGCTCATGCAGACGGTCTGTGCAGCTGGTCGGCTGGATTGATGGTCTTAAGTCTTTCTTTAGCCTTTGTCCCTTTATGCTGTTATTCACCAGTCTGCTATGGTGGCCCTGAAGTGCAAAACAAAACAACAAATCAAATATTACAAAGCAAATAGCAAGAAAAAAAATCCCCCAAAAACACAACAGCAAATCAGAAATTACAAGACAAATTACAAAACAAACCCCCAAAAAACAACAAATTAATCAAAAACAATGACACAAATAAAAATCATAACAACACAACATATCAAAAATTACAAAGCAAATAGCAAACTAAATCACACAAAATACAACAACAATTTAAACAATGAGAAATCACAAAATGCAACATAAGAGTATCAGAAGAACACAATACCAAATTAAAAAATACAGCAATTAATAATGAATTATAAAGACAAAAGCACAATGGAAAATCATGAAACACAATGACCTATTAAAAAATGTAACAAATCTGGAAAAAGAAATACATTAAAATAACAAACCAATACTGCGCAACAACAAAAGGAAAGCACAACCACAGATCACGAAATGTAACATTACAAAAAATATTTAATAAGCAAAAACACAATATTTGATCACAAAATACAGCAACATATAACAAATTACAAGACAGTTACAAAGCAGATCACAAAACCACAGTTATTGATCACAAAACACAAGTCATAAATTACGAAACAAACTGTGTATTTGGATTTTTTTCTTGGTATCTTTGATTTTGTTGCTCTGAATTTGTTTCTGTTGTTGTGTCTATTAATTTGGTGTCTATTTTTCAGGTTGCCGATGTGTTCTCTGACGCGTTCTTGATATTTTTAATGTGCTGTTTGTTTCATCTGTATTGTTTTTGGTCTTATTTTTTGTTGTTTTTACTAATTTTGTTTTTTCTCTGTTTTGTTTTTTTGTTGTTCCTCTTGTTGTTGTGTTTTGCACGTCAGGACCACCATAGCTCCCCCGTTTATGTCTCCATTTTATCCGTCTTTCACAATCAGTGGCTGTAATTGTATCAAACCTGAGAGAAAGTGTTTGATCCGACAGTAAGAGCTGCTGTGATTATGGTTGAAGGGTCCGGATCTTCTTCTTTAATGCGTGTGTGGTTTGCTCTTTCCCAGCCTGTGTGTGTTTATGTCAGTCCATGTTTGTCTTAGACTATTGATCGTCCAGCCCACAGCAGACATTAAATGAAAAGAGTCGAGGCTGAGGCCGACAGGGAGAGAGACGGGGAGAGTGATGGACGGCGATAAAAGAGGAAGGAGCCGCAGAAAACTCGACCTCAGAGGGAACAGGACCGACAATTTAGAGCTTCAAAAGTGTGGAAATGTTTAAAGATTTAACAACGACTGGAAGACAGCGAGCTCGACACAACTTCATTTATATGGTATCTTGCACACAAACATGCCCTGTTTCAAATATATGAGCCCCTTTTCAATATGCGTAAACGCCAGCTACCATATTTTTCTACAACGCCATTATTCAGACTTTCTGTTAAGCACCAACATAATCTGAAAGAGCTTTTAGTTCCATCTGAAACAGTGATTCTCTAATATGTTTGAGAATTTGGAGGAGACTCGTGGAGATGCCTGACCAGAGACTTACAAAACAGATTTTTCTTTCGGATACTTTTAATGATCATCCCTGGGCAAATGAAGTGAAATCTTTATGACTGTATCCGTCTCACAAAGAATAGTTATGAATAGAGAATCATACGTTCAGTAGCTCAGTGGTTTGGCCTTAGAGATCATCAGGTTAAAGGCTACTCCAGAGGAAGAAAGAGTCTGTCATGTGAGTTTGGTGAAATTGAGAATGAAATTCTTTTTTTATTGTCCTGTCTGTGATGATATAAGTGTGACAATTCTGCTGTCTCTCTCCCTCCCTTGGAGGGGGGAGTGTCTACCTGGAGCTGTGGCTCCCTGCTGGATCACACCTGATTCTCATCAGTGTAATCTACACTCCTACTTCAGCCTGCTGCAGACTCATCACCAGTGCCAGATTCCCACTCGTCCTAGTGGTATTGTTGGCCAGCTCATGTGCTTTGAGAACTTTGTCTATGTTTGTGTGCTCAGACTTTCTGCTGTTTGAAAACTTTACTTACCACTCTCTCCTCTCCTCTTTTTCAGTATCTCCTGGATCCCAGCCACTCGCCAAAAGCTCTCACTCTCACTTGGTTCATGTTGTTTATTCACCTGTTTGTTTTTTGTTACACCTTTACCTAGTCTTGACCTGCATCTGGGTCCTTCGAAAAATATTGGGCCTTGTTCCCTAACAATAAGGGTCATATTTTTCAGTACAATGCCTTCTGTTGATGTCAATTTGTTGTGGTTGGATGATTATGAATAGCTTGAGTTGTTCTTTGGTGGTATTTTTGTGGCAGATGTTATCTGCAAAGCCTGATGGGAGAAAAGGCAGACCGCAATTTTTAAGACGTAACTGAAACTGGAAATGCAACTTTATTTTAGTCTGGTACTAACTGTTGAACCACTGCAACTTTGTTTTAGTGTCTCATGAACCCATGAAGGTTGGACACTTTGTATGTGACACGTAAATAAAGAACAATCAGTTATATGTGGTCGGGATGGGAGTATATTGATACTGCAGCACTTTAAGTAACCATTGATACTTTTACAGGTACTTATTTTATAAGTTCTTGCACACAGTGTCAATATCAAATGAGTTCTTTAAGACATGGATATCTTTGCTCTTCTTTTAACAGTTGCTTTTTTCCTTGCCCTAAGATTCTAAATTAAATTCATTATATGTATTAAAAAAATTCAAACATAAGTTCAGTAATTCAATAAATAAATGTGATGGTCAGTATTGTATGTGTTTTCTTCAATAATCAAAAACAGGAAATCCATTTAAAAAATCTGTTTACATTTAGAAGATGATTGGTATCAGTTCTCATAGGTACCATTTTTATTTGAGAAAATTTGGTATTTCCCATCATTAATGTGTGGCAGAGAGCCCTGATGTGCCTTTAGGCAAGTGTAGGCGTGCCTTGGGAATTTGTACAAACATAAGTCATCAAGTAAACAATCAGAAAATATTCTATGAATATATTTTATCAATACGTTTATTTTTATGGATGCAGGGTGTAAAGACCATGTTGTTTTGTATTTTGTATTATATTTTTCTTGTATTTGGTTGCATTGGGAGGGTTCGCTTGTGTGCCTAACACCAAATTGCCATGCCACAGAGCACTGCCCAGGCTTTAATTGCTTGATCACATGATCATGGGACACTTGCAAATTTACACGAGAGATCGTGCAATTAATACCATGGAAATGGCCTACAGTAAACAGGCAAGACCCATTTTACCCAACTAACAGTCATTTGTGTTGCTGTAAAAGACTGACGACGTGTCACACAGAGTCTTGTGTTTTTCCACCACCAAGATAAAAAAAGTCGTCATCCATGGGGGAAAAAACTCTTCTGCGGCCTCTTGAGGCCTGATGTGACTGGTAATGATGTCTTCGTGTTTCTTTGTGTCTGACTTTTTGGCTGGTGCAATCTGTCCTGTGTATAGTGAAAAGCTGGCACTACTGGTGCTGTTGAAAATAGACTTGCCGCGTATAATTAGCACCTCACCACAGGTTGAAATTCGGCCACTGACTTAAACAAAATCTATCTACAAGACCCGGGGCAGCGCTGCTGTTCCACGGTGCCCCTCTTCTGGAGGACATTGGGGGTAATGAGGTATTTTTGTTCTTCTTGATTGCTTTTGTACTTTATTTTTTTGTGGTACGGTAATGAAGGGATGGTTTAAACAAACATACACTTTTACAAGTACTCCATTGGTATTATAATAAAATATCAACATCAAGTGAATCAAGAAGATGTACATCTGTGTTCTGCTGCAGACTGTTTTAGTCTAGCTCTCTTTGTCTGTACTAAGGCGGGGCCAAAATCCATGTCATATGACTGTGGACACCGATCTGACTTATCAATCGACTCTCAGCTGCAACCACAAGCTTATAAACAAATAGTTAATACAGTTTAGTAACAAACTAGAGAACGAATGACGAGAAGAAAATAATTTTTATTTTCAGAGGTTTTAAAGTAACTTTATTACCTCCGCCAAGGAGGTTATGTTTTTGCTGGGGTATCTTTGTCTGTTTTTTGTCTGTCTGTATGTTAGAAAGGTTACAAAAAGACTACTGGGTGTATTTTGCTGAAGTTTTCAGGAGATGTTGGTAATGGCCCAACTTAGAAATTATACGATTTTGATGGTGATCCGGGTAACCGCCATTAGCGAACAATCATTTTGCTCAATAACTGTCTAACTACCATTAATATCAACATGATTTCCGAGTGCTAGGTGTGGGTTTTCAGGGTCAAGGAATCATATTATGATGATAACTTTATCATGGAACAATTGCTTATAGATGTAACAGCAATATGTGAGCTACCTTGGTGGAAGTTTGCACTCTCTAAGTGTTTTAGTTTAAAAAGATTTAGGAATCATTCAACATAGCCCTAGAAATGCCCTACACATTTGTATTTGTACTTGTGTAAAGATGATCAATTCTTTAATAAATTTCTGTCTCTAAGTCTTTCTCTTAAATTAATCTTCTTAGGAAGTCAAGTCGTCTCCAATAACAGGGTGAACAAGTGTACCTAATAAAGGGGGTGGTGGTGTGTCCTGTAGCTGGATCAGCTGAGAGGTAGTGGTATAAAGATTACTGCCCCCAGAGTTTCAGCCCATTCAAAGAAAAACCCAACAGGAAGAATCGCAAGGACATCGAGGGAAACACTGACTGTGGGCACTAAAGCACATCAATGGCTAAAACATATATATACTGTCCACACAGAAACATGTTACATATACCTGTGTTCAAATAAATCCATATATCTGTGGTACACCAGGTCAGAGGAAGTGTCTCAGAAATATGAAAACAACCTTGGATAAAACGCTGCAGCTGCTTTGAGCACCGCGTCCGTCCTCTACACGGCCCCTTTATACCTCCGCTATTCAATCAATCTTTGCTCTGCACTCTTACATCCATTAGTCTGGCCTCTCTCTGGCGTCACATGTTATTTGTGCTGCTGGAGTGTTTGTCCTGTTTAGTGTGGACCATAGAGCAGCAGGGAAGACGTGCACACTAAAATAGTCCATAATCTCGGGTGATACAGTCCAAACAGGAAGAGGAAATTTCAAACTGCAGCAGCGTGACGGCTTATTAACCACAGAGCTGTGTGACCGAGGGGGCGGCAAATGAACAGGTTTCTTCATCTGTCATTGTAACAATCATACTATGATTACATGCTGCGAGACAGACACATACAGGAGCCGGCTTTTACACATTACACATGGAGAAAAATGTGAGGTGAATGTTCTAAGAAAAACTGACAAGAACTGAACGTCCACATGCAGATGGAGAAACGAGTGTCAGCCGATGCATATACATACAACGTACTGCATTCACAGGAGGTCAAGGGCGCCATCTGTGCATCTTTAATACTTAATTAGATCTGCTGATGAATAATGCACATTTATGGGACAAAAATACCTGAGATCACGATGGTCACCATTTCTTCACTTTTCTTCATAAACATACTTGAATGATCATGTTCGTCTTCCCATCTCACTGCACATCATTTCTGCAAATAGTTTCAAAAACTCTTGGAAACTAACAAACCTGTTACAAAGGTCCATGAGGAAAGCTTCAACAAACAGTCATTTCTAAAGCAGATGTTTCTCAGAATCAAATCTTGTTCATTTGGGCTTTTGGGCTGTTGCCTCACAGCAGTAAGGATCGACCCCCTGTTCAGGCCGTCCTGTGTGAAGTTTGTGTGATCTCCACATGCATACATGGGTTTTCCAGGTGCACCAAAGCCCCAAGACACTCAGAGTACACTTCATAAGGTACAAAAAATCAGCTACTTGCTAATGCAAAAAGCTAACCAGCCAATCATGTGGCAGGAACTCAGTGCATTTAGTCATGGTCAAGATGATCTGCTGAAGTTAAAACTGAGCATCAGAAAGAAGAAAAAAGCTGCTTCAAGTGACTTTGAGCATGACATGGTTGTTTGTGCTGGTCTGAGTGTTTCAGAAACTGCTGATCTACTGGGACTTTCACACAACCATCTCCACACAACCATCTCCACAGTTTACAGAGAGTGTTTCAAAATAGAGAGAAAATCCAGTGAGTCCCAGTGAGCAGCAGTTCTCAGCCAAAATGCCTTGTTGATGCCAGAGGTCAGAGGAGAATGATCAGAGTGGTTAGAGTTAATGTGTGATTTGATATGTGGAAGTTTCTCACTGGGTCTTTTTCTAACTCTCTTGTAATGGTTTTTAGTTTAAAGTATCTTTTATTTGATGTGGCGAAGATTTCATTTTCTTAGTTTTGGCATTTTTTAAGTTGATGGGTTGTTGTGTCTCAATTATCCGCAGAGGCGGTTTATGTTTTTGTCTGTGTCTGTTAGTTAACAGGATAACGATATAAAAGTACTGAACACATTTTGATGAAATTTTCCTGAAATGTTGGTCATGTCTTAAGGAAGAAATTTTTTTTTTTTGGTGATTCAAATCCGAATGCAGATCCAGGAATTTTTTCAAGCACTTGTTAACGAGAGATTTTCACTTTTTTGACAACAACTCACTTGACATTCCTGGAGAAGCCTTGGCAGAGGTTTCTAGTGTTATATTTATATTTGCTGTATCATTTTATTTGTTGATGTACTTTTTTGGTATTTTTTATATTAGTTGCTGTAATGTTTATCTTTTGTGTTTTTTATTTGTTGTAAATTTGATTTCTAAATTTATCTTGAGTTTGTTGTGTTAAGATATATTTAATTATAAACATATTTACTTTTTTGGCTGATTTTTTTGTTGATTTTGAAATTGTGGGCTTGCTTTTTTTAAAGTTTAATATATATTTGTGTTTCTAATGTTGATTTTTAATTTGTTATCAGACTTTCTGTTTTGACAAACAATTTGTTACCTTTTTGTTTCATTGTAATTTGCTTGTTTTTTGTGTATTTAATTCTTGTGTGTTTTTCAGATAATGTTGCTTTTTCATATTATGACTTAATTTGCTGTGTTTCAACTTATTTTTTGTGGTTACATTTTTCATTTTGTATGGCATTTTGGGTTGTGTTTTTTTCGATATGATGCTGTTTTTTCGATGTTTTTTCCTTTGTCATGTTTTCACTTGTCCATTGTGTTTCACACTCAGGGCTACCATAAAGGTAACAAAGTAAAACACCACCTAAAAGAGGGTAAAAAGGCTCCTTGAGCCTGTCTTGGTATAAAAGTTACTTTTATGACCTAGAATAGACCTTTTAAACATTTACTGTTTTAAAAACTTTCTCTCAGTGTTGTTATGTGTTGCTCTCTGACTTTGTGGTAGCACGATAGTACTTTTAATAACTGTATCTGTATTTTGCTGCCTCCATGATCACTTGTTCAGACTAAAGTCACACTCACGATCCTTGCTGGAGCTAAAAGGATGATTCTGTGCCTCCAAACACAAAGTGTGTCAGAGAGTGAGAGCTCAGGTTATGTAAAAAACTGTGTCAGCCTCGTACATCTGCTCCAAACAATGCTGAAGTGAAATCTGATACTGTGCTGAAACTCAAAAAGGCGGAGCTTTGTAATGCCGGCGTATCTCCTCGCTGTCAACACTGGCATGCTCATAAAACAAGGCCTCATTTTAAGTCAAACAGGAAATCGCCTGCACAGCCCTAGGAACAAACAGGAGGGGACAGCAGTGCTGTCTGATTGGGCCGCGAACGGTGGCTGTCGTTACAAAGCACCACTGTAAGCTCCATCGATTATCAAAGGGCTCCGAGCTCAGACGGGGAGTCGACTGATCTTTCCCAAGCTCAGACATGAAAAGCCCCCAGTGACAGCTCACAGCCTGGGCTAGATCATGCCGCTGTTAGTAGGGGGGTGGGGAGGGTGGAGGGAGCTTCTGTGGTGCCTGTTTTTTAACCACCTGCTCCACAGGCCGCGGTTTTGTTTTCTTGTTTTCTCTCTTTCGGCACGGCGCCCTGTCAGGGCCAACAAGGATGTGCTTTCATGTGAACTCAGGGCCAGCAATGACATAGGTGTGTATGTGTGAGCGACACTTGGTTAAACAATGAAAGACAACCTTTTATTATGGCAGCGCCTCATTACTTTTTAACCGGTGTAATCGTACGTGCTGCTCCCTATGAATTATTCACAGGTGAGCTCCCGTCAAGGGGATGACAGCAAGGGAAAGCGTAGCGCTGCAAGTATAAAAACAAGCTCAAAAATAGGAGAGCTCGTATGTCAAGAAAGTGATGCTCCTTCATACCTTCCATTAACTTATAAAGACTTCATGCTGCAGTCATTGATTATGAATGTGAGCTAACATTTGAACTTTAAACACACGATTCACACACTCAGAGCTCCTCATATCTGGTAGATGGCAAAATGACTTTTCAAGTCAATTAAGCCAGTTTGAAAAGTGGTCCACGGTTAGAGTAGCTAATCATAAAGACCTGGCAGCAATAGGAAAAAGGGTTTTCTACAACCTTGGTTTCCAGCCTGGGATCCAGGTTTGAGATAGTGAGATATTTGGATCACAAAAATTATCTATAACAGATGTGCCTGTCACTTTTCCCAAAATCAAACTCGATTAGAGTTCGAGCATACATGCTAAGAACCAGTTTAACCAAAGACATTCATAACACACATGAGGCATTTCCATAATGTCATTTTACCATTTACCTATTTTGAGGCCACACCAGTGGACCGCATGTCCATAAATCTTACAATCTTGTCTGTGGTGGCCTTTTTCTGTGCCTCTGGCGGGGGGGCTGTCGAGGAGGACGCCGAAGCACTGGGCCGAGCACTTGACAAGGCACTGAGGCGGTGGGTCAAAGGCAGACAAATTGGCCTGCCGACTTGTCATGGTGGGCCAGTTAATTTGCTCATAATCAACACACAGTGGAGCCCAAAGTGCTTCCACACAGCACTCCTCACATGTTTCATGTGAGGCTTTGAATTTCCTCTATTTTCTTGAGATGTCTTCTTTGTCTGTTTGCTTTCTGTAAACTAAATGCAGCTGTTGTTGGGGTCAAGGGAGCACTAGCTGATCAGGTTGCACAAGGAGCGCCCTCTGCTGAATCAGGTGGCTCTCTGCTGTTAAGCTGTTTATTTTATACTGAATGTTTATTTGCAGTTTCAAGCATAATTTTTTTCCCACATGCTTGAACAAAAATTTAAATATCGAGTATAATTTGACAGCCCTACGAACAGATTACTTTCCTTAGAGGTTTTTGCATGACAACTTGATAAAGGCCATTTTATTTTGATTTTATCAGTCATCCATCCATCCATCATCTATACTGCTTTGGGGATGCGAAAGGCTGGAGCCTATCTCAGCTGTCATTTTGAGAGAGGCGGGGTACTACCTGGACCTGACGCCAGCCAATTGCAAGGCCACATAGAAGGACAGACATCCATTCACACCCTCACCCACACCTATGGGCAATTTAGAGTCACTAGTTAACTTGAAACAGTGTTTTTTTGGTCTGTGGAGGAAGCTAGAGTGCCTGGAGTAAGACCAAACATGCACAAGGAGAATATGCAAGCTTCACACAGAAAGGCCCTCACCGGCATGATCTTCACGCTGTGAGGCATGCGCACTACCTGCTGCACCACCATATCAATTAAAACAATTATATCCAAAGTCATTTTCTACAGCATTGTGTCCCTCTCTTTTCCATGAAGCAAGGGGGGCTTGACTCTCCTTAGGGTCAACTGGTAAGGGGGTTCAAGGACAAAAGGTCTGGAACCACTGGTCTACTGTGTAAGCACTGGAGAAACCAAATCTGGTTCTTCTTGGACTTCACTGACTAAACTGAAACTAAATCCTGAGACAGGTTAGGGCCTTGTGGCGTGGTATCAGCACCACTCTTCTATTCGTGGACTCTCTTCAGACTCCCAGGCTCTTCCTGAGAGTCTGCTGGTGCTGCCACACCTCCCTGGAGTTCACAGCTTCCTGAAACACCCTTGATCAATTAGACACCAATTAAACAACGTGTTAATGAGCTGCCTAAGACTTAACAGACATTTCTCTCTGTGAAGTTTCTTTGATTCAGCTATGGCTGCTTTCTAGGAAAACATTGACAGAGTATGAGCCACTGACTGCACTTCCAGATAGACAACTTTTTAACTCCTTAATGTACAAAGAAGAAGCTAAAATCTCGTGCCCTTTTCGTTATCTGTTGCCAGAAAAAGTTTCAAATGAAGGAGTAAGACAGGCAGAGGAAGCCCAGGTGTTGATGTCAGCCTACTATAGCACATTCTTCAGGTAATAAGAGAAAGACCCTTTAATAACAAAAACTACAACGTATGAGCAAATTTCATGAAAAGTGACTTGCAATTGGCAAATGAACTTGGCTTGCTTATATAAAGTACTTATATAGTCTCCCTGACAACTCAAACGAAGTCACACTAACTCATTCACATCTGTTCTCAATAGAATATAAAAGTGGTTCTTGATTGATGAATAGAGACGAATGGATTTTGGTAGAAAAAAGCATTAATTGTGCTTATTTGCTCTATTAGCACGGTCCCAGGGTACAAAGCATTATTGGGATAGTTCGTGATTTGAAGTGGGGTTGTGTGAGGTGCATGAGCCTGAACGTGTGCCACAGTGTCACAGCTCAGTTCTCTCTTTGTTCAAAAAGTCTCGGGACAGACACTTATGCTAAGCATCGCTTTACATGGTGCAAAATTCTCCACTTAATTAAAAGAATTGTGGGAGAAAACAAGCCACAAAAACAGGGTGGGGTCATCACACGCTACAAACAGTTTGTTTACATCCACTTAATTTTCCACCACACCAGCACAGCCTATGTGTCCGTCCACCAGCAGTGTAAGGATCAAACTACAGTCTGACTTGAATTCTGCCTAATACACTTCATCTCAAATAAAGATTAGCCACATGTCCAAATGTTTAAGGATTATCCTGCTGATCAAGCGTAGTAATTTTGAAAGAGCTCAGTTTACCACAACAATGAACGCATCGTGTGCTATCATGAAGTACACTTATCCATAAAACCATGGCTTCTGTCTTTACAAAATAAACAATCAGAAAGAACTGAATACTTACTCTGAAGATAAACTTTCATTTGGCTCCTCTGTTTTGTCCCTTGAGTTTGTAAAAAAGAGAATCTGGTCCGTAAAATTATAAATGTCCATTAAAGCAATGAGGCAGACAAACATATAAAAGCTGATAGTATCCTCTGATCCTGAACATCCTGAAGTGTTTTATTGTAGTCACACTCTAATTTCATCAGTTTGATGACATGAGCTCACGATTTATTCACCTGAATCAACAGGTACAGTGTGTTTCTCCTGTCTGCCAGTTCTGAGAGCAGATTCCCCGATTTTCAACTAAGACCTGCTCACTCTACAGAAGTTTCTCCAGTTCAGTATCTAAAGTAAACAGCAGTCATATTCATAGCAAAAAACATTAAATTATCCTGTTTGGTAGCATTTGTTTCCTCTTGTGAAGCAAACTAGTTTGCGCTGAAGACCCCACACTGTAAACACTGGGAATCAATAGGTACTGTTAGCCAAACCACCACAGATTTGCTTGTAAGAAGGTCAGCAAAACAAAGCATGTCCTTGGTGGTTTGCGCAATAACCCTGTGGTTTAGTTTTGTACGTATTTCATTTGAAAATTACATTAAGTGCTAATCTTAGATAACATAATATAACACGGTAAAAATAAACAAGTCACAGCAAGCACACAGGACCGCTTAGAGTTGCTGAAGAGTTTATCTGACAACTGTAGACAGAGGTCGGCTAACACAACCCATTGACTCCCAGTGTTTTGGCTAAGCTAATTAGCTGTGGGCAAGCTCTGTCCATGTCTTCCTTGTCAAAAGAATGGTGTCTATCTGCTTGTCATGGACTTGGGAGTGAGGAAAGACATGAAAAGATAAAATAAAACATTGGCGTATCCCTTTAAACAGAGCAACAGCTGTTCTCAGTCTGCTTCAGTAATATGAAGCTGACAGGTGTTCATATTTTTTGGGGCCAGTGATATAAAAAATAAATTGCATGCCGCAGCTTTGAGGGTTTTTTTGTTTGTTTTCAAAAAGAGTGCCTTCAGGTGCGTTGAATCCCTCCCGGCTTGTTCAGATGTTCCAATATCTTAATTCTTGTAATAACTTGAGAGTCTATAGCATGTCAGACCTGAGCTGATGCTGCAGTAACCTTAGTAACTACTGGTCCCCTTTCATCTTCTATAGGTGTCTACAGTGTTTTATATCTCAGGGTAGTGATTTAAAAAAAGGGAAAGGATCTTTCTGTAACCATTCTGTAGTGCCACTGGAATAAAATATCGGCATTTGTTACATAATCTGGCCCACTTTGCTAAATTTGCTGCAGCATGACTTGTGATATATTATGTTATAACTCAGCTTTAGTAGTTCTACTGACCAGCAGAGCCCACGCGGGTTCATAGCGCCGCACACACTGGTTTGTATGAGTCAGAGCTTTGAATGTGTGAGAAAGTAAAATAAAATTAAAGGTGAGCTTAAAAAAAAAAAGCTCAGTGTCAACCCCGGCTATTCTCTCGCTTCACTCCTCCACTTTCTGAGTCAACCGCCTGCTTTTCAAGGCTTTCATCCACCGAACGCGGAGTGAATCACCACGTTTGTATCATTAGATGTGTTTTTTTTTTTTTTTTACAAACTTTGTTTAAGAAGTTGAAAGTGCTAATATGCTATGTTGGGAGGGAGAAAAGAAAAGTGAGTGCAGACGGAGATGACCCACTTAGTGTAATTATCGCTAACGAAGAGACGGGAAAGTTGTGAGCTGGGGAAAACACACGGGCCTTAATGCGTTAAATTAATCCAGATAATTCAATAGGCGATGATGAAACGCCACAATCAAGCCCCCTCTGGCTGCGCTCTGTGACTGATAGTGCACTGGGCTGTTTTATGCAGAGTTTTCCATAACCTTGTTCTGCCGGGGCGTGTTTGTGTGTGACATACTTGCACATTTGCACGCACACATCACCACACACTCACGGGTAAACACACCACTGTATTTTGTCACCATCGGACTTTTCCCGAGCCTCATGTGAGATTCATACAACGCACTCGACCGTGGCCTCCCCCCCTCGGGTGTATGCAAGTGCAGTGTCTGAGGTTTAGTAACAAGATCATTAAAATAATCAAATTATGATAAGAGAGAGTCAGTCGTGCTGAAACTAGTTGTTTTGAGTCCATCAGAGGCGATGCTGTTAGTGTGCCGAGCGCCGAGCGACATTAGCTGACAGCATGGGAAAAAGCCTGCGGTGGATCTGAGCAGTAATAACATTACCGCCGCTTTCTCACAAATAACAACACGGCAGCAATGAAGGAAAAGTTCTTCTTCTGCTTAACTTAAGAGTCTCACTTTTTTTAGCCTCAGAGCAAAATAATCCTGAGCCATCAGACAGCAACTTAAAGTCTTTGTTAGGGGAAATGTCTCTGACTGTCTGACTGTCTCCACTGCTGTTAGCAGGCTGCTGGACTGATTCTGCCGGCTAGACTACAGGGGCCCTGAAGGGAGGAACACAATAACATAAAAAAAAGTCACAACAAATTATAAAAGTCACAACAACCAAGGAAAAAAACGCAACATGTTAAAAAGTCTCAAATGTTAAATAAATCACAACATATGAAAATAAAATTTGAAAAAGGGCAACAAATAATTAAATAAGTCACAACAATTTAAATAAGTCACAGCAAACAATAAACAAACAGAAAAAGGCAGCAAATGAAGAAAAACAGCAAATAACAAAACATATGTTCAAAAAGTCAATACAATTTAAATAAGTCACAATTAATTAAAAAAAAGTCACATCAAAAATAAAAAAAGCACATCAATAAAAAATAATCACAATAAAATTAAATAAGTCACAACAAATGAAAAAAAACAAAAATCACAGCAACAAATTAAAAAACTCACAACCAATTAAAAAGTCACAACAAATTAGAAACACAACAAAACAAATGAGCAGATGTAAATAAAACAAAAAAAACACAACACGTTCCAAAAGCCACAACAAATTAAACAAGTCACAACGAATAGAAAACAACAAAAATTGAAAAAGCACAACAAAAAAAATAATTCACAACATAATTAAATAAGTCACAAAAATAACAAACACAACTGAAACACAGCAACAAATTAAAAGAGTCACAACAAATAAAAAAACAAATAACAACAAATGAACAAATGTAAATAAAGGAAAAAAAACATGTTCAAAAAACCAAATAAATTAATCAAGTCACAACAAATAAAAAACACAACAAAAATTGAAAGAGCACAACAATAAAAAATAATTCACAACATAATTAAATAAGTCACAACAAATAGGAAACACAATGCAACAAATTAACAATTGTAAATGAAGCAAAGAATCCCATGTAAAAAAGTCAAAACAAATTAAATAAGTCACAACAAAAAATTAACAACAAAGATTGAAAAAACACAACAAAAAAAGTAATTCACAACATAATTAAATAACTCACTAAAAATAAAAATCCACAACAGAAATTGAAAAGAGACGCGATACACTCTGAACTGTTTGCCAGCCGATCACAGGGCCACATAGAGAGACAACCATTCACTCTCACACTCACACCACACCAGCAATTTGGAGACACCAATCAACCAAATTAGCATGTTTTTGGTCTGTGGGAGGAAGCCAGCGTGCCTGGGGAGAACCCCAGAATGTACAGGGAGAACGTGCAAACTCCACACAGAGAGACCTTGACCAACACTGGGGTTGGACCAGCAACTTTCTTCCTGTGCACTACCTGCTGTGCTGCCTATAACAAAACAGCTTTCTGTTTATGTTGCAGTAATTAATAACTGAGAATCGATTAATTTGTTTTGATCAGAGATCTAATTCTTTAGCACACATGTACCAGATCATAACTTCTTGCTTAAATGAACGAGAAACTCCTTCCATCTTGAAGAAAAAAACATAACTAAAGAAGATTTGAGCTTCGTGTTTTGACATTTTCTCCTCATTTAAAAACTGAACCAAAGCAAATGAGACAAGCTGTAAAATCTTTGTTGGAGACGTCTGCCTGCCTCTCCTCCTGTTGCTGCTCCCTTTCTGGAGGCGCAGCAGCAACAGCAGAGAGACAGAGAGAAACCTACAAGTGTTTGCACCTTTATCTCCTGTGCAAATATTAGCGTAATGAGAAAAATATGACTCCATCTTTAATTACAAATGTGCCTGTCCTCCCTGCTTACAAACATGTCCTTTGAGACGCTGTGTTATTACAATTGCAGTTTAATCTGAAAAGGAATTAAAGCAGCAGTAATTAGTTTATAGTGCAGTCTAATTGTCTCATTGTGTTTTTAAAAACATTGCTTCATCTCCTCGGGAACTTTGTAAGTAGGATAGCGTCCCCCTTCCTCCCTCCTCAGCAACTTCCTTCTGGGCTGTACAACACAACTATTCATTTAAACCAATAATCTCTAAGTCATTACCACTTATCAAAAGGACTGCAAATTAATTATGTTAACTGCGAGACTTTTCATTAGATCTTTAAATTTGTACACTTCATCAGTTCTGAGAACTCAGCAATTTGATTACAGTTGATTTCTTCGTGTTTAATGAGGCGAGCGCTTCTCTTTTTCGCTCCTTTTTGTCCGTTTTTTTCATTAATTGGATTATGATCAATGCGAGCTTTAATGTTATGGAAAACTTAACCACAGCCTCTATCTGCTATGACACAGTTTCAGCGGCGGGGAGATTAGAGAACGTCCTATCTTCATTCGTCAAATATCAAACTGTCTTTGGTTAACGATGTTGGAATGAAACGTTGCTAATCACTGCTGACGAACGCACACTGCTGCTCCACAAAGATAATGAGTCTGCCGGAGTCAAGGGGAGAAACAAACAGGCGAGGGAGACGGAGGGGAGAGGATGTGACAGATCAACAAAACACAGATACTCCAACTGCACGCTGACAACTAATGTGAAGAAGAGAGAAGACGGGGTGGCGCAGGAAACAAAAGATGTGTAAGAGGGTGTGAAGAGAGCGTCACAGTGTTTCAGGTGAGGGAGTTGACCTAAATGGAGCTGTGAGGCAGAGTGGGAGAGACACAGTCAGAGACATTAGGGAGACACATGTCAAGCAACATGGGACGCAAGGTGTGAAGGAGAGAAATGGAGTGGAGAGGAACGGGACCGGACAAAATCAGAACACGTTGAGAAAAAGGGGGACAGACATCCTCTCCAGGTGTGTCTGAAAACTTTTCTGTCACCATGAGGCTTAAACCACTTCACGCATGAATTAACAGAAACAAAAACGTGGTGGCAGGATGTTTGGACACGTGAGGAGACTTTGAGTCTGTGTAGGTTCTCGGTCATTCAGGTCGTGGTTATCCAACGCTGATCATAGTGTCACTGGACGTGTTCAGAGTCTTAAAGATGTTTCAGCCCTTCTCCAACTGAAGAAAGACTCTAAACCAGTCCATTTGACACTGGCCACAGTTACGTGATGTTTTTTAATTCAGAATCAAGTATTCAGAATTAAATAATTTGGAATTAAAGTATTCTCCTTCGTGTTTACATGGAAATGGTAATTCCAAATTGAAGTTTACATGGAAAACACATTTATTGGCCTTTATTCGATTCCGCTTAAGGTCTGGGGGTTGGGAATGGTTCTGATTGGACAGGAGGCAAACATGACATAGTGATGTATTTAAGTTTACCGGAAGAAAACAAACTCCAGTTCAGCATCTCCATCAGGGAGACCTTGTCCAACGTGAACACTACAACTTTAAAAAGGTCCGCATTTTTATGCTTACCTCCATCCACTCTTTTCATTATTTAAAGATCTTCTAAGGCTCTGATTAAAGAAATTGTGTTTGCTTGAGTCCAAGATTCAGGCGGCCATCCTGTTCCCGTCAGCGTCCCGTGCGTCATCGCAACAGGACAAGGGAATGAGCATGTGCAGAATGACTGGAATTAATTTAGAGCAGAATGTACGTATACATGATAGATGAATTATTTTAATTATTTTATCCGAATTTAAGATCAGAATAAACCAGCCGCTTACTTTGGAATTAAGTTTTATTCAGAATTAACATTTTCATTTGGAAGGTCTTTGTAATCTGTTTAAAGAGGATTTAAGTTTTATTCAGAATTAAAGGGGAATTAAAGCTCTCATATAAACGTGGTAATTATGATCAGTCTTGGATCTGGAGACTTTTTCCAATTTCTTAGCAGTACAACCAATTTGTTTTCCTTTAAAAACATATTTCAAAAGAATATGCCAACATTTTTTTTTTTGTTTTCATGTGTTTTCTCACTCCTGAGTCCATGACAAGCAGACAGAGATGGGCAGAGCTTGCCCACCACCAATTAGCTTAGCTAAAACACTAGGAGTCAATGGGTAGCATTAGCCTGTCTACAGTCATCAGATAAACTCTTCAGTAGCTCTAAATGGTTCTGTGTACTTGATGTGACTTGTTTTTCTTTTTAACACATTATGTTACGTTATCTATTTTTAGACTAAGATTAGTACTTTAAGTAAATTTTCGAAGGAAATACATACAAAACGAAACCACAGGATGTGCTTGTAAGTAGGTCAACAAGACAAAGGCAAAATAAAAAATGTTGGTGTATCCCTTTAAGAGCCTTAAAGATGTTTCAGCTGTTCTCCAAACTGAAGAAACCTTTTAGAGAAGAGCTGAAACCAGTTGAGACTATGATCGGTGTTGAATGTAGAGACTTTTTATAATTTCTCAACAATACAACCACTTTTTCCCCTTAAACAAACATAGTTCAAGTTTGACATACACCTTGCAAAAACCAAGTACTGTCCCCTTTTGCCATCAGAACTGCCTTAATTCTTCAAGGTGCTGGAAACATCCCTTAGAGTTTTTGGTCCATATCTCCATGATAGCATCACACAGCTGCTGCAGATTTATCAGCAGCATATACAGGAGGCAAATTTCCTCTCCCACCACATCCAAATGGTGCTCCACTGGATTGAGATCTGGTGACTGTTGAGGTCATTGATGTAGAGTTTATTTTCAAACTTTGTGAATTTACAAGTCTCCTGTGACGTTGTGATCTCACTACAAAAGCCTGGGCAGCGATCTGTGGTGCGGCGTGGCACTGCCTGTAGGTTTCGGCCCCCGGGCGACCACCATGGCACGACAAGCGCTCGCATTGGAAATTCAGGCTGTGCAGTTTGCAAAAGTTGTACCAAACAAAAATACTTGCTTGGCAGAAAGTAAATTGATGTAAATGCGTTGAACATGACGTGCAATCACCCCACGCTGATTTTGAGATTTGATCGGCATAAAGTTCTTAAAATTACTTTGAATTATATATAAAGCTCTCGCTTGTAGCTTGTGCATATGCTTCCATCAAAAGTTAAACCAAACATATAAACCTAAGTTAAGGTAAAATACAGACCTTATACGTTAAAGATGATTCAAATAAATATTCAAAGAAGTTGGCCGCTCCCTGATTTTGGTCAAAGACACACAGACCTCAGTTCATTGTGCTGTAACAAAAGTCTTTAAAGGGGAGATGAGAGGTTTGTAGGGCATGAAACTTCATTTAATAATGTGATACCTTTAAGTTTTGTGAACCTGAAACAACACCATAACTGAAGAAAGAAAAACATTTCAATAAGATCTCATCACTTTGCTCTAAACTGAGAACTTCTTCTCTGTAATTTCAGACTAAATCAGCTCGACTTGTGTCGCTTTGTTTTTAGCCGTTAACTGGAAAATTCTAACTGGCCTTCGCCCGTTACCTTCTGATTTATCCCTTCCCATCCCTGCAGCACATGGAAAGAGGATTTCATAGTCAAGTGAAATGCACCTGTGCTCTTTCGCCTCCTCTACTCTGGACCCAAAATGTCACAGGGACACATAAACAAGCACACAGACAGGTACACACTCCAACACACACACACACACAGGTGCTGCTGGGCGGACCGTGGGGAAGAGGTGAGAGCGCTCTCGCTCAGCTGAGTGGAAAACCTGATCTTCTTACCTCAGCAGCTTCAGATGGAGGGACTCAGTGGAGAGACATCTGTGTGTGTGTGTGTGTGTGCGTGTGTAGGTGTGTGTGTGTTTGTGTGTGTGTTGTGAGCAGGAGAGCCAATCCAGCAGAGGAGTAAAGCTCAGATATTGAGGAGGGTTTAGGAGACATAGCTGGAGACATTGGGCCCTTGGCACTTGTGATGGTAACATATCAGCACTTTGTCAAGGTGAGCAGTTTTGTGCAGTGATGTTGCACAGCAGCTGGATTCACCACAGTTCAAGAAAAACTGTGTTATGGCCGTCTTGCATTCCCGGCACAAAGCATTGGTGTGCAGTGCACAGGGATTTGCCCCTTTTCACCTGACACAGGTGTCAAAAGAGACAGACACACATCCAAAAGTCCACAGTTTTATGTCACAGCACTTGTTGATTTATCAGATTGAAGTTTGTAATGGTGCATTAAGCTGGTAGCCTGACACGGCAGACAGACAGCTCCATATATCTGCCACGGAAATATTTCAATAATCCATCTGGGTAAGAGCTGTTTTCAGAGGCAGAACCTTCAAAAACAACAGCAGCTTGTGATTGGACGATTGTTCGGCTCTTCACACTCTTCACAGACCAATCCATATCAAGCAACACTATTATGTATGACGTAGCAGCTCGCGCTGTTGTTAGCCGTTAGCTCAAACTACCGTAGACTATCATCTTACATCAAATTATACCACACAGATGTATCATTTAACACTTATATGTGACATGAACCTCGTCAAAGACAATCCCCACCAAGTTTTCCAGGTAAATTTCTGAGGAGAGCATATTTGGCCAAGTATCACTGAGTAACCATGATGACCATAGACTAATCGACATGTCTGTGGAGGATTTCTGCATTCTCTCCCAGTTTCCCAGCAGTGATTCCCGGTCAGGAGAAGAGCAAAAACATGATTTCTCGTAAGACAAGCTTCAAGTGATGTTCTTTGCTCCTCTTTCAAAGAATAAATTGAGTCCATTTCTGATAAAACACCGCAGATATAGAGACCGCTTTGGAAGCCACCATTGTTTTCAAACATGCAGTCACTTCCTGTTGTTGTCATGTTTGCAGCTCCCGCCACTCTTTCCTGATTGGGCCATTAAGCATTTAGCCAAGTGAAGTAATTGGACAATGGAAGTTGGCAAGACGGACATGCAGGATCTCAGACAATGAACCAGGCAGGTCTGTCTGCTCTGCAAGGCTATTTAAGCTGGGTGCTTTTTAAGAACTGTTCAGAGTGCTGTTCTAGTATGTCCTCTGGCATGTATAACACTCCCAGAAATAAACCAAAAAAATCCACACAATCAAAGATTTTAATACAACACAGAGCTACATTGTTTTTACTTCAGTCACCTATAATTGTGCTCATGGAAGTGGAATTAAACAACTTATTATTGAAAAGGTTAGGGCCTGAATGCGAGCAGCAAAGTTGTCATACTGATGGCCGAAATGCATGAGTGGCATTAGGCTAGCCTGGAACTGGGTCCCACCCCCCCAGTTCTTGATGGGGGTAAAGTGTTGCAGAAATCCTCTCCTGTGTAACCAGCTTCTGGGACCTTTAATAAAAATCAATCAAATTGCTCCTTCTGAGCAAAGTCAGCAAAAGCCTGATTATCTGGTGACCCTAAAGGCATTTATCCTGTAGAATGGGGTGTGTTAAGAGTGATTTTATCCTCCTTAAACAACTCAGAAGAGGATCAGGGCTACCCTTATGCAAAACCATAAAAACATGCAGAGAAAGTCAAGCATGACTGAGTATGTTCTCTTTGTTTTAAACATTGAGCAGGGCTGAGATGAGGCTGAGTGAGCCCTCCCAGCCCCTCCAGCCTCCCCCAGTACAAGGTTAGTCCAGTGACCCTGGAGTCAAGTGGATTCACGAGGGGGGCTCCCCGCTTATTTACCTCCCGCCTGTGTGTGTGTATGGCTACCCGCAATCATCATTAGTATCTGACAGAGAGAGGAAGAGAGAGGAAGCAGTTGTGTAGATTATCACAGCCGCACGTGCCATTATCATAACAGCAACGCCTCAGCTGAATGGATAATCAGCGAGGTATTATCTACTGAGATTATAGCATGGTGTGAAAACTGGAGACGCACTCTCCGGCTAACGTGTACGCAACAACCGTAGCAATTATCACGAGCAAGGTTCATGCTGCATTTCTCCAAAGCCGTGTACCGCTGCAGATCTGATTACGATAACAACAGTGTATCTTTGTGATGATGATTATTAGGACGATTGCGGCGATGATGGGGGTATTATTTCCAGGGCTGGGCTTACCTTTGTGTGAGTACCAGCTGTGTGTGTGTGTTTGTGTCCGATCCACTGTAAGGTGTGAAAGAGGCCTCATCTGCCAGCTTCACACAAAGTAGCATTATCACTCCAATAATACCGTTTGTCTTGACAGTTGAATAATTTAGAGAGTGAGGAGAAGATTTTCTCACTTTGTATGAATCTCTGAAGACACACCTGCATGTCTGGAGTCGTACCTAATGTTAGCAGCTGTCATTAAGAGAAGCTTTGCACTAATTATCTCATCACTGTCTGTCTCAGTGGATTGCTGCAAAGGCTCAGGCAGCAGAGGGAAGAATTCAATACAAGAGCTTTTTTCATTTAAAAGTCTTTGTCACCTTCTGTCTCCATCAGTAAGGTGTGAAGATGTTGATGATGACAGAAACAAGACAGCTCACTCCAAGCGGTTAACAGGTGAAATCCGGGAAACATTTAACATGAAGTCAAAGTTCTGCAGGAACATCAGGTTTAAGTTGCTCAGGTGTAATAAACGCAGAGTTTCTAAGACATATTTGTTCAAAACTCTGACCTGAGGGAAAAATGCTCATAAGTCTATTGTTAGGTCAAACATGACCAAACCTTCTGCACCAGCATGTTCTCCTGTCTGAAAAGGTCCAAAAAAGTCACGTTGTAGCACTTTTTTTGGGGGGGTCCGAAATGGACAAGAAGTCATATGTTAGCATGTTGCTTTTGTCAAACACCTGACCTGATGGAAAAAGGATTATAACTCATTTTGTAGGTGAAATATGATCAAACCTTCTGCACCAGCATGTTCTCCTGAATCAAAGGGTCCCAAAAAGTCACTTTTTAGCATATTTTCTTTTGGGGTCTGAAATGGACAAAAAGTCATATGTTAGCATGTTGTTTGTTTCAACCACCTGACCTGATGGAAAAAGGCTTCTGACTGATTTTTGGGGTGAAAAATTACCAAACTTTCTGAACCAGCATGTTCTCCTGGCTAAAAAGGCCCCAAAAAGTCACTGCTTAGCATGTTTTGTTTCGGGGTCCAAAATGAACAAAAAGGCATGGGCTAAGTTAGCATGTTGTTTTTTTGTAACACCTGACCTGAGGGAAAAAGGCATATATCTCATTCTTGGGCTGAAAAATGGCCAAGCTTTCTGAACCAGCATGGTCTCCTGGATGAAACAGTCCCAAAAAGTCACTTTTTGGCATATTTTTTGGGGGGTTCGAAATGGAAAAAAAGTCATATGTTAGCATGTTGTTTTTTTCAAACAACTAGCCTGAGAGAAAAAGGCTTTCAACTCTTTTTGAGTAGAAAAATGACAACACCTCATGCACTAGCATGTTCTCATGAAGGAAAAAAATCCCAAAAAATTACATCTTAGCATGTTTTTTGTCGGGGTCCGAAATGGACAAAACGTCATATATTAGCTTGTCTTTTTTTTTTAAACATCTGACCTGATAAAAAATGAAACCTGTTGCCACTAGCAAGTTCTTTTGGGTGAAAGAGAGTCTAAAAATTTGTACTAGGGTGCTTGTTGAGCCTGTTGGAGGCCTTAAAAGTCATGCTTCAGAACACTTTTGGAGGGCTGAAAAATAAAAAAAAAAGGGCTAAAAAGTTGGGGGGGGGGGGGGTTAGGTCAAAAAGGGCTTAAAGTCATGTACTATGGTGTTTTCCTGCTTCTTTGAGGCCTAGAAAGTCATGTTGTAGCACATTTTTGGTGAGGCTGAAAGATAAAAAAAGGGCTAAAAAACTGCTTTTCTAGGTGAAACATATTCTGAAGTCATGTACTAAGGATTTTTTTCTGCATGTTTGAGGTCTAAGAAGTCATGTTTTAGCACATTTTTGGTGGCGCTGAAAACCATGGTACATGTATTTAGGCCCTTTTTGACCTTGTTGTTTTCCTGCCTGTTTATGGCCAAAAAAGTCATGTTTTAGCAAATTTTTGGTGGGGCTAAAAAAGGAAAAAAAGTCAAATGTTAGTTAGCATGTTGATTTTTTCAAAGTGTTGACCTCCTCCAAAAGGGCCTAAAAACATGTACCATGGTGTTTTCCTGCCTGTTTATGGCATATCAATCAATCAATCAATCAATCTTTATTTGTATAGCGCCAATTCATAACAATTGTTATCTCAAGACACTTTACAATAGAGCACAAAGCTCTTCATATTATGGATACACATATATGCATAGATACATATATACATATAAAAATACACATATACATATATATACAAATATATACATCCAACACCCAACATGAATCCATATAGCCAATCATGAATCCCTCCATCATGGCGGCAAGAAAAAACCTTCTGTTAAGCAGCAGGAAATCTTGAATGTGGACCCCAGTCTCATGATGAACAGCAAATCCACACGATGCTGTGTTGGGTGTGTGGGCAAAGGGAGGGAGGTAAGTGGAGACAAGTGGACTAAAGTAAGAACTAAAGCTAGTGACAGATCAATGGACCAATCATAGACCTGTCGTCGTCAAATTTGTTTCTGCTGCAAACAAATTTATTAGAGGAGGGTCCTCATGTCTGTGTGGTTGTGGTGAAAATTTTATTGAAGTATAATCAATAAAAGTCTTACTGGAAGTAAGAATTTATGGTAGTGATGAACTCATGGGTGCCCAGACCACAAGTGCATCCCTACCATATTTGTCTCCGTTAAGTATAAATGTATTAATGGTAGACCTCTTGAGATGTGACACCTCATTCTCAGGAGGGATCTCATGTCCATGTGGAGCTAGAGATAGTTACTATAGATGTATCAACCATGGATAGAAAGATCATGTTAATATCAACATTAACAGCTATAATGATTATGAACTGGAGTGAGATGGCCAAATATGTGTTATGTCTGTAATTGTAGTTATTGAGGCTTCGTGACTCCACAGCAGCAGGCAGTCTCCACCAAGGATCCCAGGCAACCTAAAGTCATATAAAGTCATGTTCAGCAAATTTTTGGTGGGGCTAAAAGATGAAAAAAAGTCATATATTAGTTAGCATGTTGATATCTTCAAAATTTTGACCTCCTCCAAAAAAGCCTAAAAACATGTACCATGGTGTTTTTCTGCCTGTTTATGGCCTAAAAAGTCATGTTTTAGCACATTTTTGGTGGGGCTAAAAAATGAAAAAAAGTCATATGCATGTCGATTTTTTCAATATTTTAAACTCCTCCAAAAGGGCCTACAAAGTGCTTTTCTAGGTGAAAGAAGGCCTAAAAACATGCACCATGGTGTTTTCCTGCCTGTTGAGGCCTAAAAAGTCATATTTTAGCAGATTTTTGGTGGGGCTGAAAAATCAAAAAGGGCTAAAAAGTGCTTTTCTAGGTCAAAAAGGGCCTAAAAACATGTACCATGGTGTTTTCCTGCCAAGTTTATGGCCTAAAAAGTCATGTTTTAGCACATTTTTGGTGGGGCTAAAAAATGAGAAAAAGTCATATGTTAGCATGTCGATTTTTTCAAAATTTTGACCTCCTCCAAAAGTGCAAAAAGGTCATTCGGTAGGTCAAAAACGGCCTATAAACATGCACTAGGGTGTTATCCTGCCTGTTTGAGGCCTAAAAAGTCATGTTTTAGCACATTTTGGTCAGGTTGAAAAATCAAAAAGGGCTAAAAAGTGCTTTTCTTGGTCAAAAAGGGCCCAAAAACATGTACCATGGTGTTTTCCTGCCTGTTCATGGCCTAAAAAGTCATGTTTTAGCACATATTTGGTGGGGCTAAAAAATGACAAAAAGTCATATGTTAGCATGTCGATTATTTCAAAATTTTGACCTCCTCCAAAAGGGCTAAAAAGTACAATTCTAGGATAAAAAGGTTTAAAACATGCACCATGGTGTTTTCCTGCCTGTTTGAGGCCTAAAAAGTCATGTTTTAGCACATTTTGGACAGGTTGAAAAATCAAAAAGGGCTAAAAAGTGCTTTTCTAGGTCAAAAAGGGCCTAAAAACATGTACCATGGTGTTTTCCTGCCTGTTTATGGCCTAAAAAGTCATGTTATAGCACATTTTTGGTGGGGCTAAAAAATGAAAAAAAGTCATATGTTAGCCTGTCGATTTTTTCAAAACTTTGACCTCGTCCAAAAGGGCTAAAAAGTGCAATTCTAGCTGAAAGCAGGCCTGAAAACATACACCATGGTGTTTTCCTGCCTGTTTGAGGCCTAAAAAGTCATGTTTTAGCAGATTTTTGGTGGGGCTGAAAAATCAAAAAGGGCTAAAAAGTGCTTTTCTAGGCTAAAAAAGGGCCTAAAAACATGTACCATGGTGTTTTCCTGCCTGTTTATGGCCTAAAAAGTCATGTTTTAGAACATTTTTGGTGGGGCTAAAAAATGAAAAAAAGTCATATGTTAGCATGTCGATTATTTCAAAATTTTGACCTCCTCCAAAAGGGCTAAAAAGTGCAATTCTAGCTGGAAGAAGGCCTAAAAACATGCACTAGACTGTTTTCCTGCCTGTTTATGGCCTAAAAAGTCATGTTTTAGCAGATTTTTGGTGGGGCTGAAAAATCAACAAGGGCTAAAAAGTGCTTTTCTAGGTCAAAACGGGCCAAAAAACACGTACCATGGTGTTTTCCTGCCTGTTTGAAGCCTAAAAAGTCATGTTTTTGCACATTTTTGGTGGGGCTGAAAACTCAAAAAGGGCTAAAAGGTGCTTTTCTAGGTCAAAACGGGCCTAAAAACATGTACCATGGTAATCTCCTGCCTGTTTATGGCCTAAAAAGTCATGTTTTAGAACATTTTTGGTGGGGCTGAAAAAAGAAAAAAAGCCATATGTTAGCATGTCGATTTTTTCAATATTTGGCCTCCTCCAAAAGGGATAAAAAGTGCAATTCTAGCTGAAAGAAGGCCTAAAAACATGCACCATGGTGTTTTCCTGCCTGTTTATGGCCTAAAAAGTCATGTTTTAGCAGATTTTTGGTGGGGCTGAAAAATCAACAAGGGCTAAAAAGTGCTTTTCTAGGTCAAAACGGGCCAAAAAACACGTACCATGGTGTTTTCCTGCCTGTTTGAGGCCTAAAAAGTCATGTTTTTGCACATTTTTGGTGGGGCTGAAAACTCAAAAAGGGCTAAAAGGTGCTTTTCTAGGTCAAAACGGGCCTAAAAACATGTACCATGGTAATCTCCTGCCTGTTTATGGCCTAAAAAGTCATGTTTTAGAACATTTTTGGTGGGGCTGAAAAAAGAAAAAAAGCCATATGTTAGCATGTCGATTTTTTCAATATTTGGCCTCCTCCAAAAGGGATAAAAAGTGCAATTCTAGCTGAAAGAAGGCCAAAAAACATGCATCATGGTGTTTTCCTGCCTGTTTATGGCCTAAAAAGTCATGTTTTAGCAGATTTTTGGTGGGGCTAAAAAATGAAAAAAGTCATATGTTAGCATGTCGATTATTTTAAAATTTTGACCTCCTCCAAAAGGGCTACAAAGTGCAATCATAGGATAAAGAAAGCCTTAAAACATGCACCATGGTGTTTTCCTGCCTGTTTATGGCCTAAAAAGTCATGTTTTAGCAGATTTTTGGTGGGGCTGAAAAATCAACAAGGGCTAAAAAGTACTTTTCTAGGTCAAAAAGGGCCTAAAAACACGTACCATGGTGTTTTCCTGCCTGTTTAAGGCCTAAAAAGTCATGTTTTTGCACATTTTTGGTGGGGCTGAAAAATGAAAAAGGCCTAAAAGGTGCTTTTCTAGGTCAAAACGGGCCTAAAAACATGTACCATGGTGTTTTCCTGCCAAGTTTATGGCCTAAAAAGTCATGTTTTAGCAAATTTTTGGTGGGGCTGAAAAATCAACAAGGGCTAAAAAGTTCTTTTCTAGGTCAAAAAGGGCGTAAAAACACGTACCATGGTGTTTTCCTGCCTGTTTGAGGCCTAAAAAGTCATGTTTTTGCACATTTTTGGTGGGGCTGAAGAATCAAAAAGGGCTAAAAGGTGCTTTTCTAGGTCAAAACGGGCCTAAAAACATGTACCATGGTAATCTCCTGCCTGTTTGAGGCCTAAAAAGTCATGTTTTAGAACATTTTTGGTGGGGCTGAAAAAAGAAAAAAAGCCATATGTTAGCATGTCGATTTTTTCAAAATTTTGGCCTCCTCCAAAAGGGATAAAAAGTGCAATTCTAGCTGAAAGAAGGCCTAAAAACATGCACCATGGTGTTTTCCTGCCTGTTTATGGCCTAAAAAGTCATGTTTTAGCACATTTTTGGTGGGGCTAAAAAATGAAAAAAGTCATATGTTAGCATGTCGATTATTTTAAAATTTTGACC